>CM051500.1:26476753-26516421 GCA_028031935.1 Paedocypris micromegethes
AGAGAGAGAGAGAGAGAGAGAGAGAGAGAGAGAGAGAGAGAGAACCATTGAGAAAGAGATATGGAAAGACAGAAAGGGTAAGACAGACGATTATCAGAGATGAAGCTATTCTAAATTTTAAGCTCTAATTCTAAATAGTTGCTAATGACACATCTGAAACCTCTGAAGCTTTGACCTGGATCAGAACCTTGTATGCTTCAAGTCTACAATTTAAAAGTCCCCAACTTGCTGCATAAAAGCAGATTTGTTGTACCGAAAACAAGCAGGTCATGAACTCTCTCAGACACAGAAGTGTGAAAACACTGGATGAATTATTTATTAGCTGATGTCACACGTCTGAACAGATTCAGCATCCCAGATCCAGAACCTGGTGAAAGACACAGATGTACCGCCGGTACCGGAAGAGAAACTCTTTTCTGACGTACGTCATCTATTGCCTAATATTCTGCTCAACTGCTCAATTCTGAATTTACCTAATCCATATGTTGGGACTATACACACTCTATGAAGAGCAATGAAATGAATTTTTAAAGAGGTTGTCACACAGCAAGGTGGCACCGAGTTCACGATCAGGTCATTGCATCAGTGTGGGATTCACATGTTCTGTTGGTCCCTCAAACGTCAGTTAGAAGAATGTAATGGAAGAATTTTATCTCAGTTGTCTGTGGAAAACGGTATCAGTTACTGTTTGTAAAACACAAGGTCAGGAAACTCTTCAGATATGGCAAAAGACTGAACAGACTTTACAGATTGAGTATATGATGCATTTCTTTCTTCCTAAACTCTTCTTTCTCATTTTCTTTCTTATTCTCTGTCTTCTATTTCCATTTCTTTCTTTTCTTCTTTATTATCTTCTTGTTTGTCTTTGTTGTCATCCCTTTTTCTGACTCAACGAGACAAAAATGTTGCAGTGATTATTAATAGCAGCATTTACAATCATATCACCAAAAGATATATCATTTATCCATGTGATCAGTTGTCTAGATTAAGACTTGATGCGTTTCTAGGAAGTTTTCACGATTGATTTACAGGAAGAACTTTACTTCCATTAAAAATAACTGAAGTGTCAACAAGTATTGTATTACATTCTGTTTAACCTTTTCAGTAGCTTTATTCTTCCTCTGACCTTCGCATGTGGAAACATCAGGAGTCTGTGATTGTTTATCAGCTGAGGCGCGATGTCTTCAGACACAGATCAATATGTACACACAGAGAAGGACTGAGTGTGAGAGAGTGAGATAAAGAGAGAGAAAGATGAGTAACACAGAGCCAGAAAAAGATAGAGAGAGATACGGAGGGAGAGACAGACAAAGAGAACAAGAAAGAGAGAGAGACAAATATACACACGGAGAGAGAGAGAGAGACAAGTGGCAGAGTGCCAGTGAGAGAAAGAGAGAGGGGTAGACAAAGATAGAGCGAGAGAGAATGAGGGAGAGAGAGAGATAAAGACTTGGGGAGAAAGAGAGAGGGTGAAAGAGAACAAGGTAGAGAGAGAAAGAGTTTAATGGGATCTAACTCTGTGTTGTTTTCCTCCTGTGATGGCGGGCAAATCACGTTTAGCACACAGCGGAGAAGCGTGTGATGCTCAGGAGACTGCGGGTTATTTCATTATCTGTCTGCTGTGTTTCTGCTGTTATCTGTGTGTGTGTGTGTGTGTGTACCACGCTAGCGCTAATCTCACCGTCCTCACACTCTCATATATTCACTTACAGTCAGCGCACAGCAGATGAGATTCCGGTCAGACTCTCTCCTCTGAAAACAACACTGTGAAATATCTGTATTATCGATCCGCTCTTCATTTATAGATCAATTTATCTCGCTCTCCTCACTTATGGTCACTAACTGAGGTCGATGAGCAAAAGAACAAGACTGCAGAATCAAACGGCCGGAATGAGTTTTCTTTATCAGCAGAGACCCATGTCTCCCAGAATGTTTTCGTCCTGGAGGATAGATTCTTTCACTTTCCCCTCTTTCTTCTTCTTCTTTACTACTTTGAATTTCTACAACAATTTTGTCTTTTTCTACTTTTACTTCTTTCTTCTTCTCTGTCTTCTACATCATTTTCCTTCTTTTTTTATCATCTCGATTGTCCTTGTTGTCATCCCTTCTTCTGACTCAATGGGATGGGACATTTTTTCAAAACAAAAATGTTGCAGTAATTTATAATTTTATTTTAAAAACTAATACTGTAAGAAATGCCTAGCATATTCTGGAATATACATACACACAGACACACACACAAACACACACACACACACACACACACACACACACACAAGCACTATATATATAGACAGACAGACAGACAGAGCCGAACTCTTGGTAATTCCTGCTCATCCATCTATACACCACAACATTACAGTTCAGCTTGGCTCAACCACGTTAACACCAGTCAAGACTGGCCAAAACCTTGGGGTTATGATTGATGATCAACTTACTTTCTCTGCACACATCTGTGCGACAGCCAGGTCATGTAGACTTGCTCTCTACAACATCACCAAGATCCGACCTTACCTCTCAAAGTACACAACTCAGCTTCTAGTGCAGGCTGGTGATCTGGTGATCTCAAGGCTGGATTATTGCAATTCACTTTTGGCAAGTCTGTTCGTCGCCACAACACAGCCTCTGCAAAGAATCCAGAATGCTGCAGCACGACTGCTCTTCAAACAACCAAAAAGGACTCATGTCACTCCACTGCTTGTCTCTCTGCACTGGCTGACAATTGCTACCAGGATCAAGTTCAAAGCTTTATCACTGACCTTCAAAACCATCACCGGTACAGCACCATGCTACCTCAACTCCCTATTTAAGGAATACTCTCCCTCACGCAGTCTACAATCTGAGAACGAACGTCGGTTAGTCTTCCCTCTACAACGCGGCTTGAAATCCCTCACAAAAACCTTCTCTCGTTCGGCGACTGTCTGGTGGAACAATTTACCTATTCCTGTGAGAAAGTCTGCAACCTTCTCAACGTTTAAAAAAGCACTAAAAACTGAGCTCTTTCACCAGCACCTTAACACTGATTAAAAAAAATAAAAAAAAATACATTCTTTGTCTTGTGTTCACTGACTGTCATGCTGTTCTGTCTAGTAAGTTACTTTATATAGCCTGTGTAGACATCTACTGTAGCCTATTGTAGACAAATTGCTTCACTTGCTCCTCTTTTTTGTAAGTCGCTTTGGAAAAAAGAACAGAAAGAACAGAAATTGTGTTTTGTGAATTGTGTCTTCATGTGAAATGTGTTTATGGTATTGGAGAATGACGGTTAGATTTGGTAAATGTGTTTAGATGACTGGTCATTTGGTTTAGGGGATTGGCTTTTGTGTTTTAGCATTTGAGAAAAACTGTAATATGGTCGACATAAAGTGCTTTTCTGGCAAAATCTGTGAATAATTTGTGTATATTTATATCAAAACAAGGACTATGTAAACTTCAGTGTCGTTTTGAATGAATTACAACACAATACTATCATGCTTTCTGGCCATAATGTACACAATATGTATATACGTGTAAAATTCCGTAGACATTGAAACACTGAGCGTAGTATTTGCACTTGTATTAGTAGTTGTACTAGTACTTGTACTTTATTGATTGCGTGAATTTACTGGACTGCGTGATTTTAAAAGTTGCTTTTATTTTGGATATAAGACTTCTGTACAAGTACAAAGTAGCCAAAAATACTAGTAAGTAAAAAAAAAAAATTTTATTTCACAAAAAATTCCCAAAGTTTCCTCGAGTACTTTATACCTCTGGTTTCTTGAACATGACATGACGTCACTGTCCTCAAATGTTCACAATCTCCCTATTCTCAGGCCAGTAGTGCAGCTTTGGGATGGGGTGAAACGAGAGATTTGAACTGTATGATGAACCTATACCATGAAAGATTAAAATAGTTGTAAAGACAAAAGATGGTCCAACCGGGTACTAAGGTGGACGTGCTAAAATGGCCAGCAATATGAAAAGTTTCCCTTTAATTTTTTTAAATTAAAAAGCGGCCAATTAAGAAAATGCAATTTTGCGTACCTGATCTAGAACATAACATTATTTTACAGCTTACATCTGTTAGAAATACATATTATTATTTAACAATATGCATCTGTGCATCGGATTATACATCTGTTTTACAGGCAAATATACTGTAATATTATTCATGAAAATCCATCTGTTGGGACAAAATTGTCTGGGTTTTTACTTTTTCTCCATGGTTCTGTGTCTGATCAAGAAGAAGCAAAGGGAAGAAACTTATAATTGAGTGCTACAGTCTCGTCTCTATTTCTGCTCCTGGATGGTAGGTCTGTAATTTTCTCTGTGACTGGGTCTGAGTTGAGCGTCTTAATCACCAGCCTTTCAAATAACCTGACGATTAGTTTCCTCCAGGTTCAGTCTGTCTAAACGCCGGCTTGTTAAAGCAGGAAGGCTAGTTTTATGAACTGCTGAACTTAAAGACGGATGTCCTTTAATCTCCCCAAGAGTGAAGGCTCTAATCATGTGCTGTTGTTGTAATATTTTGCATAATGTCATCGTCGTCAGTCTATAAATAAGTTCTCAGATGGAGAAATTAGGAGATAAAATGATCCTGCGGCCTTAGATGAGGAAATTGGCTGATAATTACAGCGGCTGGTCACGACGACTGTTTTCAACTGCGGGACCCGAGCGGATACTAACCGCAGGTAAATCGCTCGGAAAGTGAAGAAATAATGAGGATAATAATCCTTCAAATTCACACAAAAACACTCGAGACAAGCCTCGCTGCGTCCAATTCACACAGCAGCTTATCTCTTTCAGAATCAAACCGAGAGTTCAGCGTTGCGAGCACATCCTCGGCTTCTGCTGAAGGACAAACACATTTACCGCGCGCTTTATCAGTGTGTCGTGACGCCGCTGCGCTTTCAAACAGATGAAGTGGTAACGCCGCAGTAATCAGTCACGATAAGGTCAGTGGCTTCTGAATGTCGTCTGATCTTATCCTCAGTCCCAAATGTTCCATATCAGAATGTAATCTCCAAATAAAGCTGTTTCAATAAATCTCAACAGCCCCACGTCGCCTCAAAATGAATAAAGCACATCTAGAACAAACGTATACAGATGGAACGCAGTGCATTATGGGGATGATTTGACGTCATGGAGGAGATTTTTTGCAATCCTGAGATTTTATAACACCGTTTTAAAAAAATGAAAAATTCAGACTAATTGTGTATGGTAGAGGCTATATGATCACACATTTCTGCATATAGTTCATTAGGAACACACACACATGTACATGTACACACACACACACACACACACACAGATGCTTGTGTGCAGGTGCTGAAATATTCATAAATTTTGTGTTTTTGATGAATTGTGCATTGCAGCATTCAGAATTCCGTGTGGTCACAGTGAAAGTTCTAATGCAGAATTCCAAACAAGGCTCATGGGAAGGCGTAGAGATGCCGAGGCCACAGAGACAAGTGTGTGTGTGCGTGTGTGTGTTTATCTGTCTTTGTGTGCCAGTGCATGGATGTGTAGGTGTTTGTGTGTGTGTGTAGATAACACAACAGCACACAAAATGCATCTTTGATTTTCATGTCATGTTTTTCTGATTCCAGGCACCCAATCCGCTGTGGCTTAGCCGTGCCCTACATAAATTACCCAGAATTGGAGGCGAGTGGTGCTGAGACCCCCCTCAGAGAACATCACACGCTCTTAATAACAGTGGCGGAGAAACAGCACACGCCATCACCTTCCTTTCCCACAGGTTAAAACCTCTGATTGCCGTGTGCTGCTCATTCGCAAGTCAACAGCTCAGAGGGAAAAGAGAGAGAGAGAGAGAGCTAGAGAGAGAGAGAGAATGAAAGAGGGAAGAATGTAAAAGCGAGTATGATGAAGAGAGAGCAGAGGATGTTGCATCTGAAACAAAACCAAAGAAACAGGCGAGTTAATGAACCTAACCTTTCACCTCAGCAAAGCTAATAGTTTAATGACAGGAAGCTAGTGTGGGTTAGTTAGTGAGACACTTGATGAGAAGTTTCGTGTCGAAGTTATATGACTGCTACAAGTTTTTTTTACAACAAGCAACATTATGGTTGCTTTCCTCATGCGTGTCATAGAAGTGTAACAACAACACAATTTAGAAGATTTAGAACCTTGGAAAATTCAAAGATATCTTTTTGGTGGTTGCCTCATAGAGTAAACCGCTTCTGGTTCAAGATCAAGGCCAGTCTGGGTCTGTTTATGCAGAGTTTGTGTGTTAGTTCTGTGTTGCGTGGGTTTCTTCTGGGTCTGCGATTTCCTCCCACAGTCTAAAAACATGTTCAGGAGAACTAAGGTTTGGGAAAATGTCCATAGGTGTGAGTGAGAGTGAAAATGTTTGTTTGTGTGCGTGTGTGTGACAGAAAGAGAGAGAGAGAAAGAGAGAGTCTTGCTCTGTGATTGGTTGCCATCGATTGATGTCTCTCGATTAGTTTCATGGAAAAGATTACTAAAATCTCTTACAATCTTAGTTACTTTTCTTCTCCATTAGCCCATAGTACTTTTTCCAATATCTCCATCCTTGGTGGGAGAATGAGCTCAGTCAAATTCTTAACTCATGGGAGACCACCACAGGTTTAATAATTATGAATCCAGGCAGGTAGAACATGTATGAAGATATCCTCTAGGCCTTGTTGTGAGTTTGGCCTTTTGACTGGATGGATGTAGTCTAGGTTTTGTGGGATGTTGCTTTCTTCGGTCATGCCTCTCATCTATTTTCAGCCACAACCAGTTCAAACAAGTGGGACAGGACCCCAACTGGTTTTTAATCAATATTCACAACTGGAACACAGAGTTTGGGAGTTCCACTAGAGAATGATCGTATGAGGTCAGCACTGTGAGTCGTTCTGCAATCTCACTGAAGTTCCAACAATAAAGCCACTGGAAGTTAATGGTTAGAAGGGAGTGTTTATCTTGACAACAACTGCCACACCTTTGCTTGATCTGTCTAAACATGGAACTGGCACTCTGCACTTGTACTTCCTTTGCCAGTGAGTCTCTGATCTATCAAAGCAGAAAGATTTCAGAAGAGTAGACCACAACGCAAAATTTGACTAATAAAGTTCCCTTCCAAGGTTCAAATTACGAAGCCATGAAAGGATAATTTTTCACTCAGTGTGTAGGGAGCCATTACAAGTATGAACAAAAATAATCCTGTCGACGAGGGGGATGAAATGATCCCAGCTTGAAGACTCTGGCTGACTGGAAATACATAGGGTCTTTTGACTAGGTCGCGCCTGAGACAAGATTGATGGCACAGTTGAATGTTCGAGATTGTCATAGCGTTCAGGGACCCAAACAGACCGGGCTGGTCCACCTGTGAAACAAGACAAAGAGTCAGAGAATGCCTTCAGCTCCCGTGTCCAGAAGGCACAGAGATGAGAGCAGAGAATTGAGGTCAGGAGCAAACTCTACCAGGAATTGATTCACAGAAAGTTGACCACTTGACAACTGGTCGCCTAAGTCTCCCACTTCTAAAATTGTCTGTAGAATGTACCAAAATAAATGAGGAGCAAAAAGTCTGTTTTTTAACGCTTGAATACACAAATATGCAAAAAAAACCCAAGTCAGTCTTTTTATACAGTGAAAACAAACTCTTTGTGGGGGAAAACATTTGTGACTTAATGTAAAGTGACGCTCAACCTGGCAGAAGGAAAGAAAAGCAGAAAATTGTGTGGAAGAAACAATTTTGTATGTAAAATTGTAAATTGATATAAATAATTTAGTATGGTAGCAGAATCAAACTTTTAAAATAAATGAATGAGTGGAAATTTCCATTTTATTTCAAAGCCATGTGGAGCTGGAGCCTCAGCGTTTCTGCTGAAAGGACACACATGGTTCGGAATAGTTGTTGCTATTGGTGTCAATTAGTGGCCACAGAGTGGGACCCACATATTCACACTTTCACTCTCTCATTGTAAGTCATTTGAACTTTGTGCAAATTTGCAGTTTTTCTGAACATGTTTTTGAAGTGTTGTAGAACAACTTCCACACTGAAACGCCCTAAACTGGAGGCTCAGAGATTACATCTTAACTAACACTACATTTATTAGCAGGGCACGACATCAAAATGTTCCATATAGTACTAGCTAAAACTGATGGTTCTAACCTAATTGAAAACATAATTGAAACACAGATGAACAATGGACATTTTTCTTTAAAGACTAAATTTTTTCCTAATTCCACATAGCAACGTTATCTGTGACTAAGACTTGAACTTGAACATGAATTTGAAAATGTGTGGTAGACAAAATAACTGGGTGAATCAACAGCTCTTTTGGTATGCAGAACTGATTTTGCAGATTTAGTAAATCTTTACTACAATGAAATAATCAATAGGTCAAACAAATACATAATTGTTCAGATGAATAATGCTTTTTTTGTAAGAACTTTCTTGGTCACGATGACTAGATATCGTGATATCTAATCATCTCTCTCTTTTCTTTTTTTCAGCTCAAGGTGTGCAAGCTACATGAACAACTTTCCCTTAAAAAGATACAATCACTCTGGGGATTTTTAACAAGACTAGACAGAATCCCATTAAGATTAATTTGAGCTGCGCAAGTGTTTTTGTTGAAGGTTGGAGGTATTTTCTCCACATGCGACTGGTTGCACATGGTTGAAGAGCTTGAAAACAACAGAATTCCCCACGCATTCACAGCGAAAGCAGTGAATGAAATATTCACCTTTTCTCAGTGTGAATGCTGTGGGCTGAATTTATAAGCTTTGCTGCAAACACAGTTTCGCAAATTTCACTTTATTGCAGAATAAATTACTTGGTTTATGTTGGTGTCATTTTCTAATTCTCCTTCACTTTCGCATAAGAGAAGCATATTGTCTTTGATTTTATGCATTACTTCAATTATTTGTTCGTTGCGATAAACGGGGGAATAGTGCAAGTACGTAAGTGCGTATTCTGTGTCTATCAGCATATTTTTTCTGCTGAGTTGTTTTGAATCTGAGACTGTGTGAAGATGCTCAGCCACATTGTCTCTGTAGAAGTGAAGTAAAAGTAAATCCGGTCAATTCAGTCAAGACATGCAGAAATGAGTCAAGATCAGATCAAGAATGTTCAATGTTACTGAGAAACAAGACTTGGCTTACTTTATTATCAGGTCTTTTCTGTAGAGCGGGAGAATGGGGCCCTAGTGTACTGATGCATGATGGGAGTTATAGTTCATTAAAGGAACTAATCTGAAGATTGACCTCTGGTGGCCTCCAGGGGGCATGAGAGATCTCACTCTTGACAGCCAGTTACTGAAGCATGAAAACTGAACATCGGAATTAGACCTTTACTGTATATACAGTAAGTTAGAGGATGCAATTTTGCTTGTTTATTAGCAAAAAGCCAACATGCTATCTATCAATAAACATATCTCTATTCTATAGATGGCAGGGCACCAAAAGTATATTAACTGTACTGTACTTTATCCAAACGACAGGGAATCGACAATGGTAATGATAGTCGGCAGCAAAGCCTATGTTTGGAAACATGTGGGAGCTCAGGATTAGGCCACCTAGGTAGAAAGATGAATCCGGAACACAGGAGGAAAACACAACAGGGAGTCAGCCACAATAGTGATTACAACTGTAGAGATGTGATATGAAATGTTTGAGGTTTTTGTCTGTTTTCCAAAGCATGCCAACCAAAGTGCTGCAGTGCTTGTGCTCAGAGGGCAAGTCAGGATTAATACGCCACCTAGATTGGTATTGAAACAACTCTACGAGAAAGAAAGAGCATCTAGTTGACGTAACTCAATCTTCTGACAATTCCATCTGGACAACTAAGAATTTATTTTGAATGTCATTGATTGTTGCAGAATTTACGTGTTAAAGGAATTTAGGAAGAAAAGTCTTCAGAATCTCAGGGTTGGAATTATAAATGGTTTGTGACATGCTTCTCTAGCATTAGCGCTAAAAAAGTCAGAAACTCCATCAATGATGAGCAGATACTGGACACAAGTTAATTTGGGTTTGTGAATCGTGGGGGATCTTATTTGGGTTTTAACAATGTAACCTGGGTTTTAGATCTTACCCGGGTTTTAACAAAGGCTGAAAAAGTCCACTTATTAGGGTGATTTGTGACTCGCTGATGGTAGCTTCTTTAGCATAAGCGCTAAATTAATCAGAAACTCTTCTGGGCGATTCCTGGTTGTTCTTACCTGGGTTTTAAGGATCTCATTCTTCAAATAATCTATAATTACAAGACAAGGTTAAAAAGTACCTCTGCCATCTTCAACGTGGTCAATAATCCTTTAAAAGGTACAAGGTAGAAATCCTTGGAAAGGTCTTGCACAAAACAGGACATGTGTAGATCTACACGTGTAGATCACTATAAAGATTGCCAGAGTTTTGAATGGGTAACCTCTTGCTTTCCTCTAACTTTCTCATGCGTTTGATCATATCAAACTCCAAGAACCAATCTTTCAGGAGTGAGAGTATAGCATTGGTCATAGGATGGCAAATGCCTAGAAGCGTCTGAAGGAGACACAGGAGGTCAGACACACTGGCTGCGGTATGCTGCTTTTCTACATCGCACTGACTCGGGGCTATGCAAACTACTCAGAGTAGATTTGGCATTAGATAGATGATTCAATTTTTTATTTCTTGATGAGAAAAGCTGGTGAATTGGAACCAAATAAAAAAAATTGGTTAAGGGTTCAAATGTCTGGTTTCTTTTAATGTATTCTAAAATAAGAAGTCTGAAAAAAGGTCTAAAGGTAATTACTGCCTTCCAGCCAGGGACTCAAACCTCCCAAGGCTATTTTCTAGCCAACAGCACGTTCTTGATATCACAGCTTTGATACAGTGACATATTCTGGAAAAAAAAAATTTTTGGAACCAGAAGAAAATAATATTTTATGGAGACTTTGTAGTTGAAAGTAACCGGTGCTAGGTCTAAAACCGTATGTACGTCTAAAACTTTGTCCTTCCGTTGGTGGGGTTCTACTGGTGGATCCAGAATGAGGTCGATAGCACAGTACCAAAGTTTATGAGGCGGAAAATGTAAGGCTGGCTTGAGGCAAAAAACATCTTCACGCTAAACACAATTGTTAAGACTGCCAGTAAAAATGTTCGTCTTCCTCTCCAGTCCTGAACAGAACCCAGACGCAGAGCAATCTCTATTATTTAGAACTGTTCTCCTTCCACCATCTGAGGAACATGAGCATCAGCTGCAAATACAGCAGGTGGTCAAACTGTTTTTTTTTTCCCCAAGTGTTGAAACTGATAAATGGACTGTGTGGGGACAAACACACACACACACACACACACACACACACACACACACACACACACACACACACACACACACACACACACACACACTGTTGTACGCCTGTCCGTGGCATTTTTAGATGTACAGTGTTCTAGGTCTGTAATGACAATGAAAAATATTAAAGTTCTAGTGTAGGGCATTGGGTTTGGACCTGGTTTCTGGGACGTTGACTTTTAATGGTGCTTCATCATTCAGTTCATTCACAGCTTGTTTGAAAGGACAGATAAATGATCTCTGTCAGAAAATGTGCTACACATTAATTCACATTTCCCAGACACAAATTACATTTGTAAATATAAATAAAATAATATGTTTTAAATAAATAAAAGTGTATGCTGTTGAATGAAAAAAGATAATAACAACAATTTATTCCAAAGTAAACATTGATTTTTATTATATATTTTTAAGCTTGATTAGATGTTAAGCCTTTATATCAACCCACACATTGGTAAAACATCACAGTGACATGTTTATTTTACACAATTCTCTAGCAGAAAAACTCCAGATTCGGTACACACGCAATGAAACAACATTCGGAAAGCTGTTATCAGCATTTAATAAGAAGATATAATCCATACTAGAATCTATTAACATGCTGCACCACATGGTGTCAGGTGTACTGAGATGCAATGGAAGTGAACATCTACAGTATATAAACTGAATATCAGTGGAGGGCCGATATCAGTTAACTGACTTGAACTTTTATTGAGCAAAAAAAACAAACAAAAAAAAACGCACAGTACTATTGGCAAATTGCCATGAGAATGATTCGAACTTGTGTGTCATCAAACGTGACGTGCTAACATGGATAAACATTCTCTCAAAGAACAACCTTTCTAAAACCCTGCATTCTGTTTGTCCTACATCCTGTTTGTCCTACATCCCCACCATCCCATCAAATCCCTTCATACCACATTCTTGTCTGTCTCTCTGCACAGGCAGCCTCTTCAAAGCATTCAAGCTAGTACGTTCAACTGGAACCCCACTTGACTTTTCTCCTATCGTTTCTGTCAACATTTTTGGAAAGGGTTGTATTAAATTAGCTGACTATTAGACATTAATGGTGGATAGAAACAATAGACAAGTAGCGAGGTGGAGCAGTGGGTAGCACTGTCGCCTAATATCGAGGAGGAATCATTTGAGGTTCAAGTTTGAGGCCTTTCTTCAGGGTCTCGAGTTCCCTTCCACAGTCCAAACGTAAGTTCAGAAGTTGTAGCGTTTGCAAAATTAGGCGATAGGCCATAGACGTGATCACACCTATAGTTTGGTTCATTTGGTCCGGGCCAAGGGCAATAATGATACATTGTTGCATTTTTATGTAATTTTGGTCCCCATTCACACCATACTTTTTGCTCTCATCCCATCCGAATACGAACAAGTCATATGAAAACACCCACATCACATTGACTAAGTGTCATTGTAGTGTTTTCTAAACTGCATTTCAGAATTGCAGGTCAATTCCAAAAAAAACTCATGGAACTAAACAAAGGAAAAGACAAATAGGTAGCCCTTATTTCGTTTGGAAGAACGATTGCCCTGGCTTATTGTGTGCCAAGTTATGCTATACTACCACATATAGTTTGTATTGATTGCTTAAGACAAAAATGTATTTAACGCATACACACTCACACACATTTCGAGATTGGACTGCGCATACGGGAAGCGTGCACTGCACACGGCGAAGGTGCATCGTAGTTCACTTCAGGAGGCGTAAATTAATGTTGAGAAAGCTTGACACGGAAAATGGTAAGCCATATTGAAATTGTTCTCTGCATTTAATTGGTTCTCATGCAAATACACATAGTGAAGGGAACACACACAAATGGGAAGCCTAAGCCGTGGCCTCTGGGGGCAATTGGGGTCCAGTGTCTTGCCCAATGACACTTAGTTGTGTAGCACCCTTCTCACTACACCCTGATAAAACACTATCAACACAAGTTATAATGAGGGGTGCTTGGGTTCTCTTAATCTGTACTTGCCACGAATGGAGTACAAGAGATATATATAACAACAATATATATACATAAAGTTAAACAATGAAAAACCCAGAGAAACTATTTAGATAAAAATAGAATGTAAACTTTATTAACGCTTAACTAAAATATACCTCACCAAAGTGGAAATGTTAAATAACCGAAATTGTATAATACAAAATAAATTGTATAATACAAAATAAACCAAACGTAAATGATCTCCCTTCAAAAAGTAACACAATACTCAACAATCAAAACGCTTTCACAATTACACAATCATGAAACACTCAAATGTCCTCCTAGGACTTTCTCCAAGAACTATAGACCTAGACAGTGTTGGGAGTAACGCGTTACAAAAGTAACATATTACACTAATATATTACTTTTTGCTGTAACGCGGTAGTGTAACTTATTACTTTTAATATTTTCAGTAATATATTACTCGTTACATGCAAGTAACGGTTGCGTTACATCAAATCTTTCACTTTCAAGAAAGTAAATCAAACATTTAATATTTCCTGTTCGCAAATAGACACGCAAGTCATTCGTTCCGCCTTTCGCTGGTGGAGCGTTGTATTTTGTAACGCTCTGAGCTCGAGGTGTGCAGTGATTGGCTCTGAGCTCGAAGTGTGCTCTGAGCGATTGGCTGAGCTCTGAGCTAGCGGCTGACGGCTGTGGCTCTGATTAGCGGCTGTGTTCAGGCCAGTCGCGGCCCATTTGAACATTTAATAAACAACAGCCGAAGGTACAGTCGCGAGATGGTCTTATGCGCATTGTTTCAGTTTTGTATATAACAAGAACATTGTAGTGAAATGCAAACGTTGAATTGTCGGCATCAAAAACAGCTATTTAAAAAAACACCTCGAACTGCCATCCGCTCGACCTGGGAAGAGAAAGAAAACAGCAACGACAATGTCGTCTGCACTTTACGGCCAGAAAGCAGGACAGTATTGTGTGGTAGTCGTTCAAAATGAATAAAACGCACTGAAGTTTACACAGTCCTGTTGTGTCTGGTATCAGTTACACTCCTCAGTTAACTAACTGACTTGAGAACTTTAACTCAATAATCACACGATCAAAACACGCCGATTCACTCACCAACACCTTCAGTGTTAGTTAAACCCACGGATTTCATTCGCGCTCACTTTCCCTCTCTCTTTGGGTGTAGTTCACAAACTTTGCCCACGTTCTCTCTCCCTTCTTCCTCACGATCCTTCTCGCGTACGATCTACGTTCTGGCCACGCCCCTTTTCCTGCGTTCTGGCCACGCCTCCGCCAATCGCGTCCCATTCATTTGAATGACATCATTGACTCCCCAATAAAATCGCTTATGCAAAGAAGGCATACAAAATAACCAATAAAGGTTACTTACAAACACATTAATAAACATTAGGGACACGTAACTATTCATTATTCATACAGACATAACATGAATAAATATAACTCTGGTCCCAATAAATTCAACATTAAAACAATGAAACAAATAGATAATAAAACAAGATAAATTGCTGTCAATAATAGAATTAACAGTAGTTACTTGAATATTAGCCGAATAACTATTATCGGGCTACAGTTGCAAAACCAGTGTATATGATTATAACCTGCAACCTCAAGTCCAAGTCCCCTACAACTGGACTACAACTCACTGGACAACTCTGTACCCTGTTCTCTGATTGGTTGGCCATCAACACAGGGAGTGTACTGCCTTCAGGCTCTGAGTTGCTGAGATTGGCTCTAGCTCCCTGTGACCCAGAAATGATAAAGGTGCTTGGAAAATAGATAAGCTGTGCTCTAGTTGCCAACCAACCAAGCTTTGAAAGAAGGTATTTCACTGACACACTCTTCTATCTTCCACAGGAAATGCTAAATCTTCTGTCCTGACTCTTCTGAACTTCCCTTCTGTTATTGACATGATAAAGCACCTGATCCCGGAATCCGCACATCTTAAATCTGGAACCAGAATCACAAACACAAACACTACTAAAACACAATCTTTTCCACATCTCAAGGATCCAAATCACTCTTTATGACAAAGTCTCATCAAGTGCGCATTAAAACACACCTATGAAGACTGAACAAAGATGCTGAGGATTGTTCAGAGAATTCAGTTTCTGCTTCCAGGAACTTCCCAAGAATCAAAGATCATCTCACAACGGTTCCAGTTGATTGTGACGCGGGGCACATCCAGATCTTCTCTTCATACGGCCACTAATCACATCATTTCACTCGCTTTGAAGAATTACAAGGTTGTTAGCGTTGAAAGGTTACGCTGATTAATTTCTGTAGATGATGAGATTCACCTTAGAATCCAGAATCTAGAAAGAACGTTTTTTGAATTAATAATGGATGGACAAGGAGGAATTAAATTCTGTTCTTGTGCGCCAAATAGATCACGATCAAATGCGTTTTGACACCGGCAGGAATCGTTTGCTTTAAAAACGCTGATTTATAGATGGCTAAACATGTTTCTTACACCATGAAAAAAGGAATAAAAAAAATCAGTTGTTCAACAAATTAATCTGTCTTTTTACATTTTACAAGTTACATGCATTACTTCAAAACAAGTACTGAATAAGATAAGAAAACCTTTAGTATATACTCTATGTACACATACGTAAGTACTTAACATAACTGAAAAATGAATATTCAGAAAAAAATTACCATTAGAGAATACCATTAGAAAAATGAACAAAAGTTTATGGTGGGTATAGGATAATGAATATTTTTCTTGTTGTGGTTATTGTGGTTTATTTGATGGAAAATAACTGTTAGACAAACAGGAAATCAAACAGATCCTTTCTTAACCACACAAAGGTAAAAAAAAAAAAAAAACACTGACCCCCGGCTCTCCTCTTCCTTATATACGCTATCTTAGAGCTGCATGATTCTGGATAAAATGTGAATCACAATCTTTTTTTCATGATTCAAGTTCATGATTCGGGACATTTTTTTTATTTTTATTATTTAACCCTGAAAATCAGGTTGTCAAACAACAATATAATAACACATGTTACACTCTGCTTTAAATTTAATGAAAAATAATGAAATGCAATGTAAGAATCACTAGGTGATTCAATCATAAACGTACTACAGTATTATGTACAATTGAGGACATAATTATTAGCTCTGCATAAAAGCACTTTTGAAATACTTATCAAACAATGATTATTTTGTAGTGGGGCTAATAATTTTGTCCTCAACAGCTGCCTCCAGGTAAATAAGGTGAGACCCAAAGACCTGACGGTGGTCTTCTGCAGAAGCAGAAACAGAGCATCCAGAAAAGGATCGTCAGTGAGTCGACTGTTAGAAACATCTAGGTCTTCACATGAAGTGGACTGGACTGACGTCACTGATTCAATCCAGTCTAAGAAGGGTCAAAGCAAACTGAGATTAATAGTGATTGGAGAGAAGGGAGCCACTGTGCTGGTATCTGCCATGCTTTGACGCATCTTACATGGCAGGATGGAAGAGATTGGAATGGCTTAGTGCAGAGGTTTACAACTGAGAACTTTATTAAAGCATTTTCTCTGACTCTAGTGAACACACACACTCAACACTCAAGGCCACTTGTACAACCAAACTAGCGGCCTTCTGATGTGAATCCAGACAGATGGATCGATAAAATCTGTCACACATCTGAGAAGTTTCACAAACCTCTGAGCATTATGTCACAACTGTCTTCGTTCAAAGAACGACAATTCTCCTGAGCAAGAAGAAATCGTCCTGGTAATGCCGAATGATTAAAAACATGTTGGAAAAATCAATGTTTAAGAGCCTTGAATGACAAACAGTGAACACACTTATATGAAAAGGAGTTACAAAAAATGGGTGAGAGGATGGATGGGAGGATGGATATAGACAGACAGACAGATAAACAGACAGACAGGTAAAGAAGCAAGAAAGAGAAAAGAAAAGCTGAGAGGGAGAGAGAGAGATAATCCATATAGAAAGATAAAAACACAGGGAATGAAAGATGTGTGAGATTTAATAGGAAGGTAGTGTGTGTGTGTGTGTGTGTGTGTGNNNGAGAGAGAGAGAGAGAGAGAGAGAGAGAGAGAGAGAGAGAGAGAGAGAGGAAAGGAGAGAGCAATAAAAAACAGACTACAAAACAAAAAGGTTCCCTGAATAATGAAGTGATGTAGAGTCTTTGAACTCGACTGAATATAATTGAGTCTTGAGGAAGATGATGGTCAGGAAACTTGACAATCAAATCAAATGAAGATCAAACAAGAACAGTCGCTGAAAGCTGCAAACTATGAATCGCCTGTAAGTACAGTTTTACTGTACTTTGAGAGCCATTTTTACTTTGCTCTTTTAGTGACATCAGTGACGTTTCGGTCTTCGTGTCTTGTTTCTTTCCAATTTACCTCAGAACCAACAGAATTTATATTCATAATCAAGTAAAACATGTAAAAAGCAGTTCATGTTCAGCTATGTTTTTCTTTCTTCAATTCAACTTTATTGAAAATATAGTCTTTTCGAATTACATTTGTTGTTCGTTGACCATTGCTATACCATTTCAGTCATGGTCACATTTCTTTCTTTCAATCACCTTTTAGATTTGGGTATTAAATTAGCTACCACGACCAACTTTCTTAAGCGTTTCTTACTCAAGCGTTTCTTTGCCAGGGTTCAATAAACTCTAAACCCAAGTGATTGAAGATGTCCTCTTCTGTGAGAGCTGGTATGAAGGAGTTCTGAGGAGAGAAAGAGAGAGAGTTAAAGCTTCAATTTAAATACCAATGTACTTCAAATTATCAAATCAATACTGACAAAATACTTATACTAAATTATATTACAGTTTTTTTAGTCGCTAACAAGAGTTTGTCCAATCAGTTTTCACATTTTTAAAACTCTAAACACAATTAGCATGCCTTATACCTTTCACACATTTCATGTTGTTTTCACACAATATGCAGTCAGTTTACACATTTCCACATTGCTTACAATTTCTTAACAGACATTCCATTCGATACCTCCTAACAAAATGATGGATTGTTTTTGTAGTATTTACGAATGTTAACACACAACATCCCACAATAGCAAGAACAATATTCTAAACCTTACATACAGTATAAAAACCTCTGCCTCTGGATTCATATCAATATCAATATCAATTTAAAAATACAGTTAAAACAATATCAATTTAAAAAATACATCTCAGCTGATAATAAAAAAAAACTGTGGGATATTAGCTTATTAAATCAGATTTTTGTTGGGTAAATTAGGTTATTACGTAGTTATTACTACGTTTTATCATAATTTTAAAACTTTTTTTTATCGGGACGTATTATCAGACTTCCATACAAGATGCGGCACATTTTTACCAAATTTTCATTTGATGATTGACAATTAATTGTGAAAGAGAGGTACCACTGTATAAGAGCATTTTCAGTGACTAACAAAAATGTTTATTGTTTGAGAAAACAAAATACAAAATAAAAGCATGGTGCCCGATTCAAATGCTTTTATCCAAAGTGACTTTTTATTTGTTAAATAGTGGCGACTGTGCTCGTCCAGGAGCCACAGAATGAGAATAACTCAAGATAAAAAAACAGGATTTTCAGGTTTTTTTCAGGTGATGTGTCCTTGTGTAAAAAAATATTTGTGTAAACTGGCTTCCCCTTATTTCTAGACACTCAAACATGCCATCATATTTCAGAATTAAATCAATTCAGGTTTAAATCTCAGTCCAGACTCACACCTCAGTTCAGTTATCTGGATGGGATTTCTGAATGTTGTGTGGAGCAAGTTTCACCAAGTTTGTTCTTTGTTCCATTAAGATTATAAGCAGAAGAAACACAAGTTCTAGGAACATCTGACCATGTTTCTGTGTTCCTCATACTTCATTCACATGAAGCCAGCGGTGAGGTCAGGTTTGATTCCACCCACCAATGCCTTCATGTTCTCATCTCAGAAAAATGACACTTATGAAACTATATCACTTCTGCTCTGGATTACGTCACCACCACCACTGGAAAAGTAATAGCACGGGAACGGCCTTCAAAACATGTGATGCACAGGTCCACAGTAGCTCCAGAGCTAATCTGAAAAGAGGCATCACCAAGGTCAAGCACTGCTACAAGCTAATCTTAGAGGAGCACTTGAACTCTGACTCTTGATGCGCGAGGTTTAATATGAAAGAGGGATTTAACATGTCTGATTGGCCAACTTCCCAGCATGCACTAGTACTCCTCAGCAACAGAAGGGAGAAGTCATTACAGATGACCTGTCTGATGGGACCAGAAGCTGTGAGTAAAGCTAGAAGAACAGTTCCAGCCCATGGATTGTTCTTTCTTTCTTTTTTTGCGTGGGACGTGGGATTGCACGTTCTCTTTCCTGTATTGTGTTTGCTATTGTCATACTGTGTCGTTGTAAAATTCTAAAAAGACTTTAGGCTGCTCGGAACACAAGCTTGGGACAGAGAACATGCAGAGTCATGATATTTGATATTGGGTGGAAAAATGTGATCAGTTTTGGATCCGTTTGTGCTACTCAATTGTTATTGGCATTAAACTATGAGGTGGTTTATTCATTGTAATTCGTGTTTTTCTCTTTGGTCCAAAAAAAAAAACAAAAAAACAATAAAATACAGTAGATATAAAGATTAAATATGAAATATGACTAGAAATACAAAACTATCAAGATTAAAATACAATAAAACAAAAAAAGTTAAAATACAAAAAGTGAGTGAAATACAAAAAAGTGACTCAGTTTAAGGTGTCCAATTCTGTATTTTCTCATTTTAAAAACAGAATTCCAAGTTGAAAAGACTCAGAATTGAGTTTATAACTCACAATTCTGAGAAAAGGGGTACAGATAATCTTCATTTTGTATTTTTCTTGGGCTTCCAGTCGCAAAAAAATGTTAGTTCGCACCTGCAACATTTTTGGTCTCATGGACTCATAAGTAACAATAGTTTTTTTTTTCTTCCCTTTAAATCAAAACAACGTCTCATAAATAGACACACACGAGAACTTAGCATGTACATCCGCGCAAAATAATCAACGTGAAAATCATCAGAGAACAGATTATCTAGGTTTGTCACAGCAATCAGAAATGTAAACTATCCTTGTTTTAATTAAAGCTCTCTCCGAGTGTCGAGACTCTTTCGGCCATAGGAGGAAACTCATTTTGCCCACTCATGTGACATCCATCTGGGACCCTTTGCTTATACTCATTACCATATCTGAGGTTACAGAGAGAACATTGAGAACATAGACTGACTGGTTAATGAGAGCTTAGTCTTTTAGCTCACGCTCTTATCTTCCCTGCACAAAAACCGAGATACTTAAACTCTTCCATGAGGTAGAATCTCTTGCCGCACAGAGGAGATAAAGCTTCACTTTATCAAGTGGAGAAACGATGCCTCGTGCTTCACACGCAGCTTCAAAGTGTTGAAAACTCTACACGCCAAAGGTCGGCGATCAATAAAGTCTCCAAAGCTAAATCTTCGACTATGTACATACATTTTATAGAGGGTTTATATTTGGTCTCCACTAATTGGAGATATTTAATCACAGCTTTTGCCTGGGGTGTAGGTCAAGAGCCTGACAAACGGTCTGCTTCTAAACTGCACGTTCAGTTGAGTTATTAGCCAGCGCTTCTCTCTATACGTGTTTTTAATGAACTTAAAGTCAATAAAGCTAAAATAGTTTTCATAAGAGCTCTGACACCCAGGAGGAACTAGGAGCGGAGCCCGTTAGTCTTGTTGTGAGGAGTCATCTGAGGGATGATCCATTTCTCGGACACCCTCATAAGGTCTCCCAGGGGATATGGTACAGACCCCCTGTAAAGACTCCGTTTCAAAGCTGGTTTGAGAATGCTCGTGAGCTGGAGGCGAGGGGGATG
Source organism: Paedocypris micromegethes (assembly GCA_028031935.1). NCBI lineage: Eukaryota > Metazoa > Chordata > Actinopteri > Cypriniformes > Paedocypris > Paedocypris micromegethes. Next base: position 26,497,865 of record CM051500.1, read on the forward strand.
GATGTCTGGGCATCTCTGCCAAGGCTCTTGCCCCCATGACCTGGTCATGGATAAGCAGAAGGTGATAGATGATGGACAGTTTTCTCAAAACGTTTCATGCAGGTGGATTACCTTATAATAATATTCTTCTAATAACTAGACCCTAGTTTAGCTAATGGATTGGGATTTTTCTTCTTATGCTTATCTATGCTAAAGAAGAATCAAAAGTTGAATTCTGATTTAATACGTTAATATGGTCTTGGGACTGCTTTGGGAGTTTCACCAATTAAAGATTTAGGAATAGGCAACGGAAATAGGCAAAAGATATTTCTCTCATACAAACCTTTCTGAATGACATGTGTTTTTTCTACACTCTCAGCACGTAATGTTGTACTCTTCCTAATGGATTCTACAGTGGACCCGTCAATTATTAAGGTTGCAACAGGAAGAAAATACACAAACCAGGTTCCAAACAAAGGGAAATGACTAAAAGGTGTCTTAGAAAAAGTGTAGAAATATCGGAAAATGGAACTTGTAAAATATAAATGGTATAAAAGTTGAAATAAATTAATGAAGATTGTTACGCCCAAAATGGGCTTAATTATATTATTTGTAGGCGGCGACCATGGAATTGGTGGGACTGTTTCCTGCTGGCACCTGGATGATAAAAGGCCAACCACCCCTGGAGAAGACGGCTACCTTTGGGGCTCTTGCTTTTGGCTACTTGCTATGTTGATCTAAGACTCGTAACTTTTGACTGATAATCTTTTTGGAGGTGATGCCACTCGGCCGTGTGTTCTTTGCTGTTTTTGTTAGGGAGTTAGGGAAGTGCACTTTGTATCTTTTATTTTCCGGGTCGGTGTTTTATAGGTTAGTTAGTTGGGGGTACACTGATTGTTCAGTTGTTTTATTTCTTTATTCGTTTTGGTCTCTCACCTCCTTGTTCTGTTTCCTTATTACTTACGAACGAAAATGGAATTAAAAACCGTTCCTATTATTAAACTTCGTTTCTGTTAAGTTATGTTACTCCTCCCAAACCCCTTAGACAACTCGGGGCGTTAGATAAATGAAATGAAACAAAGATAAATGAAAATAAAGCATTGATAGATTGTCACAAATACAATTGGATGATTTGAACTGTTTCTTGTTTTAAATATTCACAAAAAAAAAAAAAAAAAAAAAAAAAAAAAGCCTAGAGTACTTAAACACAAACAAATAATTTGCCAATCTGTTGATCTGCTTGTTTGCCAATTGACGTTGAGAAATAAAATAAAAAACAAACAAATATAAAAACATTAATTATTTGCATGTTAAATCCACTTTGAAAAATGATTTTCTGGTATTGTTTTCAAAACAATTTTATTGTATCCTGGATCCTGTCTTTTAATAACAGGGATACTTTAAAAAAAATCTGAAATAAATCTAAAATAAGTGTTGCATACAAAATATACCGGAACTAATCTTTCGCAAGCCAAACCACAGAGACACTATCTCGAGTGGTTTATGACCGTCTCGCCTCGCAGACATCTACAGTTCCACCTGCAGTTCCACCTACAAAAAAAAACACTTCTCTGAAACCCTGTTAATTTTTTTTCCAAAAGTTCGGAAGATGTTGTTAACCACCCATCTCACACAAATTGTCCTTTTGATACGGACAGTTAAAGAACTAATGACCTAAAGACCACCTTGTATTGTTCAGACAAACTCTTCTTACCTCAGAGATTTCCAGAAGAACGACAAAACAAAAACTCCCTGCTCGATTCAATGACATAAATTTGCTGGTTGTGTTTAATGATCACCTCTATTTCTCACAACATCGAGAGAATCAGACATTTAATGATCACCTCCATTTCTCACAATATCGAGAGAATCAGACCTTACCTTTCACAGTACACAGTCATCAGATCCGTTTGGCTACTCAACACAACCTTTGTTGAGATTCCAAAAGCAGCTACACAACAGGTTTTAAACCAACTTCTGATTACTCAGGTTTTAGACATCTCTGCGATGATTGAGTTCAGAACTGTTCAACCTCAACTCTGGTGGAAAAACCATAAACCTACACAAAAATGGCTTCTGCTCCACAGTCATACGCACCAACGTATGATCCACTGGATCCACTGACTGATCAATCATGAGCCATTGTGACTGTAACCACTGGGATTATTAAAGTACCTATTAGGGCTGGGCGATTAATCGAAAAATAATCAAAATCAAATAATGAAATTCAAATTTATAATCGTTCATATTTTTCCATGACAATTATCTCGATTTCGATTACTTTCCCTTTAAGAACTACCGCGCGTGGAATTGAGTCACTACGTCACGTTTTTGCGCCCAACATGTCGAGCATGGAGAGTTTAGACCAGTGTTGCCTTTACGTCAATCGCAAATTGTGGGCATTGTGGGTAGATCGCATGACATCCCAAAACGATCGCAAAAAAATGACGTGGAAAAAAAAAAGTTTAAAAACTCTAGCATGCTTGCAAGAGAAGGGCTAAAAATGAGTTGAAAGGACGGAACATGTAAAAAGCGATTCTTAATCCAGCATTTACACGATTCTGCCGAACTCTAATTTCAATCGAGCGCTCTCTCTGTCGGCTGTGTGTGTGCGGCATCGGGGCGGAGCTCCGTCATCGGCGTGCAGGAGCAGCGGTCACGTGCGCTTATTACTTTCACTCACAACGAGTTTACATACAATAAACATACAATAAACAGAGAGAATGAGTGAGGAAACACAAGTCTGCTATCAACTCGGACATTTTCGTACCTGAAAAAGGATTTTATTTTCTTATTATTTTTATCACTTATTATTTAAGTGTGTGTGTTTACTACTACTACTTGTTTACTACGGTTTAAAACCAAAAGTTGACACAGAACAAACCCTATACAGCAAACATCAGTTGAGAACAAAATAATGAAATAATACATTTATTTAGGTAATAAGTATATATATATATATATATATATATATATATATATATATATATATATATATATATATATATATATATATATTACTTGATGTTTAATAAATAATCATAAAGAAGATCTGTGTGTGTTTCCTTCCATTTTTATCAAGTAATCTCAAGTATAAAACTTGTCATTGAACTATGAGGGCAGAAAAGAAAAAATCAATAAAATAATCGTTAATTAATCATAATCGTGTTAACATGTTAATTAATCGCGATTTTGATTTTAGGCATAATCGCCCAGCCCTAGTACCTATCTATTTATCAGCCAACCAACCCCAACCAACCCCAACCAATTGACCTAAACAAATCAACTAACAAACCAACCCAAAACAAGCGTCTCTAACTCCAACCAACCAACCAACCAACCAACCGATACCAACCAACCAATTAACCAACCAACCAACCAACCAACCAACCAACATAACTCAGTCTTCGCACAGACAAAACCATCAGACAGGCTGTTATGTGTAGACTGTTCTTTTACTGTTTGCTTTGTTATTTAATTTAGGCCTTAGTCAATGTAATAGTCAATTGTTAATTTATAACATATTGATCTTTTATTGATAGTTTTGTTCTCAGCAGCTTTGAGACAATCTGTCACTAGGAAAGGTGCTTCGTAAATAAACTAAACTTGAACAAAGTTGGAATGCTGCTAATTTTTAGGCCATTAAAGCCTCTGTCCGAAGAATTTACGTAAATGAAAAACGAGCTCCAAAATGTACAAAAATCTCACATAATCATTTCAATTTCTGTCAGTCTCTTCAATGTTTGCATCGGACCAGATCAGAACCAAATAACTTTTAGTCAAGAACAGTTACCATTGTCTTCATGCGCCGGCTTGTCACTTATTATGTGGTCTTATTACTGGTTATTACTAATTAACCTCCCCATTATTGGTCAGATTTTCTCAATGCAAGTTACCGTAAAACCATTATTTGACTGTCATGGCACTCTATTTACTAACCCCTCCGCCTTGGTGGCGCTGAATTTTTTGGCTAGATGGTCGTAAATTTGCAAAGATAGAGAGTAGAAGTAGCTTTTTCTACTTGTCCCATAATTAACATCATCATATAATCATTACAAATAGCACAAAAATGTGCAAAAGGTACACAATTATTGATAAATACAAAAAGCAGATAACACATGTATGTATTTGGCAAAAGGAAGAAACACAGAGAGTGATTACTGATGATTAGTGTCACATAAGTTAAAATGCTGTTGTCGCTGTTGAAGCCGTCCATGTCATTTTCAACACTTTGTCGAGTTGCTGATTAAGTTTACCAGTAGTAATCTCAAAACTTTGGCTTGCTGTGCTTCGTAGTTCTTTTACTCCAATGGAATCAGATCTTCAGATTTTGTCAGGTCTGTTTTTTAATATTTTTAATGAGGTGACGGCCTAAAAGAGAATATATATAGTGTATACAAAAACAATAGATTTTATTATTATAACCTAAAAATATAATTTTACGCTAGTGCTTCTTAAGGAACAAAAAATGTCAGCATCTTGCAGAGCCGTTGTAATGGCTGTTGAGCTTTACCGAGCTGATGAGTTGAGCAATGTTTTAATGGTTAATTATCTGTGTTATGAGAAGAAAAGAGCTGATTCAGCAGCAGTTTCACGAGTCTCAGTCAATCCTAAACAGAGAAAAGGTCCATCAATCGCACAATTACTGCAGGCACAGGGCGATTCGAACCATATTTTGCTTCGCATTTTCCATTCATGCTTCAACTACATTTTACAGAAACGAGGTGGTAGCGTCGCTATTTTCTGACCAAAGAGCACTTTTTTTGCTCAAGTAGCAGAGTAGCGTCCACACAAGTTACATTTCACACAAGCTATACAAACTTTCTATTGTTAAAGTAAAGGCTTGATTCTATTTCTATTTTTTAAATCGAAAACTGCAAAAAAACAAGAATTATGTGAAAAGACTCAATAAACAAATGTTTATTAACGGACAAACTATTTATGATTGCTATATGATTTATATTTTTTCTCTAAACTTAAGTATTATAAGATAGCACCAATGTAAATATCGAGAAACAGAATTCAATATTTGATACTTAATTACTGATATTAAGTACAATTGATTTACCTAAATAATACCACGATTCAACAAATGGTTAAGAGTTAAGTAACTCTGCATTAAATAATGTATTTATGATAAAAATCTGAATTTGAGGCTTCCGGTTATGGCGTCGGAGTGAGCGGTCGCATCTTTCATCTCTCCCACATCATATTTCTGTTACAACTTATTTGCCGCAATCCATCATTTTATGTATCGCTATTTAGTTGTTTAACTTTTAATTCGTCATCCCTAAACCATCCAAGCAGTGCAAGCCGGACCATTTGCGAGCTTTAGAGGAGGATTGTTCGAGTGAGCACGCGGTTGAAAGTTCGCCATCTAACTTTTCTAATGAGGCTTTGCTCGCGCACATTGCCGACGTGGTCGCAGAGGAAGGACGGCCTTCGCCAAACTAGAGTCCGGTCTGGACACTAAGGTAGAGTGCATCATCAAGCGCATCGATGAGGTAGCCGCGGCCACCGAGTCACTCTCATGCCGCGTGACCGAAACAGAGACTCGCATCTCCGCCGTGGAAGATGTCATCACTCCGCTGCAAAACTGTCTGCACTCGAAAAACGTAACACAGCACTGGCGGAGAAAATCACCGATCTAGAAGGGCGCTTTAGACGGGAAAACATTCAAATCCTCAACCTCAGGGAAACCGCGGAAGGGAGCGATCCATTAAATTTTTTTTCATCTTTCATACCGAAGCTGCTCGATCTCCCAAGCACCAGCATTGAGATCGATCGCACGCACCGAGGTCTTGGTGCGCCTACGGATGGCTGTCAGCGACCCGTCATTCTAAAGATCCATCGCCCCAGAGATGTCACTGCAATCCTGACGGCGGCTAGACGCAAGGGCCAGCTCCGCTATGAGGACCAGCCGCTGCGCATCGTTCCTGACATTGAAGATGTTCGAGACTTCAACCCGGTCTGTGCTGAACTTATCAAAAGAGGAATTCGTTTTCAAATGCACTTCCCTGCTGTGCTGATGTTCAAAGTGGATGGCATTCAGTAAACCTTCACAATTTCATTATATGATGGGTAAATAAGTGGGAGAGTGTTTTTATGTTCAGATAATTTTATTGGGAAGCTATAGTAAAGCAGGTGTTTTTCTGTTTAGACGTTTTAACAAACTCTTGCTTTACATTTTTCTAGAGGAGTTATAGACATGGGTGGACCCAATTTTCTCCTTTTGTTCTGTTTATATTTTTTTACAATTTTAGTTTGGTTATGCCTGAGCCAGAGCTTACATCTCCCACAGCTTTTTATTTGTATTTTCTTCGTCCTTGCCAGTTTTCCTTTTTCTTACCATTTTACCTCTCAGTTTATCTTTGTTTCATGCCATAAATGACTGATGGTGTCAAATTGAACATTCTTAGCCTCAATCTAAGAGGCCTAAACAATCCAGCAAAACGAGTTGCGGTTTTGGATTTTCTGCGCAAGAAAAAAGTTAATATTGCCTTTTTACAAAAGACACACATGATCAAAAGTGACACAAGCCGTATCGCAAATCGTTATTTAAGTATTGTCGCTGCTTCTTCGGCATTAAATAAATCCAGAGGTGTGGCGATCATATGTCAACGCAACTTACACTTTAAGGTGCTGGACACCTGGACAGATAGCAAAGGCAGGATAGCAGTGGCAAAAATCCACATACAAAATAGAGACATTGCACTTGTTTTGATTTATGCCCCTAATACTTTTGAGAAAGAATTTTATACTGAACTTACCAAGACACTTCTCGGAACATCTGAATTTAAACTCATCATAGGTGCCGATTTTAATGGTGTGGACAGGTCTGGTCACTCAGAAAATGCAGACCAGAAACGTGCTTCTGAGGCGCTGAGATCCTGGATCAGTGATATTGGGGTGGTTGACCTGTGGCGTATGTTAAATCCTAATGTGAAGGACTTCACTCACCTATCTTCTAGACACAAATCATTTTCTAGAATTGATTTTATCTTTTCATAAACAGACTTATTTTTCAACATGGTTTGTTTAGTGCCCGTAGCTTTTTCTGACCACAAAGCAGTGATGGCATCAGTTGTGATAAGTTCTAACCCAGCACGAGCCCCAAGATGGCGTTTCAACACCTCTTTGCCGCGAGATGAAACATTACAAACCAAGTTTCTAAGTGAATTAAGAGAATTTGTCGACTTTAATAAAGGCTCAGTAGAGGATCCTAGAATACTTTGGGATGCGGTAAAAGGTTTTACTAGGAACTTCACAATTAGTTATGCCTCAAATTTAAGAAAAGCCAGATCATCCAGATTGCATATGCTGGAATCAGAACTCGCAGCTTTGGACTCCCGTTTACAACAAGCCTATAACGAAAAAGTTAAACTTGAACTTGACCTTGTGAAAAAAGAAATGAATGCGGTTATGTAACAACGAGCAGAATTTTTAATTCATAGGACACGGCAGTTGTATTACTTTAACGGAGCGAGACCCAGCCGTTTACTTGCACTCAGACTGCGTTCCAACGAACAATTTGCAGATATTAACTCAATAAAGTCCAAAGACGACACCATTCTCTATACGCCCTCACCGATAAATACAACCTTCTGCAATTTTTATGCTGATTTGTACAGCTCTGAGATATCTCATAACCCTTATGCATGTGATACGTTGTTAAGTGAACTATCACTTCCTAAGCTGTCCGAGCATGATTCTTTAAGCTTAGACACTCCGATCACAATAGTGGAAAATCAGCTGGATTGGATGGAATTCCTCCAGAGTTTTATAATGCTTTTTGGGATGCTCTAGGCCCTCTACTTTTAGAGATGATTCAGGCTGCAGTAGACAGAGGTTCCTTCTCCAGGGATGTTAACATTGCAGTTATTTCACTTTTGTTAAAGAAGGACAAGGACAGCAATGATTGTACAAACTATAGACCTTTGTCTCTACTTAATGCGGACCTCAAAATTTATGCAAAAACACTTGCACGAAGGCTTCAACCTTTTATGATTAAGCTTGTAAACTGCGATCAAACTGGTTTTATTAGAACTAGGTTAGCATCTGACAATGTTAGAAGATTGCTTCACATCATACATAACACCTCCGTTTCATCTTCTCCTGCTGCTGTTCTTTCCCTCGATGCTATGAAAGCCTTTGATCGTCTGGAGTGGTCTTACTTGTGGTCAGTACTAGAGGCCATGGCTTTGGGACCCTCGTTCATTCAGGTGCTTTATATGAACCCCACAGCCATGGTGCTAACAGGCAGTGTCTGCTCGTCGCTGTTTAAAGTAGCTAGTGGCTCGCAACAGGGTTAAGTCCATTTCTGAGTCCATTTCTGTTTGCACTCTCGCTCGAGCCGCTCGCTCAAACTATACGCATAAACAAAGGAATTGCTCCAGTTAACGTCTGTGGAACTAATCACCATATCTCGTTGTTTGCTGATGATGTCCTTCTCTATATAACCAATCCGCTGCAGTCCATACCCAACATTCAATCAACCTTTGACAACTTTAGTGAGATCTCTAAAATAAATAAAATAAATAAAATAAATTGGACTAAATCGGCACTTTTTCCTCTTAATGAGGCCACGAGAAACACCTGCGGGCATCCCAATAGTTAAACAGTTTAAATATCTAGGTGTTCAAATTGGCTCATCACTATAGTATATCAGTAAGACTAATTACGAAAACATACTTTCCCAGATATCATGTAATTTAGAAAATTGGTCATCACTTCCAAATTCTCTTCGCTCAAGTGTCTCTATTATTAAAATGAATGTACTTCCGCGTATTAACTTTGTGAGTTCTATGCTACCTCTTCCTCCTCCTGCTCGTTTGTGGGATAAATTACAGAGCATAATCACTAAATTATTACCTCCAGCTGAGGGCATCTATGAAGGCTTATGGGGTTCCCTGGATGACTCCCTTCGAAGTGCACCCATTGTTGAAATTATTTTGTGAGATTCACGGAACAAGAGGGTTTGTGTAAAAGCTGTATGGTCATCTGTTGGTAAAAAAGTATTTTCCATTGACAACAGACTCCTCTTGGAGAACGGACATTACTGACCTTCCTCCCGATTTTGATTGGGATAAAGTTTGGAATATGACATTGCAAGCTTTCAGGAACCCAGATCACCAACAAATCCATTTAAACGTAATTCACAGGACCTATATGACTCCGCGTAAACTTCATAGTATGAAACCTGATGCTGTTTGCACACTGTGTGACTCGGGGGGAAATTGGCACGTTCATGCACATGGTTTGGGATTGCCCTGGAGTTTATTATTTCTGGAATATGGTCAGAGATGAGTTGTCCAACATGCTAAGTCTCCCTGTTCCGCTATCCCCTTCAGTTTTTCTTTTAAATGATCTCTCGCAGATACAATTCAACAAAACCCAGAAGCGAGTATTTATAGCTGGGTTGACAGCCGCTATAAAAATTGTTGCTACAAGGTGGAAGCCTCCACAATCTCTTAACAAATAGCTCTCGATCTTCACCTTCATAGATATAGCATCGCTTGAACAATCTACGGCACGCATACATGGTGCAAGAGAGGACACCATCAAACTTTGGACACAAACACTGGAGAAACTTAAAAATTGTATTTATTAACGGGGAGGTTTTATTTCACTTGGTCTCAGGTTTTTTTTTTTTTCTTATGGAATTGTTCCCTGTTTGGGTTGTTTGTTTGTTGTTTGTCAAAGACCTCTTTCAGCAGTCTCATAAATATTATCACTATCATTGATTATTATCATCATCATTTAATATCGTCGTGTCAGTAACTTCTGTGCGGTGGGATATTATTTAATATTACTTATTTGATATATTTGTAATTTGCCCTTCAGACTTGCAGGTACTTTCCTTTTGTTCAACACTCGCTGCAATATGCTGATTGTATGTCTATGCTGTGTTTTCTATGTATGTTTGATACTAAAATGTCAATAAAAATTTGATAAAAAAAAAAAAAATCTGAATTTCAATGTTTTAAGGTTCATTTTAATGTTTTAGGGTTAATGGAAATATCTGAAATTGTCAGCACACTTTCCAGTATAATATATATATATATATATATATATATATATATATATATATATATATATATATATATATATATAAATATATATATTTAGTTTGGAGACATTTTTGGAGTTAAAGTAAGCTTGTTTACAAAAACAGGATGTAATGATCAAGATGTGATGACCGTGTGCAAGTCTCCCGAGCCGGCGCGCGTGCTGGTGCCGCTGGCGCGTGCACGCACTCTCTCTCCGCGGCGCGCGGGAGCGCGCCTAAAGTGAATTCACCTGCCGCCAATCACGAGGACTATATAAAGACTTGCAAGCCGTTAGATCGGGGCGAAGCTTGCCTACGCCTGCCGTTGCCACGCTTGCCTGCCTTTGCCTTGCCTTTGCCTTTGCCTTTGTCTTCTGTGTGTCTAGTTACTTCCGTGTTTATTGACCTCCTGCCTGTGACCTCGTTGTGATCCTGTCTCTACCTGCCCTCGACCCTGTGCCTGTCTTACGACCCTGATTCTGCCGAACGGACTTCACTTCATTAAACATCTAAACTGCATACGAGACTCGACCTGCTTCCTAGCAACCACCATTTATGATACAAGACACATGTAAATAGATACAGTACTTATAGGAGGGATGTGATGGTTTTATTAACACATTTATACTCAATTGAGTTGATGCCCAAGTGCTTCTCTGTTAACACCTGTTATATTGTGTTAATGTTTATTGTTGTTTTGTGTCATATTTGATACAATTTATTTAGACTGTTTGGAGTTATTAAATACAGTAAATAATTAAACTGAACTGTTCCTGCTGTGCTTCATTGCACAGTTTTAGTGATCACTGATGCTTTACCGATTTACTTTTAATGAAACTCAAAATATAAATGTACAGAAGTAGCATCGAATGTAGTTAAGCTACTTTTGCCATGTTGTTGTAGCTTAGCTTTGCTACATTTTCCAAGAGTTAACTTCACTGCGAAGCTACATTTATTGCCGTTTAGCTAATAGCTTAGCTCACTACATTTTTCAAGTAGCTTGCACAACAATGATGAAAAGTCCCAGTTCAACATTGAAAGAAGCTGATGCTTTGGCCGAATCAAACACACGACCAAGAAGGCCGGGTTTAAACTTTCAATAACCATGAAAGCTGGAGCTTTTTATGAAACTGATGCCGGAAACAGAGCAAAGTCAACATTACATTCTGTAAGCAGAACATTTGTGAATCTCATTGGTTGAGAAAGTGATGAGGTTCATCTGAAGCCAAGTAACGATCTGCATTTCTGATCCTCCCTGAGCAAATATCACACAAGCCGGAATATTTCAACTCATCCTCTGCAAATGTCACTGCTCCGCCAGTGAAACTTCCAGGCAATCTTCAGTCAGGTTTAGACACTAGTCGCTGTGTTTTGACAAATGCAACTGTCAGAATGTTGAGTGGAGGGCCAAAAAAATATTAAAAAAAAAAAGCTTGTGTGGATTTGATTTTAGTAAATTATATAAAAAGAATGGTACTTTAACCACAGGGGTCGCAATCCAACAGCTTCTGCACCGCTCTCCAGGCAGGAGAAAAATCAAGGGCTGCGTCGAGAAAGCCATAAACATGCCAAAACCTAATAAGCAAGTCTTCAATTTGAGCCTCATACTGAAACTCATGACCTGCAGGGTGCCGGAAGAAACAGAATAATTGAAAGTTGGTCAAGGAAAGAAAGAGGAGGCAAAAAAGATGACAGAGAAAGAATATGGGAGGCAGCAGTGGAAGTATGAGTGTACAGACTCTTAACATGTTGAGTTTTTTTCATGGCCTTTTACGAGAGGCCATGTGGGTATCAAGGTCATGAGGTCAATGACACACATACTGAAGAAATTCTGGGCCTGATTGTAAATCATTCCTAAGATCTGAAAATGCTGCACATCAAATACATCAAGCTAAGAGTGCTTAATCATCTGTCAGGAGAGCGTCTCATCCTGTGATTGGTTTGTGATCTGTCAGAGGACTTTCAATCTCTATGACTGGCTGATCCGTGTATCCGGGGCAGAGGTGTAAAGAGTACCAGACAGCCATACTTGATTAAATGAACAGATAATTATTGTAAAAATGAATCTATTACAAGTAACAAGTCACCAATTTCAAAAAGACTTGAGTCAAAGTAGCAAAATATCCAATTTTAAAAGAACTTGAGTAATTTCTTCGAGCACAAAAAAAAAAACCCACCAAGAAATGTGAAAACAAATTCTATTCATGAGGTTTTGTTTTCCAACACAGGAACAAAATTTTACACCTCAATGTTTGTGTCCCTTCAAATGTAGTGGAGTAAAGAGTACAAGTTCCTTTTATTTTTTTATACTCCGCACAAGTACAAAGTAGCATCAAACATACTTGAGTAAAGTAACAAAGTCCATTTACTCAAGTATTTTACACCTATGATCTGGGGCGTGTCCAATTGGCATTTAAGATTTTGCCGTAAGGGTTTTTAGAGAGTTGGACTTGTGACCTTAAGGTTGTACAGGCTTTGAATTTTGGACTGTCCGTATTGCAAAAAAGAAGTGTGCTTGACAAAGATCCGGGTCTGCAGACGCCACAGTGTGTGTGTGTGTGAGTGTGTGTGTGTGTGTGTGTATGCGTGTGTGTGAGTGTGTGTTAAACTCCAAAGCACAAATGTCCTCTCATAATCTTTTCTTTTACGTTCCATTTTATAATGTCCCTCTAGCCAAGACCTGCTAGAGGGACAAAAACGGGTAATTGTTAAAGCTAAACTATTGTAAAATGTGAACTATAAAAATACATTTGACTTAAGGGCAGAAAATCAGCAGGTGCAAAACTTATACGTAGCAACTTTCTGACAAAAGAGACCAAGCGCTCATAATCAAACGGCTCATGTAGAAAACCTGCACATTCTGCTCTGCTCATTTTGCCGTTGTTAATTTTCCACAGGAAGAATCGTAATGAATAGTGTTTTAATTGCTGTTAATCTGCACTGGATTCTCGCAGTCCCTTGGCTACTGAATATTAGCGAATCAAGGAGACAGTAAGAAAAAAACCTCAAAACTCAGAACCTAATATTTCAAGAGAGAGAGAGAGAGCGAGAGAGAGAGAGAGAGAGAGAGAGAGAGAGAGAGAGAGAGAGAGAGAGAGAGAGAGAGAGAGAGATCTTCAATGAAGCTGATATCCTGTCATTTCCTGTCCCTGTCAACACAATCAGTCAGACAATCTTATCTGCTCTGGCAAATATAAGGCTGATGCATCTCAAATCGTACACCTCTTTCTCTAAAGATGAAAGAAAAGAAAAAACAAAAAAACAAAAACGAGCAAATTGCCCAGAAAAAAGTAGTTTTGCTAATAAACAACACCTCACTCGGCTTGTGCTCTCATTTACAACTATGCTCTTTCTTTCTTTTTTCTGTCTTTCTTTCCTTTTTTCTTTCTTTCATTTGCTCTCTTTTCAATCAAAGCAAAAAATGAAACATTGAGGATTAACATTGAAGGTTATCCAATGTACGTTCAAAAACATTTGATGAAATCAGAGTAAAAATCATGCAGAAAAACGGTTTCCATAAAGACTACAAAAAGAATTAATAGATTTCCTGAGTGTATTTATGAAGTGAAAATCTTCAGCTTGTAGGGATAAGATCTTACACAAATACCTAATCCACATCTCTGAAAATTTCAATAATTAAAAAAATATTAAATAATAGCACACAGCAGAATAATAAATTGAAACAACTGACACGTTTCTTCTGATAAAAGACCAACAGAAAAAGATTCCTTCCATCGTCCAAACAAAAGATTCAAGATGGTTAATACCCCAAAAAAAATCAATCTACCGATCAAGGAGTTGGCAAACAGTACCAAACGCTCACATAACTTTTAATTGGCATTCAGCGCTATGATTCTATCATGTTTTATGATAGACCATGACATAAAGTTTTATATATCGGACGGCTGTGTTCTGCAGAAGTTCTCTGATGACTCAGCAATTGTTGGGTTGATCACAGGAGCTAACGATGCTGAGTACAGAGGACTCACTCAGGACTTTGTGGACTGGTGTCGGCGGAACCACCTCCTGATCAACGCAGGGAAAACTAAGGAGATGGTGGTGGATTTTCGCCGGCGACAGTCTACTGTCATCCCACCGATGCACATCCAGGGAATGGACATTGAGAGAGTGGAGTCTTATAAATACCTGGGTGTGCATCTGAACAACAAACTGGACTGGACTCACAACACAGACGCACTGTACAGGAAGGGTCAGAGCAGACTCTACCTCCTGAGGAGACTGCGGTCTTTTGGAGTGAGAGGGTCACTCCTGAAGATCTTCTATGACTCTGTGGTGGCATCAGCAATCCTGTACGGTGTGGTCTGCTGGAGCAGCAGCATCTCAGGCAAAGACAGGAAGAGACTGGACAGGATCATCAAAAAGTCCAGCTCTGTCCTGGGATGCACTCTGGACACAGTGCAGGAGGTGGGTGAGAGAAGAGTCCTGGATAAACTATCATCCATCCTGGACCTGGACTCTCACCCACTGGTGGACTCACTGTCTGCTCTGGAGAGCAGCTTCAGTGGCAGACTGATTCACCCCCGCTGTGTGAAGGAGAGATATCGCAGATCTTTCCTACCTGCTGCGATTAGACTCTACAATTTGAACTTAAATTTAAACTGGTGACTGGAACTATGCTTATGACGGGCAGGTTCATTTATGGTCTGTGTTTGTTTGTTTGTCTATTATGATGTGTGCAGTGCGTTATGGTGATGTTTGTTTATTTATTTGCTTGGAATTGTTGTTGCTGTTGTGACGTGAAATTTCCCCACTGTGGGACTAATAAAGGATTTTTCAATTCAATTCAATTCAATAACTTTTATTAGCATGTGATTAACTGATTTGATCAAGAAGTGAATGACATTTAAATCAATCAGGCAGGAATATGGAGTCCTGCAAGGGTCTGTTTTAAGGCTGCTTCTGTTCTCACTGTTCTTGCTCCCAATGGGAGATTAAACAAAATAAACATTTTGAATTGTTTACATGACACCAGTTATATAATACAGTAATTGGACATCGTGCTTGTATCAGTGGTTGTCTTACAGTTATTTTGAAAGCTACAACATTTTAGTGCATAGAGTTCAATGCAACGCCTTTATAAATACAATAAAAATGTGTAGATTGTGTGTAAATATTCCATAGCAGATATATTTGCAATTAACATAATAAGTAAATATACCGGGACAGTTGTGGTCCACTGGTATGGCTGCAGGTTCGAATCCCCTATTGCCACAATTCGCCGCAGGCTACCCACTGCTCCAGGATTGTGTGTGTTCCGTTCACTGTGAGTATGTGAACTTTCTGGATGGGTTAAAAGCAGTGAACACTTTCGATATGGTTGCTATATTGACAATCTCACTCACTTGAATACAGGAAATCTAACAGAACGGAGTTTGAAAACACGCTTTCTCTCTTGTGTGCACGTAACATAATTGACGGCGGCTCGTTCCCTCAAGATGGCAGCTTTTATACTGATAGAAAAACAACCACACCACACCGTTTACAACAGCAAAGTAGTGGTTTCGACAGCAAGGACCTTGTGAATTCAATCACGTTGGATAAAAGTTCTGTCGTAACTCCACAGGAACAAAAGTACAATAAAATGTAAATGCAAGAATCACAGTCCATTGAGTAATTTAGCATCAGGTGTCGTTTGTTGTGTTTTTCTATGGTTTAGCTCTCAAACTTTTGAAAAAGCCTTCAAGATAAAAATGTGTGAACAAGTTGAGTCATTGTGTGAATAGTTCATTTTTGTGGTCACTATAAACGGGCTGAAAAAGTCACTTAATCGTTCTTGCGTGAGGTCTTGTAGTCCAAGTCGGAAGCAAACTTCCTCTGTTTCTTCTTTGTCCTGTATCAAGCCGAACAATTCGACAGAGGTGAAGAAACATCTGTTTCAGCACATGATGAGTCAACAACATGAGAAAGAAAAATAATTTGATCAAATTTCTGATGATCAGGGGATATTTGCGATTGTGCCAGTGCCAAAACACTCCAGCCCAACCTGCCCGAACGACTACCGCCCTGTAGCACTCACACCCATCATCATGAAGTGCTTTGAGCGGCTGGTCCTTGGACACCTGAAGGACTCACTTCCACCCACATTAGACCCTCACCAATTTGCCTACCGCAGCAATCGGAGCACGGAGGATGCTATCTCCATGGCACTGCACTCGGTGCTAACACACCTGGACAACAAGGACACATATGCACGAATGCTGTTTCTTGACTTCAGTTCAGCGTTCAATACTGTAATACCCTCTAAGTTAATCATCAAACTCAGAGAGCTGGACATTGGCATCCCACTCTGTAACTGGATCTTGGATTTTCTGACCCACAGACCCCAGCACGTTAGGTCAGAAAACACCTGCTCCACCTCCATCACGCTCAACACTGGTGTACCTCAGGGCTGTGTGCTGAGCCCTTTCCTCTACTCCCTCTTCACGCACGACTGCAAACCCATACATGGCTGTAACTCCATCATTAAGTTTGCAGACGACACCACAGTGATTGGCCTCATCCAGAACAACGATGAGTCTGCCTACAGGGAGGAGGTCCAGCATCTGGCCACCTGGTGCACGGATAATAATCTGCTCCTGAACACCAGCAAGACCAAGGAGCTCATCGTGGACTTTAGGAAGGAGAAAAGAGGCTCACATGATCCCATCCACATTAACGGGATGGACGTCGAGGGTGTCTCGTCCTTCAAGTTCCTAGGGACCCACATTTCAGAGGACCTGTCCTGGTCCACTAACACCGCCAGCCTAATCAAGAAGGCTCATCAGCGCCTGTTTTTCCTGAGAGCTCTCAAGAAAAACCATCTTCCCGCCTCTCTCCTGGTGAACTTCTACCGCTGCACAGTGGAGAGCATCCTGACCAACTGTGTCACATCCTGGTTCGGGAGCTGCTCTGCTGCGGAGCGTAAGGCACTGCAGCGAGTAGTGAAAACTGCTCAACGCATCACTGGGACTTCACTTCCAGCCATTGAGGACATCCAGAAGAAACGCTGTCTACGTCGAGCATGCAGCATTCTGAAGGACTCCTCTCACCCTGCCCATGGACTGTTTTCTCTCCTGCCTTCAGGCAGGCGCTTCCGACTTCCACGCACAAGGACCAGCAGACTCAGGAACAGCTTTTTCCCCAGAGTTGTCTCTCTACTGAACTCTGTGCCCCACTGACTGCTTTGCACATCCCTACCTGCCCTGTCCTCTCAAAAACTGCACTATTAATCAGCATCTGCACAATCCATTGCACTAGCCTGTACATACTCGTGTAAATTCTTATACAGTGTATATAGTCTGTGTATACAGTGTAAATTCTGCTCATGCATCTGTAAATAAGATTTATATCTATTCCTGCATAGATGGCTCATAGTATCTGTAAATATAGTCTCTGTTCATAGCTTTTAATTCAAGTCTCTGCACATGTACATTCTGTATATTTTAGCTTATAACCGATATTCAGCACTTACTGCTATAGCACTTCTGGTTAGACATAAACTGCATTTCGTTGCCTTGTACCTGTACATGTGTAATGACAATAAAGTTGAATCTAATCTAATCTAATCTAATATTTCTCAGGTTCTTGAGTAATTGGCATAGGTCCATCTAGATTATTCCCAGATTGTCATATGACCACGGTGTAATACAATTTATTGTTTTACTACAAAAAAAAAAACAATTAAATGCTGTACAAATACAATTAAATTGATCACACTAAGTCAGACAAAAACCCTGCAGACGCACACATTGAGGATACGAACGTAATCGTTATTAAAGACCTGAAATATTATTACACGTCTACTAAAACCAATGAAACCAAATAATCAACACTGTAAAAAGAAACAAGGTGAGAAGCCTCTAGATCTTTCTAGAAGCGTCACTTCAGTCTCCTCCGATGTCAATCACGCAGATCCAGATGTGGAAAGTGTGTGATGTTCAACCGTTTTGTAATATAATGTCAAACTAAATTAAAACGTATTCCCTGATCGCGCCATCATCTCTCTTACAGAGGACGAACATTGGTTGTGAGATCACACCAGCTGGGAATCCTCAGAAGCGTGTCTCCCAAAAGCCCAATGCAATTGTCCTGTTACTGTCCATCCACACGCAACTTGTGCTTGTGTGTTTGTGTGTGTGTGAGTGTCCTCAGATTTAGACGCGGAATCAGATTTTAGCCACACAGTTCACGGCAGATGCACCACTCAACAAGATAATCAACCAATCACTGCAGTGATAAATGGAGGTATGTACAAAAATGTTTTAATATAGATTTTAAACAAATGAAAGCAGTAAAGGTAAAATTAATACGAATAAGCTTGTACATGATTAATCAACAGGCGAGACACACCCTTGACAGATGATCTAACAATCACATACAAGCCCTAACAGCAACATAACAGCCCTAATAGGTAATCAATTAAAGAACACACAATGGGTAAACAATAAATAAAGATAAAGAATACAACTGAAAAAAAAAAAAACCATTGCTCATATTGTCGTTATGAAACTTATGAACTAGTTTCATAAAA
>CM051500.1:26516446-26567506 GCA_028031935.1 Paedocypris micromegethes
TCAAGCTTCTCTGAGGAGGAACCGCTCCTGCCTCAGCCACCAAGCTTCTCTGAGGAGGAACAGCTCCTGCCTCAGCCACCAAGCTTCTCTGAGGAGGAACAGCTCCTGCCTCAGCCACCAAGCTTCTCTGAGGAGGAACAGCTCCTGCCTCAGCCACCAAGCTTCTCTGAGGAGGAACAGCTCCTGCCGCCGCCGCCGGGCTTTTGGGAGGAGGAAACTCTCACGCCGCCGCCGAGTTTCTCTGAGGAGGAACAGCTCCTGCCGCCGCCGCCAGGTTTTCTGAGGAGGAACTCGTTCTGCCTCAGCCACCAAGCTTCTCTGAAGACGTTCCAGAGGGTCTCGAGTCTGCTGCTAGCTGTGAGGTTCCAGTGTCTGCCGCTGCTGCTGCCGACGAACCTGTGCTGCCGCTTCTGTCGCCGAGAACCTGTGCTGCCGCTGCTGCTGCTGAGGAACCAGTGTCTGCCCGCTTCTGTCGCCGACGAACCGTGCTGCCTGCGCTGCTGCCGCGACGAACCTGTGCTGCCGCTGCTGCCGCCGACGAACCTGTGCCTGCCGCCGACGAACCTGTGTCTGCCTCCGACGAACCTGTGCCTGCCGCCGACGAACCTGTGCTGCCGCCGACGAACCTGTGTCTGCCGCCGACGAAGTTCTTCTGCCTTCGCCTGCTCAGAGTCTTCGCCTCTGCCTTCGCCTGCTCCAGAGTCTTCGCCTCTGCCTTCGCCTGCTCCAGAGTCTTCGCCTCTGCCTTCGCCTGCTCCAGCTGCTCCGAGTCTTCGCCTCTGCCTTCGCCTGCTCCAGAGTCTTCGCCTCTGCCTTCGCCTGCTCCAGAGTCTTCGCCTCTGCCTTCGCCTGCTCCAGAGTCTTCGCCTCTGCCTTCGCCTGCTCCAGAGTCTTCGCCTCTGCCTTCGCCTGCTCCAGAGTCTTCGCCTCTGCCTTCGCCTGCTCCAGAGTCTTCGCCTCTGCCTTCGCCTGCTCCAGAGTCTTCGCCTCTGCCTTCGCCTGCTCCAGAGTCTTCGCCTCTGCCTTCGCCTGCTCCAGAGTCTTCGCCTCTGCCTTCGCCTGCTCCAGAGTCTTCGCCTCTGCCTTCGCCTGCTCCAGAGTCTTCGCCTCTGCCTTCGCCTGCTCCAGAGTCTTCGCCTCTGCCTTCGCCTGCTCCAGAGTCTTCGCCTCTGCCTTCGCCTGCTCCAGAGTCTTCGCCTCTGCCCTCGCTTCTGCCACCCTGGCCCCCTGACACTTCGGAGGGACTCAAAGGACTCAGGGAGTGGAGGCCAGGGTTGGATGATGTTCCGTATGCGCGTCGGGAGCCGCGCATAGGGGGAGGGCTCTGTGATGACCGTGTGCAAGTCTCCCGAGCCGGCGCGCGTGCTGGTGCCGCTGGCGCGTGCACGCACTCTCTCTCCGCGGCGCGCGGGAGCGCGCCTAAAGTGAATTCACCTGCCGCCAATCACGAGGACTATATAAAGACTTGCAAGCCGTTAGATCGGGGCGAAGCTTGCCTACGCCTGCCGTTGCCACGTTCCTTGCCTTGCCTTTGTCTTCTGTGTTGTCTAGTTACTTCCGTGTTTATTGACCTCCTGCCTGTGACCTCGTTGTGATCCTGTCTCTACCTGCCCTCGACCCTGTGCCTGTCTTACGACCCTGATTCTGCCGAACGGACTTCACTTCATTAAACATCTAAACTGCATACGAGACTCGACCTGCTTTCTAGCAACCACCATTTATGATACAAGACACAGTAAATAGATACAGTACTTATAGGAGGGATGTGATGGTTTTATTAACACATTTATCTCAATTGAGTTGATGCCCAAGTGCTTCTCTGTTAACACCTGTTTTATATGTGTTAATGTTTATTGTTGTTTTGTGTCATATTTGTACCATTTATTTAGACTGTTTGGAGTTATTAAATACAGTAAATAATTAAACTGAACTGTTCCTGCTGTGCTTCATTGCACAGTTTTAGTGATCACTGATCATGCTTACCGATTTACTTTTAATGAAACTCAAAATATAAATGTACAGAAGTAGCATCGAATGTAGTTAAGCTACTTTTGCCATGTTGTTGTAGCTTAGCTTTGCTACATTTTCCAAGAGTTAACTTCACTGCGAAGCTACATTTATTGCCGTTTAGCTAATAGCTTAGCTCACTACATTTTTCAAGTAGCTTGCACAACAATGATGAAAAGTCCCAGTTCAACATTGAAAGAAGCTGATGCTTTGGCCGAATCAAACACACGACCAAGAAGGCCGGGTTTAAACTTTCAATAACCATGAAAGCTGGAGCTTTTTATGAAACTGATGCCGGAAACAGAGCAAAGTCAACATTACATTCTGTAAGCAGAACATTTGTGAATCTCATTGGTTGAGAAAGTGATGAGGTTCATCTGAAGCCAAGTAACGATCTGCATTTCTGATCCTCCCTGAGCAAATATCACACAAGCCGGAATATTTCAACTCATCCTCTGCAAATGTCACTGCTCCGCCAGTGAAACTTCCAGGCAATCTTCAGTCAGGTTTAGACACTAGTCGTGTGTTTTGACAAATGCAACTGTCAGAATGTTGAGTGGAGGGCCAAAAAAATATTAAAAAAAAAAGCTTGTGTGGATTTGATTTTAGTAAATTATATAAAAAGAATGGTACTTTAACCACAGGGGTCGCAATCCAACAGCTTCTGCACCGCTCTCCAGGCAGGAGAAAAATCAAGGGCTGCGTCGAGAAAGCCATAAACATGCCAAAACCTAATAAGCAAGTCTTCAATTTGAGCCTCATACTGAAACTCATGACCTGCAGGGTGCCGGAAGAAACAGAATAATTGAAAGTTGGTCAAGAAGAAAGAAAGAGAAGAGGAGGAAAAGATGACAGAGAAAGAATATGGGAGGCAGCAGTGGAAGTATGAGTGTACAGACTCTTAACATGTTGAGTTTTTTTCATGGCCTTTTACGAGAGGCCATGTGGGTATCAAGGTCATGAGGTCAATGACACACATACTGAAGAAATTCTGGGCCTGATTGTAAATCATTCCTAAGATCTGAAAATGCTGCACATCAAATACATCAAGCTAAGAGTGCTTAATCATCTGTCAGGAGAGCGTCTCATCCTGTGATTGGTTTGTGATCTGTCAGAGGACTTTCAATCTCTATGACTGGCTGATCCGTGTATCCGGGGCAGAGGTGTAAAGAGTACCAGACAGCCATACTTGATTAAATGAACAGATAATTATTGTAAAAATGAATCTATTACAAGTAACAAGTCACCAATTTCAAAAAGACTTGAGTCAAAGTAGCAAAATATCCAATTTTAAAAGAACTTGAGTAATTTCTTCGAGCACAAAAAAAAAAACCCACCAAGAAATGTGAAAACAAATTCTATTCATGAGGTTTTGTTTTCCAACACAGGAACAAAATTTTACACCTCAATGTTTGTGTCCCTTCAAATGTAGTGGAGTAAAGAGTACAAGTTCCTTTTATTTTTTTATACTCCGCACAAGTACAAAGTAGCATCAAACATACTTGAGTAAAGTAACAAAGTCCATTTACTCAAGTATTTTACACCTATGATCTGGGGCGTGTCCAATTGGCATTTAAGATTTTGCCGTAAGGGTTTTTAGAGAGTTGGACTTGTGACCTTAAGGTTGTACAGGCTTTGAATTTTGGACTGTCCGTATTGCAAAAAAGAAGTGTGCTTGACAAAGATCCGGGTCTGCAGACGCCACAGTGTGTGTGTGTGTGAGTGTGTGTGTGTGTGTGTGTATGCGTGTGTGTGAGTGTGTGTTAAACTCCAAAGCACAAATGTCCTCTCATAATCTTTTCTTTTACGTTCCATTTTATAATGTCCCTCTAGCCAAGACCTGCTAGAGGGACAAAAACGGGTAATTGTTAAAGCTAAACTATTGTAAAATGTGAACTATAAAAATACATTTGACTTAAGGGCAGAAAATCAGCAGGTGCAAAACTTATACGTAGCAACTTTCTGACAAAAGAGACCAAGCGCTCATAATCAAACGGCTCATGTAGAAAACCTGCACATTCTGCTCTGCTCATTTTGCCGTTGTTAATTTTCCACAGGAAGAATCGTAATGAATAGTGTTTTAATTGCTGTTAATCTGCACTGGATTCTCGCAGTCCCTTGGCTACTGAATATTAGCGAATCAAGGAGACAGTAAAAAAAAACCTCACAAACTCAGAACCTAATATTTCAAGAGAGAGAGAGAGAGCAAGAGAGAGAGAGAGAGAGAGAGAGAGAGAGAGAGAGAGAGAGAGAGAGAGAGAGAGAGAGAGATCTTCAATGAAGCTGATATCCTGTCATTTCCTGTCCCTGTCAACACAATCAGTCAGACAATCTTATCTGCTCTGGCAAATATAAGGCTGATGCATCTCAAATCGTACACCTCTTTCTCTAAAGATGAAAGAAAAGAAAAAACAAAAAAACAAAAACGAGCAAATTGCCCAGAAAAAAGTAGTTTTGCTAATAAACAACACCTCACTCGGCTTGTGCTCTCATTTACAACTATGCTCTTTCTTTCTTTTTTCTGTCTTTCTTTCCTTTTTTCTTTCTTTCATTTGCTCTCTTTTCAATCAAAGCAAAAAATGAAACATTGAGGATTAACATTGAAGGTTATCCAATGTACGTTCAAAAACATTTGATGAAATCAGAGTAAAAATCATGCAAAAAACGGTTTCCATAAAGACTACAAAAAGAATTAATAGATTTCCTGAGTGTATTTATGAAGTGAAAATCTTCAGCTTGTAGGGATAAGATCTTACACAAATACCTAATCCACATCTCTGAAAATTCTATTAATAATAATGCACAGCAGAATATAAATAAACAACTGACAGTTCTTCTATAAGACCAACAGAAAAGATTCCTTCCATCGTCCAACAAAGATTCAAGATGGTTAATACCCAAAAAAAATCAATCTACGATCAAGGAGTGGCAAAGTACCAACGCTACATAACTTTAATGGCATTCAGGCTATGATTCTATCATGTTTATATAGACCATGACATAAGTTAAACGGACGGCTGTGTTCTGCAGAAGTTCTCTGATGACTCAGCAATTGTTGGGTTGATCACAGGAGCTAACGATGCTGAGTACAGAGGACTCACTCAGGACTTTGTGGACTGGTGTCGGCGGAACCACCTCCTGATCAACGCAGGAAAACTAAGGAGATGGTGGTGGATTTCGCCGGCGACAGTCTACTGTCATCCCACCGATGCACATCCAGGGAATGGACATTGAGAGAGTGGAGTCTTATAAATACCTGGGTGTGCATCTGAACAACAAACTGGACTGGACTCACAACACAGACGCACTGTACAGGAAGGGTCAGAGCAGACTCTACCTCCTGAGGAGACTGCGGTCTTTTGGAGTGAGAGGGTCACTCCTGAAGATCTTCTGACTCTGTGGTGGCATCAGCAATCTGTACGGTGTGGTCTGCTGGAGCAGCAGCATCTCAGGCAAAGACAGGAAGAGATGGACAGGATCATCAAAAAGTCCAGCTCTGTCCTGGGATGCACTCTGGACACAGTGCAGGAGGTGGGTGAGAGAAGAGTCCTGGATAACTATCATCCATCCTGGACCTGGACTCTCACCACTGGTGGACTCACTGTCTGCTCTGGAGAGCAGCTTCAGTGGCAGACTGATTCACCCCCGCTGTGTGAAGGAGAGATATCGCAGATCTTTCCTACCTGCTGCGATTAGACTCTACAATTTGAACTTAATTTAAACTGGTGACTGGAACTATGCTTATGACGGGCAGGTTCATTATGGTCTGTGTTGTTTGTTGTCTATTATGATGTGTGCAGTCGTTATGGTGATGTTTGTTTATTTATTTGCTTGGAATGTTGTTGCTGTTGTGACGTGAAATTTCCCCACTGTGGGACTAATAAAGGATTTTTCAATTCAATTCAATTCAATAATTTATTAGCATGTGATTAACTGATTTGATCAAGAAGTGAATGACATTTAAATCAATCAGGCAGGAATATGGAGTCCTGCAAGGGTCTGTTTTAAGGCTGCTTCTGTTCTCACTGTTCTTGCTCCCAATGGGAGATTAAACAAAATAAACATTTTGAATTGTTTACATGACACCAGTTATATAATACAGTAATTGGACATCGTGCTTGTATCAGTGGTTGTCTTACAGTTATTTTGAAAGCTACAACATTTTAGTGCATAGAGTTCAATGCAACGCCTTTATAAATACAATAAAAATGTGTAGATTGTGTGTAAATATTCCATAGCAGATATATTTGCAATTAACATAATAAGTAAATATACCGGGACAGTTGTGGTCCACTGGTATGGCTGCAGGTTCGAATCCCCTATTGCCACAATTCGCCGCAGGCTACCCACTGCTCCAGGATTGTGTGTGTTCCGTTCACTGTGAGTATGTGAACTTTCTGGATGGGTTAAAAGCAGTGAACACTTTCGATATGGTTGCTATATTGACAATCTCACTCACTTGAATACAGGAAATCTAACAGAACGGAGTTTGAAAACACGCTTTCTCTCTTGTGTGCACGTAACATAATTGACGGCGGCTCGTTCCCTCAAGATGGCAGCTTTTATACTGATAGAAAAACAACCACACCACACCGTTTACAACAGCAAAGTAGTGGTTTCGACAGCAAGGACCTTGTGAATTCAATCACGTTGGATAAAAGTTCTGTCGTAACTCCACAGGAACAAAAGTACAATAAAATGTAAATGCAAGAATCACAGTCCATTGAGTAATTTAGCATCAGGTGTCGTTGTGTGTTTTTCTATGGTTTAGCTCTCAAACTTTTGAAAAAGCCTTCAAGATAAAAATGTGTGAACAAGTTGAGTCATTGTGTGAATAGTTCATTTTTGTGGTCACTATAAACGGGCTGAAAAAGTCACTTAATCGTTCTTGCGTGAGGTCTTGTAGTCCAAGTCGGAAGCAAACTTCCTCTGTTTCTTCTTTGTCCTGTATCAAGCCGAACAATTCGACAGAGGTGAAGAAACATCTGTTTCAGCACATGATGAGTCAACAACATGAGAAAGAAAAATAATTTGATCAAATTTCTGATGATCAGGGGATATTTGCGATTGTGCCAGTGCCAAAACACTCCAGCCCAACCTGCCCGAACGACTACCGCCCTGTAGCACTCACACCCATCATCATGAAGTGCTTTGAGCGGCTGGTCCTTGGACACCTGAAGGACTCACTTCCACCCACATTAGACCCTCACCAATTTGCCTACCGCAGCAATCGGAGCACGGAGGATGCTATCTCCATGGCACTGCACTCGGTGCTAACACACCTGGACAACAAGGACACATATGCACGAATGCTGTTTCTTGACTTCAGTTCAGCGTTCAATACTGTAATACCCTCTAAGTTAATCATCAAACTCAGAGAGCTGGACATTGGCATCCCACTCTGTAACTGGATCTTGGATTTTCTGACCCACAGACCCCAGCACGTTAGGTCAGAAAACACCTGCTCCACCTCCATCACGCTCAACACTGGTGTACCTCAGGGCTGTGTGCTGAGCCCTTTCCTCTACTCCCTCTTCACGCACGACTGCAAACCCATACATGGCTGTAACTCCATCATTAAGTTTGCAGACGACACCACAGTGATTGGCCTCATCCAGAACAACGATGAGTCTGCCTACAGGGAGGAGGTCCAGCATCTGGCCACCTGGTGCACGGATAATAATCTGCTCCTGAACACCAGCAAGACCAAGGAGCTCATCGTGGACTTTAGGAAGGAGAAAAGAGGCTCACATGATCCCATCCACATTAACGGGATGGACGTCGAGGGTGTCTCGTCCTTCAAGTTCCTAGGGACCCACATTTCAGAGGACCTGTCCTGGTCCACTAACACCGCCAGCCTAATCAAGAAGGCTCATCAGCGCCTGTTTTTCCTGAGAGCTCTCAAGAAAAACCATCTTCCCGCCTCTCTCCTGGTGAACTTCTACCGCTGCACAGTGGAGAGCATCCTGACCAACTGTGTCACATCCTGGTTCGGGAGCTGCTCTGCTGCGGAGCGTAAGGCACTGCAGCGAGTAGTGAAAACTGCTCAACGCATCACTGGGACTTCACTTCCAGCCATTGAGGACATCCAGAAGAAACGCTGTCTACGTCGAGCATGCAGCATTCTGAAGGACTCCTCTCACCCTGCCCATGGACTGTTTTCTCTCCTGCCTTCAGGCAGGCGCTTCCGACTTCCACGCACAAGGACCAGCAGACTCAGGAACAGCTTTTTCCCCAGAGTTGTCTCTCTACTGAACTCTGTGCCCCACTGACTGCTTTGCACATCCCTACCTGCCCTGTCCTCTCAAAAACTGCACTATTAATCAGCATCTGCACAATCCATTGCACTAGCCTGTACATACTCGTGTAAATTCTTATACAGTGTATATAGTCTGTGTATACAGTGTAAATTCTGCTCATGCATCTGTAAATAAGATTTATATCTATTCCTGCATAGATGGCTCATAGTATCTGTAAATATAGTCTCTGTTCATAGCTTTTAATTCAAGTCTCTGCACATGTACATTCTGTATATTTTAGCTTATAACCGATATTCAGCACTTACTGCTATAGCACTTCTGGTTAGACATAAACTGCATTTCGTTGCCTTGTACCTGTACATGTGTAATGACAATAAAGTTGAATCTAATCTAATCTAATCTAATATTTCTCAGGTTCTTGAGTAATTGGCATAGGTCCATCTAGATTATTCCCAGATTGTCATATGACCACGGTGTAATACAATTTATTGTTTTACTACAAAAAAAAAACAATTAAATGCTGTACAAATACAATTAAATTGATCACACTAAGTCAGACAAAAACCCTGCAGACGCACACATTGAGGATACGAACGTAATCGTTATTAAAGACCTGAAATATTATTACACGTCTACTAAAACCAATGAAACCAAATAATCAACACTGTAAAAAGAAACAAGGTGAGAAGCCTCTAGATCTTTCTAGAAGCGTCACTTCAGTCTCCTCCGATGTCAATCACGCAGATCCAGATGTGGAAAGTGTGTGATGTTCAACCGTTTTGTAATATAATGTCAAACTAAATTAAAACGTATTCCCTGATCGCGCCATCATCTCTCTTACAGAGGACGAACATTGGTTGTGAGATCACACCAGCTGGGAATCCTCAGAAGCGTGTCTCCCAAAAGCCCAATGCAATTGTCCTGTTACTGTCCATCCACACGCCACTTGTGCTTGTGTGTTTGTGTGTGTGTGAGTGTCCTCAGATTTAGACGCGGAATCAGATTTTAGCCACACAGTTCACGGCAGATGCACCACTCAACAAGATAATCAACCAATCACTGCAGTGATAAATGGAGGTATGTACAAAAATGTTTTAATATAGATTTTAAACAAATGAAAGCAGTAAAGGTAAAATTAATACGAATAAGCTTGTACATGATTAATCAACAGGCGAGACACACCCTTGACAGATGATCTAACAATCACATACAAGCCCTAACAGCAACATAACAGCCCTAATAGGTAATCAATTAAAGAACACACAATGGGTAAACAATAAATAAAGATAAAGAATACAACTGAAAAAAAAAAAACCATTGCTCATATTGTCGTTATGAAACTTATGAACTAGTTTCATAAAAGGCCTGGTTAAGATATCAGAATAAAATGTCTGACAGCAGACGTATATATCTATAACATACACACACACATACATATATATATATATATATATATATATATATATATATATATATATATACACACACACACACACACAATCTATACATCTGTGCATAAATATAATTGTGTGTGTCTATGTGTGTAGGTAATAATTTATTAAAATTATTAAAAGATGATCAACCTATTTCAAGAAAAGACAAGCAATGATAAAACACACCCATTGACAGACAATCAACCAATCATAAGACAAGACTCACCTCTGAAAGACACTCAATCAGGGACTAAACACATCCTTGACTGACGATCAACCGATCGATCAAAAAAAAAAAAATTACAAGACAGGGATGATAGATAAATGATCAACCACTGAGGAGACACACCTCTGGTAGAAGATAAACTTTAATCAGAGACGCAATGAAAAAGAGAAATGGTGTGCACTGACTGGATAAGTAGGCAGTTTTTTCCACCCACGATTATTAGACTTGTTTGCTGTCAGATACCGTTTACATTTAGAACGTTTCTCTTTCTGCTACCCAGAAAAGTCGTGTTGCTGTACGGCGAGAAGAGACACTTGCGCTGACAGATTGGGAACAAGCTCAACGGAATGATACATTCCCTTAGATTTCCCTATCACGAAAGGTTAAATAACTGTTTTACAGGACACGGAGGGGATTCACCGGGACATGAGGGTCCGTCAACCTCCATTTGTTCTGGCAAGTTTACACAGTTTCTCTTATTTAAATCAGCTGTGGCACTTTTTTAAATCTTTTGTGTTAACTAATAACTATGTTTATTCTTAAATAAAAATGAAAGCATGACATGGTAATTCTCTTCAAGTCTGACAGTTAAAATAAATAAAACATATATATAATTTTTTTTTCTGAACAACAACTTAAACACATCATTAACAGTGTGAATAAACAAGAAATCATCATCCTATGTTTTCATCTTACTTCTGGTTATTCATTTTCTTCTTACCCTTAATATTTCACAATTATTCAAGTCATTCAAAAACGACTAACAATCATTCAAACCAGAGATAAAGGCAGCACATTTGATCTGTGTTAGGTGCTTTTATTTATTGAGCTAATTGTAAAATAATTTAGTCTTGAATTTTAAGCCAGTCAGCCATTTTGGCTCTAACATCCAAGAAATGCGACGGAAACACTGATTTATATTCATTTATATGTGAATATAAAAACTAGAACAAACTTTAGAATGCACGACACAATGGATTCTTCGTTTTTTTCTTCTTCTCTTCCTTAAAGGTGTGTGTGAGCAAGAGTTGTATGTCGAGGCAAGATCAAACAAAACTCAAACAAATTATTTTAATCAACTACAAAAAAAAAACAGCATATAAAAAAGATTTCACATCAGTATCTATTAGCGTACTTGAGTGTCTGGCGTTCAATCTTTAGCAATCTTGCACATCGGCAACATTCATGCGGAGTGAATGTGATGGACATCAAACCTTGGGATTATTTTAGCCCAACATGTCCACGAGCGGGATTTAAATTAGCGGAGCAGGAGCAATTAATCACACACCGGCAGCTGGTTTGACTAATTACACACACACACACACACACACACACTTCCACTGTCAGTCAGGAAGCGAGGATCTGTGTGCGATCACCTCCACGCTCCGACCTGCTTTGAGAGGTGCTGGAGGCTTCGGTGTGTCCGAGGGTCCGTCCTGCTCAGGGACGCAGCAGTTCTGCCGGAAGCTGATGAAACTTTCCGATGTCTCCATTCATCAGCCCAGAACACATATTAATTATCCTCCACCTTCAGAACAACACAGGAGGACACAACATACACACATTGTCCCCAAAATATCGGACATGTTTCATTAACACGCTGCTCAGGACAAAGCCTCAGTCCTTTTGTTCAATCGATTAATAGTTTGTCCAAAATGCTGCTGCCCGTCTTCTAAATGGTGCTAAAAAAATGAGAGAATATTACTCCGAATTTTAGCAGCACGTCATTGGCTACCAGTTTTCGAGTTGATTTTTAAATAGTTTTGTTTTTTAAGTGTCAATTTCGCCATTTTTTAAAAAACAGACCAACTTATGCTCACACACACACACACCACAGTGGTTCAGTGTGCCTCAATAACCAGTGCTAACCAAGTGTTGTGAAGTTCAGTAGTAATATTAGTTCTCGAGAAACATCGTTCAAGCACAAGATGGTGGCGGTGCATCCGCTTTTTGTGTTCTCCTGGTTTCTGTGTTTTTTAACTTGGAGATTTTAATAATTTGTACAATTATTTATTCAGCAGACTTAGAGATGAAGCAAGTCAGATGATCAGAACATGTTTCTATCACAACTAAATCGATTTAAACGGGAGCTTTGTAAAGTGGAACATTGCGTTCTGACTATTAACTGAGCTAGGTATGCAAAGGAGACACGTTTCCATGAAAAAATAAATCCTGGAACAATTTTTAGAACGTAAGGCAGTTCTCAGAAGTGAACACTAGTCAGACAATCCTAATGTTTAAAAATGAATAAACTCAAATTTCACTCAAAAACCAGAATTTTCAGGAACAGTTTTTGGCTGTAAGAAACACATGTATTTTTATTTCTACACAAAAGGTGGATTTGCGGCCTGATCAGAGTGCATCTCACCTGAGATCTTGGGTCCAAAAGATTGCTTTAAAGTAGACTTGATTCTAAGGAAATGTGTGGGAATACCCATAGTTTTGGTAAATGACCAATACGAGGATATAAAGGATAATAATTCAAGCTCAAGATGGCGGCACCACATTTGCTCAATGTTATGGGAACACTTGAATGATATGTGCTCATTGATTTATCGTCGTGGGGTTTTTTGTTTAACTAATATTTAAATGTGTTAGGCAACGTACAGTCGAAGCCAGCCAGACATTCTGAATGTGTTTCTTATACAACCAAACCAATACAAAAGTTTCAGACAAAATTTGTGTTCTGCATTAACCCTCCCAGTGAAGTTACACAAACCCGAAGCAGTAGGCAGCCTTAAGCATGGTGTCGGGGACCTTTACGGGGCTCAGTGTCTTGCTCGAGGACACCCACCAGACCGGGATTCGACACCAGGTTCGCAGGTCCAACTCAATTACCACTGGACCAATCAACAATCATAGTGCGTTATAGTTAAAGTCTATGTGAAGACAAGGACAAAAATGACCCCTTGTCTCCATCTCCAACAAATGATGTTTATAAAGCTCGGCTCTTTCCCACCACAGTAGCGCAACGAGCCATTACCACAAGATAATGGCAATTTCTCATACGCCGAGCATGTAAGAGTGTTATTTCTGTATCTATTGCTTGTAGATTTTTCATTCTGTACTTTGTTGTGGCACTAAAGGCCATTTGAATTTTAGGTTTTCAGGATTCAAAATCCTTCAGCAGTGGCTGGGAAATGTTCCTCTATAATTCCACAGAAGGACAAGGCGTCTCTCGCCTGAACAGTCCGACTCGCTGATGTGAAGTTGGATTCATGTGTGGAACGCTTCACTGCTCCTCATTAGTCAATTACAGTGTAATGGAGATCCAGGGTAAAAGAACCGAACACCGACTCCATTACCAGAACATCTTTACCTGACGGAATCGCTGACCTTCACGCACTTCATTTTTAATGGCTTTTGTAGAACTTTACACTCCATGAGCACCAAAAGAAACAGACTGAAAATGCTAATCAAGGTAATAAATGATGGACAAGGTCATTTTTGTTCTTCGTCACTTGAATACATATTGTTCGACATATTCACAGAAAACAGACTGTGTTCAGTCTATTATAGGCTTTACGTTTACAGTAAGTACCATGCTTTCACAGCTAAACAGCTTGAGGAGAGACTGACCTGCTGCGCTAAAACCTTGTCTTGTCATGCTAATTCTGACCGCTGATATTTAGAACATAATGTCACTTATTAAAGATAAGGGAGCAACATATTAAAGTGTGGGACAGGTGAACTATTGCTGATGGAAATAGAAATAAACAGAAATTAATTAGAATCATGAATTCTCTGTTTATTGTTTACTGTTAATATGTCTATTTAAAACATATTTTGTATTTTGAAAACGTTTGCTCTATTTTTATATTTTATGTACTTTATACTAGATATATTATTTATATGTTATCTTACACAATGCACATTTTTAACATTTTTATTTAGTGTGTTTTTCCTATATTGCACCAAACGGAGTAGTGTTCCTAATTTTGATGACAATAAAAAGCATTCTATTCTATTCTATTCTAGAATATAAAAACACAAATAGAGTGTTATTTTAATACATATAAACCATATTTACAAGAAGATCTTGTGTAGCTCCGTAACCAGGCAAATGTTTCCCGTGACCAGAGGGGTTTATGTGAAGTTCTGTGATATAACTCTCTTAGATAGACACTGGTGTTAGGCAGCAATGAAAATGCCCTTTATTCAACACTGGAAGTGCCAAAAGCAGTCCTGCCCAACTCCATCAGACTGGACCACAGTGCAAGCTTAGCCAAGCTGAATCTCAAACACTGTCCAGATCCACTCAATGTCCTTCCAAGAGACCGCTTGCTGTCCTCGGCATTGAGCCACAGCCTCACGCACATCCAATGGCTCTAGGAACCACACCCAGATGTTCAGTATTGAAATCAATATGTTGTCAGGTTCAGGAGCAGCCACAAACCACAATAAATGTTTAATGGTCCAACAAAGATCATGAAAAGCAGAGCACCATAACCTACATGTGGGATGCGGAAGGACAAAAAAAAGGATTGATCTATATACACCAAACTAATAACAACATGACATCAACAGCACCAAGGGCTGGGAAACACAAGGGATTGTGAAGTTCTGGAAACTACTAGAGAATCAGTGAAGAAAGACTTCACATTGAAGCTTCCAATCAATAAAATCTCACTACTCATAAAAATTAAGTCTATACAGTGGAGAAAAGAAAAACAGACAATACAATTAAACAGCGACATCTAGTGGACAGTTTTCAAAACTCGGATTGAATCTGAGAGATTTGTGAAACAGGAGTTAGATCTCTATGAGCATATGATTGTAGCTGGCAGCGTTGTGTTCACCACGTGTGGAGTGACAAATTAAGACATCGTGGTTAATGTGCTGAAACAACGATGGAATATGATTAAGATACACATTATTACATTGGTGTGACCCAGTTCACTGGAAATGCAGAATGTTTCCCCACGAGATGAATAATTTCAGGCCACAAGAGATGCTGTGTCCTAAAGCCAATAGACATCGAGTCCCTCAGGTCACTCTCAAAAAACATGTGCTGTCTACACCGTCTATACACTACACACACACACACACACACACACACACACACACACACACACATCTCTGTCTCTCTCTCTCTCACCCGCATATTCTTTCTCTCTCTTTCTGTGTATGTTTGTGTGAGTGAGTGAGTGCTTACGCGTGCGTGTGCGTGTGTGTGTGTCAACTTTCAGCAGGTCGGGTCTGTGTTTGTCAGAATAAACCCTAAGGATGAGACACAGACGAGGACGAGTGACACACCGTCTGTCATCCCGAGACCTCTGTGTCTGACCCCAAATCGTGTGAATGTCAGCGTACTCCATCACGGAGGAACAAGCTGAATTTATTTTCATACATATACTTTATATACAATACGTTACATACATATGGTAAAATTTTACTCTTTATTAATAAATGTAATCATTTACATTATTTTATGCAACTTTAAGCAAATACTATTTGCGCCGATAGACCTCATGTTGGCTGATTGAAGTATAGTATCTGTTTTTAGTTCTTGGATTTATTTTTATAGTAATGTTGCGTAAGACATCATACTACTGACAATGCACTTGAAAGTGGGAAAAAATAGGACACCAACACTGATTGACTGCAAACTAGCATTGACTGCATTGTCTTAATTAATGGATTAAAAAAAGTATAGTCTTGGCTCTGTCTGCACTGCTTATAAAAAAAAAAAAAAAGTGGCACGCTCAGGGAAAAAGACAAACATTTGTTGCAGGCAATTTAACATAAATCTACGTTGCTGCCAGTAAGTCATCTAATTATGAAAATGAAAAGAAGGATGACAGTTGTTAAAAATGTCCAAAATGTGTTTAGAGCGTGTGTCTCTAGAGTTGTGTAATATATTTAATATATAAACACTGTAACTAGAACTTTTAATATAAATATATATCTTATAACTGCACATTTGCTATTATATAAATAATCATGCATAATTGAAGAGAATATGCATTTAATGTACGTTTTATATGTGTACAGTGACAATATTCAGATACTATTCGATTTAAATCACGTTTTGTATCAACATTAGCACCTGAGAGAAAGTGACAGAGGGAAAGAACAAGTGTTTTTTGAGATTGTGTCTGCTTGACAAGCCTTTGAAGTGTGTAAATGTGACTGTGATTGACTGTGATTGACCGTTGTTTTGTGCGTTTCCGATGCGTGAATGAGTGTGTGTGTTTGTGTGTGTGTGCTTGTGTGTGTGTGCGTGTGTAAAAATTACATTAGGAATCAGAACACGCTAAATATTTAAAAAAATCAGATCGTGAGCAAGGGGGGGGG
Organism: Paedocypris micromegethes; assembly: GCA_028031935.1. Classification (NCBI taxonomy): domain Eukaryota; kingdom Metazoa; phylum Chordata; class Actinopteri; order Cypriniformes; genus Paedocypris; species Paedocypris micromegethes. Next base: position 26,532,670 of record CM051500.1, read on the forward strand.
GTCTCACCATGGACTTACAATACACTCCCTCCCCCACCACCTACTCTAACCTCAACCAAAACTCAATTTCCACCTTGCTTGTCATTTTCCAGCCAAAGGTCCCCACAAGTGACCATAGCGCCCCACTTTACTGCAAAGCCCTATCATTCAGAGCCCCACTTTGTCATGCCGGTACACACACACACACACACACACACACACAAACTCGTACCGTTGCTTTGTCGTACAGCGCGTGGTTGTCCAGCAGTTTTCCTCGCTCCAGTCGGGCGAATCGTCTCAGATCTCTGTCAAACATCTGGCAAAGCAACGATAAACAAGAACATTAAAACGTGTAATAATTGTAACATTTTCTACATTGTCCAGATCTTACAACTTGTATTAAGGGTTTATACACTCAAAACAATGATTTTGTTACTTAAAATGTACTAGAAGACAATGACCTGAACAGTTAACACAGCAAAAACAATAAAAACATCAGAAATCACATCCCGAACCTCTTTTTTTTTCTTGGTCTTGCTTTTTTACCCTCTCTCTGCCTGTCATTGCTGTGGGACATCGAGCCCCGTAAGGGGGTGAGTGTGAAAAAGTAATTACATTTGATGGGTGGAACGTTGATGTGGATGAGACGGGCCTGCAGAACCGACCCGGGGGAAGCAAGCACAAAGCCCAGGGTCAGAGTTCAGCTATAAACAGCTCATGTCAAACTGTGTTTGCCTCTCTGGCTCCCTTTAGTCTTTCTGCTCGGATGGAAGGACGTTTAGGACGAAAGGAAAGAGCGAGAGAACTGAGGTGAGAGAGAACAAGTGAGGGAAAGCCACACATGCTGTAGATCTCACCGTGGATCCGGTCCAGCCCAGAAGAGCATAAGCGAAGCACTCCAGCGGAGGGGCCACCAGATCCACGCGAATGGCTTTCCAGTCCCGATTCGCCGCCCCGTCTGAACCCTCCGGACTCGTCCAAACTCTTTTCACCTTCACAATCAGGAAACATTTGTGGAAATGATCCATGGCCTCAAAGCGTCGGCTTGGCAGCTGCTTGCCTCCCAAGGTGGAAGGTTGGTAGTCTGAGTACAGCAGGATGTTCTACAACAGAAGGAGGTGACGTGAACACACGGCTGGTCATCGGACACAAGGAGTGACTTAAACTACATTAGAAACATCTGCATTAAGATGGACAACTGTGGATTGATGCCGATAAGAGTTGATTGAAGCAGGGATTCAGGTTACATCATCCGCTACAACTCACACCAGTCCTTTCTCTTGTGCATGTTCCTAACTCCGGCTAAATTTACACAGAGTGGGATTAATAAAGTCAGTTCTATATAAAAAAAAAACAGTTGAAATTAAGTGTTTTATGTCGTGCTATCTTTTATGGACTGATTTCCTTGGAAATCAACGTGGAAACTCACATAGAAACTTCATTGGAACTCAAAAATCAAGGAAACACTTAAGTCAGCATGGAGAATGTTGAACTTTACAATTAACAATGTTTTTGTCTCTTTGTCTGTGTTGTTTTTAAGCGTGTTGTCTCTGTGATGTTCCAGTCTCCTAGGTTGATAGATTTTAGTATTCTGACGGTGGCTATGCCATCCCAAACTAAAACCCTGGATGATCCGTTAAGTCAAACATAAAAACACCGCCTTCTGATCTGATGATAGAGAAGAGAGGCATGCCAAGCTGGTCTACAGGCAGAAGATTGAGGACATTCCCAGCAAAAACAACAAAACAGTGATCCAGCCTGTGACCAACTACAGGCCAATCTCAGAGAATGGTGGAGGAGCCGTCAGAGAGGCCAACTTGAACCCAAAGAGGGTTTCCTTTGTGCAATTCTACAGAAGATGGGATGTACTGTTAATTGGCGTGTGGATGTCTGTGTTTAGAAAATGTTTTTTAACTACAGGTTTAAACGATTCACTACACTTCAACACCAAAAATTGAAATTTTGTTGTTTTTACATGAAGACATTGAAGTAATTCAGTTCATTTTGCATAATGAGTGAAGTCACGTGATCAACATATTTTAATGAGTGCCAATATTGTGTAACTGCTGAAATAAATCGGACAATCAGCAAACTCCCATTTTATTGTGCAAAAAAGAATTTGAAATATTCAGAAGGTTTTCCATGTGTCGAATCAATCAACTGTTCAATGAAAATGAAAAGAATCCTTACAAAATGTAAGGTCAACTTGAGGAAGGAAAATGACTTAATATCAGTCTCCCAGCGATTGGACTTTGGTGATATATATATTAGTTTCATCATTTTTTTGACGAGACCATTAATCATCATTCAAATCAAATCAAATCACTTTTGGCTTGTGAGCTGTGGTGAGTGAAAAACTTAGGTGCAAACTCCAATAGTGCAATGTACAGTACAAAACAAATTACAGACAGTAACAACTTATTTTCATTTAAGGAAAGTAAATACCTTTGTGTTGATTTTATTGGGGACACATCACATGGACATGTGTTGCATTGAGTGGAACTAAAATAAAAATTATACAAAAAGTTCTTTCTGGTTCAGTGGCTTCCACTTGTAAGGACATTCTTTATAAAATATTACAAAATATTGGAAATAGGACAACGTTCAGGAATCTTTTTCATGGACTGTTCAAAATTGAATGTCAATGCCACACTTTGATTTTTTCAAAATTCATAATTCTGAAAGAGAAATTTGTAAGTTTCTTTATATTCCTAACAGAAAAACCACTGGGACATACATCAACATCAAAACTCGAAGGGCACTGTTTAAATAAAATTATTTTTTGTTCTGCATGTTATTAATATTACTATTATAAATGTTGTTGCTATCAACATCATAATTATTATTTTTATTATTATTATTATTATTATTATTATTGTTATTATTTGTAGTAGTAGTAGTAGTAGTAGTAGTGGTAGTAATCTAGCAAAATTTCACAAGGACTTGCTTAATTATATTTTAGCTTAAAACAAAAAAATCAAATTGAAGATGCACAGTGAAGAATTTACTTACACACACACACACACCAATTAAAATGGCGTATTTATTATGTTTTTTCTTGCTTATGAAGGACATTTTGTAAATCATGCTGTATGAAGAAATTATTTCCTTCTCATTTTTTCTCATGATTGACGATACTGTAGCTTCACTTTCCAACACTTGCGTTTTATTTGGCAGCTTGTTGAATGTCGAGACTGTTTCAAATCATGACACAATGGCCATGTTTACAAAAAATGTGAGCTCGAGTGTTTTCATTGACTGATTTGATTACCACAGAGCTGTATAATTACTTGAAAAAATGACATAACAAAACAACATGTGGATCTGCTCTGTCACACGTCTACTTTAAAAGAGGCTGGGCCTGAAATTAATGCCGATGGAGAGCATTACTCACATTGACCAATTGTACTTTGTGCACCACAGGTTGATTTCAAACAGCATTTTAATTCTGGAACATTTAGTTCTCTCAATCACACTGGGGTGTTGTGAAACCTGTCTGATTTCCAAAATTCCAATTTAATTGGGTTGAAAATCAATACGTACAACCGGCACTTGAAGGGCTCAGGGTTCAGCTCTCGACTTAATTACAATTTCTAATGTTCCGCTCATGCAGACAATGTCCTTTGTTGAAAAATCAATTGATGAAAAAATGTAATTGACACAAACATTCTTTAGAGAAGTTCTTGGCGTTTATCTTAAAAAAAATAAATAAATAAATAAAATGAGACAAACAAGATTGAAGGATGCTTGGTTTTAACCTCAAACTGACAGGATCCAGTGTCCATCTTCTGTCTGGGCTGAAAAGACTGGTACGTATTCGGCCTTTCTTTCGCATACAAACCATCATTGTTTTTACACCTACTTGCCATTTACTCAGTTTTGTAATTAACTCCTCCGTTAATCAGTTTTTCATTCCCTCATGTCTTGCCCTTTTTAAGACATGCGTTTCCTTTGTCAATTGATGCGCAACTGTTCTGGGTTTTCTTGTCCCAATGAAGTCAGTCTTGTCATGTTCCTGTCCAGCTGTTTATGCTTTTTGACAGGTTATAGAAGTTTCATATTTGTTTTTTTAAATAATTTAGCTGTTTGATCTTTTGGCTATTTCCAGGATCATCTTCCTTGATGCAGAGATGAGAGACCAATTATTTTTGGAGAATAGACACTTGAGAACAACAACCTAGTCGTACAATGTTGCACAATAAAACAACAGCCTTAGCAATCGCATAATTGTGCTGGTATTGATCCCGAGATGAGGCAGGGGAGACCTTTATCACAAAAAAAACATAAAACACAAAGCACAAAGAAAAACTAAACTGCACAGACATGCAGGGACCCAAACAGTCAAATTAGAAACTAAACGTGTGGTGAACTTACAAAAACACAGAACTTAAACAAAAAAAAAACCTTCAGACATTAGCAATCAATATTAAAGAAATAAAGACATCTGGTGACGGGTCTGGTCAGGGTGCCGCAAAATTAAAACTAAGATTTTCCTCTACATCCTCCTCTCCATTTCTTTGTGTGAAATGATATATTAATATTATGAAATTATATTTTTAGATTTTTTTCTGGACCAGTGTAATACATTTTTAGAGTGATTTTATTTTGGCCTTGTGTTAAATAAATAGCTTTATAATCTTTATAATGGCTGTGTCTCTCTCTTTGTTTCTAGTGAAGATAAGATCGTTATACGATGGTCCATTTTAACACAATCACACTAACACTGATGCAAACATGTGTTAATCACACATCTGATGTTATTTTCAGGATGAACTGCTGGCAATCCTCCAGCAGAAGAGACAAAATGTGTTACTATGACAACGAGACATCCAAATGTTTGGTTTTACGTTTTTTTTATTTTTATTTGTGTCTTACTTTCAGCGTTCTTCCTGTGTAAAATGTTCCAACACAATTCTCGTGTGTAAAATGAATTGCCTGTATAGAGTGGTATGAGAATTGAGTAACTCCAAATTGTATTTGAAATTATTTTCTACCCTCTCTAACTATGTAATCCAAATTGAAACTGATGCTCTGTCTCGGAGAGGGAAGCATATTTTCCCTTGTGCTTTTGTAGTCTAACAAGTTCCAGATGGTAAGTTGGGTTGGTTCAGCCCAGTTGTTTTACACCAGTGCGTCTCATCTTACTGGGAGTTCCTGTTTGTACCAGTGATTATTCTCTCTCAATGAGTTACGTGGGTCAAGTTACCCAACCTGAATATTTAAAGCGCGCCTCATTGGATCAACAACGTCCCGAGACAACTGTCAACACTGCCACAGTCATGTCTCCCATGGTCATTGCTGTCCCAAGTCATGTCACGCCAACTACCGTCATCGCCATCCCAAGATTCACCTCATACAATCAACGTTGTCCCAAGTCAAGGCAAATATGGTCAACGGCATACCAACCTACACTTTCTATAAATATTGTTGTCCAGATGATTCTGTAGATGATCCTGACTTCCTAAGGTCATCACTGCCCAGAGTCACGCCTAAATGGTCTTCGTCATCCCAAATCATGCATCCTGCGAGACTCTACAGCAGGGGTCGCCAACACAGTGCCCGGGGCACCAGGTCACCCGTAAGGACCATGTGAGTCGCCCGTATGCCTGTTCTAAAATGATCTCAAATAACGCACTTATACAGTGAGCGGCATATATTTATTTTCGTTTTTTGCTATTCTTGTTTAAATCACAGTTACACGAAAAAGACAATATATTATTATTATTATTATTATTTAAAATTGTATTTTATTTTTAAAATGGTATTTTAAAAATAAAATAAAAATATCAGTGGTCAAAGTTACTTCTCCTTAGCGAAGGTTAGCGGCAGTACAACCATTGCAAATCACATCAGTATGTTTTCTTGCGCCCCCTTTCAGCAGAAGGCGGTATTCAATTCTAATGAATAATTCATGCAGGAGTTAGGCGTGTGCAGGGTGTTTCTTAAAAATGTTTTAAAATGCTGCTGCGGTAATGTCTAGGACTGTTGTAAAAGTAATCACTTGAAAATGTTTAATTTAAAAAACACTGGAACTTGAAAATATAGAAATTACGTGTTGCATATTGACATTGATTTATTTCATTATTTGATCTTTTTACATATATTTTTTATGAGAAACCATGAACATAATCAGTGTCTTTTCCTAGCTAAATACCATTAATTATGAATAATATGTAATTTAAGCGACATTGAGCAAATTGGCTATTTCAGAAGTATGTATCAAACTGGTAGATCTTTGCCCTATGTCATCACCCAGGAAGTAGCCCTCGGTTTCAAAATGCTTGATGTCCCCTGATCTAGAAACTGATGTTTGTTGAAACCTTCTTCAGACAGGAGGATTTCAACAAGAAACCAGAATTGTAATTTATTGCCATTATCTTCATATTCTGTCAGTTTAGTTATTTTTATTTTTTTTTTAAAAGTGCTCCGTTTCAAAGGTTGAAAAAAAGTAGTGGACTCACAAGATGTTCACCAAGGTCAAGGAACCGGGCACACTGTGTTTAGAATTACGAAGGTAAGCTTTCCTGAGCCGTTTCCACTCACTAATCTGAGATGAAGGTGACCTTCATGACCTGAGATGACCTGTTCCAGTTGCTTTGAACCATGTTTAAACTGAAGAACTTAATTTTTTATTTCAAATACAGAAACATAGAACAAAATGTCAACTATTAAATTTTGTTCAAGGTCAGGCAAAAATGGCCATTTATGAGCCAACGTAACCAAACAGAGACTATGACAACACACTGTTCATCAGGCTATTGACATTTGGTTACAGTAACTTTTAGTAATATTTAAGACTTCTTTTACTCGTCTTTTAAAACATGTTTTTTTCTATCCGTCTATTTTAGCACCATTATATATTTCAGCGTTCATCTATTTTGCCGTTCATTGTAATACCACACAGCGTAAACTGAAACGCAAGAAAAACTTTTCCCAGAATGTTTGTTGATAAGTTTGGGGTTTTCCTCATAAAGTTGGTGAGTCAAACTTGTTCTTTGTAGTTAAATCATAGCTTTTCAGAGCAACAGCCAGTAGCATAGCGAGTGATCGAATCTCAGATTCGGCATGATGAACATGCTGAAGTAATGATCATCAGGCTTGAAGGAAGTGGTTGATGGTCCAGGCAGATCCAGAGTGGTTTAGATCTTTCTTATCAAACTGATTTTTTTCCTGTTTGGATCAGACGTTCTCATTTTCTGCTTCACTGATCTGTGGCGTCTTACAGGAATCTGTTCTCACTCTCGTGTTATGTACTTTTTTTATATTTTACAGCACAACAGCCTATCATGGAGGAGTTAAAGTCCGGTTGTTAATAAAGTTAAAGTTAATGAAGTCAAGCCTGTCAAATTTGTGCAGACTGTATTTAGTAAAACAGAGAATACAAAGTGCTGGCACTGTCTATTTTTTGACGCCGATTTCCTTTAAACACCAGCTTTGAACACAAGCAATGAAAGGTCGATTAGTAGTAGCCTCGGCGTAAACAAATTATTGATATTGAGTAAAAAAAGCAAAACCATCTTATCTGTTTTTAAATAAAAAATTGACTACATTTGAAGTCAATTTCCCACAGGAATCATTACAGTCTACATATTTAATTATTTTAGGACTGATACCTCAGTAAAAAAATTGTACAATCACGATTTCAGTATTTCAGATTGGCGCTGATATAACCCGTTTTGGCAGATCAGAGATTAGCTATACTATATATTTTTTTATTTCTCAGAAATGTAAGTCAAAATTTAGATAAATTAGAGAAATTTTATCAAAAGTGTGACATCACTGTGTCCCATCTAACATCACTAAAATGTTGGTTATCAAGAAGGGTGCTGAGAATTGGTTTCTGAGAAATGTGTTTTAGTGCACAACCTCTTGGTCCACCCCACGGTTTTGTTGACGGTCCATAGAAAGTTTGAACTTATTGAGTCCATGTTTATACTGCGTGTACCTGTCGTTTAAAGGTCTGGATGATGGCGGGCAGCAATCCGTCCTCTTGTCCTGCTTGAAGGGTTTTAATGAGGAAGTCGACATCATGACCACAGTCTTTGCCCCTGCACACACACAAAACCGAGCAAGTCTGGAACAAACGTCTCGTTTAACCACTGCTACCTGCTACTGGATTCACTAGAGCATGTAAAGACTCCATCAGTAATCACACACCCCTGCACCAAACATACACCCACAAAAGAAAAGAAGAGCCAGAAAGCAGTGTGCCATTAACCGGTATGTTAGCCTACATGTGCTGTGGTGAAAATATTGCGACAATATCGTGGAAAGAAAACACAAAGTGCCGTGTTACACTATTCAAAAGCAATTTTCACTGCTGCAAACATGTAACAAACATGTCATTAAAATAAAGCTTACGTCTGCCTTTTTGAAGAAATTACACTCCTCATTTACATAGTCTATTCAGTCTCCCAGCACCAGATGATAATCAAGGCAACAACAAATGGTTTACATTTATGTTGCATCTAAATTAGTTATTTATTTGCCATTTCCACTTTTGGTTTCTATATTTTATTTATTATGGCAAATTATTGTAAAGTTCAACGCACATTGTTTCTTTTATACACCCTTATACACATGTTGGGCTTGTTTTATTTGTTTAGCAATATTATATTAGTTGTACTTGAGCAATATTAGTTTTAATTATCTATTATAATTGTTTTCGGCCCAAAAATGCAAGCAGCGCACCAGCTAGAGACTGTATCAAAACTGCATGGCTTAAGCCTGCCACTTCTCCGGGTAACTTGTCAGGCTGGCTAAATTCAAAGCACAATTTTGATACGGTGCGTAATATTATATCGCCAATGGCCATACTGACATACTAACCTTCACTGGGAGGACACACATACACACATTATAGATTGGTGGCCAACCATTTACAGACTCTCGTAGCAACAATTTTTAATAGAATTTTTATTGAATGGACAAACCAGCATCATTCTACAGCAGCTACCGCCTAAAATGATGCTCCTCCAGAAAGAATAAATTATTGATTTGTCAGTTGGATTACATGCTTCTCCTCCCCCTAACTGCATTTCTCTATGGTAGAAAGAAAACCTCAAACGTGAGTGGATGCCACTGATCCACCGGGAAATGTTTTTTTTTCTAGAATGTTTCTCCTGTCCATTGCATTGTCTGTCATTCATTGAATGTAAACGTTGAAGATCTTGAACGGTGCCGTAGAATGCACTTGTAATGTATTATTATCAGCATCACTATTACTGCAAGCATTGCTTTGCTGCTCGGAAAGGTGAAGTTGGCAATTTGGCTGACTTTTTTTTTCTACATTCTTTTCTAAACGCGTTTTCCTCAAAAGTGGCATTTCAGTTACAACACTGACTTTCTTTTGAAGCTAATTGAGAAGTGTGAACTAAAATTTCTGGACAGCAGTGATTCTTCCTCACATTTAACCACAGAAGTCACGCTAACCCTAACCCACGTCCCGTTTTCCTCCTCAACAAAGGAATTAAACTTGTTTAAACATTAAACTTTACATCAACAATTATGTATTTTGTCACAAAGCAACTCTAAAATCCTTTCAGCACATATAGCAGCCATTTCATCCACAACTGAATAAAGTTTGCCTGCCTCTGTTCATCTTTTTGGGATTTATTAATGACAGTAGGGTGGGCACCTAAGACACTGCGTGCGCATCTCTTTCTCTCAGCGTTCTGTCACTGATCTGACATTAATGCACAGACCACTAATACACACAGTGAAGCCTCCCATCAGACCCCTAAGCCACTCAGCACTGACCGTTCTTCATTTCGTCAAAAAACAGAAAAGTTCAGATCTGCTTGTAGGCACAAACACGTCTTATTTTGCATGGAAAGAAACACTGAAGAGGTAACCTAAAAGAGCTAAGAAGAAGAATAATCGGGATGTGCTCAAAGGCTTTGTGTCATGAGCTTCTTAAGGGTGTTGACCTGAGAGGACTAATGACCTTTAAAAGACCAATGTGAGCCTGACCAAGACCAACTCTTGTGTGACAGTTGTGGTCCAGTGTTGAGGAATTGCACTTGTGTCCGAAAGGTTGCAGGTTCGAATCTCCCTATTGCTGGTTCTGCAACTGAGAGACTTTGTGTGTGTAACTTCATTGAATGGATTAAGAGCACAATAACCATATCAATTCATCAAACTCTCCTCCCTACAGCTCCTCTCCTTTAATACTTCCTCCATACATAGTTCCTGTGCAGCAGTGTACAGCTGTGCTTTAGTCCTGAAGTTCTTCACATTCACCCCACTCAATGCTCCAGACATTTCAGTGGCCAAGGCCGTTGGGCTTTTAATGTTTCATTTGTGGATTTATAAAAAGGAACTGTGATTTTAATTCAAGCCCATTGGTTTTACTGAGCAATATCTATTTTCAAAGTTGCGTCTGCAAATAGATTGCAAAAAATACTTTCTTGTTTACAGTGATACTTGAAGCTCTGCTAAAAAGGCAATTTTTATACCACTGGTATCGTACCACAAACACCACTGGTATTGTACAATGCAACATCACTCAAAACACTCAAAACGTCTTCAACTTCCTTTAGTACAGCCTGATAGAATTCTACCATCGCAACAAAAATATACAAGATGGTTGAATGGATATTTAGAGTCAATCATGCTCATCCACTTATCATTTCCTACCCAACTTTTCCAGATCACCTAGAGACGTGAAGGATGCATGGCAACATCAATACTATTGGAAATTGATAACTTGGACATTTGAACATACAATCCCATCCCAGCTTTGAACACCAATGCTTCAACAGTAGCCACAACCAGACCAATTTATTTTTAAACAAGCCCATACAAGAAAGTCCACTGCCTGGAAAACACCAACCACTCTTTTCAACATCACGTCCACCGCATCATAAAAACCTAAGGCAACTCCACAGCACCCGACCTCATCTATTGGAACTCAACTATCACTTGAACCACCAATCAACAATAAATTAAGAATGCTATAGCATTAGCTATTCCACAATAAGTTCATCAATTGCATCCTACATATCTCGACTGTCTCATGGACAATTTATGCGTCAATAAGCAATACACATATCTTCAGCCATTATTCATTCAAGTTATTCCGGAGCCGGAGCGGGAATTGAATCCAACAATTGACAGATCCATCTCGCTATCGCTAGACCACAACTGCCTCATACATAAAAGAGGTAAAATGTGTTTTTACCGACGAAATCCTCCAGTGATGGCAACAGTGGCAGTAGAGTTGATCTGGCCGACGGCTTCCTCCACCATCATCTGCACAACACCAGCCTCCGTCCGGCTCACCGGTTCAGTAATGTCATCGTAGAACATAAACCCTGAACACAAATCAGCAAAACCACATTTCAACAGGATTTCAAAACAAAACATAACTACATGCCTCAACAACACGTGTTCATCATTTAGATTAGATTCAACTTTATTGTCACTGTGCAAAGTACATGTACAGAGACAATGAAATGCCTCTGTACATTTAATTGTCTTGAAGTTAGCATCTAACCAGAAGTGCATATAAGGTATATTTACAAATAAGATATAAATAAATATAGGATATAGAAATATAAAAGTTCATGGAAGTAGACAGTGAAGTAATGAGCATGGGAATATACAGTGGTTGGATTTTATACAAGTGAATAGAAAGTGTGCAAAAAGTGGCTAACCAAATATACAAAAATGTGCCATGAACTATGCAACAATTGGTAAAAAAGTGGCAGTGCAGTGAAGTACAGGCTGTTCAACTGCTGTTTAATGCAGCTGTCGGGAAAAAACTGTTCCTGAGCCTGTTTGTGCGGGCTCTCAGACAGCGGTAGCGTTTCCCTGATAGGAGAAGAATAAAGAGTCTGTGGTTGGGGTGAGACGGATCTTTGATGATTCTCTTTGCCCTGTGAAGACACCGAGTTTTGTGAATGTCCTCCAGGGCGGGAAGTTGAGATCCGATGACTCTCTGGGCAGTTTTCACCACCCTCTGAAGAGCCTTTCGGTCTGCGACTGTACAGCTGTTGTGCCACACTGAGATGCAGTTTGTCAAGATGCTCTCGATGGTGCCAGAACCGGTAAAAGTTCTTCAGTATCCTAACAGACAGATGAGACTTTTGAGTCGTCTCAGAAAATACAGGCGTTGTTGTGCCTTCCTGATCAGGATCGAAGTGTTCAACTTGTGACAAATGTGTCGAGTGTGTAAATCAATCCAGGAAGTGGAGCATCTGCTCTTGCCTTCCACAAACAGCGAAGCAATTCAGCGCAATTCAAAAAGCTTTAAAAAAAATTATTGACAAAATCTGTAGATTGAATTAGGCATAGATTAAAATGTGTACGCCAGCTTAAAATGATGGATACAGTTCAGTCTAATTAAAATAGGTCTTTAATTAGAAACATTTACAAGAAAATAAAAGAATCAAAAGCTGTTGTTAGTTCTTTCTCAAGTCTTTACTGTGATTATCAGATCTTCTGGTTCTATGCGCCTCAGTAACGATTCATTAACATACCGAATAACATACCATAACATTGCCGAATGTACTAGAACATTGTTTTGTTTTTCTACAATTTCAGGCTTTTTGGAAAAACAAAACATTCAGGTGCGTTCCCCCCTACTCCGCTTGTTGATGTTTGCTGAAAGTACCTGAACCTGCTTTTTATTTTATTACGCGATTCATAGCACCAGTGATAAAAGTTTGTTCCACATTCTGTCAATTCACATTTCAGGCATTGTTTAACATGTATAGGCAATATGTGAAATCTGATGAGTTTCAGACTAAATGTGAAATAAAGTTTTTGAGTTAGAACCTGCAACGTTTGGATGGCAAGTCCAACTTCCTACCGCTGGACCACAACTATACCAGTCCAGTTCCGTCTCCCAATTACACATATTGGCAGCCAAATTCACCATACTAGTCATTAGTTCAAATCAATATTTAGAAGAGTCAGCATTTGTTAAAATAAAACTATTACTGAGGTGTGAACAGGAGCAATAAGTCTGTTTTTGCCAAAAACAATCAACTGGAAATAAACAAGCAAACTTTATAACTAACAGAGATTTACAGAATGTGTAGGTTATTTTTTGTTGAACATCTGCACCCAATATGATGGACGTCCATTGTAGTTTAGAATGGCTACAAACCTCCTATGAAGGAATTTGATTTCTGAAGGTTTCTGAAGGATTTCTCAAGATTCTGATGGGAGACAGACGGGTTTGGTTTCAAGGATAAAACAGCAACACATCAAGGACGTGCTTTGACTCTCCAATTATTTTCAATTATCTTGAATTTGGTGTGATTTTTGTAAAGAGAACAAAGAACAATTTTTAGCCAAGGCATAAAAATGAAGACTTCTGTCTCCTCGTTTGCAGGCAACTAAAATGTTCCACTGTGCAGACATTTCAGATTTAAAGAGACACCAATTGTGCCCAATTTTTTGTTCGTTTATTATACACTAGAGGTGGGACGAGACACTTTTCCCACGAGACGAGACGAGACACTAAGCTCACGAGATCGAGACGAGACGAGATTTAGATTTGTTTTTTAAATAAAAATAAATCTTTGACAAATAATATAAGGAGAGCAAGATTTTATCTGTATTTTATTTAACTAAAATGTTCAAAACTGTTGATGCATTTCACTTTCTATTTTCATCAATTGCATGCAGTGATAACCAAATAACCAACATATATTGATCATACAAAATATGATGCCATAAATTGCCAGTCAAGTAATTTCACAAAAAATGTTTAACTGTCAATAGTATAAAAACCCCATTAAGCGCAGACGTTAAACACACTATTTATAGACAAATACAAGTCTTCCAGTAACTTGCAAAGAATTGTAGGATGATTTTGGCATCAAGTTCAACTCAACATCAATGTACTTTATTATGATTAAATTCACTGTGTTCATTTTAGCTCGAAAAACCCCACATATTGTATTACATGTTGCAATGCAGCATATTATGCAATGCATAACATAACATGTAGAATAAAAACCATATTTATTGAAAAGTATATGAAAGTGTCCAATCAATTATTGACTAAAACAACGGGTCGTGTACAGGACGTGACGTTCTTTCTCTTCACGATGTCGCTGGTGAGACTCACATCATCTGAATGAGTTTTACTGCAGTAATCAGCTGGTTTACTCTCATATTTCTGCTCTACTGCAGAGTGAATCGTTTGGATAGTAATGTAATACACGTGTACTAGACACATTAGATTAAACTCAAATGTGCAAGTAATGACTGTTTGAAATAATCGGTTTATTTTACAAACACACTTTATTAAAGTTCATTCAAAAACGATCTAGTAGTGAGTCTGACATGTCGCGGGGGCGGGGCAATGGCGGAGATCCGCGCTCTCTCAGCGGGAGGAGTTACTCAGTTACTCAGTTTTTTGAGCCACAGTATATTGAAACGCGAGCGCAAGGATCCGCGCATGCCTCCGCGAACATCGGGACGCGCGTGCACGAATCCATTAAAAATGTTTGACCCCACATGTGAAAAAAAAAAAGATGGCGGCAAATTCTCGCGATATCACGAGATCCAATCGCATCTCGCGAGAAGCCACGAGATCTCGTCACACCCCTATTATACACAATAACGTGCTCTATATTATATGCAGCCATACTTGAGTGTTTAAATTAACGCAAAACTAGCTATTATCCACCAGTATTTATTTGACTAAAATATTTTTGGGAATCCACATATTTTTCATATATATATTTCTGACACAAATGGTAACACAGTTACCATCAACCACTGACTTCCTCTAATGTGCTGGGAAACTGTCAGTCGTCTGTGACCAAACCCGAAATCAATGACCTCAAATCTGAAAATCACCACAGACAGAAATAATTCGATACAGGAAGTGCAGCCACACCATCTGCACCTGCCGTTCCACAAACGGTCAAGCATTTCAGCGTATTTCAAAACATCAATTTATCTTTCTTTATACTGAAGTACACCAACACAATCAGAAAAGTGGAGATGAAAAATATGAAATATTCAGCAAAACTCACAGAATGTGGAACAACGCCTGATGTGAAATGGAGTTGAAAAACAATGGGGAACTCAAGTACCTGTGAAGCCATGACAGACACTGCTCTTCAATTCCTTGGTATCTCACAGGCTTCATGATGTAGTGAAGATGAGCCGCAGAATGTGGCTGCCAGATTGGCTTGAATGAGTATTTCAAAAGCTTCTACTGGGATTTTTATGTGCAACCATCTACAATGATGGCAGAGAAGATGTGACAACAGCCAAACTGTATTGAGTATTGAGATTAACCACAACATAAAACATATGTTACAAATGTTTACAATGTGTACAAAAAATACAAAACAATGCACACACAGGTCGGCACACATCTCAGGAGGATTCCTTATAACTACAAGAAATTTATGACCTCTGTGACTACCAACAAAGAATTTGCCGCCAATTTCCAAAAACCTTTTTGCCCAAAGATCAAAAACTTATTTAAATTCCATTTGCGTAAATACCTGCCATCTGCATTCGGTTCAGCTTAACCCTGGGTTCAGTCAGAACATGCTCAAACGTCCTCAGACCTTGGCAGTACCAACTCTCTGCTGTTTTGGGTCCAACCCCAAAGACACTGTTGAACAACTATGAAAAAAAACAACATTGCCAAGGTTGGAGTTTGAAACCCACGGAAAGCAACACAAGTTGGTTGAAATCTAAACGTATTCAAGTAGATATGTTGAAATAATAATGTTGAAAATAGACTGACCAAGCATCCTCTTTTCCCCGGACATGTACTTTTTTTATGTTGTCCGGACGGGTTTTATAAATTCACGAAAATGTCCGGTGCTTTAAATTATTTGAGAATGGAATAGTGTGTCCCGTGTCGAAACAGTACCCGTATTGTCCAATATTATTTTTAATCATTTATTAAAGCAGCATCTCATGCTTTATGAAGACGTCACCTTTTCTACTTTTGATTGGGCAATACACAATGTCATCGTTATTTTGATTGGTCTTTGTAACTGTGTGAGGAGGGCGGGGATTTAAGCAAAGAGAGAGAGAGAATTCAAATGGCTGAAGCTTCTCCAGATTAAACCCTGCATGTCTTAATGTTTCAGAGCTTGTTTGTTAGGTCAAACACATACATATTAATGTATTACCTGAAACGTTATAGTTAACGTATCTAAAAAAAAAACATAATGCCCATGTAACGAAAATTATCTAATAAATTGAATCGTTCTATATTATTAAATTATCTGTGGTACAAAAACTTTGACAACTGCGTACTATTATTATTATTATTATTATTATTATTATTATTATTATATATTGTTGAAGCTGGATTTTATAACAGAAGAGCTGATATTTAGAACACTATTTAATATTATTAATAAATTAATGTATTTATTTATTTATTTATTTTTTAGAAAATAGTCTAGTACATTTTTACAGATTAATTTTATTTTATTACAGAAGTTTGTTTTTCACCATTGAAGCATATGACCTCAGAGAAGCTGTTCTGAATTTGTCTCAAGGCCACGCCGGTTGTCCTCTTTTTTGGAAATCAAAACATGGTCGTTGATATTCAACCCACCTTGAGTGTCAGGTACCTCTCATCATTCAGAATCTCTTCTACTTTGGATGATGCCCCAAACTTGAAGATCTCCTTAAACAACAACAACAAAAGCATTGTTAAATGTCAAGCAGCACATTTCATCACAAATGCTTCTTTTTGACATGATTTGTTTTGTTCTCATGACTATTTAAACACTGGCGGTACTGTAGGTCACATAGTAGGAAGAGCTGTTGCGTTATAGCAAGAAGAGCCTTTCAGTTGGAATTTTGCATGTTCTCCCCAGGTTTGTGTGTGTTTCTACTGTGTCTCCAGTTTCTAAACATTGTGAAGTTTGAGTTCAGAATGAGTATCTGAAAAAATGCCATACACAACATGAAAGATTGCCTCCACTTCCCCAAAATTTTACATCTTCTAATGAAAAAGGTTTAAAGTAGGAAGGAAATCAGAGGCTTGATTGGATTTTTTGTATAGACTCTTTTCCTGATAATTTGTTTTATTCCTCAAATAAATCAAAACAAAACGGCAAATAGTGTTTTTGAACACCAGCGTGTAGAACTATTGTGGAAAAGTGCAAAGATAAAATTGTGAATAAACTAGACAAATATAAAATACACTTTAAAATTGAGAGGCCAAGCGGGATAGACAGACAAAAGCTGAACAGAACAAAGAAGAGACAGAGGCAGACAGACCCCTATGATGGCATTGCTGTGCTTGCCTAGGCAAGGCAGGTACTGGGCGTCTTCCAGGCATGACAAGGCGGTCGGGAGGCTTTTCAGTACAGACACCGCCCTGAGGAAAGCCAGACATGGGCCTGTATTTCCAATAAACTCTGAGTTCTCTGCTAGAACTTCCAAAGCATCCTACAACACAAACACAGATGGGTGAAGAAATCCCAAATTTAAGTTTCTCAGAAAACATTACTTACAGTACAATACTAGGGACTAGGAGAGGCCAGAATTATATTTATTATTAAAAATGTATATCACGATATTTTCTAGTGTCCAGACGGTATTGGTATTATATCACAGAATTGAGGGGGGGGGGTATTTTAGTAGACCTTAATTACAATAAAGGTAAACTTTGTATTCTAACTTTATTTAATGTAGGAAATTAAACGCAGAGTAAAACCTGAAGATGCATCTGTCATTTTCAATACCGTATATCTTTAAAAAGTAGCCAAGGTGTTTATTCGTAAAAGTTGTAACGAGAGATATGAGTGAAAATTCACATCACGATATGTTGTAATGTGCAGACGGTATTGGTATTATATCACAGTATGGTAGGTGTGTGGACATTACATTTTGGTAGACCTTGATTACATCATTGGCACACAAAATCTGTATTCGAGTGTCAAGATTAAAAGTTGTATAAACATTGTTATACTGTATTAAAGTGTTTATACACATGTATAAAAATGTAATTCATAAATGTGTGACGGTTAATACCGGTTTACCACCCACCCCAACAAACATGTTATACTGTTTTAAAGTGTTTACAGTCGACATCTGAATGGGCTTAAAACAGGACTGAATGACAAGTACTGAATCATGTTCTTAAGCGGCGTGCACTTACACAGAGCTGACTGCATATGCAAATATAAAAATTAATTCATGAATGTGTAACATATCCACGATATTGCAAAATCTATACCATGGCTCAACTCAATACCGGTTTTCACGTTCATACCGGTTTACCGCCCATCGTTACTTGAGACTAGAGTTGCACGAGTAATCGTAAAAAAAAATTGCGATCTCAATATAACCCCCATCGCAATCTTAATCCAGCTTTTATACGATTCTGACAAATCTTCAACGAGCGGCTTATCCGTCCGCTTGTGCGTGCGCAATCATTTAAATAATATATATAGAAGTCTGCTATCAACTCGAACATTTTATTACCTGAAAAAGGATTTTATTCTGAAGTGCATGTGTTTATTGCGGTTTCAAACCAGAAGATGACACTCAGCAAACCAAATACAGCAAACATCTACAGTTGAGGACAAAATGATTTGCCCATCTACAAAATAATCATTGTTTGATAAGTATTTCAAAGGTGTTTTAAATAGAGCTAATAATTTTGTCCTCAACTGTATATAATACTGTTTCTGGTATGTTTATTTTCTTTTCTTTACATTACTTTTACATTGCATTATATTTTCATTATATTTATTTACATTTAAAGCAATGAGTAATATGTGTTACTATATTGCTGTTTGATTACCTGATTTTCAGGGTTAAATATGTAAAATCATACAATATCCAGAAAGAATCGTAAACATAAGTGTGATCTTTATTCTAAGCAAAACAAATTGTGATTCTCATTTTATCTAGAATTGAGCAGCTCTACTTGGGACCAATACAAAAAAAGGATTTAAAGAATCATGGCAAATTAAAAATAATGAACTTGAAAGGCATGGGCATGGACAGCACTCAGCCCTTGGTTGGGACTCCATGTGTTGCTACTACAGTAATTCAGACAATAGCTGTCCAGTCTATTGCGCTGCTCGTGTGTTATGACAGCCCGATTGCTCTGATAGTGGTCTTCAGCTCTTATGCATTATTGGGTTTGGAATATTGCATCACGACAATTCTCAATTAAAATGTTTGGAGTTAAAGTGAAGAGAATTCTCTGAGGCGACCCACTGCTCCAGGTTTGTGTGTGTATGTGCATTTCACTTAGTCCTCAGTAGCCATATTAACAATCTCACTTTCTTTCTAGTGTAAGGATAAATGTGTGTGTGTGTGTGTGTGTGTGTGTGTGTGTGTGTTAGTAGTAACTTTACTACTTACAGTAAAGTTCTTGTTGTGGTTCTGAAGGGGAGTTGTTCTCTTGCAGGCGTAAGGTGACACCAAAGGTTCTGGGTTTGGTTTCGATGATAACATACATGGTTTGGTTTCTCCACATGGATTCTAAGAGAAATTATATTTAGTTGTATTTTTCATGATCTTATTCACATAATCAACACTTAACCCAAACCCAACACAAAAATCATTACCATTAAATACTGTTCATTAATGAAGACAGAAATAAAAATACAAAAAAAATAACATTTGTAATGGTTTAAAGGAGCAGGCAAAAGAGCCAATAGCCAGTTAAACAAAAAAGGTAAAAAACAATTATAAAATTAATGGAGAAAAAAAGACTAGAAAATACCAGAAGGTTGAAATTTTTGTTTGATTAGAATTCATATCAAAATGTAAAAAATCTGGAGCCGTTGGTGAGAATTTGAGAAATTATGAGAAACTTTTAAGTATTTGGCAGAGCTTTTAATCTGGTAAATTTTTTTGAATTATCATACGTAAATCAATCTGTTTAATATGGTTGTTGCATCAGTGCTATCAACATCACGAAATGTAAAAAAATTTAATTAAAAGTAAAAATAGTTTAATTTAATGTAAATGTTACATCAACACACTGATGCTTCTAGTAAAATGCTGCCTTTATGTTTGCAGAAAGCTGTATTGAGACGTTTTTAAATTATACTTTGCACATTGCATTTAGACCTGGATATTAAATTAAAATGACAAAAAAAAAAAATTTTTAATGGTAGCTAAAAAATGAAGCAGCAGAAAATTATCTTGACAAATCATATGAATTCTTATTAATAGAAATTTCTAACTATTTAAAAAGAACATTCTTACTAATAACTATTTACCTGCTGTTTAAGTTTTTTTATTCACCTTCTGAAGGAAAATCATTTCAGAGTTTGACAGAAAAATAATTCCATTGTTTAGTGTACAGTAACAGAACTACAATGTGAACTACAAGCTGGTACATGTTTTTAATACAATTTGTATATTCACAAAGTTTTCTTGAGAAGTATAACGCCGGTTTCATTAGCTTGACATTTTAAGACACGTAACATATTCAGTTCATGTGTATTACGGATCGGCACGGAACAGGAAGCCGGAGTCCGTGTTGTACAAAAAACGTATATTTAATAAACGGAACTTACATAAAACACAGGAACTCGGGCAGGTGCAACGTTACTGACAGTGAACAAGACTAACACTGGCTTAACACAGGCGGTTAAAAGACGAGAACAGGCGGCCACAATGAAACACGTGACTACAAAACCCGGAAGAGACAGACGGCAAGAATCCTGGGCTTTGTAGTCCAAG
This sequence comes from Paedocypris micromegethes, assembly GCA_028031935.1. Lineage (NCBI taxonomy): Eukaryota > Metazoa > Chordata > Actinopteri > Cypriniformes > Paedocypris > Paedocypris micromegethes. The sequence continues at coordinate 26,553,307 of CM051500.1, forward strand.
ACCAGAATCGTGACAGTGTTTAACTAAAAATAAAAACCCAAAACACTTTAAAATCGCCAGCATTTTAAGATTGGGTGCATTTACAGTGCCCAACTCACAATGTTTTCAGGGGGGCAAAACTGCTATGGAAAAACATGAATTTAAAGCAAGTTCATCAGTTGCATGCAAAAGCAGAGCAGAGTTTATAGTGAACTATTTATAGTGTGCATACTGTACATTTTGTGTGTGATATTTGAACAAATACTCTAGTGAACCTCATAGTGTAGAATTTGATGTAGTTTAAAAAATAGGGGGACATTTTTTTTTTATTTTGTGGCAACTGGAGCGTGAAACAGCAGACACATCTGGAGGTCAGAAGAACAACTGCACAGACACAGGTGAAGCGAGCATCTGTGTAGGTTAATTATCTGACCACGCTTGACCGCCTAGTTAATGAGATCACAAAGCGAACACTCCCTAGGTTTAGTTCACATCTGTCTAGATCGGGATGAGAGTGCAAAACAGCGGACCGGAGGAACATCTGAACACTGTAGTCATGCGACAGACTGACACACACACACACACACACACACACACACACACACACACACTCACTAATTATGAGTTGTCAGAAAATGCTGCTTTAAACAAGAAAGATTTGCCTTTGGACTGTGTTGTGTGGACTGTATAAGAAGAGTATCAGTTAAATTTTCTTTGGCATTAAACATGGCATTAAATAGACTTTCATCCAATTTACATTTTAAAATGTAAATATACGCATACAAGAAAGAAGAAGAAAGAAAGCGAGTGAGTTTGTCAATAAGGCTACTATTGACTGTATTGTTCTCTGTATTGCTGCATTTAACAATCCAGTGAACACGCACACACACGCGCACACACACACACACGCACACACACACACACACACACACACACACACACACATACACACACACACACTGAAGACATGAGGGTCAGTGTCTTGCTCACGGTCACTTGATTCAGCCAGTTTGACAAAGACTATACATTTTCACTAAAATAAAAATAAAAAAGGTACGAAATGCAAGAAAACATTTAAAGGACTAAAGCATGACTGCAAGGTGGATGCTCCATGAACCATGAAATGCATTTCAATAAGAGTTGACAATAAAAAGGTTATTCGTATTTCAATGGACAAAGTTCAGAAGTATGTTCAGGGTTGCATCTTAACCAAACGTGTCTGTGTTTCAAACACTAATGGTCAAAACGACATTCTCATGTTGCGTACAGTACGTCTCGCTTTATTGCCACAATCATGGACACGGCTGCTTAGTTGGACCACATAAATATTAGGACCAAAGTATGTCGATTACAAATGACTGTGAGGTCAGGTGAACTCACACGTATAAGATGTCGTGTCTCTACATTGACCGGGCGTCCAGCACTCATGCTCTCAGTGAACCAGTTGATGTCCAACACCTTCTGTCCAAGTTTCTCCCTGTATCCCTTGTCCTCCAGCCACTTCCATAGCTCCAGGTCCGAGTTTCTCTCCGACACCACGTGAGTAACGCGTCCACTGCAAATACCACCACACATAAAATACACCATCCGCATCTCATTAAACAAAAAATGACACACCCACTCACACACACAGAGAGAGATGTAACATTTTAATAACAAGAGTCCAGGTCAGATCAACCTGGTTTTCTTTTCCCACATTTTGAGGTGACCTGCATTTAAGAAGGCAGAAATGACATTATTATCAAAACTTTCATTTTGTTTGAAGGCATGAACTTTATTCATGATAATGCCATGACTTCTACACGTGTTTTGTTTGTCCACAATCTTCTCACTTTTACTCTCCAGACCTGCTTCATTCATGCAGCCTTGGTCCTGACATGAGTTTCCGACCCTTAGCTGACAGTGGTAAACAACTTCTGCGGATCTTCAATGGTTCCTTAAAGAAACCAGCTTCAGTGATTTTTTTTTTTGTCAGAAGCTGAACGTTTATGATCTCACTAAGTCTGTAAGTCGTAGACATTGACCTTAATCTCCACTTTTATTTTAATATTATGTACATGTAGTGATGAGAATAATGGCGTTATAAATAAATAAACGGTGTTACTTTTATCAGTAACAAGAAATCGAACGTAATTACTTTTTCCTTCGTTACAACAGCGTTACAAATAGTTACAACGTGATGATTGGCTTTTAAATGTCCATCATTTATCAACCGAATGCAGAGTAATGCGGTTTACATACAAGCGCGCTTACAGTTGCACACACCAACATCCAGGAGTCAGCAATGAGCTGAAGAGATTGCCATGGAGTTTTATTTTACTATCTGTTTACATCTCGTTTTAATTTGCACTAGAAAGAGTGTACATTTGTGTTATTATTGTTTAATTTTAGTATGTTGTTAAGTATTATATTGTTATAGCAGAACACGTGTTTTTTAACTGCTTACTTTTAAGAAACTTACTGTGAGAAAAAAATTTGAATAAACTTTTTATTTAGTACATACCTTATTTTTCGTACATTCTTTGGTACATTTCTTATAAACATAATATATATTTAGACTTATTTGTTGTGTGTTTAGACTTATCAGTTGTGGTCTGAGCAATAAATATTAAAAGTTCTAAATCATCGATTGTGTTTTAGTAGTGTGTTACTACTACTACTACTACTACTACTACTACTACTACTACTACTACTACTACTACTACTACTGGTCTGAGTAATAAAAATTAAAAGTTCTAAACCATCGATTGTGTTTTATCATACACTATACTGAGGATAGTATCACAATATTCACATTGTCCAAAGCAATTGTAAAATAGTGTAGAATAATGTACAATGCTTTAAAATAATAATTATATTATATTATAATTAGTGTCCATTTCATTAATTTAAAAAGATCAATATTGAGAGCAGCCAAGTTATTTGAAAAATAAATTTTTTTTTAAAGTAAAACAATAGTTGCTTTCCCTGGTAATTAGTTACAGATATAACGATGTAACTCAATTACTAACTCAGTTACTATCTGTGAGAAGTAACTAGTAGCTATAACTAATTACTTTTTTAAAGGAACATTCCTAACACAGCATATGTGTGATGAGCTCAAGTGAAATTCACATTCACATGTCCGTACAGAATATCTTTTCAGAAATAATCTATTTTCTAGGCTAATACTGCAACTGGATTTTTTTTTGCATTTTTCTGTGGTTGTAATTTGCAAACGAAGCTCAAGCTGTATTTCTGGGACCGATGCCATTCCTCTGCTGGGAACCATTAACTAAACCCACCCTCTCCACCTGCGCTAACCACCGGCGCAGAACAGTCCCAAAACCACAGCCACGAGAACATCTAAATGTGCATGATTCTTCAGCCTCATGATTGTGGGACCTTCTCTGAGAGCGATAACACCTAGAGTGATTGATTACTGGCTCTGGTCCGGAAAAACAGTAGCTACCGTATGCCCTGGTGTCATTGGGGGTCAGTGTCTTTATCAAGGACACTAAGTTCCAGTTGGAGCGTGATTCAAACCACAATTGCCACAATCCTGAGTTTATCTGTATTTTGGACAAAAAACAGTATGTATATACTACAAAATATATTTTTTTTAAAAGCAAAGAAAAATTCTAAGATGATTTGAAAAGATTTGATAGTTCACTTCACAATCCTTTCATGAAACTCTGTGTGTGCATATTTTAAAATTTTTTTTAGTTTTTTTTTTTTAATTATTTGAAGTGGCATAAATTGAATAATTTTTCAGAGAAATGCACTTTTCTTTACCTCTTTTGTACTTTACCACCTTCCCACTCTCCCAAGGTTTTTCCCTCACACCCCGCCAGAGAGGTATTGTTTTTCTAGCCACTATCGGGATCTAGCTTGCTCTTCTGGTCATAGCGCATAGTCTGAACACCAATGAACAATGGACTTTTGGTTGTAATTATATCTGCCCTAAGAGTCGAATAGAAATTTTAAGTAATTTTTGTCGCAAAAGTAATTTTCGTTGCAAAAGCTAAATTTCAATCAGAAAACCTGCTAGTCCGGGATTTTAACCTGCAACTTTCCGACTGCATATTCAATTCTGTAGCCATTAGGTCACAGCTGCTCATTCACACTCGTACACAAAAGGTCCGAACAAAAGCAGAGCGTTATTATCCAGTGAACATAAAGAATGTGTGCAAGGACGTGCAACACTGATGTGTTCAAGAAATCCGAAACCAACATGTTCTAGTGAAATGCACAAGATTTACTAATAATTATTCTGTGGTCCTGATAAAGTGATAAAGATTATGACAATTGCAGGATCTACGGGAACAATTTGCCTCCACATATAAATACACATATGAAAAGAAGACGCTTGGTCACCCCACTGTCAGTGATGGAGTCTCTTGAGGTACCTGAGGGTGTTGTCCACGCAGAAGCCTTTGGATCTGGCCAGGTCAGAGAGAAAATTCCTTCGGCTTGTTCCCATCTTCCTCTCAACCAGGTACAGAGTCACATGACTGAACTTCACCTCTGACCCGACCCGTGTTGGAGTCTCTTCTGCTTTTCGGCGCTTTCGGAGAGCCTGGAACATCTTCTGTTCTCACACACAGTGTGGCACATCTCTTTTATTCTTTTGGAGTACAAGACGTTGGCAGTTGGTGTTTTTAGTTTGGCAGAGCGTCTGGCAACAGGTGCGTTTGCTTTGCCGTTGCCAAAACTGAAGCTAACAGATGGATGGAGATTGCAGGAAAACTTTAGAAAAATAATTCATACCACACCAAGAAATACCGGCAGGCTAAAGGTCAATTTCAGTTGTTAAATGTTTTTATAAAAGTGTCGCCCAAAACCCTCAGTGAGGTCACTTGTGGAGACCTTTGGCTGGTCCTCATGAGGTCAAGATGGGATTTTACAGCTGAGGGTACGTTTGAGTTTTGATTAGATCTAGAGCAAGTTACATCTCTATTATAGACCACTAACCCATGAAAACATTTTGTGATGAGCCCTAAACCTGGTCGCTAAACCTTCCGTCCCTTAAAGGCGCCCCGTTTAACATTGTCACGTTCTTCGGTGCAGACAGGAACCGGAGACCGTGGTGAACATAAAACGGGACTTTACTGATACGCACATACATACACACACCAACTCGGGAACACTGGGAGCAGAACTCGGGAACATAAACACTCTGGTGTAACGACATTGACCGACAAGTAACAATGAGACTGGTGAGACTTAAATATTAACGCAAACAAGGTACAAACGATCAACAGGTGAAACCGACAAATCACGTGACTACATCCACTGACACAAACAAGGAAACATAGTGCACAGGGAATGATAGGGTTGTAGTTCGTGAGTGACACGCAACACATAGAGACAACGAAGATAAGGTGGTGACGAGCAGACAGACTCGTCACAGAACCCCTCCCCCCCTAAGGGGCGGGCTCAGAACGCCCAAATGTCTTTCGCCAACCGGCGAACTCTGGCGGGCGGCCGGGCGGGCCGCAGGCGAACTCTGCCGGGCGGGCCGCTGGTGGGCGGCGTGGAGCCGCAGCGACGCCTGGCGGGCGGCGTGGAGTCGCAGCGAGGCTGGTGACACGGAGGCTGGTGACTCGGAGGCTGGTGACTCGGAGGCTAACCCGGTAACGCTAGCGGCTAACCCGATAGCGTTAGCGGCTAACCCGATAACGCTAGCAGCTAACCCGGTAGCGTTAGCAGCTGCACTCAGAGACGGCCAACTCAGAGATGGCCAACTCAGAGACGGCAAATTCAGAAGTGACGCGCGTGGATCGCACGCGCGGAGAAGTTTCACGCGGAGTAGGATCACGCGGAGAAGGTTCACATGAAAAATGAGCAGACAGTTCGGATTTAGTTCTGTTCCACCTGTAGCGAACTCCGGTCAGAGCAGACAGACTCGTCACAAACATAAGGAGGTTGGGAATGTATGTATGCATGTCAATAGCGTGACCCCACTTTGACATATCTGCAAGGATGTGTGTGTACAGTCAAAAAGGGCCCCAATTGCAAGATTTTTTTTTGTGTGTTAATACTCTTTGGACAGTCAATTGCTGAGCACCAATTCCTAAGCAGTTCACACCAAACCTGGCCACGTTTCTTTTGGCTGACATATAACTCCTCTGAAGAAAAGACCCAATGGAAAGCCACAGTTACAGGAAGAGTACTAGTTAAACTGGATGAGTTTAGGTCTGACTGAAACTGACAACATGTCATTTTTCTCGTAAGGAAACGTAGATTCCATCCAGTCTGTTTCTGAGTTTACTCTGAGTTCCGACTGGCTCATCCACAAGCTGCAGAAGTATCTCATGTTGGGTAATATTTGTTTTACTCATTTTTTTATTTGTATTAACATTTTCCTTGAATTCCACAAAATGAATTCCACAGAAAAAAGACATTGAATTGAATTGAATTTGAATTGAAAAAAGCTTTTAATTTTTCCCACAGCGTTGAAATGTGAATTTCAACATGTCACAACAGCAGTATAAATATGTATATAAAAACATCTTTATGAAGAGTAAATTGGCAAATAAGCATGCATGCATTAACATAAAAAAACACTGTATTTGTTTATGACAATCTTCAAACAAGTAAGTTAGTAGTGTATAAACTGCTATACTATATTACTTCGCAATTTTATTTCATAAATAAAACTTCTTTTTTTTATTCACAAAACAAAATTTCTTGTTGTTTCGCGCCAAATTCTGTAGATTGTTTTTGCTAATTATGAGTTCACTTATAATAATTCTTCTATTATAGTTCACTTCATTGCGATTGAAACCCTTTGCTGCAGTTACTATTTTTACATTCATTTCAATTTTCATGTTTACAAACTTTTGTTATACAATGTATTTATGTTTTACTTTAATTACTTAGAAAATCCTACTTTAATTACTTTTTTAAATCATTCTAAAAAGGCATTGCTTTACACTTAAATAACAAAAAAATAACAGGCACAATGTGCAGCGATTGCAGCATCTTCTCTTTCTTTCCCACAATGTCCCACTGTAAAACATCTGTCAGACCCGCATATCAAATAAAAATGTGTGTACAATTGTAACCAAAAATTTTCAAGAAAATAAATGAAACAAAAACAATTTTGAAAGTTTTATTTAAGTGGTGCCATTTCACTTTCCTATCTTGGATACTCAGATCAGTATGCGGGTGAAATGTGTCAAATCCCGAAGTGCATTTACTGGTGTCTCTGGTGGTCAGAACCGGGTCAGCCGGGTCATAACTCCATATTCATTCTGGCTTCTCTGAATCGGGGTCTCACTTTTTAACATAAGCTGTAGTTTTCCAGGACAGAACATACATAATTCACCTCACCGAGAGGCATCTGGGGATCCAGCAAGGCCAGTTCCTTCTGTTTTTTTGTCTTTCTGTATCAAGTAGATAATCCTGGTTTTAGAGAGGAATAGGTCATTTTTTTTGTCCCAGAAGAGGCTAGTATCTTGAATTTAACTCCATTATGCATTACTTTCAGACGCTTTTAAAATAATAATTGAAGGCTCCAGTAGAATTTATAAACAATTTGCCTCCACAAGAGATTTTACTGGTCCAAAGAAATTCAGAACAATCCTCTTTATTTATATTGTTTCGACCCTGTTTTGTCCTGACTTTGTCCCCTTTTATTTTGAAATAATTGAAGTTAAAAATATATAATATAATATAACTTTATTGTATACATTTCTAAACTGAAGAACGTCTTCAAACATAGATAAAACTGACCATGTAGAATACGTGTATTTAGAAGATGAGTACTAATATTTTTTTAATGAACACTGTTCTCTGTTGTGTCAAATTGAGGAGAAAAAAATTGTTGCTTTAAGGGCCACGTTCAACTCTGTGTAGCGCTCTTCTATGTGCTAAGTAGTAAAAGTCACGATGTTTGCTGCCAAACGAGCTCTTCATCTGTGTTCTTTGTTCAACAGCGCACAAGATTATAAAATGTGTTTTGGAAAAAACTATTGTAAGCTGGCACAATTCATCTTCCTGCCTTCCATTGTACAACGTTTTCTTTTCAATTTCTGGGTCACAGAAAGCTGGAGTCAATCACAGCAGCTCTGGGTCTGAAATGGAATGGCTGCGCTGCTAACTGGAGTGCAAAAGCTCAAGTTTCTGAGGTGGAGATCACAAGAATAATTTTTTTTTTTGATCTATTATTGAAGTAAAACAACAAAATGATACGAGTCACACGTTAGGTTTGTAAAAAGAAGAAAAAGGAAAAAATTATATTTTAAAAGAAGTATATAGCCAATCATTTTAGGTTTTTTTTTGTGTGTATTTCTATTCAGGGTGCTTTTTTTCCCGATAAAATGTCATGACTGGACAAGATGGTGAGCAAGTTGAGACTCATTGTGGAGACTGCATTTGTGATATTATTTCAATATCCACACACAATTTCTTACTGCTTATCTATAGCTGTTCCAGTAATTAAATTTCCCTACTGTGGGATCAATAGTTTATTCATTCGTTTAAAAAAACATTTTATTAAAGTCGATTTCTATAAAAAGCCATTCTACATTTCAATATAAAATATGGCACAAAGTGAAATTAGTGAAAATGTTTTTTATATGAGTCCCAGCACAGGATCATCTTATGTGACCAGACGAATATCATGACTGCTTCAGTGATTGTTCGGAAACGTACTGCTTGTTAATATTCTCAGGCTGCCGTGATACTGATGACCAGGATCCACAATCAATTCTTGATTTTTAGTGTCTGAAAATGTCTCAACTTGATTTCACACACACACAATTATTTGATTCGATTACAGAACTTCTATTTCTCTGACATCGTGTTTCTTTGTAGAACGATGGTCTAATTTTCCGCATAGTTAGCATGTTTTCTGTGAAGCAGGACACTTCTGGCAAATTGGCCCAGTGAGTTTTTTAACGCTCGTACTTGTGTTAGGGTCGCCACCGACCCGTTAACCAACAAAAATATTTTGTTGATTGCGTCAAGGCTTTTTGGGTGTCAGTAACACTTACCTTAACAAAATATATTTTTTTTAAATACCAATTATTAAATTGCTCTAACTAAAAACATAGCATTGGTTGTTTTAGGGTCAGTGGCGACCCGGTCCTAAACAGATCAGTAAAACAAAAATAATAAGTGAATTTCTGCACAGAAACTTGTGGTGTGTTTACCTACAGTACCCAAAAACAAAACAACAAACAAACAAAAGTGGGAATTTTTAGACCAGTAACATCAATACAATAGTTGAGACTGTGGTGTGTGTCTATGCATCTCACAATTTCGAGCAAAAGTGAGGGGGGGGGGAAAGGACCAATGATATGGATGTTATTTGAGAAAGTTCCAAAGATGGAGTAACAATGTCACAACAACCAGGAAAAGCAGTGATCCCTGCCCAGTTTGACCTGCTGACCCTAGAGACAGAGCTGTAGGTTCTGCCCAAACAGTACCAACAGAACGTAAGTGAGCAGTGTAAAAACTGCAAGAAATAAAATTGCATAGAACATTTTGTAGCTCTTTTGTAAAAGTTTTGTAGCCAAGAAAAAAATGAATTGGAAAAAAATGTTGTAGTTCTGGATCAAAAATCAGGATATCCAGGACCTGAAAAGATCGTCCAAAAAAACATCAGCAAAACGAAGGAGTTGGTAGTGGACTTTAACAAGAAGCAAGAGCGCTCACACCACCCAGTCACCATTAACGGAGCATCAGTGGAATGAGTGGAGGAGCTGCTTGGAGTCTGAACCAGGGTGTCCCAGCACCTACCACCGAAACTGTTCCACTGTCACACTGACTCTGCACTTTAGTCACTCTATTGCACACGTCACTTTAAAACTTTAAACATCCTTACTACCTGGATCACTTTTTCTGTATTTTGCTCTCTTTATTGTATTTTTATTTTATTATATAATTTTTTCATATATCTTGCATATTAATCTTGTATTTTTCTTCCTTTATTTGTAGTTATATTGTTTATATTTCATTCATATTTCATCTTATCTCTTTTTATTGTATTTTATTGACTTTATCTCTTACGCCGGACAATTGCTAAATACGTGAAGAAACGAAGAAACGTTTTAAACTGTATATATTGTTGTTAATGATAAATAAGAAAAAAAAGTTAATAAAAATGTGTGTTGTAATGTCCCTCGGTAATAGTAAGGTGACACAACAACTTGTGAAGAGCATGAAAGTATCAGCAGTTAAAATCTTTAGAAAAAAGTACCACTTCATGGTCCAAAGTGACACACACCCCACGTCATACCACCTGTTCTACTTCAAATGTTAAAATAAAGATTCATGTTTTAGAGGCCTATAACTCACTGATGCAAACTGCAAATACTTATTGTCAACAATGCAAGGCCAAAGATTACAAAAACAACGCAGGGAAATCGTGAACCCAAAATGCATCAAAATTCCAAAATCATTCTGCAGTGGGAAAAAACTAAATTCAAAAATAAAAATTCAAAAACAGAAAAAAAAATCATCTGCTGACCTTTATGGAAAGAAGACATCTAGTGGCCGAACAGATCCATAACCCTGACAATAATAATTTGTTACAAGTAAATTTATCGTAAGAAATTCAGCTAAATTCCCCAAATCAAAACAACCTCACTTATTGTTCTGATTTGATTCAGGTGAACATGGTGAACAACAGATGGCATCAGTGTGAGTTGTACTTGTTAGAGCACAGACTTCCATCTTAGTCTTTTGACGACGTCATTAGCTAAGGAAAACTGTCAGAATGTGTTTGTGTGTGTGTGTGCACCTGAACAGACCAAGAGGTGCGTCTCAATTCCTCTGTGTTGCTAGGCAACAATCACATCACTGTGGCATTGTTGCTGTTTCTGTCAAATTTACACCTTTATCACTTTAGTTTTACTTTGATTCTGGGCTGAACAGATTTTTCACATTCATATTTTTCCCTAGGTGAAAAATACAACGCTTTGTGTTGCCATTTTTGTTTTGAACAAACAGCATATAGAGTTTAGAGCCACAGTATAGTGTTTAATTCCTGCATTGAAATGCTCTGGGAAAGTATGTCAGCTTGTTGTTCATTTCAAAATGAACATTATCTTTGCATTATTGAGAGGAAACAGACTGTAAAGTATGTATGTGAATACATTTAGAATAATATCCTATTTATTTTAAAAGAAATAAAACAAACATTAACCAAAAGTGACTCTGGCACAACAACATGACACGTGAAAAACCTATAAACAAAGAAAGATGAATCTCTAATCTGGCACTGCCAGTTTTTCTATTTTTTGTCAGTCAAGTTTTTTTTCTGACTCTCAAAGACACAATAACTGCACACAAATACTTTGGGTCTCTTGGATTTATTGAGGTTTGTTGAGGATTTTTGTACGTCAATGCCTGTTCCAATATCGGATGCTTGAGTTCTGTCCCAGTCATATTGTTATCTCTTCTCATTCAGGGACATTGTCACAATGTGTATTCACAGTGTATTCAAACAGTGTATTCACTTACTGATCCTTCAAGAAAAATGTCTTCAAGCAATCATCCTCACTACAGATATTATCCTACAAAACAGGAATTTAAACTACTAATGGCTCATGTACTAACTGGGCTTTAATTAACTTTATCTAAAGAAAAAGATGCTACGATCTTAACGAACGTGCCTTAAAAGTTCTTGGTGCCAACGGTGATGTGGGCTGATGATGCTCATGTGGAGTGTCTAAAAATAAATACCAAAAAATAAATTAAGAGCATGCGTTGACCCAAAACTACATTTCCCCCAATGTTTCCAGTTTTTTTTTTTTTTCACTTGGACAGTTTGATCCTTCAAACAGAGTTATGTGGGTTTTCATAAGCTGACAACATTTTAAAGGATTTATGTCAGAACAACAAGCAAACTTGAGTTTTCAACGCAGCTGCAATTGTCACTTGAATAGGTTACAATTAAAAAAAAAGTTATTTGACATTAAATGGTTACTGTTAAACAAAATGGTTAAATACAGAGCACAATCTTGATGGCCCATTGTGGCCATACTGACAAATCCTCCTTACTTCATCTTTTACTCATCAACCTGAGTACCTCAGTTTTTCCAGATACCTCTTCATATATTTCTCTGGTTTTGAGGCTTCAGTGACAACTTTTTCTCCTGCAATTCCCCATTTCTGCTTTTTCCTGTTTTTGCTCATTGAATTCCTCTGCTGTCACCTGTGACAAATATCTGCTCCACTTGGCTGCTTCTGTCTGTTGCGCAGTATTCCACTCAAACTCTTCTCTATCAGAAGGTTTGAAGATCACGGTTGACCTCACTGACAGGCGCTGCACATCTCTCTGCCTGGCTGTGTCTTGTCTGTCTTCTGGTTAAGCAGGTGTAGGTGTTATCTTTCTTTATTTTCCGAGTAGTTTCATTCCAACCTTATTTAAAGAAAAGATTTTATTGTTGTTTGCAGCCCAATTTATTAAATGCTTTTTTTTTCGTTATAACTGCAAAGTGCCTTTCGGCGATCAGAGACCACTAGAAGGAGGTCTAAGATCACGACAACATGGAAAATTCCGTGACCCGCAGTGACCTTATTAAGGATTAAGGAATTATTGTTATTATTATTATTCAGGCAGCTCCAGAAGTTTGTTCAGGACAAGAAAAACAACATAGGCAGTCTGTACAACAGGTTCTAAAAGGTGACATCAATCTTGCTGACATTTCATCGACGGACAGAAACAACTACTATATTTATTTGTCGAAGGAAACATCTGCTGATAATACTCACAGCTTCTTTCACTTCCCATTTTTACGGCATCATTTTCGCGAACCTGGTAAAAAAAAACACATTAAACTGAATGACAATAATGTGGTGAAGATCGCCATCTAGCGGACAATCACACCACCAGCGACTCCCCTAAATTCTCTTCAACACGCCATAAGCTGGAAATAAAGCTTGTAGTTTTTAAAAAACACATTCATATGCATGCATATCTCACAATCACAAACATGTGAAAACCAAACCGCGTTTTATTTTAGTTACCTGATGTTATGAATAGCAATTAAACATTGCTAACTGATTTATCAGTAGTATAATAACAAAAGTTCGTTTAGAATATTAAAAACAAATCTGCCAATCAGACTCGCGTAAAACTGTATTTAAGTACAGAATTTTATCGAACCCGGTCTTCTGCCGCTTATCCGGGGCCGGGTCGCGGGGGCAACAGCCTCAGTAAGGAGGCCCAGACTTCCCTTGCCCCAGCTACGTCCTCCAGCTCTTCCGGAAGAATTCCGAGGCGTTCCCTGGCCAGCCGGGAGACATAGTCTCTCCAGCGCGCCCTGGGTCTTCTCCCGGTGGGACATGCCCAGAACACCTCAGCAGCAAGGCGTCCGGGGGGCATCCTTACCAGATGCCCGAACCACCCAATCTGGCCCCTCTCGACCCGAAGGAGCAGCGGCTCTACTCCGAGCACCTCCCGAATGGCCGAGCTCCTCACCCTATCTCTGAGGGAGAGCCCAGCCACCCTGCGGAGGAAGCTCATTTCCGCCGCTTGTATCCGGGATCACCCGGAATAAAACATTAAACATAAATTGACTTTTTCCACAAAAGTGCCTTTTCAGAGTGTGAAAAGGACGTTTTGGGCATTGAAAGCAAATGAACAGGTCAACTTGCAGAAGTGAAATATCTCATCAAAACTGATTTTATCTTTCATTTCTCAGTGTCTTCTATGCCTCTAACTAGGTTTTAAGCAATATTTGGCTGAAATGGACTTTTTCCACAAAAGTGCAATTTCAGACTCTAAAAATCACGTTTTGGGTATTGAAAGCAAATGAACAGGTAGAGTTGCTGAGGTTAAAGATATAATCGAAACTGATTTTATCGTTCATTTCTTAGTGTCTTCTATGCCTCTAACTAGGTTTTAAGCAAGATTTAGCTGAAATGGAGATTGTCTTCAAAAGTGCATTTTCAGACTCTAAAAATCACGTTTTGGGTATTGAAAGCAAATGAACAGGTAGAGTTGCTGAAGTTAAAGATCTAATCTAAACTGATTTTATCTTTCATTTCTTAGTGTCTTCTATGCCTCAAACTAGGATATAAGCAAGATTTAGCTGAAATTGACTTTTTCCTCCAAAGTGCATTTTCAGACTCTAAAAATCACGTTTTGGGTGTTGAAAGCAAATGAACAGGTCACGTTTCTGAAGTGTAAAATCCCATCAAAACTGATTTTATCTTTCATTTCTTAGTGTCTTCTATGCCTCTAACTAGGTTTTAAGCAAGATTTAGTTGAAATGGACTTTTT
>CM051500.1:26567606-26585694 GCA_028031935.1 Paedocypris micromegethes
GTAGAACAGCTCATCAGCGGAAAGTTCTCAAACACTGTGCTCAGCAGCTAGATGGTGTTCCAGACCCTGTTCCAGAGGTCCCGGACATCCCCATGCCCAAGAAACAACATCAAAAACCTGAACGATCTGAGACCCGTGGCTCTCACTTCACTACCGATGAAAGCCATGGACAGGATAATTAAACGCCACATCATCAACTCCACTGATCACCTGTAGGATCGGCTGCAGTTTGCCTACCGTGCGGGCAGAGGAGTCGACGATGCCAAAAACTATTTCCTGGACACTGCACACAAACACTTGTCAGACTCCTGTTTGCTGACTTCTCCTTGGCTTTTAACACCCTACAGCCCCACCTACTGGCCTCTAAGCTCCTCACACACTTCCCCCTTAATGTAAAATATAGAAAGTTGCACTTGCAATTTCCTACTTTCTCTTCTTTACACACGGAATGATGTTTAACAATGTAGTAAATGTAATGTTTTCATGTTTTTACAGTTTTACTTTTTATTAATATTAAACATACTATACAATATTTTATTATTATCATCACAGACTGTTTGTTATTTCACGTACAAATTGTATAATTGCTCTTTGCGAGAGTTGTAACTGTGAAACCACCTAACAAATGCACTGAACGTGAACCTGAACTTGAAAACACTAAGTTAAAAAAATAGTTTAGGCAGTAGTAATTCATGTTTTATTACTTATTACTCTCTCAGCTAGCACTTTGCAGACTCTGCTTAAAGACTCTACTTCCTAGACAGGCCGACAAAATACGCAACAAATCCGTCCCGTATTGATTCAAAACGGGACGCGCATTATTGCGCATCAACATTAATGTTCTAAATAAAACATAGACATTTCTATATTATTTCTATATTATTATTATTACACTTATAGCGCCATAGAAGTCAAATTGTGCTAATGCAGGCGCTTACATTAGGTAACGTGACATCAAACGACTAGTCGCCAACACATTTTTCAGCCTATTCCACACCGACTGACAAATATGGAAATAAGGAAATAAATGTACTCATGTATAAATGAATAAGAGCTCCACGATTAATCGTTAAAAGATCGCAATGTTGAATTTACCCCCCCCCCCCGCGCCCCCCCGCGATCTTAATCCAGCATTTCGATTCTGACAAAACTGTGATCAGACGAGCGTCTCTCTGTCAGCTTGTGTGTTGTGTTGTGTGTGTGTGTGTGTGTGTGTGTGAGTGTGTGTGCGTAACACCACAACACGTTCTGATTCTAATTCTGATTTAAATATTATTAGGGAGGAGATAATCTTGCATTATTTTTCTATTTGGGACTCCGCCCTGATTTAAAGGTAAAGAAAACGCTTCACTGTCCCAAACGCAGAACAATGGCCATCTGAGGTTTAATGGTCACGTGCGTTTAATGAACTGCACTAGAACAGTCGATGTGAGTATAAAACGATAAAGTAAGTCTGTTATCAACTTGGACGTTTAGGTACCTGAAAAAGGATTGAAGGAGAAATGTGTGTGTGTGTGTGTGTGTGTGTGTGTGTGTGTGTGTGTGTGTGTGTGTGTGTGTGTGTGTGTTTACTGCGGTTTCAAACTAGATAATGACACTCAGCAAACCACATACAGCAAACATCTACAGTTACAAAATTAACAGCACCCCTACAAAATAACAATAGTTTAAAAAGAATTTCAAAAGTGCTTTTAAACATCTTATAATTTTGTCCTCAGTTTATCCATACTTGGTCATCCAAATTGTCATTGGTTAATTTGTGAAGAGTTTCTTGTTCTTGTCACTAGCGTTTGGGGGAATTACAGACTGGCGCTGTTGTACTAACATAAATATATGCATTTAATTTGTACATGTGATTTTGATGACATATGATACAAGTACATGTATTTCCTTTGTCATTTATATTTGATTTTGGTTCTGGTCCTCCATAGAGCCCAGAGGTTTGCACCTTACGAAACTGCTCTCCGTACAATTGTTTTTGGTATGGCTGCATTTTTAAGCAGCAATAAAGCCTTTATAGTAGCATTTATAATGATACTTACTAACTTACCTAAAAGCTTTAATAATTGATTATTTAGTGATGCTTCAGTACATGCAAGAAAAGAGAAATGTGTGAAAACACGTGTATTGTGTGAAACAATCCGCCACAACAAACTGACCATTAGAAAAGATAATTTAAAAAAATAATCCTTGTCTTAGCACAAACCATAGGCTGAACAATAAAATAGAAGCGTTTGTTTACTAGTTTCAAACTGGCCAATGGGAAATAAGATTATGTTTACATGACGCTGGTCGCTGAGGAACGAGTCCCGCGGATATAAAACTAACCAATAGAGACGAAGAACAGCAACTAATTGACCAATAGAAAGTTTGTTCGCATTGATTTCAAAAGTCACTCGCGCGAACTTGACTTTATCACTTGATGTCCAGTCTTGACTCCATCAACAGTGTTTTTCCGCGATTTCTACCCTCCAGACTTCCGTCTAGCATCGGTAAGATCCACCAGACGCCATCACATCCACTAATGTTAAGAAGCAGCTTCACGATCAATTGAAACCGTGTGCAGGCGCCAACTAACTTTAAACTAATCGTCTACATCCAAACACTCGGCACGACATTCTACATCTTGAGAAAACCTGTTGCAAAGCCTAAACAGTTGATTTTGCGATTCTACAAATCATTTTAAGTAACACAGAAAACATTTGAACTCCAGCAATTAGTCTTACCATCAGTGTTGGAGAAGAAACTGTCCTGAAGCGCAGGTCTTGATGCATTTCCGACGCCGATAAATCCGTAAGTGTCGACGAGAAATACAATAACAGCAGGTTTTTAAAAAACGAATGAAAACTCCGAAGCGCTAAAAAAGTTTCAAACAAAAACGCGAAGACTGCGATCGAAAAACCAAACGTAATTGCAAACGAAAAAAGAAATGTATGTGAAGCATTTTCGTTCGTTTTTTAGAAATTCACATTTGATATTTTTGGAACCAATCCGATTTTTATTCCATACGAACCACTATGTGTTGAGCGCCAAACGCATGGAAAACGCCGTTCCGCCTCCATCTTGTGTGACCTAATCACCGCGACGCGTCAGGTGTTTCTGGCCGTGTAGCTCTGATTCTGTTCGGTTGTTCTCCTCGCAATTCCCGCTGTTCATTCACACCAATAAACTGACCATTTTGACCCAAATTTAGACGGAAATGAAAGAAATTAACGTTTCAAACTACGTGTCTCCAACGTCTCCTCAAACAACCGATCATTTTAATGCATTTCAGTATTTATTCTGAACGAAACGCTGTCAAAATAAAAGCATCGACGCATTTATTGTCAAATATAGATTTTTATATATGATAAATAACATTTATAAGTAAAAATTAAGTGTACATTTTGTTTTGAGACAGTTAAACATGAAAAGCGCCTCACAAATGCTCAGAACTTGAACTTTTTTTGAAATTACATTAATATTCGTGTGTGTTGCATATTCAGATGTGTGTTTTATCTGGTTGCAGTTTTGTCATTCGCTTCGGCAATGTCAGTTTGAAGTTTCAGTCTGACCAGCCCAACTTCCAGTGAGTAGAATTGTCTCTTACTTTCCGTCCGTCTTTCTTTCTGAAGCGTGTCTGTGTTCTAAGTTGTTCCTCGCTCTCTCCTCAGGACCATGTTGACTGGCAGGCCGGCAGACGCCATGCTGGACCAGACCAGAAGCCACAGCTGCTTCAACCACATTGATGCAGACCTCACCAGCGTCCAGTGGCTTCTGTCATTGTCTGGTCCTGGCGTTGACTCGGTTCCTGAAGCTCCTGCGCCGTATAAGTGTGGAGCTCTGGCATCCCTGCGGCTGATTCCATCAGGAGTCAAGCCGCCCTTTACTTACACCGACCTCATCTGTATGGCTATTGAAGCAAGTGGGGAAGACCAGGTGACCCTCTCCTCCATCATCGCCTGGATCACGGAGACGTTCCCCTACTTCCGCAGCGCTGGCAAGGCTTGGCAGGTGAGATGCTGGACACTGCTGCGCGCTCATTTCATCCGCTGTAACTGACTCTGACACACTCACAACCTCTTCAGTCCGGATTGACCACAACATCTCCTTTGCCCTTCCAGAATTCCCTCCGCCACCGACTCTCCACCCACCACCATCTGTTTGTGAGGGTCCAAAAGCAGAAGACAGAGCGGCGGCGAGGCGGATACTGGGCCATCAACCCTCGGTACTCACGCCGACCGTACAAGAGGCGCAACACGGCAGTCAGCGATGGGCCCAAGGCGGACGCCGTTCCTCAGGCCACGTGTGCCACCACCACCACCTGTGAGTCCCATCAGCAGCAGCAACACCAACCAGACTAAAAGTCTCATCCATTCACTGATTCATTCTTTCATTCTAGACCAAGCCTGGAACCCACAGGAGTCTGTAGATAGTGGCTACTGTTCACCGCTACAGGAAGACCACATCTACGGGACCCCAGACATTGACCTGATGTCGGCCTTCAAGCATCTGGACGAAGGACCTGCTTGTGCAGAGATCTTCAGAGGTCCAGACGCGGTTCCAGAAGCTCCAGCTCAGGTCCACGAGATCAGCGCAGACCTGGACTTAATTTGGGCTGAAATAAGCCATATGGACTTCAGAGAAATGGACCTACCAGATGATGGCAACATAAATGAGTTTTTCACTGACGACATCATGTCTCTCATTTAAAGATTGTTTTCAATATTTTTTAAATAATGTAATTGTAAATAGTTTAAATTATATATTTTGTATTGTAAATAGCCTTAATGTTTTTGTATTGGGAATAGTTTTAATGTTATATCGTTGTTCTGAAATGTTAAACTTAATCATCTGTGTATATAGTTATTAAAAGTGTTGTTTAAAAATTTTCCAAATTCTCTGCCAATTTTAACCTTTGTATAATAAACAATTGACTGTAAATTCAAAATTTGATTGCATTTTAAGTTTTTTCTATTATTGTTTACACTTTGCTGCAGTAATTATAGAAATGTTCAAGATAAGTTATTATCATCTTATTATTATATCAGCTAATCTAGTGTACAGTAAAGCTATAGGAATAAAACACAAGCAGGATCAGGACTGTAACATTAGCGCTTTAGTTCTGAAGAACTGGACTCTTGCTGTGGATGAAGAGTCTGACGTGTGGTTCAGATCTTCAGTTCCTGACGCTCAGGTTCTGAGTGGCACCGGGAGATTGTGGAGATCCAGTTTGAGCCCAGTGAGGGTGAGCAAGACTGGTGACTGCAGCGCCCCCTGCCTGTCGCCCGTCTGTCTGAAGATGTCCTGCTGCCCACATCTACACACGGCCTGGTCGCCCGCAGACCACAGACTAGAGAAAGAGAGCCAGCGGGCCTCAGGGAAAAGCACAAAGCTTTGAGCACAATCATCTCAACATATCAGTTGGATTAAGTGATGAATCGAATGTTTACATATTGTAAAACTGTACATTTATGCTCAAAAAGAACAATAATGTTTTATAAAAATAACAAATTCTGAAATTTATTGTGTGTAGATATAAAGGATTAAATATTATATCTTTGTTGGTTTTTTTTAATGTGTTTATGTCATTGTAAAAATGTGTGCATTGTTTGAAAACAGTGATAAAGACAAACAGTGAAAAGTTTTTATTGAGTGTGTAAAGAAGAAACTGAAGAGTGGAACAGTTAAAAACTTTTTTAACAACTAGGTTGTTAAAGAAATCCAAGATAAGAAATCCAAAACGTTGGCCACATTGTTCTTACAGCTTCCATAGTTCATGTGTGGAAAAAATGTGAATAATTAATTTATCAAATATTGCATATGTACTGTACACATATAGTCATTTTCAAACATTTGCACATGCACATTATTTATTCACATGTTTATTTACACACTTTTCTGTTGGCAACAATACCAAGCTTTGTCTTTGGGGGATATTCTTACATGTAGGGTGGTACCATTCCTCACAATTTGTGCATTGTACCATAATTTTGTTGTAGTGTGCAGTTCTACAGTTTTTGTTCTACATTTCTACAGTTCTATTTTTAATGATTTCAGGGAAACACAATTTTTTTTTTCCTTTAGGGCTTCAGACAAATTCTTGGAAATACATTCTTTCCTCTGTGGCATATTGCGTATGTCTCCAGGCAATGGAAAGTTTTTGCATCCAACTCGGAACATAAGCCGCCATAAATTTTAGACAGAAATTTGGTTTTTGCCTTTACACATGTTGCTGATAAGGACATGATCCTTTCAGAAACCCCGTACGTGTCCCAGATTGGACCCATCAATTTGGACTTTTTGCTTCTTTGCCGCTCTTTCTGTAAATACAATCTCAGTCAATAAAAAAGTTCACCATTTTTCAACAATTGAATTGATATTGTTATTTGTGTATGTATATATGTATGTACATGGCGGGCCACATCTTTTATTTATTTTTTTTCTCCTAGCCACTGTCACGATTTAGCTTGCTCTTTTGGTCATAGCCCATAGTCTGACCAACAATAGACATCGTTTTTCCTTTTAACTGACTCCTTTTCCCAAATTTTTTAAACTAATATGAAGAATCAACATTTTTTGCATGTTTGTCTCGGACTAAGAAAAGCGCTATATAAATGAACTTGAACTTGAACATCTGGCCCCCTGAGCTTGAGTTTGACACTTGAGGTCTAGAGCAAAAATGTAACCTGCCAGGGTCACTGATCCAATTTTCAAACACTGTATTGCTCATTAAGGTAGCTGAAACTTACCTTGTAGTCTTCAATAACGTCGCCACTTTCATCAATTAATGTACCAGCTTCTTGTAAAATGTTTTTCTTGATTTCTGTAGTCCTTAGCTACGCTGTTTTTTCCCATTCTGGTACTGTAGAAAATAACTGTTGAATCAAGAATCACCTCATCCATTTCTTGCAGTGTTGAAGCACAAGCAAGGTGTGCATTCCTAATTTGTAATGCTTGCTAATGCTGAAATTTCATCGGAAATAAAACAAGGTTAATATCAGAATGAGAAAAAAATAAATAAATAAAATGAGGAGGAAGCTTACTGCTTCTTACAAAGATCCTTGGCATTCTTCATACTCAAGCATCGATGAAGAATGGGAAAGTCAAAGTATTCTTTTTCGCATCGGCCCGTCACAACATCAAAGTCATTTGCAAGCAGATCCTCCAAACTCATTGGGCAGAATGTTAAAGAGACGGAGTGCAGGAGAACCAGCGAACCATCGCAGATGATCATGACGGGCTCTTCACTGCCCTTTTTCCGTAAAGTCTTTGCATGTCAGTGTGAAATGACTGCATAAAGTATGTAACTGAAGCAGTGGTGTGGTCGCAGGTTAAGTAGGTAGCCACAGGAAGTGGAGATGCTCCCTTAGTAGGGTTCCTCACAACTAGCTCATACACTACATACAATATGGCGGACACTGGGAACCACTTTTCTTAATAACACTTCCTGTGGCATCCAAATAAACAATGTCGTCCTTGCAGCGATGGTAAAGCACTGACTGTGTTTTCTTTGACCACAGCAAAACTCCTTTTGGCAGCATGAGGTCTTTTTGCAGCACTTTCTTTTCAGAGTATATCTTTTGCTCTATTCATATTTCTACTGCTTCTGCTTCAAGCTTCTACTGTAAGTTTGCTTGTGTCTGGTCTTTGATGCTGTCTTTGGGTCCACGAGATGGTCTTGAGCACATTCTTGTTTGGTGCCTCGTCCCTGCATCCGGATTCTACAACAGTTTCATCAGGTTTTTATAGGGACACAAGTAAACACTTCTAGGTGCTTTATACAGCAACGGTTTCCTGAATTGGGTCTTCTGCCCGAACTGGTCTGCTTTTCAGTTCACTTTTGCTGTGAAGAACCTCTTCCCCAGTGAAAAGCACATAAGCCCTCAAAGATGAAAGAGTCCTCTTGCTTGACCACCACTGTGACATTGACAGGGCAGTAGCCTTCACATTTAAAAACTGGGTTTTTTTAATTGAACTGCAGGGTTTTTTAAAGCCAAAGCTGCAATGGTGATGCACTGTTCTCTTATTCCTTTGGCTATAATGATTGTCCACTGTAGAGTTTTAAATCATCTTGCCTTCTGTTTCCTTTGAAGATGTTGCCAATCTTCGTTTTCAGTAAAAAAAAACAAGCTGATGTGGCAATTTGCATCTGAACAATTGTTCCGTTTTCTTCAAGCTGTCAGAGGAACTGGAGCCTCTTCTGAACCATCTTTCTGTAACTCATAACCCAAAGCAAATCAGAACGTTTTTTAAACTTTTTTAAAAACTTTGAGCAATTTGATCAAGTATTAAATGTTTTTAATACAATTTATCAATATTTATTTATTTATTTTGACTATTCTTTAAATTAATACTTTAAATAATTAATGTCATTTGTGCTACTATTATTATCAAGAATAAGATTATTATTGTTGTTGTTGTTGTTGTTGTTAATAATAACAATGAAAACAACAACAATAATAATAATAGTATATATAGTTACACCTTCTGCCATCAAGCTGTTAGGATGCTGAACTCCCCCCCTCCACTGCCCCCTCTCCCCTCCTCTGCCCCCTGCACCTGACCCCCCCTCCATCTTACTACCTCAACATACAACCATCTTTATAAGGACTGTAAGCCATTGCACTACTCCCTAAATTGCACTGACTTTGTTTGCACAATTGTCTGCCATTCCTCACAAGTC
Organism: Paedocypris micromegethes; assembly: GCA_028031935.1. Classification (NCBI taxonomy): domain Eukaryota; kingdom Metazoa; phylum Chordata; class Actinopteri; order Cypriniformes; genus Paedocypris; species Paedocypris micromegethes. The sequence continues at coordinate 26,576,272 of CM051500.1, forward strand.
ACTTTATTCTGTTACATTGGAAATGCAACGCAAACGTCACTTTATTACCATGACACCTTACTTTTAGTACTTTTTTTTTTATTAGAACTTTTTTTAGTTTTTGTAAGTTTTTATGTTGAAAATCTAGGTATCTAGGGTTCGTATCTAGGGACTGAGAGTAATGAAATTTCAATTTTCTGTATGTATGTACTGTACATATGACAAATTGACAATAAACCTGACTTTAACTTTGACATAGTTTGAACTACTTTGATCACCATCCTAGTAAATCATTAAAATCATTTTAGGTTCTATAGTATGTAGTAAAGTCAATGTAACCAAAAAAACTTTATTTGTATCACGTTTGATTAATTGAATCAATACTGTATTGTTCCAAATTGTTCCGATTACAAATAATGGATGTATGGGACCTAAATCCTATGAATTTTCTGCTTTGATGTCTGAAGGTCAGTATGTAAAAAAAGATTATAAAATGGTTCAAAATTACAAGATGATCCCAACATTTGGTACAATATCTTACCTTCATTTGTTTCCGGGAACATCTGCCTGATGCCATCAGGCCCTTTCTGAAACGTGAAAAAAGGAATAGAAATGTGCTTACAACTATAACACCAGAAAAAGCTCAGAGCTTTCAGCACCAGAAAGCTCACTCAAAAACACATCTATTGTGTTGATTTTTTTAAGATGCAAGTGTTTGGTCATCTTCTTGGTCATTATCTGCAGGGCAGTGTGTTTTTTTTGTTACAAATCTTACTAATCTTTAGTAAGCGAATAAAAAAATCTTAAAATTTAAATTTGACTTGATTGTTAATTTCCTCTTTGTCAATCGTAGCACAAGAAACTTGGAGTATTTTTGAAGAACGTATGTATCTGCATAAGAATATGAAACATTCATACATGCCACATTTGAGCATACACAAATTGCTTTGACATATATTTGAAAAAAATTACCTTCCAGAAAGGTTCAGCGATTTTATGAATCTTACGACGATTTAGCTGTGTGTTGGGAACTTTTAAGTTTTGCAGACATCTCCGCTTAGACCTTCTTTCGTTGTAAGAGCTGCAGCAGTTTGTCGCATCCTAGTTTATACACTGCTTCAACACTTTTTTTTTTTTTCAATTGATCCAGGTATTTAGAAATTCTTCTTGGCTGTAAATGAATTGAAACAAGAAATGAAATATTAATATCAAATTGCCAGTATCGAAAATAGTAACAAATGTGTGTCTTCTGATTGCGTGTGACTTGTCTGCCAGGTTTTACTTGCCTTTCCAAATCTGGTAAAGGAGCATCATCTGAAAGGAAGAAACAGGCATATACATTATAGTAGAAGAAATACACATTTTTGCCTTTTACTTTTTTCCAGTTGCAATAGTTTTTATTTTATTTAATTTTTTCCCAAAATGTACAGTAGTTGACAATTTGTTAACATTTGTTAAATTTAAAATTGGAAAAAAATATTAGTTTACTTTAGTGCAGATACAGAACAAATACATGCAAAGAACTAAGACAGAAAAGCTGAAAGTGAAAAGTGAAAGCTTATGTTTAGCATATGTCAAAGCAAAACGACAAAAATACGCAACAAATCTGTCCCGTATTGATTCAAATACCATCAACATGATAGATTCTAGAAAAAATATAGAAATCTATATTTTCTATATTATTTTCAGCGTATCTCCAGAGAGTTAACATTTCAATCACAAAATTTTAACCACTCCACAATCAAGCAACCCAACAGACAACCCTTCACTTAGAAATTCGAGTAGAAATTTGACTGTTCTCTCCATAGACCTCCAGACCTAGACCTCTAGTTTTTAATGAAATAATGAAAAAATATGTTTTTTCCAAACAAACTGTATCACCAGTGACACACAAAGTAATAAAGCAGGGGTCTCCAAACTATGTCCATGGGCAGTTTTTATTGGCCCGCTGCAAATTCTGAAAATAATTTTTTTCTTTAAAGTCTTATTTTATCAAAAGGCGCTTGAGCTCTGTTGCACTTCACACTTTCAACACTAGATAGAGCCAGTCACAGAAAATGGGCTTCTCCACTAAACAAAATTAAGCAAAGAAAAATATTTACCAAGATAGCAAGTGAGTGTAGTAGATTTCAAACACGGTGGGAAAATGAATATTTCTTTAAAGAAATCAGTCAGAAGAATGCCACTGTAGTATATTGAAATAAGTTAAAAGCACTACTGTGGCTTTAAGGGGGTGTTTTTGAAGTGTTGGTGCTGTTCTGGGTTGTGGGAGTAAAAACACGAGTGTGGAGTTTATTTGTTATGTGGAGTTATTCTAATATCAATACACTTCCTTAGTGAGTTAAAATGTTAAATCACTTTATTTGTATTTTAGTATATCTGTTTTGTTTTATTTTAAATCCATGTTTAAAGACAAATAAATACTATTTACTGTATTATACTAAATACTATAAAATTATATGCAAAATTTTGAAAATTGCAATAGTGAACCGAGGTACCACTGTATTTTGTCTATATCCCAAAATGTGTAATATTTTCCTGGAGCCTGGTCCGGCCCCTTAGTCTAATTTTAGAACCCAATGTGTCCCGCGAATCTAAAAGTTTGCAAATCCCTGTAATAAAGTGTTCTCAAACACGGGACGATTACGTATTGTGAATCTTTTGTAAAACTTTCCCACACCTTATTAATTGGGATTCATTAACATCCTGTGATTTCTTCTAGCGCAGTAGCCTTCGGGGGGGCATTACACTTATAGCGCCATAGAAGTCAAATTAGGCACTTACATTAGGTCACGTGACATCAAACGACTAGTCGACAACACATTTTTCAGCCCTATTCCACACTGATCGTCTCCTCTATCAAAAATCAAAAATAATGACAAATGTGAAAGGAAATAAATCTACTCATGTATAAATGTATAAACGAAAATCTGCGCTCAGCCTGGCAAGGTCTTAAGACCATGGCCTCCGTGAAGACCCTCACCACCACAAACTCCAGAAGCATTCGCGTGGAGGGGAGCACATCCACATCCCTTCCTGACGACCTCAACTCCTTTTCCACCAGGTTTGAGTCTGACCAGACCTTTCACCTCCAGGAAACTCTAGTCTCTCTGAGCCCAAACAACCCACAGACCTTCACATTCGGCACTCAGCAGGTGAGAAACGCTCTCAGATCAACCCGGTAGAACACAGCATCAGCGGAAAAGTTCTCAAACACTGTGCTCAGCAGCTAGAAAGTGTGTTCCAGACCCTGTTCCAGAGGTCCCGGGACATCCCCATGCCCAAGAGAAACAACATCAAAAACCTGAACGATCTGAGACCCGTGGCTCTCACTTCACTACCGATGAAAGCCATGGACAGGATAATTAAACGCCACATCATCAACTCCACTGATCACCTGTAGGATCGGCTGCAGTTTGCCTACCGTGCGGGCAGAGGAGTCGACGATGCCAAAAACTATTTCCTGGACACTGCACACAAACACTTGTCAGACTCCTGTTTGCTGACTTCTCCTTGGCTTTTAACACCCTACAGCCCCACCTACTGGCCTCTAAGCTCCTCACACACTTCCCCCTTAATGTAAAAATATAGAAAGTTGCACTTGCAATTTCCTACTTTCTCTTCTTTACACACGGGAATGATGTTTAACAATGTAGTAAATGTAATGTTTCATGTTTTTACAGTTTTACTTTTTTATAATATTAAACATACTATACAATATGTTTATTATTATCATCACAGACTGTTTGTTATTTCACGTACAAATTGTATAATTGCTCTTTGCGAGAGTTGTAACTGTGAAAACCACCTAACAAATGCACTGAACGTGAACCTGAACTTGAAAACACTAAGTTAAAAAAATAGTTTAGGCAGTAGTAATTCATGTTTTATTACTTATTACTCTCTCAGCTAGCACTTTGCAGACTCTGCTTAAAGACTCTACTTCCTAGACAGGCCGACAAAATACGCAACAAATCCGTCCCGTATTGATTCAAAACGGGACGCGCATTATTGCGCATCAACATTAATGTTCTAAATAAAACATAGACATTTCTATATTATTTCTATATTATTATTACACTTATAGCGCCATAGAAGTCAAATTGTGCTAATGCAGGCGCTTACATTAGGTAACGTGACATCAAACGACTAGTCGCCAACACATTTTTCAGTCCTATTCCACACCGACTGACAAATATGGAAATAAGGAAATAAATGTACTCATGTATAAATGAATAAGAGCTCCACGATTAATCGTTAAAAGATCGCAATGTTGATTTTACCCCCCCCCCGCGTCTTAATCCAGCATTTATACGATTCTGACAAAACTGTGATCAGACGAGCGTCTCTCTGTCAGCTTGTGTGTGTGTGTGTGTGTGTGTGTGTGTGTGAGTGTGTGTGCGTAACACCACAACACGTTCTGATTCTAATTCTGATTTAAATATTATTAGGGAGGAGATAATCTTGCATTATTTTTCTATTTTGGGACTCCGCCCTGATTTAAAAGGTAAAGAAAACGCTTCACTGTCCCAAACGCAGAACAATGGCCATCTGAGGTTTAATGGTCACGTGCGTTTAATGAACTGCACTAGAACAGTCGATGTGAGTATAAAACGATAAAGTAAGTCTGTTATCAACTTGGACGTTTAGGTACCTGAAAAAGGATTGAAGGAGAAATGTGTGTGTGTGTGTGTGTGTGTGTGTGTGTGTGTGTGTGTTGTGTGTGTGGTGTGTGTGTGTGTGTGTGTGTGTGTGTGTGTTGTTTACTGCGGTTTCAAACTAGATAATGACACTCAGCAAACCACATACAGCAAACATCTACAGTTACAAAATTACCAGCACCCCTACAAAATAACAATAGTTTAAAAAGAATTTCAAAAGTGCTTTTAAACATCTTATAATTTTGTCCTCAGTTTATCCATACTTGGTCATCCAAATGTCATTGGTTAATTTGTGAAGAGTTTCTTGTTCTTGTCACTAGCGTTTGGGGGAATTACAGACTGGCGGCTGTTGTACTAACATAAATATATGCATTTAATTTGTACATGTGATTTTGATGACATATGATACAAGTACATTATTTCCTTTGTCATTTATATTTGATTTTGGTTTTGGTCCTCCATAGAGCCCAGAGGTTTGCACACTTTACGAAACTGCTCTCCGTACATTTTTTTGGTATGGCTGCATTTTTAAGCAGGAATAAAGCCTTTATAGTAGCATTTATAATGATACTTACTAACGTTAGTTAAAATGTAGTTAATTAATATTGATTATTTAGTGATGCTTCAGTACATGCAAGGAAAAAGAAATGTGTGAAAACACGTGTTTATGTGTGAAACAATCCGCCACAACAAACTGACCATTAGAAAAGATAATTAAAAAAATAATCCTTGTCTTAGCACAAACCATAGGCTGAACAATAAAATAGAAGCGTTTGTTTACTAGTTTCAAACTGGCCAATGGGAAATAAGATTATGTTTACATGACGCTGGTCGCTGAGGAACGAGTCCCGCGGATATAAAACTAACCAATAGAGACGAAGAACAGCAACTAATTGACCAATAGAAAGTTTGTTCGCATTGATTTCAAAAGTCACTCGCGCGAACTTGACTTTATCACTTGATGTCCAGTCTTGACTCCATCAACAGTGTTTTCCGCGATTTCTACCCTCCAGACTTCCGTCTAGCATCGGTAAGATCCACCAGACGCCATCACATCCACTAATGTTAAGAAGCAGCTTCACGATCAATTGAAACCGTGTGCAGGCGCCAACTAACTTTAAACTAATCGTCTACATCCAAACACTCGGCACGACATTCTACATCTTGAAAAACCTGTTGCAAAGCCTAAACAGTTGATTTTGCGATTCTACAAATCATTTTAAGTAACACAGAAAACATTGAACTCCAGCAATTAGTCTTACCATCAGTGTTGGAGAAGAAACTGTCCTGAAGCGCAGGTCTTGATGCATTTCCGACGCCGATAAATCCGTAAGTGTCGACGAGAATACAATAACAGCAGGTTTGTTTTAAAAAACGAATGAAAACTCCGAAGCGCTAAAAAAGTTTCAAACAAAAACGCGAAGACTGCGATCGAAAAACCAAACGTAATTGCAAACGAAAAAAGAAATGTATGTGAAGCATTTTCGTTCGTTTTTTAGAAATTCACATTTGATATTTTTGGAACCAATCCGATTTTTATTCCATACGAACCACTATGTGTTGAGCGCCAAACGCATGGAAAACGCCGTTCCGCCTCCATCTTGTGTGACCTAATCACCGCGACGCGTCAGGTGTTTCTGGCCGTGTAGCTCTGATTCTGTTCGGTTGTTCTCTCGCAATTCCCGCTGTTCATTCACACCATAAACTGACCAATTTGACCCAAATTTAGACGGAAATGAAAAAATTTACGTTTCAAACTACGTGTCTCCAACGTCTCCTCAAACAACCGATCATTTTAATGCATTTCAGTATTTATTCTGAACGAAACGCTGTCAAAATAAAAGCATCGACGCATTTTTGTCAAATATAGATTTTTATATATGATAAATAACATTTATAAGTAAAAAATAAGTGTACATTTTGTTTTGAGACAGTTAAACCTGAAAAGCGCCTCACAAATGCTCAGAACTTGAACTTGTTTTTGAAAATACATTAATATTCGTGTGTGTTGCATATTCAGATGTGTGTTTTATCTGGTTGCAGTTTTGTCATTCGCTTCGGCAATGTCAGTTTTGAAGTTTCAGTCTGACCAGCCAACTTCCAGTGAGTAGAATTGTCTCTTACTTTCCGTCTATCTTTCTTTCTGAAGCGTGTCTGTGTTCTAAGTTGTTCCTCGCTCTCTCCTCAGGACCATGTTGACTGGCAGGCCGGCAGACGCCATGCTGGACCAGACCAGAAGCCACAGCTGCTTCAACCACATTGATGCAGACCTCACCAGCGTCCAGTGGCTTCTGTCATTGTCTGGTCCTGGCGTTGACTCGGTTCCTGAAGCTCCTGCGCCGTATAAGTGTGGAGCTCTGGCATCCCTGCGGCTGATTCCATCAGACGTCAAGCCGCCCTTTACTTACACCGACCTCATCTGTATGGCTATTGAAGCAAGTGGGGAAGACCAGGTGACCCTCTCCTCCATCATCGCCTGGATCACGGAGACGTTCCCCTACTTCCGCAGCGCTGGCAAGGCTTGGCAGGTGAGATGCTGGACACTGCTGCGCTCATTTCATCCGCTGTAACTGACTCTGACACACTCACAACCTCTTCAGTCCGGATTGACCACAACATCTCCTTTGCCCTTCCAGAATTCCCCGCCACCGACTCTCCACCCACCATCTGTTTGTGAGGGTCCAAAGCAGAAGACAGAGCGGCGGCGAGGCGGATACTGGGCCATCAACCCTCGGTACTCACGCCGACCGTACAAGAGGCGCAACACGGCAGTCAGCGATGGGCCCAAGGTGGACGCCTTCCTCAGGCCACGTGTGCCACCACCACCACCTGTGAGTCCCATCAGCAGCAGCAACACCAACCAGACTAAAAGTCTCATCCATTCACTGATTCATTCTTTCATTCTAGACCAAGCCTGGAACCCACAGGAGTCTGTAGATAGTGGCTACTGTTCACCGCTACAGGAAGACCACATCTACGGGACCCCAGACATTGACCTGATGTCGGCCTCCAAGCGTCTGGACGAAGGACCTGCTTGTTCAGAGATCTCCAGAGGTCCAGACGCGGTTCCAGAAGCTCCAGCTCAAGTCCACGAGATCAGCGCAGACCTGGACTTAATTTGGGCTGAAATAAGCCATATGGACTTCAGAGAAATGGACCTACCAGATGAAGGCAACATAAATGAGTTTTTCACTGACGACATCATGTCTCTCATTTAAAGATTGTTTTAAATATTTTTTAAATAATGTAATTGTAAATAGTTTAAATTATATATTTTGTATTGTAAATAGCCTTAATGTTTTTGTATTGGGAATAGTTTTAATGTTATATCGTTGTTCTGAAATGTTAAACTTGATCATCTGTGTATATAGTTATTAAAAGTGTTGTTTAAAAATTTTCCAAATTCTCTGCCAATTTTAACCTTTGTATAATTAACCATTGACCGTAAATTCAAACTTTGATGGCATTTTAAGTTTTTTCTATTATTTACACTTTGCTGCAGTAATTATAGAAATGTTCAAGATAAGTTATTACCATCTTATTGTCATATTAGCAAATCTAGTGTACAGTAAAGCTATAGGAATAAAACACAAGCAGGATCAGGACTGTAACATTAGCGCTTTAGTTCTGAAGAACTGGACTCTTGCTGTGGATGAAGAGTTTGACGTGTGGTTCAGATCTTCAGTTCCTGATGACGACACCATAACCAGAAGAGCAGCAGCAGATGGAAAAGTTTTTTAGTTTCTCCAGCCAAACTGTTTTGGTGCTTTTTTGTACTGAAAATATTCAGATTTTTATACAATGAAATATAAAAAGTATCAAAAATAAAGCATCGACACTCCAAAAGCTTTTATTTGCTTCTGCTTTATTGTTTTTACTTTATACAGTACATACAAACAGAATTGGGCCCTTTAAAAGTCTCTTTATTTGCTTCAGTAAAAGCTACATTATTCTATATACACTTTATTCGGGTTTGTCTGGTTTACGGACACGTTTTTGAATCGCATTAATATCCGTGTGTTTGGCGTATTCAATTGTGTGTGGTTACGTACAAGTTCTTTTTTTACATTTGATTATAAACATTTGAAAACTTGAAAAAAGTTTTGGGAATGCATGATTAAGCACGTGAGACTGCGTCTGTTTGTAACAGAGATAATAACGCGACAAACATGGAGAACAGCAATATTAAAACAAGAGTTTATTGGAAGCCAGTAGAGCCGATTCTTTTTCGAGAGCCGAGCCAGAAGAGCCGATGCTTTGAAAAGAGCCGGACTTCTTTGTGAACACGTGTTTTTCTTAGCGATTTAATTGGTCAATTGCTAAAAACTGTACAGGTGGGTGGAGTCTTCTAGTTTCTGTTTCCACCTGTCGTTACCGGAGCAACTAAAGCACCAATCTCAGTTGTGGTTCTGTCTGTGGTCGAGGTGAGAGCAGGTGAGGGTTTCTGCTCCGTGCTTCACATTAGTTTAATTCCATTAGAGTTGTAATAGTTTTACACACTGTAATAAAACTCGCTGACCTTGTTTTTCCAGACATTTTCCAGAAAAGATGCTGGGAGTTTCTGCAAACAAGTGTTTCTACAAACGGCGAGTTTCTGCAAACATCGCGACTGTGGAGCCTCCAGAATGTTCCGTGAGTCCCGCTCGAGTGTTTCCGTGTCGGGCTTCGGGACGTTTGTCGTGTCGCGGACGCGTTTGCGCTGTTTAATGTTCGTTTTACGAACGAATCGTGTCCGTGTATGTGTGTGTACACACTCTAAATAGCGTGTGTGTGTGTGTGTGTG
>CM051500.1:26587778-26625771 GCA_028031935.1 Paedocypris micromegethes
GTGTGTGTGTGTGTGTGTGATAAACCATCTTCTTGCTGTTGACTGACCAGTGTGTGTTTCTCAGGGAGATCTCGTGAGCTTGACGGCGTTAATGGCGAGGTGGAAGCTCAGATTGACAGAAGAGCAGCAGCTCCGTCACCGCACCAGACCACGCGTTCCCTGTAAATTTGCACTTAAAAGTAAGAAACTCACAAGATTCTAAAGCAGTTAGAGCTGGGGTGGGCAAACTGCGGCCCGTTATACGTTTAATATTTTTTAATGTACATCCAGTTAATATGTTATGAAGTTTTTTTCTTTTCTTTTCTGTAACACATCTTAAAAAGCGGAACCATTAACACAAAATGTACGTAAAAGACATTTTATACTAAAACATTTATTTTTATACTGTCAGTCTGAGGGATAAGATGTCAAAAATATTAAACAAATCTTCACGTTTTGGTTTGAAATTTTTTTTATTTGAAATGAATACATTTCATTTTTTTTTTCTCTTGGATTTCTAGCACTAGCTTCACTTAGGGGCGGCCCTGATTAGCTAGTGAGTATGTGATTGACAGCCTCTTGACCAGGAAGCCAGGTCCGGACCCTTTGTCAAATGTTAGAACCCAATGTGGCCCGCGAATCAAAAAGTTTGCCCACCCCTGTTTAATAATTAATTAACCATTAACCAATAACCATTTAATCCCAGCAGACGCTTGATGGAGAGTTTGGAGCTCCTCGTCTGGAGGATCCATCTCGTCTGCTGTGGGACTGGACTGAACCTGATAACCCGAACATCTTACGCTCCTGTAAATGAATCATACAATGACCTTTCCACCTGGAACACAGCAGATCTTCTATGCCATGTCGAGCCACCGGGGGTGACGCGTAATGTTCATATTGTTTATTTGTTGCATTGTTCATACGTTTTCCGTTGATTTTTGTTTAATAATAGTGATTACATTTACTATTATTAATTTACTAAATTCACTATTATTAAATTCAATAATAATAGTGACAAAAAACATAAATATATTGCAAAAAAAACTTGGTGTTTTTGTTACAAAGTATCAATAATTGTGGTGTGTTGCAATTTTGGGTTGAGTATTTTTTTTGTTTTGTCTCTATTATTTAATGGTTATGATCAGTTCTGATGTGTCTGTGTTTTTGCCTCTGTGTGAAGGAATAAACCTTTTTGTTTGAAGAAGTCTGATTTTTTTTTTTTTTTTGAAGTACAGAACCGGGCCACACAAATATCCGTTTAAGGCAATTCCAGGGAGTCTTGGATCATGTGACTTGAGCAGCGGTTGTGGTGACTGGACACTGGGTTCAGTTCTGGTCAGTAAATACTGCAGTTTTACTCCTGCCTAGAGAAGCTTTGGTGAAAAAGGCAATATTTTCAAAATTCAACTTAAAATTATGACATACGTTTCAACGGTATGCAGAATATGGATTTTTTTCATGAAATTCTATTTCGGTTTGATTTGACAAAATCCCCAACACTTTATAATGGACTTCACCCACTTAATGCTAGCCAAACGTTGCACATCCTTAGAAAGATGATTACAGTTTTTTTTTCCCAACACGTTAAAATTACACACAGAGCACAATTGTTTTAACTGACACAGAGAGGAAAACTTCTCTCGTTGCCAAAACTAAACACATTTCATCCTTTACACAAATTTATCTGATTTGACTGCACACAGTTCTCTGCATAAGACAACAATTATAAATAAAGTCTGCCATTCAAAATGACACTGAACTAAATGGCAAAACACACGAGTCAACTGATCAAACACTCATCAATAATGGTGAACATTTCAGTAAGGACGTAAGCACTATGAACAGATGAGAACCTTGTACCAAAAAAAATAGAAACAGTTTTATTTTGGATTTTTATTAGGCACGGGAAGCTGTCAATTTTTTTTACTGAAAATAATGAAGTATTTTAAAACGATTAGTTTAAAGCCACATCCTCCAAAACAACATCTTATCGTATTCAAAAACATTCAGCGAGTCCGTCTGTCACACTGGCTCACATTCTCCAGCCAAACTACATCAGAATTAATATATAAGGTGCATTTGAGAGAAACCCTAAAGGAAAACCGGCACGATGTGGCCTAATAAGTTTTCTGTTCTTTTTCAGTGTACTGTTTTTTTTTGTTTTTTTTTTTTTAGATTATTATTGTTCAATCTCATGAATCTGCTGTGCACTGACACTATCCTGCGGGGAAAAATGATGTTGCGTCTGTTACATGAAAATGAAAAAACGTTGTGTTTTTGCCACCCAAACTTTATGTGAGTGAGTACCAGTAGCGTCAAAAATTCGAAACAAATGCCTATATTTTCGTAATTACGGTAGTTTTACCTGCACATTTTCAACAAAGTGTCTGGTTTTGATTTACCCCGATTTCAAAGTCTTACCTCATCCAAAAAGATGTCGTTTTTACTTTCAAGTCATCTTAAAAGCTTCCATCAGGTGTCTCTGACCGTGGTCCACCCAAGCTTCTTGTTTCCTGAAGTGCCTTCCACAGAACCAGCATCGGAACGTGGGCACGGCGGGGACAATGGCATATCTCTGTCCACACACTCTCTTTAGCCTCAGTTTGAGAGCAGATCCCTCAGATTCCTGGAGATTCTTCTGGACGTCACGGTGGACGCTGAGCTCAGATGCCGAAGAGACAGACTTTCCAGACCTTTGCTCTGCTTTCTGGTTGTTGTGGAGAGCTTTCATGACGCATGTGGGGATGGTGGAATGAGGCGAGAGCAGTGAAGGTCTCTGGAGAAGAAGGTCTTCAGCTTAGTGGAGAGATGATTCATGGTTTCATTTTGAAAAGGCCAAACACGGGTTGACAGAATTGATGATCAGGAGCGTGAAACCTTGCTAAAAAATCGACAATGGATAGTGTTTAATAAATGTAAGTGACATACTGTGTTTCTTCTAGTAATTATGCATTATTACAGTTTATAAAAATACGTACATGCACACACATACATAGTTATACAAACACATATATGCACAGGCACACATAAACACAATAAAACACACAGACTCACACACAAATACACACTCACAAACAAATTGACACACGTCAAAATGTGCATACATGCACGCATATACACACACATAAAATACACACAAATATACATAAGTGCACAGACTAATAGATTATATACAAAAATAAACACAGACACACAGGCACACACACAAACAATTGCAATAGTAAAACAATCAATTTGCATACAAACACACATTTAACATGTTAAAGTATACTAAAATATTTGACAAGTCGCACTAAAATTTAAGTAAAATGAGATTATTTGGCATAAAATCCCCGAATCTGTGGTGTGTGTGTAAAGTTGATTACCTGGACGTGATCCTGCCGCTGTCGGACTGTTGTTCTGGGCGTCTGACGCAGGTCGGGTGCTGGGTGAGTCGGCCCTACTGGGGCCCGCTGATCTCTGGGGCCCGTGTTGTTTGTGCAGTGGAACAACACACACCTTCTCCAAACCTCTATGATTCTTTGAAGATCTTCACACAATCGTGATCACTGTTGTGTTCTGTTCTGTTGACCATGGGAGACTGAAGTATTTACAGTGGAAACATGACATGTTTAACACAAACACACGGAAACATCCTGAAATATTTCCATCTAATCCAGAGGTGTAAAGTACTTGAGTGAATGTACTTCGTTACTTTACTTAAGTATGTTTTTGGCTACTTATTACTTGTACGGAGTATAAAAAAATACTCTGTACAAATACTCGTTCGGCGGCTGTCTGGTGGAACTATTTAACTATTCCTGTGAGAAAGTCTGCAATCTTCTCAATGTTTAAAAAAGGACTAAAAACTGAGCTCTTTCACCAGCACCGATTAAAAAACTGATTAAAAAAAACTTCAAAAAATTCTATGTCTTACTGACTGTCATGCTGTTCTGTCTAACAAAGTGCATTGACAGGGGCACACACACACACACACACACACATAAAATTACGTACATGCATACACATACATAGATATACAAACACATAAACAAACGCACAAATAAACACAATAAAACACACACACACACACACACACACACACACACACACTATTTCTATATAAAGTTTCTTATATAGCCTGTTTAGACATCTACTGTAGCCTATAGACAAATTGCTTCACTTGCTCTTCTTTTTGTAAGTTGCTTTGGATAAAAGTGTCTGCCAAAAGACCCTTTTAGTAAAAAAAAAATATAAGCAACTTTTACTCTCTACTCCACTGCATTTCGGATTGAGTAACTACTTTTCACTCTACTACATTGAAATTGACACTCCTTGTTACATCTCGATTGTGCACAACAAACCGATCATAAATCATACATTTTTCATAAATTACTAATCATAATCGATTTTTACTGCGGTTCCATTCTTGGGCGAAAGAGGCGATTTTGCCATCAGTAGTCTGCTGAAGATACTTTTTGTGGAAGGAAGCTTTTTGTGAATTAGAAACCACATGAACGTGAATTAGAGGCGTGAATGTTTACCAGTATTTGAAATAACGGACCATCATTCATGGCCTTAGTTAACTTCCGAGTAAAGAACCGTTAGTAAAAGAACCGTTGCCGAAAAACAGAACGACTCTTAAAGTGTTGAAGAGATTTTATAAAATCACTGTCAAATTTGAGGAAGCACATTAAGGTGAGAGTCTATTTAATGTTAAGTTAAACTCTACAGATCTTCCCTGACTTTACATCGGTATTGTAATGTTACCAAGCCTAACATGGAAAAAAACCACCGTGACATGACTATATTTTAGCTTACGTTTTTTGTGTAATGAGAATAAATGTAATGTCTATTGTAGGCAATGACGGGGAGGTCACAGAGAATCACATCACAGTCCGTTCGGAATTTATGTTTATTTTTTGCTCATTTGAGTTTGATTGAGACTGACTTTTGTTCTTTATTTGTTTTGTTTTACCATTTATAGGTGTTAAACTTCGTTTCAGTATTAGAAAATAAAATCTCATGAATCTTCACATTTCTTTTTTTTTTTTAGCCTAAATTCAGTGTGAGTAAAATACTCAAGTTCTTTTAAAATTTGATACGTTGCTACTTTGACTCGTCTTTTTATAGTGGTGACTTTTAACTTTTATTAGAGTAACTTATACAGTACATATCCGTATTTTTACTTAAGAATGGTTGTCTGGCACTATTTACACCTCTGATCTTATCTAACTAAAGGACTTTGGTGACGTGCTCATCATCTCATCTATCTTCTTTGATGGTATGTTCTTTACTGTTTGGGAATACTACCTGCCTTTATGCAATGGCACTGCTAGAGGTTTAATAATAATTCATGGTACAAAATCGTAAAAAAAATGTTACAAATCTTTGATTTTGTTGATGCGTGAATGATCCACACATCAAACCTGGCGGTGCTGCAATACTTGGTTTTAACTCTTGATGTCGCTACCGAGTTGATCAAAGCCTAGAAAACATCAGATGTAACCAAACGTCAACATTTCTTTTTAGAACGTCATAGGAAAGAGCAACGAAACGACGTTTTGGACTGATATCGAAAGAGTTGTCAAACATTAGTTTTGACGGACGAAAATCCAGCTCAAACGCAAATTTGCTAAGTAGTTCACGCATGCGCTCGAGCCTTTTCAGTTCTAGCGCGTCAGAGGTGGACGCAAAGCGTGTGTGTGAGTGTGTGTATGTGTGTGTGTGTGTGTGTGTGTGTGTGTGTGTGTGTGTGTGTGTGTGTGTGTGTGTGTGTGTGTGTGTGCGCGCACGCGCGTGCGAGTAAGTTTTCCTTCAATTAAAAAACCCGGTCAAAATAAAACAAGATGGATTTAAATGTTTGTGCCAATGTTCCTGAGTTGTTATAATGCAAACATCGCGCATATGTGACCGGAATAAAAGTTGGGCCACTAGAAAGACAGCTTCAGTGTTCAGGTACACGCTTGTTCATATTCTCCACTTAATATGAATTTAAGTGTTGGATGATTCTTTAATAATTAGAAGACCAGATTAAAAAAAGCGGTCGTTTGTACTTTTATTTAAATTAAAAACTTTAAAATGTTTTTCTAAAAGTTTTAATCACTTTTATTGTTTCCTTATTATTATTATTATTATTATTATTATTTTTCGAGATTAATTAAAATACTTAAAAACATTTCTTGCTTTCCTGAAAAAAGCTGCTCTGTGTTCGTCGCTAATGAACTCCGAGTTGTGATTGGTTTAGTCCTAAAGAGTAAAGCGTGCTGCTATTGGCTGAGACTGGTTACGCGTGAGTTCTGTGGAAGTTCTCGTGAAGAGCTTTAATTGATCCTCGGTTGTGTCGTGGACTCGCGTTGTGCAGCTCCATTCCAAGTAAGTTCTTCGTGTTGTGTTTACACGCGCTTTCTCCTTCAAATGCACGTGTTTTTAACAATATGTGAAGGCGTGTGTTGGTTCTCGTGCATGTTGTGTTGAGATAGCGTATTATTCTTACAACTCTTATAACTATACATGGACTGAAAACACTTCCAATGCGTCTCAGAAGCCGAATGGAGATGGAAGGCCAGTGGTGTAAAGGAGACCTGGCAGAGGACATTTATCAGGCCCTACGTTACAAAGTTTGTATTGCTTTTCTGTGTTCCAAGTGCATGGTTTGTTTAGCTGTACATTACAACCTTTAATTCTTTGAAAATAGTTAATTTTCTGATGCTGTTTTCAAAAAGGTTCAAATTTGTTGGTCAGCTTTGTATATTTATAAAGAGTATGTGTTTAGAATAGACTTGCCTGTTCTATTGACGCTTATTCCAAGATTAGTTTTCTGACCTTTTTTTTCCAGCTTAATATTTTGTATAGTTGGCTAATTGTGTTTGTATTTAATGTAAATAGGTAAATAATAATAGTGACATAAACATAATGCTAAAATATTTGATATACATTTATGAAATGCAATAATAAAGTGTTTATGTTTATTTATAAATATATACTGTGTATCTATATTCATAAATATATACATAACTATATGTACACTTTCTGTATTACTATTTTTTTAGATGACTACTTTTTAGATTATTTTTAAAGTTCCTTGCAGCTGAACAGAGGTTGAAGCCGGTTGTTAATGAACATAATTTACAATTTTTAATTATTTTTTTTATTTTTTATTTTTTTTAAAACAATAAGTTCTGGCCTAATCTTGTGTGTGTACAGTAGAGACACTGACCTTCTCCTCACTGAAGTATTGATGTCCTCACTTTACATGAGATGTCAGTAGTTCTTTTAATAGGGTTAATCGCTATACATCAGTACTTGAGTAAATGTCCAAATAACTTTTTAGCTGGTGGGACTCATTGTATTATACTTGATTTAATCACTGACACCGGTTATCAAGCGGATTCAGTGTGGTCACTTTAATCAAGAGCACCTGTGTCTACTTCACACTTTTCCACGTTTTCGTTATTTTTTCGTTTGCCTCATCGCTTGTCCTGGCGATTAGCTTTGTCTAGACCAGTGGTTCCCAACCTTTTCTTGTTTGAGGCACCCTTGGAAAGCCTTTCAAAAGTTCCCGGCACCCTTATAAGGAAATAGATATTTAAAAACATTATTACCGTATTTTTCGCCATATAAGACGCACCGGCATATAAGACGCACTCAATTTTAAAGGAGGAAAATCTAGAAAAAAAAGATTCTGAACTGAATACTGTAGTAAAATATTTTATATCAATTGTATAAAAGTTAACAGCAGTTTAAGAACAATTGTATGTCAGTAAAGTCAGTATAACAGTGAAAGTAGGGGTGGCCGGTATACCGGTATTGAGATGTGCCACGATATGGATTTTGCAATCATTATTAATTTAAATTATTAGAATACCGCATAAAGACAAAAAAAAAAACTATTTTTTAAAATATGTTAAGAACATGTTTTAAATGGCCCATATATTTGGATGAATATATTTTGAAAATAATCTCACTCACTTAAAAAATATATTAGTACAATGTTTCACGGATACATTTCTTCACCGTATATCGAACACTGTATTTACTGTCCTTTATTGAAGACAGGGACACAGAGAATGCTGTTGCACACCTTTACATTTTACTCGTTTTCTCTATGTCTCTGTTTTCTAAATTGTGCACCGCACCCGATAGCTTTAAAGATTCGAATCAACAGATTATCCCCCTCGCGGGACTTTGTTTAGTGCGGCCGCCGGCTTCTATTTTTGAGAAACGTGAGTTTCCGTGTGCGCCGCATCTCAGCCTCTGTTTTCCACCTCTCTCACATTTTATATGCACGACTCCTTCAGTAAACTCAAACAGGGGCGCCGCGAATATATAATAGAAAATCGCTTAGCGGACGCGCTCGTGCCCCCCCCCACGTGACATGGAAAAAATGCCGCCCTGGGCGACTGCCCCGTTCGCCCATGCCTAGAACCGCCACTGACGGCACGAACATTGCTAATCAAATACAGTTTGTACTTCACGCGCAAATGCGTGAAGCTCCGTTTTCTGCGCTGTGCCTTTAAGAGAGCGACTGTTTTGGTTTTAAAGACGCACTTGAGAAAATCTGCTTGTTTTATTTTGATCGAAGTTCGTTTTCGTTTGGAAATAGTGGTTTCATTCTTCCACAAGATTCTGCGTGAGAAAGAAAGCGAGACAACGTATGTAATACCGCGGTATTGCACACTTAGATGGCGGTGACCGCGCTCCGCGGATCTCTGTATTTGCCAGACGCACCAACTTTTCACCCTCAGTTTTGGGGAAGAAAAAGTGCGTCTTGTACGGCGAAAAATACGGTATTTATTTATTTGTTTCATTTCGAGAGTTTGCATGCAACAACACCTTATACCTAGTCCTAGATGATATGAGAATACTGTTTACACATTCTGCCTTAATAAAAAAAATAGCTATTTTTTCCCCGAATTTTTGGCGGCACCCTCAAAAGATCTCACGGCACCCCTTAGTGCCGCGGCACACCGGTTGAGAACCACTGGTCTAGACCAATCGGTCATCTGAACTGTGTGACCCTCTCAGTCTTCCTCATTCTTCCTCCGTTCAGTGGGAAGGTGGCAACGTAACGAGCTGGGTACCAATCTGTGATGGTGGAAAGAAGTTTGACCTTGTAAAATTCTTCAAGATTTGGCCACAGACTGTGGATCTGGATCTGTGTGGTGGTCATCAGCTCTTTAAAAGCTGCTGTTCTTCCACTGAAACTTGTCTGAATGTATGACTGATTCTAAAGCTGTGCAATCATTCGGTAAAAGATTGCGATCTCGACTCCGCCCCCTCGCCATCTTAATCCTGCATTTATACGATTCTGCCAAACTTGAGATAACGCACGCCAGTGTTTCTATGGGATTAAATTAGTGCCAAAAAGAGTTTTGCCACATGCTTGTGTGCAAATCTCTTCTGCTTTAGTACAAATCGTTTTGGGACTTTTTTGACTCCTTGCTCTGATTGGTCAAAGCAAACCCATCACAACGCAGATCCCCGCCACCACGCCCCCCACCACCACCTCGACGGATCCTAAATCGGTGGAACAATTTTGCAGATATAAAAAAGTTACAAAATATTTAAAAGATTTTTACTTGCATTTATTTAAATTTAAAGCAAAGAGTAATCCGTGTTATTCCATTGCTGTTGGACAGCGTGTTCAGGATTAGATTTCATTCTCTAGAACTTTCTCTCGTTCAGGGGCTGTCTGGTGGAACAATTTACCTATTTCTCTAAGAAAGTCTGCAACCTTCTCAACGTTTAAAAAAGCACTAAACACTGAGCTCTTTCACCAGCACCTTAACACTAATTAAAAAAAAAATACCTTTGTCTTGTTTTCACTGTTGTTGTTGACTGTCATGTGTTCTGTCTAGTAAGTTTCCTTATATAGCCTGTGTTGACATCTACTGTAGCCTATTGTAGACAAATTGCTTTACTTGCTCCTCTTTTTTTAAGTCGCTTTGGATAAAAGCTTCTGTGAAAGATTCCTAATCTTTATCAACTAAGCATAAAACTCATCTAATTTTATCCAGCATTTCAGGTTTTTGTGGTTATACCAAAAGATGAATATGAAGTGCTTTAACATTTGAACTTACTGGAATCAATGAGAACGGCCATGTACTTAATGGTATTTGAAAAAAAAATGTATTTGAATTTGACACCTTTTTCAAATTAGACTTTCTTTGTTATACTTTGAACAAAGACAGTTCTCCAGCTTAGAAACAAAAATGGCTCAACTAGAAGCATCTCTTCTTTAGTTGCATGTACAACAAACATTAGAAATATTAACATGTACGAGAAATGTTGTGCTAAGAATATCGTAAAAGCGTCCCCGAAAAATCCTGCGAAAAAATTCCGTTTTTCGTTTTTTTCGCTCCTGATTCTGTTATTACATCGCTCAAGGTGCCAGCAATGTAATGCGCTGGCCACTTCACTCATGAGTTTGCTTAATACTTAAATACTTAATTAAGAGAAACCTCTAAAACATGATGCTTTGTGGAACTTTTCATTTAGAGAAAATAATTGTTAAAGCGTCAGATTTCGGATCGACGAGGATGCACGCGACTGGTGAAGCAACGCTTCCGATTTAGAACGAAAATGCTGTCAAAGTGCCAAGATTGCAAATGCAAATAATAATACAAAACAAAATGGAAAGTTTCGATTTTTTTTTTTTTTTTTTTTTTTTTTTTTTTTACTGTATATATAAATATACGTTTAATATTTGTGGCGGCTCTGATTCCATACTTGTGTGGCCCGGTACCATTTTGTCCTCAGAACGGGTGTGGGGGACCATTGCTATAAAGTCAAATCTATAATAATATGATTTATTTTATTGCGCTTCAAGTTGACCAAGGTGTCGTGTGTGTTTCAGGAGCTCCGTCTGCCATCATACCGAGGTCAGTCTCCGCAGCTGAGCCTGAGGCGATACTTTGCCGACCTCATTGCCATTGTGAGCAATCGCTTCAAGCTGTGTCCGGCAGCCAGACATCTGGCCGTTTATCTGCTCGATCTCTTCATGGATCGTTACGACATTTCCATCCAGCAGCTCCATATGGTGTCACTGTCGTGTTTGCTGCTGGCCAGTAAGAGTCGCACCATCCACGTGTCATTAGCCTGGATTGATGAGACGTCTGCGATGGGCTTGTAGAGCGGTTAGAGAGGGAATGGTGAGGTCTGGGTAAAACCACACAAGGCTGTTTATTTGCTAGATTACAGCTGGACAGATTGGTTTAATCTATCAGTCAAACTTGAATGAAAAAAAACGGCAAACAACAAAATGTTGACCAAAGCAATGAACAATATTACAGAAGAAATGTTCTTCTTTAAAGATGAAGACTTCTTTTTTATTTTTTCACAAATTAGCATAGTGACTTTGTGGGTCTCGAACTAAGAAAAGCACTATAAACTTCAACTTGAATAAAACTAGACTTGAAAACAAATAAGGCTCATAAAATCATAGTTGTCAATTTTTTTATTTGTTTTTTTTTTTTAAGATTTTTTTTAATCTTAATGCTTAAACTTGATCTTAAACTTGAAATTAGTACCGACAGCCAGAAGGAACCGAGAACAAAAAAGAAACATTTGTTAGAGGAGCTCAAAAAATGCTGCTTTGTCTTTTGTAGATAAAAGGTTGTATTAACATTTGTATTAATCTATAAATAATGTTAAGTGATGGATATTAATGTACTGATTATTTTAGATTCAGATTATTTTAGATTCATTATTTTAGCGTTTATTTTTGACAGAACTCTACATGCATGTCAGTCTTACTCGTGTGTGTGTGTGTGTGTGTGTGTGTGTGTGTGTGTGTGTGTGTGTTTGTACACACATCTGTTAGTCGCAGACATTCTTTCCACAGGCCGAAAAAACTGCTACTAGTAGCGTCGTAACATGTTTACGCAAAAAATTTTCTTTTTACGTTTAGTTAAACTTTTACTTGTACTGGGTCACCAATGCCCTGATTAAATCAGAAAAGTTATTGATGTCTGTTTTCACCTTGCTCCTGACACTAATTCCATTGAAGTAGGGCTGCACGGTTAACCTTAATCGCATCGATATCGAGGTTTAACTCCCGCAATAACCGAACCTCAAGAGGCTGAGGTTTTTTTCCCCCCGCCTCTGACATACTGAGTGACATACTTACTACCCAATCAAAATGGTTGAATCTGGCGTTGTTGGCTTGCTGATCAATCAGAAATGGCAACAAAACAGAGCGTTTTGAAATCTAGCGGTCCATCTTAAATCAAAATGGCGGTTATGCGACCTTAACACAAACGCATCGATTCTGTGGATCTCTGGCAGTAAATTTTGCAACAATTTATAATATGGAATGAATAACAATTACAGTTATTAAAAGTTATCTAAATCAAAGGGAGAGACTGGAAAGAGAAGGAGAAATGGAAAGAGACGGATAGAGAGGCGATAGTTGTTACGAGTGAGAATGAAAAACCAAGAGATATAAATATAAATATGTCACTGTCTAAAAGACAAAAGTAGACCGAGAAAATGTTTTTTTTTCATCCGGAATGGACAGATTCTTTTAAATTCATCCTACCCACTGGGAGATTAAACTAGCGAGTCTGATATGCTCAGAAACTGCTCAATTGTTAGGATACGTTCAGATTTGTACCTGTATATAGGTTAAAACTTTTGAAATAGAGGGGAAAATATTCTAATATATAAAATATTCTATATATTATTCTAAATTATTTATAATTTGTTTATTTTATTTTTAAAGTTAATTTTCTCAAAGTTAAATCTCCATTTCTCAAGTCATTTCTAATTCCCAGTATGTCTCATTCTGCGCCATTACAACGTATTTTCAGTACCAGTGACGACATGTGAGCGTGTCTGAATTCATTTTTCAGTGTTTACGATTAAGTTAAATTTAAAAACAGACAAACAAACAAGTAGTTCAGTTAATTTCCATTGTTATTCTTTGGTATTTAGGTTCTGGTATAATCAAGAAGCATCAAACAACATGTTTTTTTTCACAATTTAAATTTTGTGCTCTTATAAGCATCAAATCAAAAAATCGAAAATTGCATCGCAATACTTTTCAGAAAAATTGGGTTTTTTTTCTCGAAATTGTGCAGCCCTACATTTAAGCCCGAAGTAATTGACTACAGAACAACCGTGTGTGCTCATTTCTTCTCAGTTCTTTCATCCGTTCATGCTGGTTTTAAAAGTCTTTGTGCGTTCTCTTGGCCCAGGCAAGTTTGAGGAGAGAGAAGACCGTGTCCCGAAGCTGGAGACCCTGAACGCGTTGGGCTGCATGAGCTCCATGAACCTGGTCTTGAGTAAACATGGACTCCTGCACATGGAGCTGCTGCTGCTGGAGACCTTCCACTGGAACCTGTACCTGCCCACGGCCGCTCACTTCATCGAGTATTACCTGCCCGGGGCGGTGAGCGAGGCCGACCTGCACGGTGGGTGGCCGCTGACCTGCATGGAGAAGACCAAGCTCTACATGTCGAAATACACAGACTACTTCCTCGAAGTCTCTTTACAAGGTCTACAATCTTCTCACTATTTCATTTTCCAGTGGTAGCCCAACTTAGGAAATTCGTTTGGTGAAAATTTGGTGTGTTTTAAATGTAATCCTTCTAATCCGTGCCACGACTTTATAAATCCAGACACCATTTTTTTTTTATAAATGATAAAACATTGGTAATAAATGTAATAAAAACCTACGTTACTTAAGTCTTAGTCAAAGAGCTCTATTTTTATAGGGTGACCAAGCGTCCTCTTTTTCCCCGGACATGTCCTCTTTTTACCTCGTGTCCCCAGCGTCCAGACGGGTTTTAGAAATTCACGAAAAGATGTCCGGTTTTCACACTTCTTAAAAGGACCATTAAAAACTTGGCAACGTGCTGCAAATTTTTTGAGAGGGAAATTGCACGTCCCATTTTAAAAGCATACCGGACGGCTATTGTCCCGTTTTTTTTTTTACCTTCGTACTGTGTTAGAGAAGCTGGATTTTATAACAGAAGAGATGATATTTAGAACACTTTAATATTAATTAATCAATTTTTTTTTATTTATTAGAAAATGGTCTAGGTCTATTTTTTTTGGTAACAGATTTAGAAGTTTTTACGGAATACATTTTTTTTTTTTAATATTATAGAAGTTAGTTTTGCACCATTGAAGCTTATAACCTCTGAGAAGCCTGTCTGAATTTGTCTTAAGGCCGCACCGGTTGTCCTCTTTGGAAATCAAAATTTGGTCACCCTAATTTTTAGCGACACTATGGACGAAAAATTTCTCTGAACTTGGGAATTGGGAAATTTTAGTGGCGACTCATTTTGTTACTTGGGATTTTCGTTGTCTAGGACATTTGTAAGTCGGGGTGCCACTGTTCATATAAGCAATGGTTCAATGCGATTTAATATTACATTATTCTTTGTAGTGAAAGCATATACGTAATAACAAACAGGACGGTGACTTTCTGGATATTTTAGAGTTAAACCGATTGGCCTGTTTGTGACTAGAAGAGCTCGATGCTTAGAACGTGGATGAGATCGAGATACTGACTGAAATTCAGTATTTTATTTACATTCTATAGATTAGTTTGTGTGGTATAATTGTGGCTGATTAACTTGAGATTTTCTTCACCTCATCTCGTCTCTCTGTCTCTGCAGATCACGCCTTCCTTCAGTTTGTGCCGTCACTGGTGGCAGCGGCGTGTGTGGCGTCGGCGCGAATGGTCCTGCGTTTGTCGCCCATCTGGCCCGGTCGACTCCAGCACGTGTCGGCCTACAGCTGGGAACAACTTTTATCCTGTGTGGAGAGGCTTCTTATGTGAGTCAGACACACACTTCACTATCACAGCAGCCATCACACAGCCATCACAGCAGTGAGGAAGACCATGTTAAAACCAAAGCATTAAGGAAAATTATTTCTTACTAAGAAACTTTTTTTTTTTACCTCAGTTAGTCTCTTCTGTCAGAACTCAAATTTCAAATTCAAATTCTAATTTTATTTGTCACATCCACAATTATTTTTCAATGTGAAGTGAAATGTATTTTGCAATCTTCCTGCATGTTAACATGGGGTGGGGGGTGACAGAAACAAAAAATGTAAGATAAAATATAAAACAGAAAAGCAATAAAAGACAAGAATACAAAAGCAATTAAATGCAATAAAAAGAGAGATAAATTATATATTAAATACAAGTGATAAAAAATATGTGGAGAGAAAATAAGGGAGAGAAATACGGCATAAATATACAGATAAAATATGAATAAAAACTACTAAAATAACTACTAGACTACTAGAACTAAAATACTTTCAGAATTATTTCTCAGTGATGATCATTTAGCTCAAGATGGCAGCAGCACATTTGCTCTGTTCTGTCTGATATTTTGAATATGCATTTCTAATTTAACCAAATGGTTACTAGATTAGGAGAACGCGTACGTAACAGTCCAGGATAGTTATCCAGCAATCGGGGTGGATCCATTAATCTGGAGGAATCTCTCAGTGGATTATTGTTGGTTCTGACAACCAATAGCGGGTGTCAAAAGTAGTCACATATATTAAGTTCAAGTTCAAGATAGATTAAGTTCAAGATTATTTCAAGGAAGGTTCAAGATATAGTGCTTTTCTCAGTCAAAGAAAAAAAAAGGAAGTCCCTTACAAATGTGTCCACGGTTATGACCAGTGAGCAAGTTAAAATGGCGAAAAATGCTATATATTCACTTTATTGACGTTGCTTTCAAATGAATGTTTGTTATTAAAAAGACACCTACGTTTTGCACAGTTGTTGTGGTTTAAAGTTTAAGTTCCAAAATGTAAGAATTTAGATTACATTCATGGTCTTTTGTTTGTAGATTAGAGACGATTAAAGCGCAGTGATAATTATAGTAACGCAGCATTTTTGTTAGTAACGATAACAGCGTTGGAACAAAAAACGAAAAAGTAAAAGTAGCACAGGTTATTTATAAAGTTATAAGTTAAATGGTATAAGTTATTCCCATCACTATTAGCTTGTATTTTTCATCTGCTCGTGATTGGCATTCAGTCACGTCACTCTGTCACCATCTGTCTGAATTTTACACATGATTGTGATGTCTACGCTTTCCGCCCTTGTTGCACTCACTCGCAGTGCTGTCAAAAGTAGTCACCTTCGTTACGTCGTTAGAAGTATAGATACCAACTTAAAAACTACTTCTGTGGAGGTAAAAGTAAAATGCCCAATATTTTACTAAAGTAAAACTACCGTTACTAAATCTGATAAAACTACTTTTAAATAAAAAGTAAAAGTATTGCAAAAAAAATGCCATTATAGAACTATATTGTTCTATTAAAATGTTGTTGTAATTACATTGATAATTAATACATTTTATTACAAAGTTTCTGTGCAATTTGCGCTGCCTCAAGACACTAAATCCAACAGGCTTCTCGGAGGATGATAAATCTGTAAAAACTTGTACCAAAATAGATTATTTTCAAATGCATTTTATGAAATAATAACCTAAACATGAACTCTTATGATCGAAAATCTAGCTTCAACATTACATTACCTCCTTTATTTCTAGTATAAGATAAATAATATCTCTCCAAGTCTCACAAAGATACTAACTGAAATGTTTTTCAGTGTTGACGTGAGTTTTGTGATCTCGGGCAACTTTATTAGACAGTATGGAGCTTTCACATGGTCACTGCGCCTCACACTTGTCCCGACTACAATGATATGTTGGACATTTTTTGCCATTTTACCTGCATTTTCTTTTACCTCATCCAACCACAATCATTTACCGTAACGTAATGTTACCGTAATGTTTTTTTTTTTTAGATTCATCAACTTTACGGACCCACAATCTAATGTGCAATAACATCATTTATTTATGTTTCTCTCATTTTTTTTATATTCATATTTTTATACTAATTAATGTTAAAGAGGGCAAAGACGGAGTCAGACCAAACTCAATTCCTTGTTGTAATTCGCAACTTGGCCAATAAAGTTTCTGATTGGTTTCTGATTCTAAAAGTAAGCAAAATTTCTACTTTATTAAAGTAATGATGTACTATTACTCACTCATCTCTCCGTCTGTTGGACATGCAGAGCTCACGATGGTGATGTGAAGGCCGCCAACGAGTCCAGCCAGCAGCAATCCAACTCTCAGCAGACACAGACTCCGTTTCCTGCTCAGTATGTGCCGCGCTACATGTCACTTCCTGTTCCGGCCCCCACGTACTTCACTCGTGCCGGCTCCTCGGCCCCTGTCCACAACCTCAGCCAGGCCCGTGAGGCCAAGGTCAGCGCCCACAGCCGGACCTACCAGCCCAGCCTGATGTTCCCCTGCTTCGAGCGGTGATGGACCAGCTTCAGGTTCTGGAGCTACTGGTTTTTTTTTAAAAATGCGCATATATTTTGCACTGCAATTAAGACACTTGAGATTGTCCAGCCTTAAGGTGTGTTGCACATGTGAGTTGGGTCTCTACCTCACCAGACACAGACTTGATTTCGTGAAGAAGAAAAAAAATCCTTAATAAATATTCTAAGTTTCTGATATAATTTGTCTGGAATTCCATGTTACTGGAAGGCTCCAAGGTATTCAATGAAGGTTCTGAGCATTTGTAAGGCGCTTTTTACAGTTTTAACGGTCTCAAAGCGCACGTGTGAATTTGTAAGAAAATTGTTGCTTTTTATTCATTTGATCATCTGGTTGTTGGTGTTAAGTAAATGGCTATGATTATCACTACGACTATGACGAAGACAAAAGTGTTCAATGTAAACAGAACTAGAGTTCAGAGACCAAGTTCTGCATGTTTGAGTGTGATTCAGTAGCTTTATTGATGATGATGATAATAATAATAATAATGCGTTGAATTTATTTAGCACCTTTCGAGATCCTTAAGACATCCTTACGAGTCCCACTCACCACCCTAACCGACTGTCTATTTGATATACAACTCTGGTTTACTTCTACTTCCTCAAATGAAGTACTCATAAAACAGAATTATTGCTGGTGGGTACAAAATCCCTTCTCTCCAAAACTTTGTACTGTCTATCGATAGCTCCTCTGTTTCCCCTTCACCCCAGGTTGAAAGTCTCGGTGGACATTCACTCAACCTCCATTCTGGTTCACAGTCTTGTCACCTCCAGCCTGGACCACTGCAACTTCCTGCTCTTCAACCTCCACAAAAAACCTCTCCACAAGCTCCAACTTGTCCAGAACTCTGCTCCTCGTATCTTCACCAAAACCCCATCCCACAATCCCATCACCCCACTCCTACAGCAGCTTCACTGGCTTCCCATCCAGTACAGGAAAACTTTCAAAATCCTCATTCTCACCTTCGAGGCCATTCACCTCGCTTCCACCTCGTCTGACCTCATCCATATGGCCACACCTGCTCTGAGATCATCCTCCTCTATTAATCTAAGCGTTCCTCCATCCCGTCTGACCATTATGGGGAGTAGAGCTTTCAGACGCTCTGGAACTCTCTTCCTCCTCACTTCCTGTTTTCAAAACAATGCTTAAACTCACCAGTTTCATATGGCCTTTGGACTATAAACTTGATGAATGTCTAGTTCTGTATCTTTCTGTTTCATGTATGTCGAGACTGTTGAACATTGAGACCGTTGAAACTGTGAAAAGCGCCTTACAAATGCTCAGAACTTGAACTTCAACTTGTTTTGGTATATTGTGAAGTATCCTTGGGTGCTATGAAAGGCGCTACGACATATAATGTATTATTATTATTATTATTATTATTGTTAAAATCAGAATCAGAAAAAACTTTTGTGGAACTTGGTATGTGTCTTGATGTAAGTGGTGCTTCGCGACACATTCAATTGCACATAGTCATGGTTTTAGCGTCTTTGCGTTGGTCTTGGACTAAGAAAGGCGCTATATAAATCAACTTGAATAAAGTGACAGTGCACATCAGGGGAAGGGAAGATATATGCAGACATAAACATATAACATAAACATGATTATATTATATATGTGAGGTTCTGGTCTTGATGGCTCCTCCCCTCTTGCCTGAGGGGAGGGGCTGAAAGTGTTCTTGTTCTAACACGTGCCAGCGAATCAGACTGAGATGGAGGATGTGAGCAATGATTCAATGATTCACTTTCTATATAGTCAATTTTCCAATTTGCCAGTTTTTGGACTGTGGGAGGAAACCACGCTTACACGGAGGGAACATGCCTTTTTGGCTAGCACTTTATTATAACTCCTACACCTTGTTTGGCATTAACTAAGCATGAATTAGAACTTTATTCATTATTAACAACGTATGAACTCGACATGACAAATACTTGGTAGCACGTAATGAAAAAGCTCATGAACAAGCTGCTTAGTCATTGTTAAATAATACTTAACAACGCGTGCAGATATGATTGCCTAATACTGTAATTCAAGAGTTCAGAAGCTAGTTAATAGTTAGTTAAGGTTTTATGTGACCTCTTCTAAGTGAAAGCTGTTAATGGTATATTAAGTATTCACTAATGTTTTACTTTTTGTCTAATAATGCATTGTTGACATTAGAGATTGAGACAAGCAACATTTTACAAACAGCTTTATTTTAAGATAAGGCAGGAGTTTGAACGACAGACTTTACACGAGCTTTGCGGTTCTGGGATTGAGATAAGAGTTGCTAGTCTCTATAATCTCTAATAATAAATGCAAAAACCTGTCTTGATAAAGGCTGTGTGCTAAACTCTGCTACTCTGTACTATCACACACACATTATTAAAAAGTTTTTTTATATAGATCAACTTATTGTTTTATAGACTAAGCCAGGTTAGAAAACTCAAAACAATAGGCAGAGTGTGTGTGTGTGTGTGTGTGTGTGTGTGTGTGTGTTTTGTGGTGTGTGTGTGTGTGTGTGTGTGTGTGTGTGTGTGTGTGTGTGTGTGTGTGTGTGTGTGTGTGATTGTGTTTTGTTTGAATGTGTTTGAGAATATGGTGTGTGTGTGTGTGTGCGCTCTTGAGTTCTTGTGGTTTTGGTGTGTGCTTGCATCTCTCTCTCTCTCTCTCTCTCTCTCTCACACACACACTCTTCCTCAGATTACACACAGGTGTGATGGACAGACACACACTCTGGGTGGAGCGGCATCATGGCAGCAGTGTTTCTCTCAGGTCAGAGCTATCTCCACGTATTTTACACATTTGCTTTCTTATTCTCACTTGCGCTAGTTTACGGTAATTCATTGCATGATTGCACTATTAACTTTTAGCATTATAAACATTGCATGCTATTGGATATTTGCTATTAGCAAAGATAATGATTATTTTGACTGGAAAATTATTCTTCAGTAAGTTACTGTAATTGTGGATTTTATTTCATAATATTCACATTGAACTGCTTTCTCTCATAAAACTGCTTCATTTCATGAAACAATATTTATATTAATATCAAGAGTTTTTTTTCTGAGGCTCAGAAAGTGGAAAGTTTGCAACACCAGACTGTGGGTTCAATTCTTGGGAAAGTGTGACGTTACAGTTGATTAATGTAAAGTGTGTGTGTGTGTGTGTGTGTGTGTGTGTCAGGAGACAGACAGGAATCAGCTGATGACGGAATTATTTATTATGAATTATTATTTTATGATTAATAATAAATAATGCATTTATGATTATTATTTGTTATGTTTCAGTGTCGTCGCTGGTGTTTTTGCTTCTGCTGCTCGTGTCTGTGTGTGTGTGTCCCGAGCCCTTCTCTGCAGACTCATGTCGCCTCACAGGTCCGTCTTCAGAATTGTACATTTCTCATTGTTGGGATAAATAAAAACTAGCATTTAAGAAGAAGAAGAAGAAAACCTTTATTTATACATAAACTGAACAAGTAGCATCAGAGGAAACAGACGCTACATGTGTTACACAATGTAACAACCTCCAGTTTCTCAGTGTACCTCTGACCTTTGACCTGTGTTTGACCCCCGTGTGAAGAGTCTCTCCTTCTAGTGTTGCCTGGAGGAACGTGTTAATGCTCTCAGGATGTCGAGAGTCATGGGGAAAGATCTGTTTATGATGCAATAATACAGTTTTCTAGATTCATACTATCGTCAACGCTGCTTTTATTAATCCAACAAAATAATCACAATTATGTACAGTTACAGTACTGTAGTTTAAGTGCTCACACACACACACACACTAATGTACAAACACAAGCACACACATTCACTTCGACACACACACACGCACACACACACACTCACACAAAAGATCACACACAAACCCGAGTGCTTTTAAACAGACACAAATACACACAACATGTGTAAACATACACTTAAATACACATTCATAAAAAACAGCATATAGCGCACACACACAGACACACACTTTTACATACACACAAACACTTTAAAATTACACACAAGCTGAAACAAAAGATTGTCTTTATTTTGTACTTTTAGTTCATATGAAAGTTTTTTTTTATTTATTGTATTTTTTATTGTATTTTTCACTCACAGACGTACAGAAAAAAATGTAAAACTATTTACTATAATTGCAAAAAAATGAAATCAGATGCATTGTAACTGATCATATACTTTATGCAACAAACAATGTATTTTCATAACATGAATATAGACCGAATACAGATGAATATAGAATGAATATTAAAAATAGAACGAATATAAATAAATATAGATTGAATTTAAAACAATTATGATGGATAACTTAAATCCATGGATTGTTTAACATAAATGATAATTGTTGATATGCTAATGAAATACATTTGATAGCAATTAATCAAAATCTAAAGTTTCAATCGTGTCACAAGTCAAAGGTTGATAAGTTGAAATTCACTAATAGTTTGAATTTGCCCTGACGAGTCAGTTCTGCTCTTCTGACAGATGGCGAGTGTGAGGTGGATGACGTGGAGCAGTGTGAGATCATTCTGTCGAGGATGAGGATGTCGGCAGGACCGGATCCCTGCAAGGTTCTCCGCTCCATCTGTTCCTCGTGTTCAGAGCGGGGTAAGTTACTTTTAAAAAGTAACCAATTTTCTATTTACTTTACAATTCTGTAATTAGATTACTTTTGTAATTACTGTGTCTGAAAAGTAACATACTTAATAACTAAATACTTGCCGATACTTTTCCAAGGACCTATCTCACAAATTACCGTAATGTTCTTATCTGCTTGTTTCAGGACAATGAAGTTGTCATTTTGTAAAACTAGCTGCTTTGAACAAGTCCGACCGAGTCACATTGAGTCCGACCGAGCCGGACGTCTCCATTTTAAATACGACTGTCGCAAACTTAAATTCTTATTAAAAAAACTAAACTTTTACCATGAGAAGATACATTTAAAAAATGCAAAAAATGATGAATATTTTACAGTGTAATGGAAGTACATTGTAAGTAGCTGTAATTAAATGACTTAAAAATGAACAGTAATTCAGTAACAGTAACAATAAATGAAACAGTAACATTGACAGTGTTACACACTTAAATGAAACATGAAATAAATAGTCAAAATATCTCAAATCACTCTACAGAAACTTGTAATATTACAACACCTCTATAAAAACACTGAAACTTAAACCTGACCCAACGCAAAATGCAGTTTCAGAAATAATTGGGAAAGAATTTAAAAGGCCATTTAATTATGTTTCCAAAAAATATAAATGTGTGTATTATTTATGAATTATATGTACACAGTATATATCCTAATATTTCCCTAACCCATTTTAAATACATTTACATAAAAGTGTATTATATTTTCTACTATTTGGTTCAACAATTGTTCATATGTTTCAATCTTTTTTAGTCTTTATATGAAACTGTTTTTAACCATTTGTGCATGTATATGTTGCAAATAATGTATATATTTATGCAAAAAATGTCCCATATATTGGATATATACATTCTGAAAATATATGTTTAAATACCTTTAACAATGTTCTATGTATATGTGGATACATTTCTTCTCCATGTGGAACTATTTGGATGCTGTAAATATAAAGTTCAAGTTTAATTATAAAGCGCTTTTCTAAGATCCAGACAAACGCAAAGTCGCTATGCGGAATTAGGGAAAAATAGCCTTTAAAGAAGAAAAACGTCCACGGTTCATCTGTGTTCAAAAATTAGGAAAAAGAGTCAGTTGAAAAAGAAACAAGTCCATTCATTAGTGTTCAGAGACTGATGTTGAACACCTTTATCTTTGTCTTGTCATAGTCATAGTGATAATCACAGCCATTTACTTAACACCAACAACCAGATGATCAAATGAATAAAAAGCAACAATTCTCTTACATATTCACACGTGCGCTTTGAGACAGTTAAAACTGTGAAAAGCGCCTTACAAATGCTCAGAACTTGAACTTTTATCTTTTGCTCGTTTTTCCTATTTTCTCCATTTTTCTAAATCGTCTTCCCGATAGCTTTCCAGATCCGGTCCTGCCTGCAGGAGGTGAGCGGGTGTCTGGGTCAGGAGCGCTGTAACAGGGAGATGATTCTGCTGGTCCAGGCCTGTGACCCGCTTCACTGCAACAGTAGCCACTGTGGACGGGCGGTGAGGAGCTTCTACTCGGCTCTTCCTCGAGAAACGCTGGAGAGTCTGGTGTTCTGTGGCTGTGGTGATGATGAAGACGATGGGGAGTGCCAGCGGATGAAGACGGTCCTTCACTCCGGCTCCTGTGGGACAGAGACACCTCGGACCTGCCCGGAAATGCTGGACCGATGCTTCAGAGACACTCAATGCAGGTAGAGCACGCCTTCATCTTCTGAAAGCTTCTGTAGGTTCAAGTTCAAGTTCTGAGCATTTGTAAGGTGCTTTTCACAGTTTTAACTGTCTCAAAGCGCACGTGTGAATATGTAAAATCCATGTAGGTCATGATCACTTGTTGGGTACATCACTTTAAAAAGTAATTCATTACTAATTACTTGATGAATTTTGTACTTAAAATACTTTTGTAATTACATAGTCTGAAAGGTAACTTAATTGCTCAGTTAACTTAACTAAACACTTTTTAAAATCCCTCAGAAATTATTCATAAAACATAAAAGATTTGAATGAAAAGTAAACATTTCATAGTTGAGCCTTTATGAATTGTCTTTATTACATTCTGTAGAAAATTTAAGTTTGGAATAATAAATAGGAAATGTAACCTTGTTTTAGAATAAAAAATGTGCATGTGTCCTTGAAAAAAATGTTGTTCTGCGTTTATCTCAAAATATCGAGAACATTTCTGTAAAAACTAATTAAAATGCAAATTTCACCAATGCAATTTTTGGGATCAATTTAAGAAACAATTTTGGCTAAAAGATTAAGAAAACGAGAATTCCCATTTATTTTAAGAGAATTGGTTCAAGTGGTTTGCGTCATGTTTTAATTGAGTCACGATCATTTGAATGTCAACATGTGAGGTGATCAAATGCCATTTTGATGAACTGCAGATGAAGAGTGAACGTTAAGAGGAAAGTGCTTTATTAATAGAAGAGACAATCAGAAGCTCCAAATCATCAGATGAGCTTGTTCCTTGGGAGAGCCAATGAGAAACTTGCATGTGTTTCTTGCCGTTCTTTAACTCTTTTTAGACTTTAAAATAAAGCATTGTATTAAATTGTAATTGGTATGGCTGCATTATAATTTTAAACAATTGTGCTCTGCCCCTTTAAGGAGAAAGAAGCGCACACTAATGCTCACTCTTGGTTTTGGAATAAATACTACGTTCAAAGTCCATCGCGTGACTCGTTTATTTGTGAAGCCCCACAACTCAGAAGAGTCGCTCTTTTATGAGAGCTAAGCAGGAAGTGTGTGCGACGCTGCGCGTGTGTGTGAGAGCGGAGCAGTCAGCACGAGAAGAGCGGCGAGCGGAGTGCTACTCATTTGTCCGGCTTGTGCCGTTTTCTGAGAGATGTATTTAGTTTGCGTCATAAATGTTAATTTAATTACCGCGCTTGTGTCTCTGCTGTTTATTTGTAAAATATCTGCGCACTGTTCTATTTCGGTAGACCGCGCGTATAAGTCGAGCCCCCCACTTTGAGCCCAAACTTTTAAGGAAAAATCCTCGACTTATAGTCGAGTAAATACGGTAATTTTTTCAGGTATGTTCTACTTCAAAAGTAAGCTCTGAGAAAATACTTAAATATAATTTGTGTATTATGTTACCAAACTTTTTTTACGTAAATAGCACGTCACATTTTTTACAGTGTAGCCTGAAAGCTAAATCAAGTTGTCTCTGAACAAAGATCATGAAGTGTTCGTCTGTGCTGCCAAGTCTTCAGTAAAAAAGTTCTTCAGTGCTTCAATACTCGTGCTATAGACAACAGTCAATTTTCCTCGTTTTTTTCAATATCACAAACTGTCGTGAAGTCATGTGCGCTACCTCCACTACAACGATTTTTTGAGTGATATAAGTAAACTTTTACCATGAGAAGACAAATAAGTACAATTAACTAATGATGTTCAGCCAGTTTAATTACAGTATTTTACAATGTAACAAAAGCACATTACAAGTAACTGTAATTAAAATATAGTGGTACTTCTCTTAACGAAATTAATTGGTGCCGACAGCATTTTCGTTATAAGGAAATTTTGTTAAATGGACCGCGTTTTGCATGTAAAAGCCCTAATCCGTTTAGAGGATTCGTAAATTAAGACCAAATGTTTTTTATAATTGATTCAATATTGGTAATATATTTAATTATATTTGTAATATATTCGATTTCAACTGCAGGTCACACCACCTCACTTCTTTTAATTTCACTCTACAAATCTGTATATGTCTGTAGATGGCTACATGCTTTCGACTGGCTCATATGTTGATCACTGCGTTTACAACACTGATAGTTGTGGTACTTGAAGTATGTTGTTTATTTTTATATGCATTTTTTACTTATTCCAGATGTTCACTACCACACTGTAAATAATGTCTCGTTGGATCAAAATAAAAAAAATTAGTTTACTTTGGTTCAACTTAAAAATTTTGCTTTGAAAGGAATGAACTTAGCCAATGCAAAAAACATCTTTGAATCAAATTAAGTTTTTAAGCTTAATGAAATCTCAAATGATACGTTTTCTTAATTGTTTCTCATCGGAAGAGTTGAAAAAGATACCAACACCCTAATATATGCGTCAATTCTCATCTTCGTGGATTGAGGCTTGTGTACTAACAGGTTGAATTTAAATAACAATCATGTGTATAAGAGTATCTAACATTATGTCATAAAATCTGAACAGAACCCATGTGTCTTAACCACTGAGGTGTAATAACAATTTACTCAAATACGTTGCCATATAAAAATACTTCAATGAACATAAAATCTGCTCGATTGGTCCATTTAACAGGCAGACATAATCCACGCCTCCCAGTATGAGAATTTAAACAGGTAAAAATGCAGCTGAGTCTCTGCTCACAGAACATAACGAGACACATTGATGGTTGTTTACATAATTACCGGATTAAAACATCTAATTGTTTCCTTTTAAGACAAATTGCTTCAATTGCTCCTGATCATGTAAACGTGTTTATGATTTATTTATTATGAAAAAAACATAGAAAATAAATTATGTGGGAGTTGAGTCACTTTAGTGTGACTAAAGAAAAGAAAATAATTAGGTTTTCATCTTTCTGGCGGCAAACGGCAAGTGAGAGACGAGGCGATCGGAGGATGGCGATACTGTAGTCGTTGACAATATGTACTCGTTACTGTACGAATAACGATACTGTACTTGTTACTTCAAGTTCAAGTTCATTTGTATAGCGCTTTTCTTAGTCCGAGACCAACGCAAAGACGCTAAAACCAACGCAAAGACGCAAAGACGTTATTCGTACAGACTGTTACTGTTTGAATAACAATACTGTGCTCGTTACTGTACAGCATTGCTACAATCTGACATAGCGATCGCTTGTTATTAACTATTTGTTGTCTGATTGTTTGTCTTTTCTTGTATAAACACTGTCAAGTCACTGCACTGCGCATAGAGACGTGTAGCGCTTTCATTCAATTTGCCAACACAAAATCTCAGAAATCATAAAAAAAGAAAATCTCACACAAAACACTTACTGTAAGAAAAAAAGGCATTTGCTTAATCTGGCCGCATTTCGTTTTGTGAAATGATTTTGTTAGAGACAGTGAGGCAATATTTTATCGACAAAAACTTTAGTAAAATGAAAATTTTGTTTAGGAAAATAAATGAAAAGTAATCCGTTACAATGCTAAAGCGTTTACACCCATCATGCGGCTCCGTCTCATCTCACAACCTGAGCTTGACTCGGATCTGATGTGTTTGTCTGGTCCACAGTGAGACTTTCAGCGGGTTCTTATACAAGTGCTTTGCTTCTGAGGAAATCCACGAGGACTATCCCATCACGGACTGGTTGCACCTAGTAGATCTGGACTTGTTGAGGGGGACGGAGGCTCAGTGCCGGGCGGCCTACACCGACACCATGGGGTCACTGCTTCAGCAGCCCTGCACATGTGATGGACTCCACCCAAAACACCAGCAGGAGTGTCACCTTCTTCAGCAGATGTTCCACAAACAGTCTGTTTTCAGTAAGAACCTAAGCTCAAACATCTACCAGAAGAGACTGAAATGGATCTAGAACTAGGGCTGCACGATTTTGGGAAAGTATGCGATATGCAATATTGCGATGGCGATATTGCCTGTGGTATGCCGTATTTACGCAAATATAAGCACCCGCATTTTTCCTCACTTTTAAAGTCTCAAAAATTTGCAAGCTGCTTATAATTGCCGATTTTAAATATGCACGTAAATATAAGCGCTGATTTTTTCACATTATAAACGAATTAGAAACCACAAATAAACGGAAATACTTTTATTTACTCTTAGCGTAGCAGTGACACTTATCAGGGGATAAATAACGTGTTAGAAAAAAAAAATATTATTATTAGAACAGACGGAGCATCCTGGTAAATTAGCGCTAATGGCTAACGGCTTGAAGCTAAATCCAAAAGCGAAGACGAACACAGGCAAGGAGTCAGTAGCACAGAACAAATACAATCAAAACGCTGGGTTTTGCTGTGCAGGGGAAAACAATCCTTCACCACAATCCTCTTCACAAGGTGTTGGATAAAGAACCAGTTTGAAACGGGCCTATGTGCTTGGCGTCTGGTGAGAGTTTGAATTCTCAAACTGAGAATTCTGGGAGTTGGAGTTCGGATTGCAAGAATTGACTTTTTAAAAAGTATTATTCAAGAAAAACGATATAGCATTGATACTAGTTAGGATTGACAAATGACAGGTTAGGATTGATAAATACTGTATAGGAAAAATTATTTTAAGATTCTTATTCTTAAAGTATTTTAAGAAAAAATTGACAAATAAACCAGAACAAACATTTTTTTATTTTTTGGAATTTTGATTTTGTGTAGGGGGGTTGCTTATATTCGCGGACTGCTTATATTTGCGTAGCATTTTCCTTTATAAAACAAACCCCCCAAAACTCTCTAAAAATGAAAACTACTGATTACTAAATGCCATAATTGATGCCAAAAATGCCAAAAACCATAATTACATAATCATAAGTAATAAATAAAACAGGCAATATTCTAGGTTCACTTTTTAACCGGTCTAGCCATTGGTATAATAGCGAGAGGCGGGGACATAAAGATACTAAGGTCCCATTTGATTGGTCAAATTTGGAAGATGCAACACGCAAACGTTTGACGTGCTTTTTTATCACAACTCTGCGATAATATCTAGATCTTTTCTAGAAAACTATATTTTCTCTATAAATTGTACAGCTAAACACAGTTGGATCTCTGGATTTTGGGGTTACAGCATCTCCACGAGGACCAAGCGGTCAGCGCAAGGTGAAGCAGAAGACCAGCGAGGAACGGACAGATGAAGTGATGGACCCGGAGAAACGAGGAGACCTGGATCAGCAGGAGACGAGCGGTCAGTAGAGCATCATGAGGATGATCCATCACATCTCTAATGTGTGAGATCTCCACCTCAGGTCAGCTTCTGGTCTTCCTGCTGTACGTCTCGCTGGTGGCGTCGTTGGTGGTTTCTGCTGTTGGTCTTCTCTTGCACAGACTGTGGTAAGCTGTGAGATGATGGTTAGCTGAAGCTTCACTGATGAGTAGAAGTTGTTGAAGTACCGTTTATTTTCAGGAGGAACCACCGAGCTGCTTGTAAAGCCGCGAATGAGCCGCGGTCCAAGTCTGCCGCTATCTGATGGCGTTCTTCACTATGATGAGTGGCTTCCTTGTTAATAGATTGAAAATTGTGGTGGGATTAGCAATGCAAAATGTGTAGAAAAGAGTTTGGTTTAGAAAAACTTTACTCGTCCTACTGTCTTTTGAGCCGCTACTGAATACAAACGATATTAATATCCACTATATTTCCATGCAATACGTTGCTTTTTCCACATGTGGGAGTGAGTTAGAGTTGTAAAGTGTAAATGCGTAGTACTCCGTACTTGAGTAAAAGTACGGATAGCTTACTGTATAATATTTTAGCTTACTGTAACTATATTTCTATGCAAAAAAAAAAAAAACGCTTTTTCCAAAATGTGGTAGTGACTTAGAGTTGTAAAGTGTTTCAAAACCATGCTTGAGTAAAAGTACGCGTAGCTTACTGTAAAAATTACTCCTTTGCAAGTCACTAATTCCAAGAAGAATTGAGCAAAAGTCATAAAGTATCCAATTTTTAAAGAACTTTAATTATTTTACTTGCACTTAATTTAGAATAAAAAAACACCAAGACATTTGAAAAAACAGGAAACTCATTATTTATGATGTAATGTAATTGCTTAGGATTAGGTTTAGGAATATCATTTTAGGGTTAAAATATAAATAACATGGAAATTAATCATGAATCCATAACATATATATATAATCCATTAATGTTTTAAAATGGCTGAACAAAATATGTATAGATAAAAAAAGAATGTATTTTCCCTGGCCCGCAGCCTCTCAGAAAATGTCTAATATCTGAAATATCAGTGTCAACTACAACTTCAACTATTTTACATTTAACCCTTGGTATATGTTTGAACGTTTCTGCCTAGTAAATTTCGTCAGATGGCTGAAGTTTTCACTAAAATGTAAAAGCAGATTGACTTTAAAAACTTAAAAATGCCAAACCGTTCCATTTGCAATACAATAATCATGACAAAATAACAACTTTTAATTTAAGGTTATTGGTTTAAATTGGTTTAAACATTTTTACCAATTACCAATTCATTACCAAATCTGGCCAGTTTGGCAAAAGTTTGAAAGTTATGAGTTTTATGAATCTCGATCAATTATGAATCTGAATCTGATTCACAATCAATTTCTTTACATTTCCATTTGAAGATTAATAAATGTGTGTTGTTACAATGTAAATTGTTTTAAAACTGTTTTTTTTTTCCACAACAAATGTTGCCGGTGCAGGAAAATACAATGTTTGAATAGACATCAGGCCCCGAGCAACTTTACTTTATCACAATTGGCCCTGAGAGCAAAAATGCTTATATTTTTTATACTCAGTTATTTTTGGATACTTTGTACTTGCACTAAGTAACAAAGTCCCTTTACACAAGTAATACATTATTGCATTTTATTATTATTTCATATTTTTTCTTACATTTTTACACAACTGTGAAAGACAAATGCACTGGACTTGATTGTAAAAAATAATTGCTACAGAATAAAAAATAAATATGAAAAGCACTTTTTTATGTATTCTCACACCACTCTCCATTAGACCAATCAGATCTGCAGCGACCAATAGATCTATATAATATATCTATATAGATAAGATCTAATAAGATCATCTTTATTGTCATTGCACCTTAAATTGTGTTGCACCATTGTGCAGATACAGTACACAACAGTCAGTGCAAAATGCAATAAACAATGTAACAATGTACATGTAAACAAATGTAACAAACACATGTAATAAACAAGAAAAATGCAATTTAAAATAGAATACACAAAATGATGCGTCAAACAAATGAGTCGTGTCATTGGTCACTGAGCTGTTGTTTAGTTTCATTGGATGTAAAGAAGACAAATATCCGCAGCATGAAGCTCTTAGTATGAATATTTAGTTAGTTATTTGAACTAACAAATAACACGCTTAAAAATGGAATATAACATCACAAAAACGCTTTTGAATTTTACTATTTGTAAGAGACAATTTGGATGCATAGCGTCTTGCTACCTGGTGTGTGTGTGTGGGCGCGTGCATGCGTGTGTCGTTTGTGGTTTATTTCATTCGTTCTAGCCTTCATTCTAGCTGTAATTTAAATGAATGTTCCTTTGTTGTCTCCACTGACCTACACAAGCTGTGTGAGAGCTTGTGTTTGCGCTGGATCAGGTTAATAAAGAGGCAGAGAAATGAAGACAGGTGGAAAACAGAGGGAATAATGGAGGACTAATTTGAGTGTGTGTGTGTGTGTGTGTGCGCGAGCGTCCTTAATTAAAAGTGAATTAATCTCTTATTCAACACAGACAAAGCAATAAAAACGTCTGTGCCGCTGTTAAACAGTTTCTGCAGTTTCTCTCCTTTAACGAAGAACAGGAGGAAAAACTGGTCCACGCACGTATGTTAAAGCGGACAAATTATAGTTCATCATCTGACACGTTTGTGGAAAAAAGATTACAAGTCACCAATTCCAAGAAGACTTAAAGTATCTAGTAAAGTATCAACAGGATCAGGCAGAACAAAATAGATCAAATGTAACGACACGAGTAAAGGTAAGTGTACATTCAAAAGTACGTATGTAAAGACACTGTAACCTTTATTTCTTGTCCTTCACTTCAGTCTCTTCGGCTTGGGCTTCTCAAAAAAATGAACGATTCGACAACGAACGATTGTTTATTCCACACAAATTCCGCTTCTCTGAGAGACTCGCACCTGGGGCAGGGCATTTTCCCCACAATTCTCTTAAACATGCAAGTTAAATAATGCCAATCACAAATTAAACTTTAAAAATAAATCAACAGTAACTTAAAACAGATTTATACTAAATTAAATAAGATTGATATGAACTTAAACAAACAGGGTTACAATACAGACACTCAATCACAAATAGCCAAAATATTTTGTAACTACAGGTGATTTTTTCTCAGACGCACTACTAGCTTGAAACTTGAGCCAGAGGTGACACTGTATATTGCATTTTATTATCATTTCATATATTTTGTTACATTTAAAACTGTGAAAATGCCTTAAAAATGCACTGGACTTGATTGTAAAAAATAATTGGTTCAGAATAAAAAATAAGTGTGAAAAGTTAAGTTTATTGCACGTTTTTTTTATTTATGTACGCGGATCTTTAAACAAATCAATCCACGATTTAAATAAACGGTTTGTAGGAATTAAACTCTCCAATTTAAATGCTCTCCAATGACATATAGCACATGAAATGACAAACTGGGCCACTTTAGAAATAAACTGTTTTAGAATGTCGTCTTCAGAGTTTTTGCAGAAGGCAATAACCACTAACTGCAGAACCGCAGAACCATACGTCATGACAGTCTGAGGACGGAAGTGGGCGGAGCAAGAGTTGCCTTAATAGGCATTTTGTACTTCCGTGTTTGCGATTTTTTTTTAATTCAATCCCCACGTTATTAAAGTTATAATCTATAAAATTCTATGTAAACGATTTAATTGTAAAAAATGACTTCCGTCCGTATATGAGTTGTCTGAATATGTATATACACATATTGTGAATGACACTTTGATTATATACAAAATCACGTAAAATACTTTTTCTGAATAAAAAACAGAGTTAACAATTATGCCATCCTTCCAACACAAATCATTCTACTACTAT
The DNA here is from genome assembly GCA_028031935.1 of Paedocypris micromegethes. NCBI lineage: Eukaryota > Metazoa > Chordata > Actinopteri > Cypriniformes > Paedocypris > Paedocypris micromegethes. Next base: position 26,620,419 of record CM051500.1, read on the forward strand.
ACACATTGTTTGTCATTTTAACTTATTTATGTGTTTTGTTGTGATAAATGATTAATACATTTAAATTATTTAAAATAATAATAATAGTAGTAATAACAACAACAAATGTTTCTGAACGTTATATTTAATAATGAAAAAATAATCTTAAAAAAAAAGATTGATTTTTGTAAAGTGTATTGCACCTGTTCCAAATAAATTGCAACAAAATCAAACAAAACATTTTTTAAAGAATACAAGGTTTGGAATGAATTTAATTGAATTGAAAAAGCCTTTATTAGTCCCACAGCGGGGAAATTTCATGTCACAACAGCCGGAACAAATTTAAATAAATAAAAAAGCATGAACATAACACACTGCACACATCATAATAAACAAACAAACAAACAAACAAATACAAATCATAAATGAATAAGCGCTTCCCGTCATAAACACAGTTCCAGTCACCAGTTTAAAATTAAATTGTGGAGTCTATATGGCAGCAATGACATTGAAGAGCGTCATCTAGTGCCCGGCGACGCAAAACAGACGATTAGAAGAACAAGTGTAGGTTGTTTTTTGACAAGAAAAAAATAAAATATTATGGACGGTTTTTGGAACCAAAAGTTACTCAGTACATTTACTCAAGTACTGCACAGCCCTGCAACTGAGTATGTTTTTGGCTACTGAGCATCAAAAATATAAGCAACTTTTACTCTCTACTCCACTATATTTCTGATAGAGTAGCTGTACTTTTTACTCCACAACATTTGAACGGACACTTATCGTTACTCGTTACATTGTGATTGTGCGCGACCAGCCAAATCAATTCCGATTTATACCGCGGTTCATTTCTTTGGCGGACGAATATCGCCATCTTTAGGCTGCTGAAGGTAATCGACGCTATTTGTGAATTAGAAACCACGCGAACGCGAATTAGGCGCGTAAATGTACGTGTAGCGACAGGTATTTGTAAGCATAATGTTACGAATATTAACATGGCAAAAACCACTGTGAAGTGACTATTTTTTCGCCTAATTTTGTGTGTGCAACGTGAATATGCAGAATGTATAATTTCAGCGACTCGTTTAAAGTACATTTAGCTGTGAGTTTGTGATGTGATTTTCATAAAATATATACGTAGTTTAAGTGCATTGCATCTCTTTGTATAATTGCAATGCAGAGAAACCGTCCTAATCACTTGAGAAGAAACTCAAACTAGACCTTGATTACTCAGAAGACGAAGAATGTGTTTTACAAATGTTATTATATAACATATAATTTTAAATAATTTAAAATAAAGACTCAAGTCTTTTTGAAATTGGTGACTGTTACTTGTAATGGAGTCATTTTTTACAGAAAGTATCTGTACTTTTACTCAAGTATGGCTGTCCGGTACTCTCATGTACAACTCTCATTTACATGTACAACTCAGTTGTGCATAAAGTTTCCAATACATTAATTCCAGACATTAATTAAATGAATAATTTTTTTCACATTAACAATTAGATTTTTGTAATTCATTGCAGTCAAGTATAACCCGAGAATTTTGGTGTCAGTTCCCACGCCGCATTGGCAAAGTGATCATTTCAAAATGCCGTGATTCTTTTTTTTTTTTAATTTGAATGCCAGCATCAGTCTTGTTTCTTATAAACTCTTGTTTAGTTGGTCGCTGAAATCTGTTTAGTACTTTAATATCAACATTTATCAACAATATTTTAAATCTAGCTTTTGTAGATTTCCTTTACACGGTAATGCAATAGGAATAGAAACATGGTAAATATACCAATGATAACCTACTTTAGACCAGACCTGGGAAAATTATATTAGAGGCAGACGACACCACACACTTCAGTACGCCATCTAGTGGTTACAACCAGATATGTGTGTAAGGTGAAGACCATATTTTGGTAAAGTGTCATTTTTTTTTTGAAGTGAGTAGAAACTGTGGAGATGCTATTCTGATATTGTGATAAGCTGCACAACATCTCATTCTGGCCAGATAAGAAACAAGAGACATTTGATCGTGGAGAAAGGATTTATTGAGGAGGAGGAGTAAAAAAAAAAACAGTAAAGGACTTTCTCAGTCTTTCCGGAGGGGCACGAGCTCTTCCTTGATGCCCTCCTTGCTGACGATGCAGATCTTGAGGGCGTCGCCGGTGTAGACGTCCCTCTCTGCGGCCGAGATGAAGACGTCCTTCACCAGCTGCACGGCCTTGTCCCGCGTCAGAGGAAGCTGCTCCACATTCTGCATGTTCTTGAATCCAATCTGAGTGGAGAGAAGACAGAGAACTGTGAATTCGTAAACAATTCTGGATGAGATGTGAATCACATTTTTTTGCTAAGAATAAAGAACACGATTCTGATCACGATTACGATTTCTTTAAACTGTACTTAAATAATAAATACTTTGGATTCTGCTTGTGTTCCTACTGAAATTTCCCCCCTTGTGGGGACGAATAACGGACTTTCAATATAATAACTAATTACTCATTGCTTTGAATTTAAGTAAATGGCATGACACCCTTTTTTGCACATAATTTAAAAAAAATGGTAAATGCCATGAAATGACCTCTGAAGTTGGAATGGCAATAAACAAAATAATCAATCATTTAAAGTTAAGATTTATATAAACAAAGCCAAAACAAAAAAAACATTTCCATAAACATATACGTAAAATATTCAAATAAACTAACTAACATAAACTAACAAGACAAAATGTTATCTTTGAAAATACGTATTTTTAAATGTTTATTCATCAATTTTTTTGCCAGTGTCTCTTGGTTTAAAAAAGTCTGTCTCATGGTTTTAAAAACAGGGCACTCCAATAAATGAAATGGAAAAAAAATGCAATGTTGAAGTAGTGCAAAGAATAAATCACCATTAAACGTAATAAAAATAAGCACACCAAAGTACTTGTTGTTATGTACAGTTGAGGACAAAATTATTAGCTCCACATAAAAGCACTTTTAAAACAATGATTATTTTGTCCTCAACTGCATATGTTTGACGAGTGTTGTCTTCTGGTTTTAAACCGCAGTAAACACACACACACACACACACACACACACACACTTCAGAATAAAACATTTTTTCAGAATTTATAGCAGACTCTTCAAGTTCATTTTTATAGCGCTTTTCTTAGTCCGAGACCAACGCAAAGACGCTATGTGAAAAAGTCTTTAAAAAGACAAATGCAGATTCTTTATATGAGTTTTAAAAATTTGGATGGGAAAATAGTCAGGAAAAAAAGGAAAAAGAAATATGGCTGTTGTTGTTCAGACAATGGGCTATGATAAGAGCAAGCTAGATCACAACAGTGGCTAGAAAAAGAAAAAAATCAAACGTAACCATTGTGTTTCCTCACTCATTCTCCCAATTACTTTGTGTGCGTGATAGTCGGCAACCAGTTAAGTTAAAAAAAAACATTTCCTCTACCATTAAATTAGGGGGTCGCCCTAAGATTATCTTTCATTTACAATATTTAAATGATTGCGCACGGCGGAGTTCCCGACTGATGCGCTCGCGCAGAAACGTGGTGCCTCGTGGTGCCTGTACAACAAACATCAATGTAAAGTCATCTCTTTTGCCTCATTGATAGCGAGGAGGCGAATTCTGTTGCACTGGAAATCGACACGTCCTCCTTCAAATTCCTCCTGGTTAAGAGACTTGATGTCTTTTCTATATCTGGAGAAAATGAGATACTCCGTTAAGGACTCTAAGCTGTTCGAAAAAGTTTGGGACCCATTTCTTCTTTCTATTAAGTCTGTACCTCTCTGTGATGACTAATGTTTATTTTGTACTTGCCGACTTTATGTTTTCCTAATCTATTGCTGATAAATTATTATTATTATTATTATTATTTTAATTCAATTTATTTATTAGTATTTTTATTTATTTTATTTTATTTATTTATTAAATTTTTATTTTTATTTTATTTTTTTTCCTTTAAATTTGATTTAATTCTTTTAACTGTGTTAATTTAATCAGGTATCCATCCATTTAAATTGGGGTGATTGCGGGGCGGGAGTAGGGGGGGAGGGCTGCGGAGGGATAATGTTTGTAAAATACTGTTTTGTATAGTTATTTGGGAAAAAAAAGGCATGTCATACATTCTGTACATCTGTACATGTTTACAGTCAACTTTTTGCCCAATTAAAAAAAAAAAAAAAACTGCTCGTGGTAGATCAGAACCGTATAAATGCTGGATTAAGCTCACGAGGGGGTAGATTGGAGCTTGCGGTGTTTTAACGATGACTCATGCAGCTCTACTAGCAGTTCACCTGGTTGTCCAGCAGGGGCTGCAGCATGGCGCTGGCGGAACCTCCGGCTTTGTACGTGTCTCTCTGGTAAGATCCCACCGGGTCAAAGCTGTAAACGGCGCCTCGTCCTTCAACACAAAACACCGTGAGACGTGAGCTGTGGACTCAAGGATTCTGGAACGGCTGGTGTGACGCTCACCCTCCTCGTCCAGACCGCCGATGATGTTGTACACGTAGTAGGGGAAGAAGCGTCTCCCGTAAAGGATGGTGGACAACATGGCGGCGATGGCTCCGCTGGTCATGGTCTTGTTGTTTGAGTGCTGGTACATCTACACAAATACAAAACACCTTTTACACGTGTTCCAGATGGACATATGAAAGTTATTATTAGTGCCAAAAATGTCAAACGTATCTGATATCTTTCGCTTGCAATCCTCACAATATTTTTATGCGACAAATTTTTGGGGACTTTTTTTTGGGCGGACCAGCGGTTGACCAGGAAGTGTGGGACAAGTTCAGTAACGAGTAATGTGACGAGTAATTTACTGCTTGATTGATATTAGTATACTAAAAACTGCGTATTTTGCACAATTTATGCTCAATTATATATGTGGGAGACTACTTCATAATAATATTAGGCTTATTTGAAATATTATGAAACTTTGTGAAAAGAGAAGCACCCGTAAGGCATCTGAATAATTATCACAATGATTCATTTTAATTATTATTATTATTATTATTATAGAATAATAATAATAAATGGTTAGTTTAATAACTAGTTTAATTCTCTGTTAACTAGAATTTAACGTGATATCATGTATACATGCACAATAAATAACGAAGGTAGGCGCTCGCTAAACATCCCCCACTTCCTGGTCAAGGAGCTGCCAATCTCATTCTCACCAGCCAATCAGAGTAAGGGAAACTAATATGCCAAATATCTGAAACACACAAAAATCTGAAACAAAAAAAAGTGTTACGCACAAAAACGTGACAATCGTCAGAAAAAAAATAACTAAAAAAAAACGAAATATTGCTCGCATGAAAATTAAAAACCTAAAAAAAACGTGAAGCGTTCTTTTAGAAATTTACATTTGAGATTTTTGTCACTAATA
>CM051500.1:26627474-26640828 GCA_028031935.1 Paedocypris micromegethes
AAAAAAAAAAACTGCTCGTGGTAGATCAGAACCGTATAAATGCTGGATTAAGCTCACGAGGGGGTAGATTGGAGCTTGCGGTGTTTTAACGATGACTCATGCAGCTCTACTAGCAGTTCACCTGGTTGTCCAGCAGGGGCTGCAGCATGGCGCTGGCGGAACCTCCGGCTTTGTACGTGTCTCTCTGGTAAGATCCCACCGGGTCAAAGCTGTAAACGGCGCCTCGTCCTTCAACACAAAACACCGTGAGACGTGAGCTGTGGACTCAAGGATTCTGGAACGGCTGGTGTGACGCTCACCCTCCTCGTCCAGACCGCCGATGATGTTGTACACGTAGTAGGGGAAGAAGCGTCTCCCGTAAAGGATGGTGGACAACATGGCGGCGATGGCTCCGCTGGTCATGGTCTTGTTGTTTGAGTGCTGGTACATCTACACAAATACAAAACACCTTTTACACGTGTTCCAGATGGACATATGAAAGTTATTATTAGTGCCAAAAATGTCAAACGTATCTGATATCTTTCGCTTGCAATCCTCACAATATTTTTATGCGACAAATTTTTGGGGACTTTTTTTTGGGCGGACCAGCGGTTGACCAGGAAGTGTGGGACAAGTTCAGTAACGAGTAATGTGACGAGTAATTTACTGCTTGATTGATATTAGTATACTAAAAACTGCGTATTTTGCACAATTTATGCTCAATTATATATGTGGGAGACTACTTCATAATAATATTAGGCTTATTTGAAATATTATGAAACTTTGTGAAAAGAGAAGCACCCGTAAGGCATCTGAATAATTATCACAATGATTCATTTTAATTATTATTATTATTATTATTATAATGAATAATAATAATAAATGGTTAGTTTAATAACTAGTTTAATTCTCTGTTAACTAGAATTTAACGTGATATCATGTATACATGCACAATAAATAACGAAGGTAGGCGCTCGCTAAACATCCCCCACTTCCTGGTCAAGGAGCTGCCAATCTCATTCTCACCAGCCAATCAGAGTAAGGGAAACTAATATGCCAAATATCTGAAACACACAAAAATCTGAAACAAAAAAAAGTGTTACGCACAAAAACGTGACAATCGTCAGAAAAAAAATAACTAAAAAAAAAACGAAATATTGCTCGCATGAAAATTAAAAACCTAAAAAAAACGTGAAGCGTTCTTTTAGAAATTTACATTTGAGATTTTTGTCACTAATCTGATTCCATAAACATCCAACAGCTTTAGACTGAAAGTTTGTTAACATCTTACTCAATCAGCCATTTCATCCAAAGCTTTTTAAAGCGCTAGTAATTGTCTCAGGGTATCTGCAGGTTTCTAAGAGTTAGATTTAAGACTTTTTAAGACCTTTTTAATACCGTTCAAAATGAAATTTGAGACCTACTGTTGTGGGTGCGACGGAGCAGAACTGAGAAATATCGGGTGTTTTGCGACAGGTTTCCGCAGCCGCTTCGTGTGTTTCACACTGCATGTGGCTCTACAAAGCTCTTATTCCCATTGTTCACAGTTTTACATTTTTTTTGCACAGTATGCAGCAGACTTCGTACTCATTTCCACTGACTGGTTTTAACCATGAACTAAAATTAGGATTATGTAGCCAGTTTTTGTGAGTGTCAATCTGTGAATAGAGCGAGCGCAGCTAGATTTGAGCGTGTGCGTCTAGCAGCTCACACACGTATTTTCACGCCCGCGTTATCGACACATGCTTACGCTCAGTCTGATCTACCAATATATTTAGGACGAACTTGACGCCTTCCTCTGATTGGTCAAAGCGAACCAATCGTGGAACAGACTCCCGCCATTGTTCCGCCCACCACGACAAGGCGCATTTTAATGAAATAATCATTTTTAATAGTATTCTATCTGTAATCTAGCTCTGATTAACATAGGTCTGAAACATATTTTGTATTTTACTTTACTTTACTTTACAGTCATTTAGCAGACGCTTTTATCCAAAGCGACTTACATTTCATTACAATTGTTACAGTTCAACAAATTCCTGCTTTCCCTGGGAATCGAACCCACAGACTGAGCTACTGGGAAGGCTACATATATTATTTATATTTTATCTTACACAATGCACATTTTTTACATTTCTATTTTGTGTGTTTTTTTTCCTATATTGCACCAAACGGAGTAGTGTTCCTAATTTCGTTGTAACCTTGTGTCGCAATGACAATAAAGGTATTCTATTCTATTCTATTAGTCACAACCACATTTGCAGATATCTATCCTAAGTTGTAGATAATGGACAGCATTTACAGTTACAGTTTGAAGATATCTTTAAATATAAATAGACTAAAGTTATGAATCAAATTAAAGAAATCTTAAAATTGTACTTGACTAATAAAAATATGCTTTAGATATCTTAAAGGTAAGATATATTTAATTAAATGCATTTGGAGATATCTTCAGCTCCAATATGACTAGTCATAAATATTTGGATATATCTTTAAATATTTTACTAATATTACAAATGTATTAACACTAGTAACAATATATTTGAATATTAAAAAGAGTAGGCGTACATTTACGCTATTATAAGCAGCAGCAACGCTTCCACAGCTTACACATTGGGGTATAATAAAGTGATTTGATATCACTATATGTAATTGTAGTTATCTCTAAAGTAATTTGAGATATCTTCAATTTAATTGTGACTAGGAGAAACTCATTTAGAGATATCTACAAATATTTTTCAATGAGAGTGCATCTAGTCAAAGTAGATTTGCTGTGACTCGTCTAAACTGTTCAATGACTAGTCGCCGCGAAGGAATAAATGTTAATTCCGATCTCTGTTTAGCCGATTATAATTTGAGCTGACGAGAACTGAGCGCGCGTGTCGATACGTGCGCGCTCAAATCGCGTTGCGCTCGCGAGTCTTTTTGGCACTAAACTGATCCCGTACACGCGCTCAAATCGCGTTGCGCTCATTTGCGAATCTTTTTGGCATTGAATTGTTCTCGTACCCTAAAACTCCAGTCTAGCGGTTCATGCAGCTAGCGTAAGACTCCCCGCGAACACGGATGTTGAACTCTGTTCCGTCTGCAGTATTTTGTTCTACGTGTATTTAAAACCAAGAACAAGTCCTCTTTACAAAGTCGGTTACATTTCATTTTTAAGACCTTTGAGATGTGAAATTAAGACTTTTTAAGGCCTTATTTTTACATTATTAAATTTAAGACTTTTTAAGACTTTTTAAGGACCCGCGGATACCCTGTGTCTCAATTTAATTGGGGAAAAGATAATGAATTGAATGACTTGAGTCAAGAATGTTAAGGTCCTGAAATGTTTCTGGCAGAACTACAGACGACGGCTGATGATTTGATACGCACCTTCAATCTCGCCTCGATAATCTTTGTGAGCGTCAAGCAGTCGCCATGGAAACCACTGCATCCGATTACAGTCGTGTCTGTCCTGTGTGGAAAGAGTACACACACTTCATTAAGAATGAACACACACTTCAAAATCAGTTTTTCTCGTTTCCACATGAACTGCATGAAGAGTGTCGTACGTCACTGAAGAGAACACAAGATGAAAGTTCAGTCAGCTTCATTAATTTTTCAACTCTCATTGAACTAATTTAAATTCACACGTGCGCTTTGAGACAGTTAAAACTGTGAAAAGCGCCTTACAAATGCTCAGAACTCTCATTGAACAATGTAAAGCGGAGGTTCTTACAGCTTGTAGCACTTCGGGGAGTCTCGGCAGTGGATGCTGTATCCTTCGCTTAAACGAGTGTCCGAGGCCACAATGGCAAAGTCTTCACCAGCCACCGCCAGCACAGTCCTGATAAACAAACACACACACACACCGCTAAAATCAAACACAATAAAACAAAAATTTCACTCATAAAAAAGAAAAAGGGGAGTTTGTCAAAATGGACACTAAGGACCGGATCAAAATAGTGCTCGGCATTTAACCATCAGTGAAGTTACGCACACAAACCGGAATACTTATTCATAATTAAATGATTACATTTTTCATACATGCGTATGCTACACAATACTACACCATTGTGCAAATTAATTGCACCACCCTGCGATCTTGACTGTTTACAGGTTTAAATCTTTCTAAAGCTTGCGAAATGTTTAGAACAATGTTTGCCATGATAGGGTTGACTTATTTGACCAATAATATTCACTAATTACTTGTTTGTCAGACCTATGATTGGTGTACCATGTCATTTCCGGTGTGTATAAAAAGGGGGATGGCTTGTAAATCATGAACGCCTTGGATATGGTCAATCATCAAAATTCGTCTGCGTGAGAAAGACTGCAGGACGAAAAAAGCCCTAATTTGTGCTATAATTGAGAGCTGGTACGGGGAGCCCTCAATCATAAACAATTGCCAAAATCTGGTCGATTCGATGCCAAAACGTATCGCTGAGGTGTTGAAGAACAAGGGAGTACATTTAATGTAAAAATGTTAAATGGTAAAAATGTACATTTTAATCATTTGCGTTGTCAAAAAATGTAAATAATCTGCTTTTATTATTCATAATTAATAAAATTCATGGCAAAATAACAGGGTGTACGTTCTTCGATATAGCATGTCGATGTTTTGACGTTTTAAAGCAGGAAAGGATATTAAAACCAAGTATGTGCGCATTTGAACTGTTTATTTGTACTGTATATTTAACATTTTGATTCGGGTTAAACACATTGCTATCCAATTCTGTTTGCAACGTTGCTCTTTTTATTTGGAAGCGCTGCCTCGGCGAAAGTGAAAGTAACACGCACAAACATAAAACACGCTTATAAACACTAGAGAACGCTTACAGAAGCTCGTTTGATTCATGTGGAAACTAGAAATGTCACATCTACTGTTAAAAACAGTTAATGAGCAAGAATCGCGTAAAGGCTTGTGAGACAGAAGAGTCGCCTGACGCGGTGGAGACTGACGGCTCCGGCCGAACTACTTACCCGCCGTTGAAGGCATACGGGGAGAACTTGTGCTCCATCGGTCCGGTGTAGTGATATTCCTTCATCTTTCCATTACCTCCGTAAATCTGAGAAGAAAGCATGACTAACCAAGCGAACACACAAGTAAACCCGCTGTATCACTGCAAAAATGGCCACCGGAACCTATCGCATTTACTTCCGGCGTCACACGGTCACGTGACGTGTTCAAATTGTAACGCCTATATTCCTGTAAATAAATCCATGAAAAAAATAGTGTTATTTACTACGATTAAAATGTGCTAATAAAGTATGTAATTATAAAGCATTGTTAAAATAATCCTTTTAAAATATATACGTAACTACGTAGCTTTCCACACCTTCAGAAAACGCATTTTCTTTATCTTCAGGTATGATTGTATCGTACACGCTTTTAAATGAACAGTGTCGGTGGTGTGGTGTGTAAAGAACAACGACAACTGGTCCCTTGAACGTAAACCGTGACGATAAAAATAAAAGAAAAACTTAATTACAACTCATTACTACCACCTAGTGGTCATTAGTGCAATTTCATTTTCACCATTATTGTAACACGAATTTGGGACTATGATGAATAGAGTGACGACATTTTCGTCACTTTCTTTAATTTCCCTTTTCAGGGCGTGTTTTCGGTTATTTTGTTCAGTTCGTCGTTCTCAATAAAAATGTCAACAAAAATGGCAGTAAAATATCAGACCGTTTAAAACCAGAAGGTAACTTTAGTTGATTGACTGGCTTGAATACCACAACTGGACTAGACATGTTGTGAAAGCGCTTTTGGGAAGTGTAGTTCGTGAAAGAGGCGGTGTAGTTCCTGTGGTGACGTGAATAGGCGTGCTGGAGCAGGTGGCTCGAGCAAGTGAAGTGGGAGGAGTTTTCTTGGTGCCGCGCGTGCACTATTTTCCAAAAGTTCACATTATAAAACACACGGCTTGATTAACATTAAAACCACAGAACACAGTGAAATAGTCCAACAGTGGTCTTGATCACAAGATAAATCCACGCAGTGTTTGAGTGTATTCACCTCTGATAATAATTAACTATTACTCAACAGCAGGTCAGACTTTAATTAAACATGTTCGTTGCCAACCAAGTTGACGAAATATTATGACAATAACCACTGTACATGTGTATCCAAACCTGCAAAGCGATCAATTTACTTCTATTAAGTTTTTGCTCACTACAGTTTCTGGTTATTTATTATTACTCGATAAAATATACGTATATATTTATATTTTTTTACTTTTAGAGGCTGAGAGCCGGGCAGGGGTGTTTACAGGTACTTTTTTAAATCCACCCTGATTAACGAGTAATTAGTGATGATGAAGATGGGCGGGGCTTCTGGGTGTGACGCTACGCCTGCAGGCGCTTGTCAGGACCAGCCTGGTGATGAAGAACCTGTTCTTCACATGGGCGTGTGAAGCTCTTCTGACGGTACAGAATGTCTGTCTGAGTCTCTCACAGAATTCTCTCATTGTCATTATTAGCGAATATGAATCAAGCCTTTCCTCAACTTGTGATCATTGAGAAATCTAGTGTCCAGGTTGGGAACAAACGTGTAAATATTAATACATCAGAACAGGAAACAGTGTGTTGTGTGATCACTTTTATGGAGCAGTGTAAAATGTAATGTTGCAAGTCTATTTAAGCAAATGTACCTGCGTGTGTAGGTGGGTGAGAGAGAGAGAGAGAGAGAGAGAGAGAGAGAGAGAGCCCAAGTATGTTTTTGCTACTTTGTACTGAAAATAAAACCAACTTCTACTCTCTACTTGACTACATTTATGATTGAGTTGCTGTACTCTTTACTCCACTACATTTTAATGGACGCTTACCGTTTTCACTCATTACAGTGGGAATATGCACAACAAGCCGGCATCCATTTATATAGTTACTGAATGCTAGTTATCAGCTAACTCACGTGAACGTGAATTAGAGGTGTGAATGTATTTTACTAATTTATTACATATATTTACATATATTATGTCATATATGTAAGGATCAATATGTATTCAAATCTATATTTTGAATATTCTAAAATAATAATCAAATTGATAATCAAATTGATAATGATAATCAAATTGATCCTTACAATATATAATTTACTACTCTGAATTTTATTTTACTAATTTCTTTTCTTTGCACACTTCAGTTTGACTGAGTCTGACTTTTTGTTCTGACTTTGTTCTACGACAAGTTCTAAAACATTGAGGTGTTAAATTTAGTTTCTGTACTAAATGACTGTAAAGTAAAGTAAAAGTACTAGAAAGCAAAAACCTCATGAATATGAATTTCACATTTCTTGGTTTTTTGCCTTCCGTACAGAGTAAAAGACTCAAGGTCTTTTTAAAATGGGTTACTTTGCTACTTTGACTCAAGTCTTTTTGAAATTGGTGACTTGTTGTAACGAAGTAATTTTTACAATACTTATCTGTACTTTTACTCAAGTATGGCTGTCTGGTACTCTTCACACCTCTGCATACATGACAACACATGACGTCACATATTTATGTTGATGTAGGTATGTTTGTTTGTTTGTGTGTATGTGTATATGTCTGTTTAAATATATATTTTAACGTGTATGTACGCTTGAGGGACTTCTATGGGAACTGATTATTTATTGCGCGTAGTGAACAGAAGTGTAAGGTACTTGAGGAAATGTACTTCGTTACTTTATATGTGACATGATTATATTTTAGCTTAATTTTGTGGTGCAATGTGAATAAACGTGATATTCTATTGCAGGAAATGACTTCAGTAGAAGCACATCAAAGTCAGCTCGGAATTTTATTTATTTCTTTGTTCTTTATCTATTTTGTTTTAACATTTTTGAAACACGGAAACCTCATAAAGAGTTTTTTTTTTTTTCACTTTTCTTCGTTTTATTTTAGCCTAAAATCAGTACGAGTATTAAATACTTAAGTTGTTTTAAAATGTAATACTTCGCTACTTTGACTCAAGTCTTTTTTATAGCGGTGACTTTTTACTTGTATTGGAGTAACTTATACAGCACGTATCCGTACTTTTACTCAAGTATGGTTGTCTGGTACTCTTTACATCTCTGGTTGTCTGGACGTGATGACATTTTAAAGTTGTGCACAGAAAGTCACTTTTGATGATGATGATGATGATGATGATGATGATGATGATGTTAAATGGCGAGTTGGACAGTCGTGCAGCTGATCACGTGATGACTCACGCCGCTCGTGCTCGAACAGGTCGGGTCGCGCGGATCAGGTTTCGCTGTGGGCGGAGCTCGAGCGCAGTTAAGAAACTCACTTTCTCTGCGGGAACGTTCACTCCTTTCTTCACTTTTCAGCCGCTAAACAACGCGAGCAAACGTCGAGATGTTCCGCTGCGGAATCGCCTATCCGAGGTGCAGGTGGATCCTGCCTCTCCTGCTGCTTTTCGCCATTGTTTTCGACATCATCGCCATCGCGGCGCAGTCGGGCTGGGTCGAGGACGAGGACGCGAAGACCCACTACGCCAGTCTGTGGCAGCAGTGTCGCGGCCGCAACGACCAGTGGAACTGCAAGAGCCTGATGGAATTCTGTGAGTCGAGTTGCACTTTTCACGTTTTTTTTTAATGCACTTGTCACGTTTGCGCGACGAAAAGTTGTAAAAACTGGACAGACATACATCATATTTAGACATACATAATATCGTAAGTCAATATCAAAAGCATCTTAACAACGTGTGATTAGTTTCGAGCAGTTTAATCTGTTTCGGGTAAACTTTACTGTGTCACTCTGGGTCGACAGTGGCGGCGCTGTTGCGCACGAGTTGGCTAGAACAATTCGTCTCTGTTTTTTTTTTTTTCTTCTTTTAGACAAAACTAAAGTTCTGACGTTCTACTCTTTCATGTTCAACAAAGGCTAATTCTTTTTAGTGTAATTTAGGCGTAAATGCGATGTACTTCACATCAAATCGACACTGACCACCAGGCTTGTTAGATTAAATATAATATAATAATAAATTAGTAACCCCCTCGTAAATTGATTAGATTTTCAGATTTGATATACACGATCATATACGTTTTCATATGCTTATTTATCTACGGTGGTTTGTAATTGGTTTACATTTCTATAGTCACTTTTGTTTTGTAACTAGTAGTGTAGCAAGTATTGATTTGTAACTATAATTGCCTGTATGTATGCAGATTGATTGATTTATTTATTGATTATTCAGAACATTGTGTATTTGTGTATTTCACACACCTCACTACCTATAGATATTTAATTCGTATGTTCATTGTTATTGTTAATTAATATATTTAAATTTTCCGTTCATTATTATTGCCAATTAATATTACATACGTACCTAAATTACTTTGAGTGATGTAATAATAAAACATGACACATTTAAAGAAAGTCTCTAAACATTGTGTTGCTTTTTGTCATGGAAAAAAAACACAAATGCACTCACACACACACAAGCAAAGGTAATAATAAAAGTAAAAATAATAATAAATAATAATATGCTGTGATACTGTTTGAAAAAACATTTGACGGCAGTTTTACTGCCAGATTTCAAAAACTAATGTTTTCAAAACTGTTTTCAAAAAACTGTGCCAAGACTCGAACCGGTTCAACCATTTTCCAAAGTCGGAGCTCGGTGAGGAAGTCACGACTAGTTCTGAGCAAACGTTAGCTGTTGCGTCAGTCAGACACTCCTGGATCTCGCCCTCTTCGGGAACACTGGGTGTGTCCCACAACAACATTCTTTTGTTCGAAGTCAAGCCACGTACAGTACAAGTCAGAGAGAGAAAGTTGTCAAAAAACACGAGGAGATACTAGTCAGTGTGCATACTTATTACTGCCAATAAGAATAAGGTCAGTGCACAGAAGAGAGGAACTAGTGTGCACAAGACAAAGTTAGTGCACCCAAAAGCGTGCTAATACTAGTCATTAGGACTACAGAGTAACCAGTTAGTGAGCACTAGATACTACTATTATTATACGGATTATTTATACTGCACGTTTATTCAAAGTGCTTTACGTGCGTGAGAAATGGATCAGAAAGGGAGTCACTATGCGTAACTAAGAAACTATTAAAGGCAATATACCGTAACCAGTCTACACAACTAAGTAGTCAGAGTAAGTAGCAGTGGAATCTGGTTTATGTTAATGTTTAACTAGTAGTTCAGTAGTAGCTCAGCACACCTCGCCTTCTGCTTGTCTGAAGTACAGCTAAGCTTTTGTTTTCATTCTGAAATTGTAGGTGAATTCCGCAGGAATAGCTGCTGAATATCTTTGAAATGTTGTCCGAAGCAACAAAAATTTTTGTTTTTCGGCCTATAAGGCGCACATAAAATCCTAACAAATGCTTAAAAACCTTATAAATCGAAAAAAAGCATGTGCCTTGTTTTTGGGAAAAAATGGTTGCAATTACGTAAAAGCTTGAATTATAAATAAACGGTACTGTCAATTGCAGGAATGTTTTGGAAAAGCAGAATTCTGATGTCCCACAGGGAAGACGTGTCAGTAATCGTGTTCCTCTCATTTCAGCCTGGGCTCAAGCGGTGGCTGCTCTCATGATCATTGGCCTGGTCCTCCTCATCATAGCCTTCATCATCTCATTGGTGGCTCTCTGCTGCTCCCTCAACATCTCGCTGCTGCCCGTCATCGGAGGACTCCTCGTTTTAGCCGGTACGTTTCCCTTCATTGTTCAAAAGCCCCCAAAAACGTATATAATGCTAAGATGAACTCGAGAAGTGAGAAGAGTACTTTGAAAAGTGAACTTTCATCTTATAATTGTAATACATTGTAATCTGCCAACATTCAGTTAAATTGGTTCATTAGAAGGACAGCAGATGTTTCAAGATGTTTCAGAAGACATACAGCTAGTTTACAGGTCAGAAATGTGGTTTAGGAGGACAGATGGGTGGTTCAGAGGATAACAAGGCGTTTAAGAGAAAAGCTAATTGTTTTAGGGGCAGACAGCTAGTTAACAGGACAGCAATGTGATTTAAGGGGACAGATGTGATTTAAGGGGGTTTAAAGGACAGCTAAGGGTTTCCAGATGACTGACAGTTAGTTAATAGGACAACAATGTGGTTTAGGCGAACAGATAGGTGGTTGAAAAGAAAGTCTGGTATTGAACAGGCGAATGGGTTCTTTGAAGTTCAGACAGGTTATACTGGAAGTTAGAGGGCCGATGGGAACACCTAGTTACAAAAAATACCAGGCTCAGCCTGTAGAGCACTGGTGTTTGAAAAACCTGATCATGGGTTCGATTCCCAGGGAAAGCAGGACGTGGTTGAATTGTTAAAATTGTAATGAAATGTAAGTCACGTTGGATAAAGGCGCTTACATTTACATTTAAAAAGGAGAAATTTACATTTCAATAAGCATTACTTAAAAAGGTAGTTAAAAAGACAAATACATAGTAGGGGTGAGTGGTAAACCGATATCAATGTGAATACCAAATATTAAATTGCAATAAGGATGTTGGATGGATTTAATTTCTATATATGTAAATATACATTTATTGTAACACATTTGTTTCGATACAATTTTCAGCACTGCTAATGGCGACACCGAGAGATATCAAACACATTTTATAACCACATTATAACAGACTGAATTGAACGGTCTGAAAAAGTTAACAAGAAGAGCGAACACGCTGGAAGTCAGAGAAAATCTGGTTAAAACAAAGAGTGATATAGAACTGGTTCGGTAGATTAGTGTGAAAACGGAACAGTGTGCAGATATTTCGAACTTTCACGCTAAAATAAACGATAGACTTATTAATGATAGAGACATAATTAAATTAACTATCATGATATGAATTTAAAAAAATCCTCAGAAAACGAACACTGAAGCTATGTGATCAAATTGTTGATTCTATGGGATCCAATTGGTGCCAAAAAGATTTGTGCGCAGCTGAGTATATGTAATAATCCAGGAAATATGGTGTAAATACGGTTTCAATAAAGTTAGAATGCAAATTTTGTCTATAATGTAATTAGGACCTTTCCGCCCCAATATTGTGATGTGAATTTTTAACTGATACCACCCTGCTCTAATGGGAAGTTTAAAAAAAGCAGACTCTAAAATACAACAATTACAATAATTGGAAAATAAAAGGAGAATTGGGTGTGAAGAGTAATAGTTAAACAAATAGTAGTAGTTAACTGGTTAGATGGCCAAGTGTGGGTAGTTTACAGGTAGTTGAACTGACAGATTGGTTGACAGGAGACAGTTGTTTTCCGTAGGTGGGCGATGTAAAAGTGTATTTGATGATGTAAAAGTGTATTTGATGTGTGTTTTTGATGGTTGACGAACAGTTACAATTTGTTCTTGCTCCTCCCTTTGTTTACTCATCAGTTGGGAGTTTCCTCTTACTCACAATATGCTTTTAATTCACCTGATCTGATAAATCCCAGTAAGGCTCTAGCGGCAGAAACAACGACACGTCATTCAGCTCATGTGGGAATCACAAGAGAAAAGTTTTTATTTTCTTTACTGAAGAGCAAGAATTTGCATCCGGGCGGCCTGTTGAGTCAGCGCCTGCTAACTGATTCAAGATCTATTGCTGGAAGTGGGAAGTGTTCCCACACGCCGGAGTTCATCCTGCTTCTGTTCTTCACTCACCGAGAGATTTAGCTTTTGGAAGCGATTGCGTTTTCTATTCAGATTCGTTCTTGCTAACTACCACTGATGCCGAGCTGATTTAAAACCCAGGCGAATCAAACTGCCATTTTTTTTTTGGTCTACAAGATGATTCTTTTGTTGACCCGTGTTGTGTTTTTTTTTTTTCACTTTAAACCCTGCGGCTTCTACAGCTCATTTGATATTTAATAAGTGCCTTTTACAACCAAAAACAACGCCTTGCTTATTACAACCTTGGCATCCCTACCATGCAAATTCTATGCAAAACTAGTTTGATGAATATGATGAATATTTGATTTAAAACGTGACAAGGCGACATAGTAGACTTTTTTTTTCCCCCAAATTTGTGAACTCATATAAAGAATGGACATTTTTTTTTTCTTTTTAAAGACTTCTTCACATAGCGTCTTTGTGTTGGTCTCGCGCTAAGAAAAGCGCTATATAAATAAACTTGAACTTGAACTTAAAACGTGTGTAGTGGAAAAGTTGTTGGATTTTCGCCTATACCTTTTCACTATCTCAGTTGCCGTTTCACATATTCAGTGCCTTTTTTTTTTCTTCTTCTAATCAACCAATGAGTTCCAACCAATGAAATACAGAATTGTCCTGTATTTCAGATTGTAATTGCTCCGTTTGGAATCAATACCGTATTTTTTTTATCGGCTCACGTAAATCATCACTTGAAACGTGTGTAGTGGAAATCATGTTGTTGGATCATCGCCTATAACTTTTCACTATCTCAGTAGGCGTTTCACATATTCAGTGCCTTTTTTTTTTTTTTTTTT
>CM051500.1:26646212-26687603 GCA_028031935.1 Paedocypris micromegethes
TTTTTTTTTTTTTTTTTTTTTTTTTTTCGCTTGCAGTATTTACGCTTTTTGCAGTAAAATTCAGACAAAAATCTAAAACCACACAAAAATGTGAAGCATTTTGTAACTTGATTTTTTTATTTCAAAGTATTTCTTTTATCACTGAATTTTATTTTTATAAATTTCTGGTGTTTTTTAAAGTATAAATAGTAATAATAAATTAGTAATAAGAGCAACTACCTTATTCAGTGTTGTAGGTGGAGAATTACATATGTACAAAATAAACACCATGTAAGATGATCATCTCAAAGTTTTAGTTGTAAAACTAAAAGTGTATGTATAAAGTGTATAGTTATGAAATAAAACCTGAATCATGATTTGGATTGGCTGAAATAATGCTTTTTTTTAAAGGGCCGTGGGACACTTTGATTTGGTAAATTTGGGCTCTGAGGTCAAAAAGGTTAAGAACCCCTGATTCCGTTTGTCTTTCAGTGCTTAAAACACACCATCTTAAGTAAATGATTTGAACAGATAGTTGTTATCATGCTGTTCGCTGGCCTTTTTATCGCTGGTTTAGCTTTCCACTTGAGATATTTTCAATCTCGCACCCACACTGGAACATTTTCTGATGCAACGAGGCTCTTGCTTCTTCCTGTCATGACTCACTTGAGCTGAGCTTCACTTAGAGAGATAACACACTTTAATAGTATCACAACGTTTATACAAGAACAAACACTCCAGAATAAAAGCTGCACACAACAACTTCTGTCCTGGGTGCAGATTGTGGAAGTTTTCCTGTTTTGCATTGGTTTTATTCCAACAACGATGCTTGTTCTGGGTGCAGAACATCATCTCTCTTCTGATTGGTCTAGAACTGACTCCATCCCTCTCATGGACGACACAGAACGGCACTAAAACCTTCTCAAAAGCCCATCTCACTCCTGATGTTCCAGAAAAGACCTTGTCTCTCATCCAATCAGAAGGGTGGATCACCAGGAGAGAGCCGTCAGGCCCAGAGTAGGTGGGGTGGTCTCCAGCCCACCTGTGATCCGAAAATGAAACAAGCAGTTAAGAATATAAATAGATGTTCCATATCGTCAATAGTGAAGATAAACTGTACTTGATTCCTCTGAATAATTGTATAATTGTAGGAGAACTGTATAATTGTATAATGTTTTTTAATCCAAGATTTGGAGACAAATGAACTTCTCTCAGCATGTCTCCACACGTGAAATCTAAAAACTAACGGAAAAAATAAATGAAAGAACAAATCCAAAAAAATGTTGTATGCAGTCAATGAATATATTTCCCATCGGTTGTGTCAATGGCATTAATTAATACTCACACAGAGACAGAATCTCACGCTCTGTTGTCGGTAGATTTTTAATGTGAGATCTGATGTGATGTTTGACGTGGTTTGATGAGTGGCCTAGTGCGTGATCTGATGTGAGACTTGATATGCTGTTTGACATGTGGCCTGATGTGGTTTAACGTGTGATCTGATGTTGTTTGATGTGTGGCCTGATGAGATCTGATGCGGTTTAATATGCGGTCTAATGTGAGATCTGGTGTGCTGTTGAAGTGTGGCTTGATGTGGTCTGATATGATGTTTGTTGTGTGGTCTGATATGAGATCTGATGTGGTTTAATGTGTGGTCTGATATGAGATCTGATGTGGTTTAATGTGTGGTCTGATGTGAGATCTGATGTGGTTTAATGTGTGGTCTTATATGAGATCTGATGTGGTTTAATGTGTGGTCTGATGTGAGATCTGATGTGGTTTAATGTGTGGTCTGATGTGAGATCTGATGTGGTTTAATGTGTGGTCTGATATGAGATCTGATGTGGTTTAATGTGTGGTCTGATGTGAGATCTGATGTGGTTTAATGTGTGGTCTGATGTGAGATCTGATGTGGTTTAATGTGTGGTCTGATGTGAGATCTGATGTGGTTTAATGTGTGGTCTGATGTGAGATCTGATGTGGTTTAATGTGTGGTCTGATATGAGATCTGATGTGGTTTAATGTGTGGTCTTATATGAGATCTGATGTGGTTTAATGTGTGGTCTTATATGAGATCTGATGTGGTTTAATGTGTGGTCTTATATGAGATCTGATGTGGTTTAATGTGTGGTCTGATGTGAGATCTGATGTGGTTTAATGTGTGGTCTGATGTGAGATCTGATGTGGTTTAATGTGTGGTCTGATGTGAGATCTGATGTGGTTTAATGTGTGGTCTGATGTGAGATCTGATGTGGTTTAATGTGTGGTCTGATGTGAGATCTGATGTGGTTTAATGTGTGGTCTTATATGAGATCTGATGTGGTTTAATGTGTGGTCTTATATGAGATCTGATGTGGTTTAATGTGTGGTCTTATATGAGATCTGATGTGGTTTAATGTGTGGTCTGATGTGAGATCTGATGTGGTTTAATGTGTGGTCTGATATGAGATCTGATGTGGTTTAATGTGTGGTCTGATATGAGATCTGATGTGGTTTAATGTGTGGTCTGATGTGAGATCTGATGTGGTTTAATGTGTGGTCTGATATGAGATCTGATGTGGTTTAATGTGTGGTCTGATATGAGATCTGATGTGGTTTAATGTGTGGTCTGATGTGAGATCTGATGTGGTTTAATGTGTGGTCTGATGTGAGATCTGATGTGGTTTAATGTGTGGTCTGATATGAGATCTGATGTGGTTTAATGTGTGGTCTGATGTGAGATCTGATGTGGTTTAATGTGTGGTCTGATGTGGTTTAATGTGTGGTCTTATATGAGATCTGATGTGGTTTAATGTGTGGTCTGATGTGAGATCTGATGTGGTTTAATGTGTGGTCTGATATGAGATCTGATGTGGTTTAATGTGTGGTCTGATGTGAGATCTGATGTGGTTTAATGTGTGGTCTGATGTGAGATCTGATGTGGTTTAATGTGTGGTCTGATGTGAGATCTGATGTGGTTTAATGTGTGGTCTGATATGAGATCTGATGTGGTTTAATGTGTGGTCTTATATGAGATCTGATGTGGTTTAATGTGTGGTCTGATGTGAGATCTGATGTGGTTTATGTGTGGTCTGATGTGAGATCTGATGTGGTTTAATGTGTGGTCTGATGTGAGATCTGATGTGGTTTAATGTGTGGTCTGATGTGAGATCTGATGTGGTTTAATGTGTGGTCTGATGTGAGATCTGATGTGGTTTAATGTGTGGTCTGATGTGAGATCTGATGTGGTTTAATGTGTGGTCTGATGTGAGATCTGATGTGGTTTAATGTGTGGTCTGATGTGAGATCTGATGTGGTTTAATGTGTGGTCTTATATGAGATCGGATGTGGTTTAATGTGTGGTCTGATATGAGATCTGATGTGGTTTAATGTGTGGTCTTATATGAGATCTGATGTGGTTTAATGTGTGGTCTGATGTGAGATCTGATGTGGTTTAATGTGTGGTCTGATATGAGATCTGATGTGGTTTAATGTGTGGTCTGATGTGAGATCTGATGTGGTTTAATGTGTGGTCTGATGTGGTTTAATGTGTGGTCTATATGAGATCTGATGTGGTTTAATGTGTGGTCTGATGTGAGATCTGATGTGGTTTAATGTGTGGTCTGATGTGAGATCTGATGTGGTTTAATGTGTGGTCTGATGTGAGATCTGATGTGGTTTAATGTGTGGTCTGATGTGAGATCTGATGTGGTTTAATGTGTGGTCTGATATGAGATCTGATGTGGTTTAATGTGTGGTCTGATGTGAGATCTGATGTGGTTTAATGTGTGGTCTGATGTGAGATCTGATGTGGTTTAATGTGTGGTCTGATGTGAGATCTGATGTGGTTTAATGTGTGGTCTGATATGAGATCTGATGTGGTTTAATGTGTGGTCTTATATGAGATCTGATGTGGTTTAATGTGTGGTCTGATGTGAGATCTGATGTGGTTTAATGTGTGGTCTGATGTGAGATCTGATGTGGTTTAATGTGTGGTCTGATGTGAGATCTGATGTGGTTTAATGTGTGGTCTGATGTGAGATCTGATGTGGTTTAATGTGTGGTCTTATATGAGATCGGATGTGGTTTAATGTGTGGTCTGATATGAGATCTGATGTGGTTTAATGTGTGGTCTGATATGAGATCTGATGTGGTTTAATGTGTGGTCTGATGTGAGATCTGATGTGGTTTAATGTGTGGTCTGATATGAGATCTGATGTGGTTTAATGTGTGGTCTGATATGAGATCTGATGTGGTTTAATGTGTGGTCTGATGTGAGATCTGATGTGGTTTAATGTGTGGTCTGATGTGAGATCTGATGTGGTTTAATGTGTGGTCTGATGTGGTTTAATGTGTGGTCTTATGATGAGATCTGATGTGGTTTAATGTGTGGTCTGATGTGAGATCTGATGTGGTTTAATGTGTGGTCTGATGTGAGATCTGATGTGGTTTAATGTGTGGTCTGATGTGAGATCTGATGTGGTTTAATGTGTGGTCTGATGTGAGATCTGATGTGGTTTAATGTGTGGTCTGATATGAGATCTGATGTGGTTTAATGTGTGGTCTGATGTGAGATCTGATGTGTTGATGTGGTTTGATAAGTGGCCTAATGTTGTCTGTGTGAGAAGTGAGATCAGATGTGTGGTCTGATATAATATATGATGTGCCATTTGTGGCCTGTAAAAAACCTCTGACCTCGATGAAACACTCGCTCGCTCGCTCGCACACACGTTATTGAACTTTGTGTCCAATTTTACAACCAACAAGCAAGAGGCAACAAATCGGTTAATGTTTTACTATTAAAAATAATTTATTCCAAGACCACATATAAATTATTCTGAAACACATTACAGATAATAATTGCAGTGAATAAATATGAAAAACAACTCAAAAATAACAAAATCAAAAAAGGCTTTTTTTTTTTTTTCTTCTTTCTTTCTTTTTATACAGTACATCATATGAAAAGTTGCACAAAAATTCTCGCCGTCTGCGTTTCCTGGGCGCCTAACTGGAATGTCAACGCGTACCCTACGTCCCAGTACCCTTCCCTACCTCCAGAGCAGCTTACTGAAGATTGTGCAAGTTAGAATCACGTCTTGACCAGATCCAGTAGATGATAAGTCCAGTAGAATGTCCCAGTGAGACGAGGGGCGAGTCAAACACAGACAGTTCACAAGAGCTCTAATCTAGCGTTCTCTTCCTCACCTCCGCTTTGCGCATACTACACGTATGCAAAGAATACACTGAGGCGTTGTGTGTTTAAAGGAGAGTAGTGCAACCAAACGAGTCACGTCGAGTACGAAAGGCAGTGGTGAATCTCCCGTCTCCAAACCTCTCTGCCACTACCGTGTTCTCCTGAAAATAAGCCCTAGTGAAGATGTCAGAAGCAAAAATGCCAGTCGTGTGTGTGATGTCATCGTGGGCGGAGCTACACCTCAGCCAGACGTGGACTCTTTAAGAAACACACACGGACTAAATACTCAACAACCAGCTTGGGAGAATAAGACCTAGCGACTCCTTTAGGGCACGACAGCAGACGCTTTTCGGAGAACCACGGCATTTTTTTGGCAAGACGGTACTGCTCAGCTCATCCCGACCGAAGAACGTCGGGAAGGTGTCAAGTATCTGGTGTTCATTGCACTTAAGGAATGTCTTTAGCCACATGTGTGAAAGAACGATCTATTAAATAGGACAGACAGAGTCGTACGTGGGTCAGCAAGGCAAGCGAAAGTGAAGACGACTTCAAGAAAAGTGATCGATGGCAAACAAAACCATTGTAAAAGGCAACGTGTCCACACCGGGACGTGAAACTGGAGCTTCGCCAGCTCGCATTGGCACTTAACCTACGTGATACGAAGAAACCATCAGCTGCTGTCTGAACCACCTCCACAAGGCCAAACGTCCTGTGTGTGTCTTCTGGATTCAACTTTGGTCAGTCGTGTTGGGTTGTGGGGATCCAATTGGATTTTCTCGGCTAACACCGATACCCTGTGGAACGCCATGTATTCTCCAGTATCGAGGGGTGAGAGGCGTGACTCTAATTGGCTTACAGGCGTGGTCTATCTGTGTGCCGCATCGTTTACCAAGTGCTTGTGCGTTTCCTCCCGCAGCCCGAAAGCAGTCGGGAATATTTGTACAGTGGTGCCCCCGACTTACAAAATTAATCTGTGCCGTTTCGTTAGGCGGGAATTTTGTTAGCTGAGCCGCATTTCACATGCCATTCACCTAATCCGGGCCATGAGTTTGTGAATTCAGACATTTTTTTTACATGTGATAAACTATTGTTAATAAATGTAATACAACATGTTACAAAGCGGTTGTTTAAATTTCCCATTGGCGATTGTTTATAAAGGTACAGTATATAATAATACAGCGGACAATCTCACATGAACGGTGACGGCCATCTTGAAATGACGTCACACAGACACGGATCAGAATGTTCCGCCTGGACCATATAGAGTTTAACAAAAAAAATAGAATGTATTATAATTCTTATTATTATTATTAACATCCAGCGATATTAGCGCATCCGCTATTTGCAAATTTCGATCAGCTTATTTGCATGTGGGGAAAAATTGTTTTGTGTTGGTGAGTTTGTTGGAGAATTGTAGGAGAATACGAGCTCATTTTATATTTTGGAAGCAATACGTTTGAAACTAACCAGTGTTTTTGTTGTTGTTTTTTGTTTAATTTGATGTTTTTTTGTACGTTTTGAGACAGTAAAAACTGTGAAAAGCGTCCTACAAATACTCATATTATTATTCATATTATGTGTGTGAGGATTAAACAACAGTTTTGACCACTTCTGGACTCTCATTCACGCCTGTAAGACCAAGACGCGCTCGTTTCGTATAGCAAATTTTTGTCCGCAACTCGGGACGAAATTTTCTCGGCGATGCATTTCATTACTCAGTTTTTTGCCAGTAAGCACATTCGTAAGTCGGGGTACCACTGTACTTGTAAAAATAAAACGGTTCTCAGGAGTCTCTTCAACACAAACGAAGCAAATGTTCTTCTCGTCACATTGTCCAAGCTTCCTTCTTCTGCTCAAGACCAGCCCAAGTGCGTTTCAGGCCCAGACGTCCCGTAGAGGAGCCGTGGTCATCAGAGGGTCAGGTCAGCCTCGGTAGATCTGCTTGAAGTGGTCGCACTCGTTGCAGTAGCCCTGCTTCTCCTGGTTGGCGTAATGGTCGCACCCTTGCGTCTTGCAGCGCTGCTTGCTCTTCTCTTTGGGCGCCTGGGCACGGCGACCCTCACGCTGACCTCGGCTCAGGCAGTCGGGACACAGGTCCGTGCAGCCGGGCGAGAGGTTCTTGCAGCCGCTGCGTCGACACTGGGCCTGGCCCAGCACCGGAGGTGGGCGTGGCTTGGAGGCTCGCTGAAAAAACAGACACATTGTTACCAATCTGTGAAAAAATACAGTGGCACCTCAACTCAACTTTGTTTATCAAGTACCTTAATTTCAACATCAGAGTTGGCTGTACACACAACAGTCAAACTTATAACAACAATAAGATATAAAACAAAGGTCAGACAATAAAAGACAGTAAAAGCCAACAACTCATACTGGGTTAAAACGCCAAGGCGAAATAGTGTGTTTTTTTAAGTGATTTGAAAACCAGAATAGTCTCGCTCCACAATTTTGGACCAACAATAGAGAAAGCTCTGTCCCGTCTCAGTTTCCTCCTAGTCTAGGGATGACTAGAAGTAGTGGTCTGCTGACCTGAGACAGCGTGATGGGGTGTAAGGCTGGAGTAGGTCAGACAAGTATTTCAGCCCAAGACCGGGAAGACACTTAAAAACGAATAAAACTATTTTAAAATCAACCCGAAAAGAAACCAGTGACCAGTGAAGCGCTGCTAAAGTTGGAGTGATGTTCTCTCATCTTTTAGTGCCAGTTTAAAGCAGGGATTAAGACTTCTGACTGAGTTGTGATAAAAGCATGGGTTAAAATCTCGAAGTGATGGTGTGAGAGAAATGGTTTTCCTTTGCCCAGTTGTCTTAGATGACAAAAGCCGAGCTTGACCACTGAACCAATCTGCACATCCATCTTGAGATTGCTGTCCAGTCTCATCCCAGGTTTGTTGCTGCCGATTTCACATAATCATTTAAAAAAACCCAAGTCCACCTGCACCTTAGAGGCATCACTAGGACCAAAAAGCAGGACCTCAGTTTTACTATCATTAAAATGCAGGCAGTTAAAAGACATCCGAGCTTTGATTTCCTCAACACACTGTAAAAGTTGCTTTGTAGAATAGGCGTAGAAACGTACAAAACTGCGGTTCACGGTTAGTGCCAGGGCTCCGTAAAATCAGACAAAATGTTTTTATAAATGGGAAAATATTGGTAATAAAATGTAATTAACATTCTGCATAACAGTTTTTATAAACTATTTAAAAAAAACTGTAAGAATTATAGGGATACAATGATACAGCGGACAACGTCAGGATGTTACAACAGTTATTGAAAAAAAAAAAAAACGTTAAAATGAGCACTGTTTCTAGGGGTGCTTTCACACCTGCCTTTTTTAGTTCGATTGAATCGCACCAGAGTTCGTTTCCCTGTTTGGTACGGTTCGTTTGGGCAGGTGTGAAAGCGACAATCGAACTCTGTTCCGCACCAAAAACGGACCAAACAAGCGTCCCGAGACCAAGAAAAAAGCTGGTCTCGGTACGCTTCCAAACGAACTCTGCTACGGTTCGCTTGTGGTGTGAAAGCGTCTCGGAGCGCTTGAACTTGAACCGCACCAAATGCAAAAACCACTGCGTATTTTGGCTAAATTCCGCTGCCGTAGTGACGCTGCGCTGAGGAAAAACCCCGGTAAATGTCCGTGTCAGCTTTCCCCTGAAGTGAATGTTCGCGCTTGCAGCATTCAAGGATTCTATTGCAGTCGCATCCGCGCTACACTCTCGGAATATAAATGTGTGTATATAATAAATGTTTGTCTCAAGCGATCAATACAAACTACATACGATACTTATATAGTTTAACACAGGCACAAAGCCAGCGCAGTCGTCTCCTTCGAGACTGAATAACGGCATGTTGTCTGCTTTATTTATGGAATTTATCCACAATTCTGATTAGTTGAAAAGCAGTTTAAGAACTATTTAAAGGACACATCTGGCCGATGAGTGAATTTTGACCAAGTTCCGCTGCCGTTGTGGCGCTGCGCTGAGTATATCTCCGATTCCGTGTCACGCGTTCAGCATTAAAATATTTTTTTTGCAGTCGCATCCGCGCTACACTCTCGAAATATAAATGTGTGTATATAATAAACATTTGTCTCAAGCGATCAATACACGCTATATACACGTTCTATAGTTTAATACAGGCACAAAGCCAGCGCTCTCAAAGTCGTCTCTCCAGACTCAATAACGGCATGTTGTCTATTTGCTTTATTTATGGAATTTACCCGCTAAATAACTAATTCTGATTCGTTGAAAAGAAGTAGAAATATTAAAAGGACACATCTGGCCAATGAGTGACGTGAATGTTGTCACATGACTGAATTTTGGTTTGGTTCGGATGAGAGCAAAAAGTGTGGTGTGAAAGGAGACTAAAATGCCAGAGAAATGCAACAATGTATCATTATAGTCCCTTGGTCCGGACCAAATGAACCGAACTACAAGTGTGAAAGCACCCTAGAACTAAACCAATAAATAAAAATGATGCTCTTTACTTTTCGGGTCGAGGGAATAACGGTGTGAAGAGCAGAGGCGTCAAGTAACAAAGTACTAATACTTCGATTCTTTACGCAAGCAGAATTTTTGTTTACTTTTACTTTCCTTGAGTAATTATTTTTCCGCCTACTTTTTACTTCTATTTTTTTACTCCTTACTTTTTGAGAACTAGCCGTGTTACTCCGGTTTCATTTCGGTTAGTTTTCTTTCCTTGTTGTTATGGCTCAAAAATAAAAATCCTGATAAAACGCGCCATCTCGGTATTCCTATTGGTTTGTACGCGCATTGGGCTTTGTTGCGCGACTTAATTATTTTTAAGTAGTTTTACTTGAGTAAATAGTTGAGCTGATACTTTTCCTTCCACAGAAGTTTTTTTTAACTCTAGTATTTATACTTCTACTTAAGTAACAAATGTGACTGCTTCGGAAAGCACTGGTGAGAAGTGTTTGAAAAACATGTCTAAATGGTGAAGAGCGCGTTGTTTTAAGACACGCTGAAGTGTTTTTTGCATGAAAAGTAGTTGCTTAATTACTTTAATTAATTACTTTTCGATTAATTTCCCAGCTATAGTTCGAAGTCAAAATTAAATGTCATAGAACAACAAAAATCTCTTTCTCTTTTACAACCGGATCCATAATAGTGACGTGTTTTTCGTGAATGATTCGTTCAAAATAAACACATTTTTTATGACTCGGGATGAACAAGTCTTCTCGGTGAGCGATTTGTTTATCACGAGACGCGCAGCGCATACTCTGTAGCGAGAAGAATCATTCGCAAATTGTTCAAACGGACAGCGCTGCATTCAGTAAAAAATGAACGAATAACTCGAAAAGAATTTTACTGAATTTCACTTTACTGTTCGAGAGTTAAAGACAGTCAGTTTAAAGAATCGAAATTCCTATCCTTTATCTGCGTGTCTGTCTACTGGTTTCTTTCTTTACCTTTTAGTATACTGTAATAACAAAATTGGCAAAATTTGAGAGAGAGAGCGGCTGCATACGGTGGCTTTGTTTCTGGTCTTCGTTTGCAAACGTTGTCACGTTTTCTTTCTCGCGCACGTGAAACCAAGATTTACAAACGAAAACAGACTTTTTTCAAAATGAAAGTTGATGGACTTACGGTGACGAGTGGCGGAGATGGAGCGCCCCTGCTGGACGCCTGGTTGAATCGGGCACTCTGTTCCTTCACGAAGCACTTGTTGCAGTAACCCTCCAGCATGGCCTTCCCATCGGACGCACAGCCCTGACCTCGACAGCGCGGACAGTTCTGGAACGCCACCTCGGACACGTGCCTCGGAAGAACCGATGGCGGGGCAGCTTCTGTGGAGCCAAAGTGTTAGTTGGAATAGGCTTTAAAAGGCTTTATACTAGGGCTGTCAAAGTTAACAAGTTAACGCACATGATTCATTTTAAATTTTGCAGTTTTTTTCACTTTCGGTTTGGTGAAAATGCAATAAATAGACCTTGTTAAAACTGAGACTCGACCATATTAGAATGTTTCAACTGCAAATACGTAATTTGTTCGTCAGATTCAAATCTCTGTTCAACAAGCCGCCACGGTAGATTCATAGGGATTAGATAAAGACAATACTGTATTTACTTACACTTATATTTAAAAACAGACATTCTAAGATTTATGTAATTTTTTTATGTACATTCTAAGACATATGTTTCATGTTAGAGTGATACGCATTTATTAAGTTAGTTTCTTTTCAGCTGACAAAAAGAAAGCAAAACGTGCTTCAAGCTACAGTTTTATTATTATTATTAATTGGTTTTATTTTTGTCCAGTTTTTATTAAGAGTGTAACCTAAAAAAATGGGTACTTCAAACTTTCAATTGATCTATAACATTTATATGTAAGTCCCAAATTGACTTTTTTGTGTGATGTATCTTGAATTAAGAGTGACTCGATGGTTAAAAAACTAAATTAAGAAAATATATTGCAAATTGAACAGAAATTATACTAAATTATTTCAACTAGTGTTGAGTTTACACTATTTTACCTATTACACCTCATTATCCATTATTCCAAGCTTTAGTCATTTAGTCGCCATTAATCGCGATGAATTTGGTCAGGGAAGTGCGATTAACTAGTTAAAAAAATTTAATCGTTTGACAGCACTACTTTAAACATTTAATATTTAATACGCTTGAAATACGAATGAAAGTCAAGTTGACAATTTTCATCTGTCGCTTAATCAGATTGTTGAAGAGCTGGAACCTTGAAGCACGTAGACGCCTCGTGCTAGAAGTGATATCTTTGCTCGTATGCTATATCTCAAATATGACAGTCTTGCTTTCTTTCGGCATCTAATTATATTCACTATATGGTGATATTTTTCTGATGTCCAATTGGCTGATGATCAGTGTCACACACTAACTCTCTCTCTCTATATCTCCTGAGCAGGGGTGTAAAGTACTTGAGTACACTTTGGGAAGTTTTGCAAATTCTGTAAATATTGTGATTACTTTTTGTACTTTAAATGTTTTTGGCAACTTTGTACTTGTACCGAGTGTCAAAAAAATAAGCAATTTTTAAATTCACGCAATCAATAAAGTACAAGTACTAGTACTAGTACAAGTAGAAATACAAGTTTCAAAATCTAAAGAATTTTTTTTCAGTTTCTTTACATGTTCGTCGTACTTTGTTTTTTTAGAATCAATTGTATTATACATACGTATACTGTACATATTGTATATTTACAAAAATCCCTACAGTGTACTCAAGTACTTTACACCTCTGCTCCGGACTCTGGGCTGTGACATGTTGTGTCTAGCCACTATCTTTATCATAATGAAGTCTTGTGACTGAGGAGCGACGCAGACGCTCGGATAGATTTTAAACGGATTTGGTGTCTGTGTCTCTCCTCTGTAATTTTGAAATCAACTTTAATCCATCGTATCGTGTGTTTTATTTCCCTATAAAGTACAGCATCTTAGACAAAGCACCGCTTATAAAGGATTTTGGACCCAGCGATGAAGCATTTAAATTCTCATTTAGTTTCTGTTTTTTTTTTTCTGTTTTTTCTGTTTTTTCTATCTATCTATCTATCTATCTATCTATCTATCTATCTATCTATCTATCTATCTATCTATCTATCTATCTATCTATCTATCTAAGCATCCACCTATCTATCCATCTGTCTGTCTGTCTAAGCATCCACCTATCTATTTGTCTGTCTGTCTGTCTGTCTGTCTGTCTGTCTATCTATCTATCTATCCACTCGCCCGTCCTCTTCACTAGGGCTTATATTCACCTTTTTCCCCATGTATTTCGGTGGCAAGCTGAGAGAAAAGCGGCACTCACGGTGATTGGTCTGGTAGTCCAGATAGCAGATGGTGCAGAATCCCAGCTTCTCCGAGGTTCCGAAGAAGGGGCAGCCGGAGCGCTTGCACTGTCGGGCGGCGGGGGGCTGCCAGGTGGTGCAGGGGTCCCGGTGCGGTGCCCAGGCGGAGGCCTCGGTGGGCGGAGGGTGGGACGCCGCGCTCCTCTGCATGCAGGCGGGGCAGAGTCCGTTAAATATCCTGAGGACCTCCTGCTGACACGCCACGCACTTCTCGGTGTCCCGCTGGGGCTCCTGCGAGCTCGCTGCCCACTGGCTCCAGGCGTGAGAAGGTCCTTGGGCGGGTTTGTGAGAAGGTCCTTGGGTCTGTCTGGCGGTGAAGCAGCGCTCGCAGAGGCCGTCGTGCTCCACGCTGAGCGTGAACAAGCATCCCGGCGTCTTGCACTTCATGGCGTGCGTCTCGCTGTACAGGCTCAGGCTGGGCGCGGTGGGCGGGGCCGAGCGGGGGCTGGGCGCGTTGGAGCACTCCAGGTCTGGCGTCTGATTGGCCGCAGAACTGGCCTCGGGCTTGTGACCCGCCTGCCGCTTCTCGAAGCACTCGTGACAGTGCGGCTGGGTGTCCACGGAGACGTAGAAGGTGCAGCGGGGCGTGGCGCAGCGGATCTCGATGAGCGAGAGCTGGGAGACGGAGAAGGGAGGTGGGCGCTGAGACTGGGGGGCCCACAGCGACTCCTTGTCCTCCTGCCAGCGCTTGTACTCGTGGTTGACCAGCTGTAAGTAGTCCTCCATCAGATTCATGTCTTCTGGTAAGTTGCCTTCATCCAATCTGAAAAAAAAAAAAAAAAATTATAAATAATACAGAAGTTCCACACAACCCTTCAGCTATGGCAGGGGTGGGCAAACTTTTTGATTCGCTGGCCACATTGAGTTCTAATATTTGATAAAGGGGCTGGACCGGGCTTTCTTGTCAAGCAGCTGTCAGTCACAATCTCACACAATCTTTGTCACAAAAAAAAATGACCAAAAAAAAAACCGGAATCGAAAAAAAATTCTCATACCAAAACGTGAAGATATTGTTTCTTAGAAATAATAAGAAACAAACAAAATACGTTTGTTTCTTAGATATTTACGTTTTATATTTTTGGCATCTTATTCCATAGAATGACACAGTATAAAAATGAATGTTAAAAAAATACTAGTACAATATGTATGGTTCCTCTTTCTTTTTTGAGTAAAAAAAAAAAAACCTTCATAACAGATTAACCGGAATTATGTGAATCGATTTCCAACGATTATATGTTCTGAATGTCGATCTTGATGCATCGCCCAGGCTTAGGCTCAGCTAGACATCAGTACCTTTTTTCCAACTTTTTATCCAGGGTTTTTTTCCTCGTTACAGAGGTTTTTACATGGCCACTGTCGCATTAAAAAGCAACAATTCTCTTACACATTCACACGTTAAAACTGTGAAAAGCGCCTTACAAACACTCAGAACTTGAACTAGAACTTGCCTGGCTGCCGTGATGATCTGGGTGGTGTTGTGTCCCAGCCCGATGACGGGGATCTCCAGGAGCATCAGATACTCCTTCAGGAGCTTCTCCTTCTGCTGCTGCTCCTTCTCGGCCAGGAAGTGAACCCCCAGCTCCTCAAACCCCCCCCGACCCGGGTTGATCAGCGGGACGGCTCGGATCTCTGGGCCGCTGTCTTTGATGGTGATCAGGGGCGCAAAGTGCTGCGAGTCGTAGCCCAGCACGATGGGATATTTGTAGCATTCCTCTGAGGGCCAGTGCAAGGGAAGGTAGACGCCGCCGACGTGGAGCGGCGAGAAGGACGAGCCGGACTTCATGCTTCTGAGAACCTGATCTGGAAGGGAAAAGAGGGCGTGAGAACCAAGTCGGCCTTTCAGCTCTGTCCCGGCGTGAGAATATACTCACCGGCGATGACTATGATGGGCCGCCGCAGGATGTTTGACAGCACAAAGATGTGAATGTCTTCCAAGGAGTCAAACTGCAGGCCGTTGCTGCTGGAGACGGGAGACGCCATTTCCACTATTTTAACCCATTCCTCTTCCCAGTTCTAGAGAAGAAGCACATGTCCTGGTCACATGACTGCTAGGGGTGAATACCGTATTGAGATGTGCCACGATATGGATTTTGCAATACTGTGGATATCGTGATAATTCATGAATTTGTTTTACATTCAGTATTTGTTATTGCTACAGTATAACACATTCGTTTCGTTACAACTATCAATGACGGCACGGAGAAAGCAGTAACAAAATAAATGGATCTCCGTTGTCTGCGCTGTGCCTTTAAGAGAAGAGCGGCTTAGTTTTAAAGACGCGCCAGAAAATTCAGCTTGTTTTATTTTGATCAAAGTCTGTTTTCAATTGTAAATCTTGGTTTCACGTGCGCGAGAAAGAAAGCGTGACAACGTTTACAAATGAAGACCAGAAACAAAGCCACCGTACGCAGCCGCTCGCACTCCCTCTCTCGCTCCCCCGTGGTTCGTGCCAGAGTTTATGCGTTTATGACATCACGGTTAGATTACTGTAATGGTCTTTTGGGGTGGTTCTCCTGCCAAACTAATAGATAAACTTCAGTTAGTTCAGAATGCAGCTGCTAGATTACTCACCAGAACAAAAAAGTATAACCACGTTAGTCCAGTGTTAATGTCGCTACACTGGTTACCTATTAAATATCGCAATTAGTTTAAAATTCTCTTAATCACAAAGAACTAAACGGTTTAGCTCCTCTATATCTCAGTGAGCTCATCACTTACTACGAGCCTACACGACTGCTGCACTCACAAAACTCCGGCCAGCTTATAATACCGCAAATCTCTAAAATCTACAAGAGAGGAGGTTTACCGCGGTGCTGTATCTCAGGCCGGTCTGCTGGAACTCCTGCGACTGCTGCAGCTCCATCTGGAAGCGCATCTTGAAGTCGGTGGTGTCCGTCTCCTTCAGCACTGCGTACAGAGCCTTCCTCAGAACCAGGTCCGTGTCCTGGACGCCCAGCAGGTACTGAGAGGCGGCGTGGAGGAGGCAGTTCCCATCACCTGAAACACAGGAAACACACACTCAGGTCCCATCCATCCAGATCGCGGAAAGGAGGCGGACACACACATTTTGTGGCAAACTGGCCAATAAAAGCAGTCAATAAGAACGTCAGCTCACCGAGGTTCAAAGGAGGGCTGGACGATCAATCGAAAAAAAAAATTTAAATTCAGAACTTATAATCGTTCACATTTTTTCCAGTGCATTTTTTCAGTAGAAAACTTGTCAAAGAACAAAGAACTGAGGGCATAAAATATAAAAACAAAATGAATAAAATAATCATTCATTAATCATAATTTGTGTTAAAATGTTTAATTAATCGCGTTATCGCCCAGCCCGAGTACAAATGATCAAAAAACGGCCTTTATTTGTTCTCTAGGTTTGGACATAAATTCAAAAATAAATAATAATAATAATAATAATAATAATAATAATAATTAAGGGTGTCACAATCCTCCAAATCCTCGATTTGATTATCGTACATTTTCGATTCTAAAGTCACAGTTCAATTCGATTCGCAATATAAAAAAGAAAAAATTGAAAGCATAAGTGTTTTATGCAATATAGTAATATCTGACCTTTGTCTGATGTTACTTTAACACTATAATGCAACAATAACTTACGTATATCTTAACATATAACTTATTAATAAGTGCATCACCGTAGCTGTGAGATGCGTTCTACATTGGATTTTAGCACGCTAATTAAATGCTTAAAACCGGGGGTTTTTCCATCGACAACACGAACATTGTCAACGTAACTCACTGGAAATCCATAATGCTACAACACCGGCGACTTCTGTAAAACAGGAATTTCAAATTGTGTCGACATTTGTTTGTCGGCTGTTTAGTTCACTCGCAGCATTTCAACATGCGTGTTTTTTTTTCCCCAAGCCACTTTTTGATTTCGAGATTGAGCATGAATTTTGATTGATTTCGATTTTAAATCACCCCTAATAATAGTAAATAGTAATTCATTTAATTAGTTTGCCGCCTTTCGAGACCCCCAAGGTGGCCTTACAGAATAAAACATACACACACCAATTGCCTGGCAAATGACATTAATGACGTTTTAGAAGTCTGAATACGTGCAAACCTAATAAAAACAATTCAAAAAGTAGTCACTCTTAAAGGCAAAGTTGTTTAAAATGATTTGAACCGACACTAGAGTCGGGATTGCTTGTAAATCAGTGACGTTCCACCCAGATCCACGGCTTTATGGCGCTTGTGCAACAAGTATCAGCAGCTCAAGGTTACACAAGAAAATCCCCATCATTCCTGAATTAACCCTTTAAAACCGCTTCCACTTTCTTTACACCATTCACGACTGAAGTGTCAGGACTTTCCAGAAAGGAGGAGCTATCACCACACACACACACACACACACACACTCCCTGAGGCCGTGGGATGAGTCCCAAGGAGTGTGCACTCAGTAGTGTTCTTTTAGTACTGCTCCCTGACAAGTGTTTACTCAGTAATGTTCTATTAGTAGTATTCTTTTAGTTTTGATCACTAAGGAGTGTTCACTCTGTAGTTTTCGTGTAGTACAGTTCACTGACAAGTGTTCACTCAATATTGTTCTTTTAATTTTGTTCACTAAGCAGTATTCACTCTGTAGTGTTCTATTAGTACTGTTCATTAAGGAGTGTTCACTCTTCTTTTAGTTTTGATCGCTGAGGAGTGTTCACTCAGTATTGTTCTTTTAGTTTTGTTCACTAAGGAGTGTTTACTCAGAAGTATTCTTTTAAGTTTGTTCACTAAAGAGTGTTCACTCAGTAGTGTTCTTTTCGTACTGTTCACTAAGGACGAGAAAGAGAAAGCGAGAGAGACAGAAACTATTTGTAAAGTGTTTCTATCAGACTCAATTTTAACTTTCATTTTGAATTATTTATTGAACTACAAAACAAGTGCCAAAGCTAAACGTAACTATTTTCTAAATAGCAACTAAACTGCGATGGGTGTCATGGCTCTCTGAAGAGTGTGTGTGTGTGTTGTGTGTGTACAGGAAGCAGTGAGTGTAAGTAAGGGTAAGTACAGGGAAACCACGGCTGTCGTCACTGACGGATGCTGAATGTCAATCGTTAAACTTAAAAAAGAAACTTTAAAAAGGTGGGTTTTATAAAAATAGAACTAAAAAAATCCTCTCAACATGGCGTCTGCGGTTGCTACTTATCTGTACATTTTCCCGATGCCACGTTTGTGAGATTGTGAATGTGGACACGATTCTGGATAAAATGGGAATCACAATTTTTTTGCGTAGATTAACAGGTCACGATTCTTTTCACGACTCTTTCTAGATATCTTATTATTTTAAATATTCGACACTGAAAATCAGGTTATCAAACAGCAGAATAATAACACTTTTTACTTATAAAACTTTCAATTAAAACAAATGGAATTAAACAGAAATGTAATGTAAAAGTAATGTTGTAAAGAAAAAAAAAATCCCAATAAACTTAAAAATACACATTCCAAGATACATTATGATGTACAGTTGAGGACAAAATTATTAGCTCTGTTTAAAAGCACTTTTGAAATACTTTTCAAACAATTATTGTTTTGTAGGCGGGGCTAATAATTCTGTCCTCTATTGTAGATGTTTGCTGTACGTGGTTTGCTGAGTGTAATCTTCTGGTTTGACACACACTTCAGAATAAAGTCCTTTTTCAGGTAGTAAAATGTCGGAGTTGATAGCAGAGGGGGCGTGGTTTATCTTTATGATTTATCTTTTATCCAGCCGATTTATCTTGTATTTGTGTATTTTTCTCCTGTTATTGTATTTTTATCTTTTATATTTTATCTTATCTCTATTTGTATTATTTATCTGTTATGATTTTTGCAGTTGTACTATTACTATTATTATTTGTACTACACTATTATTTGTTACCCCCGTCGGATAATTGTAAAATAAACTTCACGTTGCTGCAAAATAATTGTGTATGTGACAAATAAAATTTGAATTTGAGAGGCGCCCCAAAATACCACAGAAGTAATGCAAGATCATCTTTCCTTTATAATACCGGTATTTAAATGATCAAAACGGACAGTCTGACAAAAAAACGGGGGTCGTAGATCAGAGAGTATGGCAGAATCGTATAAATGCTGGATTAAGATCGTGAAGGGGAAGAAATCGAGATCGCAATCTTTTAACGATTAATCGTGCAGCTCCACCTCGGGTATAAAACTCAACCGCGAAGAAAATGAGAAGAAGAAAAGAGAACTATATAAAAACTCCCACTAAGGGACGAAAACTAGAACTACATTTATTGACACTTTCGTCAACGAATATAAAAACTAAACAAAAATGCCTTTCGTGACGACATCCAATCATAATCCAAGCTTGAGGAGAAAGGCGGGTGCAAACATAAAGTGAAGACTTCAGGAGTCTTTCAGCTGCAGGTAGTTATAGAGGATAAAACGGTCAGACAATCGGATTAATTATACATTAAACGCGACCTTAGAAAAACTATTTGTGATCCTATCACGTGCAGAAATACAACACACCTGAAGCGCCATCTGCTGATGAAACT
Source organism: Paedocypris micromegethes (assembly GCA_028031935.1). NCBI lineage: Eukaryota > Metazoa > Chordata > Actinopteri > Cypriniformes > Paedocypris > Paedocypris micromegethes. The sequence goes on from CM051500.1 coordinate 26,665,724, forward strand.
TCTTCTTTCACCGTGCAACCATTTGTTACATATACACTTTATGCAATTATAAATAATTTTATTTTACTGTATTTAACTTTCTCTTTGTTGAGGATTAATTTATGAGAATACATTTATTTGGATGGAAAGAAAAGTTCATAAAAATAAGTTCAAGAAAAAGAAATGTTTCTCCGAACCAGTAAAATCTGTGTATATAATTTATATGTTCATAGTTAACTACGTGTTCAGATTTCTTAGATATAGCAACTTTAGCAAACATCATATAATATATAGCACCTATGTTTTAGTTGACTAAATCTATACTGTAATTACGCGACTAAAATGCTGTGGTATTCATTAGACTAAAATTAGACTAAAACAATCTAAGACTTAAAATCAAGATGACTAAATTGGGACTAAAACTTAAACTTTCGTCAAAAGACTTTGACTAAAACCAAATTGAAAATCTGAAATTTGCTCAATGCCGCTGATTGGTTCTCACATAATGAACTTAAATGAAATGAACTTGAACATAATGTAGGCCGGTTTTCTAAAAAAAAAATCTCCAAATTCCAAACAATTCCACCAGGATTATTGAAAACGTACAACGGCACGTGACGGCGTAGTTACCATTAGTCCGCAGCGGAACCAGTTTCTTGATCTCGCGGCACCAGTTCAGCCTCTTCTCTTGCTCCAACGAACCCTGCATGGCCCGGTCCAGGATGGCGGCCTGGATGACCTCGCGAAAGGCCTGTGGGAACTGGCTCATGCGGATCATCTCCAGCGTGTAGCGGTGCATGCTGTGCAGGTGATGGACCACGCCCGCGCCAGCCGCCGGCTTCACCACGTCATTGGGGACCCTCTCGCGGATCTTCATGGCCTTCAGGAGGTTACTCACGAACAAGAACTTGGGCAGGAAGTTCTGGCCCTGGGACATGGTGATCTAGAGGGAGGAACCAATCTGTGAAAGACAGCAAGCGTAAACACCTCAGCTGCTGGAGAATTTCCCTCGGTTCACTTCCTCCAAAACGAGAACAGAATGTGAAACTCAGCTGTTGGTAAAACTTGTGTTTATAGATGTACAGAACATTTACTGGAATTTTACAGTTACACTCCCCGTCACGACCCGAACCGAGGCCCAAACACTTTTGGACTGACTCCTCAAAAACTTGGGAAAAAAAAATCTGTAATTTTTAGTACTCTTTGTGTGTGTAGTAAATAGTGTTGGGAGTAACGCGTTGCAAAAGTAAAGATCTACAATACAATATTAGTTATTACAGTAACGATGAGTAACGCATTACTAATAGTAATTTCAGGAATATATTTCTCGCTACATGTATTTGCATTACATTGAACTTTTCGCCCTCAAGACAACAAATCAAAAATGTAACATCTCCTGTTTCGTGAATTGACACTCGCTGGTTATTTTGTATTTTGTAAAGTTATTTCAATTTTTTTTTAAAGATGAGGACAGGAACATTGTGGCGAAATGCAACCTCTGTGTAAACGCAACAGAATTATCGAAATCAAAAAACAGCACTTGCAATTAAAAAAAAACACCTCGAACGGTGCCATCTGACCGATCAACTTGGGAAAACAAAGAAAACAGCAATGACAATGTCATCGGCCCTCAATGTCTTCTGGGAAGTCATTCAAAATGAATAAAACAGTGCTGAAGTTTACGGAGTCTTGTTGTGTCTAATATAAATATATTAACAAGTTATTCACAGATATATTCCAGGTTATTCACAGATATTGCCAGAAAACCGCTTTGTCTACCATACCTTTACACTTTGCCAATTATAAACTATGTTTATTGTTATTGGTAGCTGGGATAGGCCACAGTCATAAGGCTAAATAACATCACCTTCTACTGAATGTAAAATAAACAAAAAGGCACCTTTTGATATTTTAGGATGTTTATTTCTACTTCTGCTGTTTTTTTTTGTAGAAAGTAACCTAAAAGTAATACAGAAGTAATGTAACATTACAATTCTGAGACAGTAATATTGTAATGTAACAGCTAACTTTTTTTTTTATATACAAACAGTAATGTGTATTGTATTACAATTTCAAAGTAGCTTGCCCAAAACTAGTTGTAACAGGCTCTCGATGTCTGATTTTTAGGCTACATAACATCACCTTCTACTGGATGTAAGATAAACAAAAGGTAAACTTAAAAGTAATACAGAACTAACGTAACACATTACAATTCTGAGACAGTAATATTGTAATTTAACTTCATTTCTTTTTTACAAACAGTTCTGTGTAATGGATTACAATTTCGAAGTAGCTTCCCCAACACTAGTAGTAAAGAGCTCTCTACGTCTGATTTGTAGAGTAAGTACACCCGTGTTGACAGTCAAACATACACAAAAACATCCACAGATTTGGTGTAACACTGCGATTTAAACAACCACAACAACAACAACAAGGACAGCGTCGGTCTCTGCTGCCCGCGTGTTCGCTTTCCGACACAACTCGGGCAAAAAAGCGAAGCGAGAGGTGGCCTTCTTCCCCCGTTTCCCACCCCGAATCGCTCGCGACGCTCGCGCCGCCGCAGCGTCCACAGTCTCTTCAACACAAAGCACGACGGGGACAAAAGACGCCGCCGCGAAAACACGACAATTCCGCCGCTGACGCTCGGATTACGTAATTGCCTCGCCAGACAATGTATGTAACGCCGTGAAGCCTCGACGAAACGCGGCGGATCTGTCATGTGTGACGCCGCTCAGACAATGGCTGAAACACCGAGCACGCAACCGTCGGTAGATGCCAACCGTCGGCTGGATGTCAGAGCTCGGCTCGCGCTCTGGAAGAGCCCCCGGCGTGACGCTACCGAGGCCGGGGAGACTGGCAGCGACGGCTCGGGCAACTATTACCTGCTCAATATGTCCGTGTCCGCCAACAAAGCCCATGCGATGCTCCCGACTCCCCTACTAATCGTCCGCAGCCATGTGAGAGATCCGCGTGCGTAACTCCTCGCGCAGCGTTGCCTCGGGTTGTGGCGGCTCGGTTCGAGGCTCTACATCAGAGCCAGCGGGGGATTTCCACAAGGTACTTTCCACTTTCACGAGCCATAATGAGCGAGCACGCGCCCGTCTTCCGGTAGGGGCGCCACCGAGTTGCGTGACGCCGGACGTTGCGCGATGACGTCAGGCGGCAAATGTTTTGCGGCCACACCCTGAACGCGTGGTGGACATGTCACCTCGAAAGTCCCGGTGTGTGGAATGTACAGTCGCTGTCAATAATTAATTGTAATTATTCTGTGATATTTTTTTATTAGATTGTACTTTAAGCGTATGTAAAAGTTGATATATCATTAGTTTGTTTAGCTAGCCGTCATCTCTTCATCTGTCTCTGAGCGGGTGAGTGAGTGATATATATATATATATATATATATATATATATATATATATATATATATATATATATATATATATATATATACACACGAAACCCTAACCCTCCCACACGAACAAGATATATAAATAAGTTTAGATTAGAAATCAGAGTTAATTCTGAATTAGACTTTACGGCCAGAAGGTGGCGACAAAAGAGCGCGTTACCAATATTGGTTGTGCCAGAGAAGAATGAAGTTTCAACTCCAAAATGAATGGATTTTATTACAAAATTTCCCACTTTGCCCTGCTTTAGAGTTTCGAATATTTTACTGGAACTGATATTTTATATTTCACGCTATAGCGCTATTAGATCTGAATTGAAATTTGATCTATGTTGGTTTCAGCTTGATCTATGTTCTAAAATCTTCCAAAATGTGTGTGTGTGTGTGTGTGTGTGTGTGTGTGCGTGTGTGTGTGGTGGTGCGTGCGTGCGTGCGTGCGTGCGTGTTGATTTCATTTTGTTTAAGTTTTGAAAGAATTAAACGTCAGTAAAAACAATAATTTTAAAATCAAGATTCATTCAACTTTTATTTCTGAACCTCGGCAATCGCGTGTCTAGTTTGGCTCTGGAACGTGCTTGACATCATTTGAATAATGTGTTAACACATTTAAGCGAGTATTGAAATTTATCTGACAGGACATGTCAACACTATTTCTGGAACTTTTAAACCTGATTATATTGTGATCGGACACTAGGTGGCGCCGACGTTCCATAGTTTTGTAGTTTCGCAGTTTCTCAATCGCGTTATTGTCACTTGTTTCACTTGCTTATTACTTTACAAACATTACAACTTTTAATCTTAATCGAAACCTTAATCATAAACCAAAAAAACAAACAATGCTAATACATATTGTTTTTTTTCCTGCTGTTAAACGGAGCCACGGAAGACACGCCGAAGATTAAATTGTTGTTAAAAAAATGCTCATCAAACGCAGTAATTTTCACCGTTATAATTTAATATATGTTTTTATATTTACATTTATTTATAAAATTTTTGTCATTGCAACTTTTCAATTCACTTACTTTGGTGTAATCCTACCTGTCTAATATAAATTTAATAAAAGCTATTTACAAAACAAAAAAATGTATAAATCAAACTATAAAACAAAAAAATACTTCCACGCCCCTTCAAAATTATAAAAAAAAAGTTTGAAAGTTTGATTTAGACTTTATTAATTTTACTGGGATTTTTTTGTGTACAGCAGCAGCAAAAAGTTTTTAACAAATAAGGACAATTAAAAAGACAACTGTGAAGGCAAAAATGCAACAGCAAAGAGGAAAAAAAGATCAGTAGGTTGTGCAAAAATACAACTGTGCAAAAACAGTGGTGCAGTTGTGACGAGATAAAATTAAAAATATATTATGTTAAAATACATTTTATGTTACATTTATGTATTACACATTATAATATACAATAATTTGCTCACAAAACTCTCTTTCCTCTTCCTCTTCTCTCTCTCTCACACACACACACACACACACACACACACACACACACACTCACACACTACAGTTGTGGGCAACACTAAGTTATGTGCACCGCAGCAGATCAGTTCCCAGGGCCAGGGGCCACAAACTGCATGACAAAGGGCCCCGCGCGGAGCCTCCTGCCCCTGGGGAGCGAGTGGCGCTTATGCCCAGCGGGGCCGGAGCTTCAGGAAGGGAAGCTGATGTCTCCTAATGTCCAGCGTCCCTATCCAACCTTACTCTCCAAACATGTGTCACGCATTTAATCACATTATGTTCACAAGATTTAAAAGGTAGAAGCCTTTTTTTGTTTTGTTTTGTTTTGCCAATTCTCACCAATGCATCTTCAAATCAAATTCAAATTTTATTTGTCACATACAAATTATACGTGGTGCAACATGCAGTGAAATGTGTTTTTTGGTCGTTGTTGTGCGCTTTGAGACAGTTAAAACTGTGAAAAGCGCCTTACAAATGCTCATATTATTATTATTATGTAGGAGGTACAACAAAATGTGCAAGGGGGTAAATACAATAAAAAGATAAAGAATAGAAATACAATAAACACGGTATAAAGATGAAATATGCTATTCAAAATGTGCAAAGGAAATACCAAAAAGGTTAAAGAAAACAATAGAAATACAATAAAAACAAGCTGTGAAGATGAAAAATGAAAAAAAATACAACATTTCCGAGATAAAAAAAGTACAACTGAATAACGCCGAAGTGAGTCGAAGACAAATTCACAGATATATGTGTGTAATATTAAACATTTCATTTAATATTGGAAAGCATTGAAATGTTTTTTTTGTTTTAAATGATTTTTGGAATGTGAATACACACACATACACACACACACACTGTTACGCTGACCACTTTTCACTTTGCATCTTCCACTTTACACACTTTAAACTTTTTTTTTGGGGTCACTTTCGACTTTTTGCTCACTTTGTTAACTTCCTAATTGTATCTAAATTGCATTTCATTGTACTGCATGTTGTATTGTATTTTACATTGTATTTTATTTAGCATTGTATTGCATTTTATTTTTATCTTCCGCTGCTTAATGGTTGCACTACCACTTCTCCCATGTTTAAATGCTGGACGATTGGGAAAAACACACACACACACACACACACACACACTCATTTACATGCACACTCCTTCAAACTCCACTTCCTTCAAACACACTCACAGCACACACAAAATCGCTTAACACACACACACACACACACACACACACACTCTGCTCTTGAGTGACGGGCTGTGTGTGTGTGGCTCTGCAGGGGTCGTGTTGTTCTCTCCACACTTCTGCTGTCACTGGTCTCACACACACTTTCTGACGGAACCTTTCGTTGAAAATGTCATTTACACACAAGAAATCAGTGTGTAGCTGCTGTTTTGTTCAGCGCGCCGATTTCAAAAGTGAAAGCAATTTATTGTCACTTTCGCTTTTGACAATACGTGTGGCAATGTGTTTTATTTGAAAATATTTATTTGTTGTAGCCGTGTTTTTAAGACATTATTATATCTGTGTCATAAAACAATATACATAGTAAATCTAAATCACACACACACACACTTCCGCTCATACACACTCACAACTATTCACACATTTACACAGGTGCGCGCACCTCACACTCACACTTACACACACACACACACACACACACACTTGCATCTTCAGAAGAAAACTGCTATTAGAAAATGACAGAGAAACTTCTGGAGTGTAATCTCGGGTGTCACGCTGTGTTCTTAAATGTTTCTTTTGCAGACACAGTTACTTCTGCTTTACTTCACAATGTGATTTGTAGAGTTTCTTCACATTAACTGCTAGAATGAGTTTCCAAATCAAGCCACAACATAAACGCAGAAACGTCCTCTTTCCCTAAACATACTGATATGTATCTCCTGCTTACATTGTAGTTAGCACAAAGCTAATATGTATTTTTCAATTTACAACTGTTACACTCTGTTTGATTAAGCTGAATGTACACAGTAAGCCTTTTTTGTTTTGTTTTTTTTGTGCCAATTTTACATTAAGCACAATTGCAGACAGTCGTATAAAATGCAGGGCAGAGGTGTAAAGTACTTGAGTACACAGTACAGTAAGTAATTTTTGTACATTTTGTAAATATACAATATGTATACGTACATATGTATAATACAATTGATTAAAAAAAAAACAGTACGACGAACACGTAAAGAAACTGAAAAAAATGTATTGGACATTGAAACACAGAGAATAGTGTTTTTGTACTTGTATTAGTACTTGTACTTTATTGATTGCGTGATTGTATTGGGACTGCATCAATTTAAAAGTTGCTCGTATTTTTGATACTCAGAACAAGTACAAAGTAGCCAAAAATACTAATAAGTAAAAAAAAAAACATGTACAATATTTACTAAATACTGTACTCAAGTACTTTGCACACTTCTTTCCCTTCTACTTGATAAATGGATTTCTCTTCTACTTGATAAATGGTAAATTCTTTCCAGTGTACACGCAAAATTCCCGTGACCCGAGAGGATGAACCGGAAATAGAAAATCCCCCATTCGCTCAGCAGAAAGAGTGAAATCTCGGCAGTGTGGTGCTAATGGCAGGACACATCGGCCCCCGACCATCAGGTCAACAGTCGGGCGTCCTGCCAGCGTCTGAGCGGATCCCTGGGTAATGAAGAGCCCGGAGCAGTAAATCACACTCGCGGGTAAAAACAACAAGCCGCCGTATGCTTGTTAGCGCTTAGCTTGAGGTCCGGCGGCGCTAAGCTAACAGACACGGCGAATACTGTTACGCCTTTTCTTTACTGTAAAGGCAGAAAGGACGTAAATTCCAGCAGAAAGGCCCGAGGAACTGCTCCGCCATTGTGCTGATTGTCTTGGCCGACGTGTGTAAAGTGATGAGAGAGAACACTTTTACAACACAGACGCCAGTGACGGAAGAATAGAATTTTCTAACCAGCAGAGAGTCGGGTTCTCGCTAGGTTTGTTCCTCTCACCCCGCAAGAGAGGTTTTGTTGTCCTAGCCACTGTCGCGATCTAGCTTGCTCTTCTGGTCGTAGCCCATAGTCTGAACCACGATGGACAATGGACATTTTACTTTTTTAACTGACTCTTTTTGCCTAATTTTTGAACACAGAATAATGGACATTTCATGGTCTTGAACTAAGAAAAGCGCTACTACAGTATATAAATAAACTGGAAACTGGAACTAACATTTGCTCAATGACACTATTCTGGATTTTTTTTTGATACACAACCCGGTCACAGTTCTACAGAGGTATATCAAGTACCAGACCAACATACATGAATAAAAGTATGGGTACTTAATGTATAAGTTACTTCAATATAAGTAAAAAGTCACACATTTTAAATTTTAAAATTCACAAAATAAAACTTGAGTCAAAGTAGCAAAGTATCCGATTTTAAAAGAACTTGAGTATTTTACTCGTACTGAATTTAGGCAAAAGAAAAAACTTTTATTTTTAATTAAAATTATTTTATGAGAACTATTCATGTTTTCATTCAGAGGTTTTATTTTCTAATGCAGAAACGAAATGTAACACCTCAATGTTTAAAAAATGGTGGAACAAAATAAATAAAAAGAACAAAAAGTCAGACTCAATCCAACTGAAGTGTGCAAAAAAAAAAAAAAACTTTAATGTGATTCTGAGTGACCTCTTAGTCTCAAAGAGTATTTTTATTTATCTTCAAAAAAAGCTGGTTTGTAAAGTTCTTGTCTTGGTAACATTACACGTTATACATTACAATACAAAATCACCTCGTCCGACCAAGAAATTAACCGCGGTATAAACCACTTACCGTTAAACAATCTACACAATGGAACTAAGTGTCCATTCTAATGTAGTGGAGTGAAAAGTAGAGATACTCAATCACAAATATAGTGGAGTTGTATATATATATATATATATATATATATATATATATATATATATATATATATATATATATATTATACTCTGTACAAGTTCAAAGTAGCCAAAAGCATACTTACGTAACAAAGTCCATTTACTCAAGTACTTTACACTTCTACAGTTCTATGATTATTGAATTCAGTGCAAAATAAATAAAGTGTCACATTCGTTTATGGCAAAATTCTCTCTTATTCTTCTTGTTCGATTTCAATTTAAAGAACGTGATTTTGGCTAAAGAGGTTAAATGACAGTATGTCTGAGCATCTGTAAATGATATGCTGAAAGCAAATCCATGCCCGGAAATATTGCACTCCAGTCGGTGAATTGTTTTATAGAGATGGTGAAAAAAGATTAAATAAAGTACGGGATGACAATACAAAATGTAAAATGGGCTGTCGCTTTAGACTGAAGCAAGTGTCGGAGGAGATTGGATAAAAAAAAAGACAGTGTTCCGTTCAAACAAAGGGCTGTATTTTGCAAATTATTAATATGACTTTAATTAGCATATGATTTGCATTTTACCTAAGAACTCATTCACTGAGGTCAGTGAATAATACATTTAAGAATATAAGGAGCATATCTGCGGGCACGTTAAAAATTCTCAAATCTTCTTTTACGGTATTTATATACATTTTATATCAAGATTTTATATTTCACACTATTACAGTTTTATGAATACTTTTATATATTTCTAAATATTCTTTTACGATTTATGATCATTATCCCCTGCAGGATTCTGTTGTGGGTAAAGCAGCGGATTTTTTTCAAACTAAAGTCTTTCAGAATATGAACAATTCTAAAACAAACAAGTAATTTTGTCACTTACAGTTGCGTACAGAAACAGCCAAAGTACTTTAAAAAACATTATTGCGAAAGTGCCGCAAAACGTCTTGAAATTACTACCCCAATATGTCAGTGCATGATTTCGTAAATGACTATTTAAACACAACTGTATTGACGACAACAACGGATTGAACAAACAATCAAATATTTTGATGGTGAGCAGAATATTGTTATTACTATAACATGAGTGTGTGTGTGTGTGTGTGTGTGTGTGTGTGTGTGTGTGTGTGTGTGTGTGTGTGTGTGTGTAGAATAGAATAGCCATTTATTGTCGCTGTGCACATACAGTATCATGTACAAAAAATTATAGCATCTTTCTATGCAGTGCAACACGCATTAATAATTCTGGTTCAAACATTTACATGTAATACAATATAGTACAGACATAGTATTTTTTACAACAGAGGAGTAGTGTGTGTGCTATAATAATGTAATTGTGCAGTCTAAAGTTGTACATGTGCGACACACACACACACACACACACACACAAACACACACACACACACACTCATTTACTCATCAACAGTCACTATGTCATTCGGATATTTCGAACACGACTATATTTAGGAGTCGTCTGTCAGACCTAATCATCCCATAATGATCCCGACTTAAACGCGCAAAGTTTGCCGAGCAAAAGTTCTCCTGGAGTTTGTTCTCCTCCTTGATTCCCACTGATGGGGAAAGGCAAAGGAAGACCTTCCACCATGTCCAATCGGCCTTTCTTCCGGAGGTCAGGACATTCTGTCTGGGTCCACTTGCATCTTTAACTCGGAGCTTTTCCCATTCACGCACACAATGTAACTGTCAATCTGAGCAAGAGTTTCTGCTTCCACTGGCTCCACATCTCACAGGGAAACACAATATTTCACAGCACCGAACAATCGCCTGTCTGCTCAGGCCCACCATATGCTTGGTCCGGGGAGCAATATTGACACACATCACCAATTATTCATAACCCGGTGGGCTTCTGTTACACGCAGGTCTTGTGAAGTGATCTGGACCAGTCTGAGAAGACGTGGAAGACCACAGCATCGCTTCTTGAAGCTCAATTGCTGGAAATTATACGTGCGTCGAGAATCGTTTATCATCTGCTGTAGTGTGAAATTGTCGCATTACTGTGCAATTTGGCGGAAAAAGGGGAGCGGAGAAATCTCAACGTCTATTTTGTCCTTCTTCGGATGGGAACTAGAAGAGCCGATGTTAAAAAGGATGTGTAATAGCTTTGTTATTAACACGTCGTGAGGACCAGGCTCTCCTCAGTCATCACGTCCCCTGCTGGGTGGGAAAATGCAGAGTTCATCAGAGCATGACACAAGCTCAGGAAGTGCCGCGACGTTCCTCAGCTTCCAGCAGGACGTCTTAGGTGGACGCCGAGCATTCAAAACGGGGAGAAAATATGTTGCTGTTAGAGACACAGATTCTTTTCTTCCGTTTCTAGGTGCTGGATCATGCCGACCATCTGTGGGCTAAAGGCGGGGCCCGGAGAGGAAACTGACCAATCAGAAGTCTGCACAACCTATGAAGTAAAGAACGCACTTCCCAACACATGCAAACATCTTTTCTAATTCCTATCCCAGGCGTTTGCTTTGGCTTTAAGTTTCTCTGTGAGCAGGTGGAATTGTATTATAACACGCGTAATAACACAGTGAAATATAGCTGTGAGCACCAACGACTGGGTCTAAAAATCATAACATTTGGTTTTCCAATACATGTTTTCACTTTGGCAGTGTGTGTGTGCATTTTTATGGGAAATATTGACTTACTGTATTACTATATGTAATTATAAGATAAACTACAGTTTTTAACAGATCTGAGCTTGTATCTTGTGTAGTTTAGATTTTTTTGTGCAGATTCAACTGCCTAAACATTCCACATTCAAATGAACAATTCTGGACCGGTTCTGTTGGTGGAATCACAATTGGACCATACTTATTGTCCGGCATCTTAAGGAGGGAGATTGAACCAATTTCCCAATGGAGAGGACTTTTATTTTACAAAAAACAAAATTGCTAAGTAAAAATAATAAAACATTGTAAGGCAAAAAATGGTTCAAGTATATTTACGTAGCGCTTTTCTTAGTTCGAGACCAAAGCAAAGTTGCTATGTGAATTAGGGAAAAAATGTCGTAAAAAATGAAAAATGGCCATTATTCATCTGTGTTCAAAAATTAGGGAAAAAGATCATAAAAGTTCAGTTAAAAAAAGAAAAAAAAAAAAGAAAGAATAATGTCCAATGTCCAAAAAAAACCCACATTGGTCAAACAATCTCTTGTAGAGAGAACATCTTGTAACATCTTGTAGAGAGAACAACGTGTGTGTGTGTGTGTGTGTGTGTGTGTGTGTGTGTGTGTGTGTGTGTGTGTGTGTGTGTGTGAGAGTGCGTGTGTGTGTGTGAGAGTGCGTGTGATGATTGAATAATGGTGAGTGAGAGAGATAATAACTAAGAATGACTGAAAAAACCAGAGTCAGAGTGGAAGCAGGAAGTGCGTGCTCCAGCATCAGTATAACACATAAATTCTGTTATAAATGTTTAGCTTTTCAAGTGTGTGTGATGACTTTATTCAGAATCAGTCTGTCAGGAGAATATGTCAGGCACAGGTTTTTTCGATGCTAAATGCATGTTGTTCAGTTTTCGTTTAACAAATTCTACCTTCATGAGAAGCAGAAGTAGTTCTGTGCTGTGTTTGTGTTGGGAAAAATAAATTGTTTAATATTTTGATACTCCTCGTCTTATTTCAGATAATAATGAAAGTGGAGGGCCCGAAGTAGCCTTGAGTCGACAATAAATGAAACCCAAAATTGGGTTTCTACTCATTTCTATTGTTTCACTTTTCTCTAATTTTTTTCCTCTGTCTTATAAGCGGGTATAAACAGAATACCACAATCTCACAGCTGAAGTGGGGATGGTTACTTATAAGCAAGCAAATATATATGGTGGACGTGCAGGTCAAAGGATAGATGATTATCGAATTTGACACCAAATGACAGATTCAGTTAGGTTGATTCTGAGAAAGTCCCTCTCTAAAGAAACTTTTCACTGCATGTAAAAGTGTATGTGACAATAAATGTGATTTGAAAATTTCAAACCGATGCTTGAAATTGAGCAAGAGCGTAACTGATTTTGTGTGCCAATAATAAGAGCTTCTGTTTTCTCAGTTTGAGGAAGTTTGCACACATCCAAATCCTAACTTCTTCAAGACAGGGTTAGAGATGAAAGAGTTGACATGCAGGAGAGGGATTGAGTCTGCATAGCAGTGGAAAGAAACACCATGTTTGTCGACGATCTGTTTGTGAAGATATTGATTTTGGATGTTGAACAAAGTTGGTCCCAGAATAGACCCCTGGGGAATGTGTGGCTAAGACTTTGCCTCAGCAAGGCCCACAAACTCAAGCCTGTTAGTCAGGTAGAATCTGACCCATTCCAAGGCAGCACTGGATAGACCAACCTTGTGTTTCAGATGCTTGAGGAGGATTTTATGATCCATAGTGTCTAAGGCAGCCGAGAGGTCCAGGAGAATGAGAAGAGAAGGTAAGCCCTGATCTGCGGTGGTTAGAAGGTCATTTGTCACCCTCACCTGCACATTCTCTGGGCTATGGACGGAACGGAATCCAGGTTGGTTTTTTTCAAATGATCATGAAGTTGGGCCGAGATTGCATTTTCCATGTCTTTAGAGAGAAACAGGAGGTTGGAAATAGGCCGATAGTTTGCAAGGACCTTCAGATCTAGGGGTTCTGATGATGTGCCTCACTGTTAAAGATGGAGCTGTTTATGATGTGTGATGAGAGGGGCTTTGGCAGAGATGTTGGCCTTAATCAGGAGGGTAGGAATTGGATCAACGGCACAGGATGAGGTTTTCATGTTCAGGATGATGTTCTTCTGAACTGCAGAAGGGTGTTTTTGTGTCTTCGCCTCTACCTTTGTGTTGCAGAATGCAAGAAATCTAATGTAACCACCTTCAGAGGTGTCATTGGTTGTTTTACAATGCGAGTAGCTTTAGTAGCCTAATACATTTTGGGAGTCACCAATGTATTCTCCATTTAGCCAATACAAACACACGGAGCAGTGGTCAGTCCTAAACCTTGGTCCGGTGAGCAGAATATTTAATTTCACTATCTTACTCAAGAACTTTGCTTTGTTTTTTGGAACTAGTGGAACGGTTGGCTTCATGTCACCATGGAGTCAGTATATTTACATCCTTAAGGAATATTGGTGCCCCACGTTCAGATAAATATGGCCAATTTGTGGCCAAACAGTCGTGAGTAGAGTGAATATATGAATGGACTTAGAACACGTCCCTGTGGAGCTCCAGTGTTGAGTTCAAGTTGTGTTGGTTGTGAATCTGAACGCAGGATGATGTATCAATGTGCCTGTCCAGCCTGGAGTAAATGATGGAATTGAATTTGACTCCAAAATGGCGAGAAAGAATATCAAGGTGTCCTTTCAGACTTTGTGAGATGTTTCTTTTAGTTTTATTTTTTCTCACTACTTTATCAGCATTGTAAAAGATGGGCATCATTGTTGTTGTTGTTGATGTTGTTGTTGTTGTTTGGTTACGTTTGTTAAAAGTTGTTGAAAAATGTTAATAAAAAGATACATTAAAAAAAAATTCAATGCGTTATGAGACAGAAGTTCTATCAGACTTTCATACCCATCATTTTATTATAAGCTTTGCCCATGCGTCACTGCACAAGTCGATATTTACACTCCAACCAAAAATGTCTGACTATTGTTAAGATAATACAGCAATTTCTAACAGATTTATCGATTTTTATTTATTTTTAAGACAGATCTATCTGCCTAAAAAGGCCGAACCTGATGTAATTGTTTAATGCGCATGCAGTAGCAAACATGATAGAACTGGACTGAACCAGTTGCTGGAAAAGTTCCTCTACACACTTATGTAGATATTGCACCAAAACCAGACATTTACAGCTAGAATAGCTATTTACCACATTAGCAATGTCTAGAGTGTATTTATGATTAATTTGAAGTTATTTTCATTGATAAGAACACTGCTTTTCGTTCAAAAATAAAGACAATTCAAGTGACCCCCAAGCTTTTGAACGGTATTGTGTCTTCGTTGCTATCAGAGACAAAGTGACCGCTTCAAAGCGACGTTTTGCACTGGTCCGAACAAAGGAGAGCTGACAAAAAGTACACGCCGTAAAAAAATCTGCCAGCACGGAGCCAAAGGGACGATATAAATATGAATGTCATCGCTGGTGGAATGTTCCATCGGGGAAATTGACTTCTTACCCTACTGCTGTCTTCAGCCATATGCTGATGTTTTCACATTCCAGAAAACCAGTTCAGGGAGTCGTAAAGTTTCTTTCATTCGGAATGATGCCCTGATGCTGCAGAATGAAAGGCCTGGCCTTCTGCTGCGCCGCAGAGACTTAAGTGCTGCTCCACGCCGTGTCGGACGGCCCGGCAGCCTCAGCTTATTTATTTTTCATGTCTGTAAACATCTCTCATACTTGCAGGAGAAATTACCAAAGTTTTTACTGATGCAGGGAAAAGGCGGTTTATGGTTCAGCTGCCACTGTTAGCGGAGAACATCCAGCTTCATGCGTCTTCTAAAAGCTTTACGTAAAGCCGTCTTCAAGCTTTACAAAGTCGGGTCATCTGGGGCCGTAAAGAGAAAGTGAAAGTGAAAGAGAAATCTTCTAAAGTCATGACAATCAGTTGTCAACTTGTGGAATTGATTTAGCAAGAATCTAATGTAGCAAATTATGCAAAGTTGTTTGGGAAAAAAAGCAACGTTCAGTATTTTAATCTTGTTTTTACCACAGGCAGTGGATCTCATACTCTATAATCATGGTAATGCAATAAAACATTTCGTACATTTTAGACATGGATAATAATATACTTATTAATCCTATTTAGCCTTTTAATGAGACTTGTATTTAGCAGCTTCCAATAAACAAGAGTTTCGTGGAAAAACAGTACAAGCTATAGTTTATTTTAAGGAGTAATGTTTCTTCTCCCTCTGGTGTACAGTCAATAACATACATTTTTAACTATTGTTTTTTTTTTTATCTTTATTTACATGTCATGTGTGTGACAAAACAAAGTTTATCTAATCGTATCTATTTATTTGAGTATAGTTTTTTTTTGTTTTTTTGTCGTTAATGTTTCTTTTCTTTCCCCATTTTTCAAATGTTTATCAGATGTGAAAATATGTTAATACGTAAAATAATTGCCTTTCAAATGCCACCCGACCAAGATCAAAACATTTTCTCTGATTTGACAGCTTGAAATTAAAATGAAGCCGTAGTTAAAATACAAACGTTTATGAAGGAAAAAGGAATACGCGGTAGAACAGCTTAATATGCACGTTAGCTGGCATTTAGCTTTCAAGCTTCGCCTAGCATTAGCTTCAGAGCATCAGTTAGCTTTCAAACGTTAGCTTTTGAACAGTAGCTTTGAAAAGTCAGTTTCTAAACGTTTGTTGCAATTAATGTAGCAATTTTTTTTTGTTTGCGACTAGGCCGGGTTTGTTGTACCTCCAAATTTGAGAACTGGATCAAAACCATGTTTTACTAGATAATGCTAATTGATTGCTCTTCCAAATGCTACTGTTGGCATCCAGGAAGATTGTTGGCAATTTGTTCGACAAACTGTTAGAACTCTTGTCGACTTCCTGCAGGATTTTGTCGCCACCGCGTTGTCGCTGACTTCACTCAGTACGGTTACGTAAGGCGTTCGCCATTCACCGAACAGACTGACAGATGCTCGGTCCAGCTGGTGCGGAGAAAGTTTATAGCCCAGTTGGAACGAAGGTCCTCACGCTCTCCACAGTGTTGGCTGTCCGCGCTTTTTTAACGAGTCACGGATAGACTGTTTATCTCCTGCTCCCTGCTGTTTCGGCATTTTCCCTTCCAGAACAATCCCAGAAACACATGCTGCTACAGACGCCAGCGCGATGTGCACAGACAGCCCGGCCAAATCGTTAGAAGAGAGACGTTTTCCCGCAGCCGAATTACAAGACGTGTGATAAAGCAGAGACTCAGATGTTCCGTTTGACCCCTTCAATACGCTTGGCCAGAGAAGCTGGAGACCAGCCAATGCTCCACCAACACTCAAACCGTGTCTTAATTGGCAGGCTTTGTTGTTCATGTTTTGGCTCGGTTGAAAATGGCGTGAAGCGCGTTTGGTGTAATCGCGTTAGGTTGGAAGTGACAGGTGGTGTTGACAGAGTGGGATTTAAAGTAGTGCGAGCTCGAGGAGGGTCTGAGGAAGACCAGCCCAAACTGCTGTAAATAAAAGCCGACCGAGCAGATGAAGTGCAGACAAAAATCCTTTCTTTTCCCCTCAATCAAAGCTCCTTTAAAATCGCATCAGTTGTTGGGTAGGAAAGCGCGCACGCTTTGTGGAGTTGGTCTAGTTAACTTGTGATTGTTTGATTAGAAGGAGGGAAGAAATGATTGGAAATGACTGTAAAATGTGAAGGAATAATGATTGTAGGAATAATAATGGCATTTAAATAATGACATTTGTTTGTTCAAGTTCCAGTTTATTTGTATAGCGCTTTTCTTAGTTCAAGACCAACGCAAAGATGCTATGCGAACTAGGGAAAAAATTCCCTTATTTGTCTGTGTTCAAAAATTAGGAAAAAAGAGTCCGTTAAAAAAAGAAAAATGTCAACATTGTCCATTGTTGTTCAGACTATGATGGAATGATGGGACTATGACCAGTTTGTGTGTGTGTCTGTGTGTGTTACATTTCTGTGTTTGAAAAAGGTAATTTAAGTGAGTTAGTTGCTCAATATTGCCATTGAGGATCAATGGGAAATTGTACTCTGCATTTAACCGTTGAAGTGACACAAACCCGGAGCAGTGGGCAGTCTTCAGCCATGATGTCGGGGGTCCGTCAAACTTACCGGACCGGGATTTGCTACTTGCTGGACCACAATTGAATTGTCCATGTTCTCTGTCTGTCTGTCTGTCTTTCTTTATATCTGTCTGTCTTGCGCATTCAGCTCTCTGTCTGTCTAATTATTCATCTATCTAGTTTAACCCATCTGTCTGTCTATTTTTGCTATGATGTTGTCTATCTGTCTGACTAACTGTCTGTATGTTTATTTCTTCTATTCAGCTCTCTGTTTATTTATTTTTATAGACTTGTTTTTTTACTTAATATTAATTTGTAATTCGTTTTGAGTCTTTTGCATATTTTTGTATTTGTCATGTGGATGACGACATTTCAACGGTCCAATACGTGTATTACATCTGTCTGTTTCTTGCTCCGTTCAGCTGTCTGTCTGTTTATTTTTTGGTTGTCTGTCTGACCATCATTGATTTATTCTGCCAACCTCCTAGGCCTGTCTGTCCGTATCTGCCTGTCTGTCTAGCAACGTATCTGTTTGTCGATGTGTCTTGTCTGTCTGTCAGTTGTCCATTTCTGTCTGTCTTTCTAATTGTCTTCTCATCTGTCTGTCTATCTTATCATTCAACCCTCTCTCTGCTATTGATCCATCCCTCCATTCATCCTCCTGTTCACCATCCACCCTTGAAGGTCTCGAAGGGTGCCAAATAAATTAGATGCATTATTATTATTATTATTATTATTATCCATCCATTCTGTCCATCATCCATCCATCCATGCCTTCCCCATCCATACATACACTCCTCCATGCCTTCCTCCCTCCATCCATTCCTCCATGCCTCCCTCATCCATCCATTTCTCCATGCCTTCCTACATCCATCCATCCATTCCTTTATGCCTCCATCCATCCTGTCCTCCAGCCATCCCATCCTCCATTCTTCAATGCCTCCATCCATTCATCCATTCCTTCATGCCTACCTACATCCATCCATTCTGTCCTCCATCCATCCTGTCCTCCAACCATCCATTCCTCCATGCCTTCATCCATTCAGCCATCCCGCCCTCCATCCATCCATTCCTCCAAGCCTCCCTCCATCCATCCTGTCCACCATCCCTTCCTCCAAGCCTCCCTCCATCCATCCTGTCCACCATCCCTTCCTCCATGCCTCCCTCCATCTATCCATCCATCCTGTCCTCCATCCATTCCTCCTTGTCTCCATCCATCTTGTCCTCCATCCATTCTTCCATGCCTCCATCCATCCATCCATGCATCCATCCACTCAACCAGCCCTATCTATCAGTCTGCCTTTTCGAAAAAACCTCAGCACATAAACCGGACATATGGAAAGATTGTGTCTGGACTCTGGAGACTATAACCCAGAATGCAGGACGAGGAGTGGAGACGTTTGCTTTCTTGCCGAGGCGGCGAAAGCGTCGGGCATCGGTGGCCGAGCCCAGCAGCGTGAAATCTTCATTCTGCAATTGTCTCCATTGTGGTGGGCCGAGAATTTACTGTTGTGGCATTCTTGTCATTGTACAGGTCACTGAGGCCGAGGCGGCCGAGTAGAAAAGATCCTGCGAGGTGGAAAACAAAAGGCAAAAGCCACTCCATAAACGTCTCCCCTCGGCAGCCCTGAAGCCCCAGCAAGACGTCAGCGCTAGCAGCTTCATTAGCTCGTCTTCCCGCCGCTCTTTGTCTCTGTTTCGCCTCTTGACAGAAATCCGTGTCTCCTTTACAGCTCAATACCAACAAACATCAGGCCTTTCAGTGCCAACAAAGAGCCCGACAGCCAGCGCTAAAGCCTACACAACACATCCGCCTCATTGTCCGCCAGTTATTTTTTAACTAAGTTCCAATGGTTCATTAAGTCTTCCTTTATATCGTGACACTGAGCAGAACATCCACGGAAAAACGCCAATCATCACGCCATCCGGTTTGTCCACTGTTTTCTCAAAAGTCCTTTGAAACGCACCATAAGCACGTCAACTTTTCAAAGTGTTTCAACTATCTGTAGGAAATGCTGAAATGAAAAGAAATACTCTTTTCAATAAGTAGTGTTGACTCAGCCAACCTCTTGATACCATGAAATTATATATATTTTTTATTTGCTTTGCTAGTTGGGCTTTTAGAAGCACAAAAGGTATAAGTGTCTGTTTTTTTTTTTACATGATTTAGTGTTGGAGATATTACATATGTTATTACTAAATAATTCACTAATTTAATACCTAAATTTACTTGTTTTCATCTATCTTTTGCGTTCTAACAAAAGGGACACGTCTTGCCTAAACATCACGCTCATAATTTTTCGTAAAAAATGAAATTAAATACTTCCTTTGTAAAGACTTGTGTCCGACAGAACTTCTGTCGTCTTTTCCGCCATTTTCGCCAAATCTGCGAAATGCGCTTTGACGTTTTGACTAGGGCTTGGTCTAAGACCACGACAACATGGTTGATCCATTTTAGCACGTCCGGGTTTAACACAGCGGGTGGAAAAACTCTGTGATGTGCAGTGACCTGACGAGGACACTAGGACCCAGGCGGTTTAGCAGAGGACGAAGTAAAAACACTCATTTACACTTTAATTGAGTAAATATTTTTGCGCCTACTTTTTTACTTCTACTCCTTAAACTTGTATGCAAATGTCTTTACTTTCTACTACTGACATGTTTTTAAAAAAAAAAAACAGCCTCGCTACTTCAATTTCACTTAGGTTAGTTTTATTTCCATCATCAATCTAAAATAAACATCCAGATAAGTCTCGCAATCCGGTTATGGTAAACTTGATTGTGGTTGGATGAGACTCATCAACACGTATCATTTCGACACCCTTTTGGTCCCACACACGCAATGAAGTGACAAACCCGGAGCAGTGGGCAGCCTTAAGCTGTGGTGTCGGGGGGCATGTGAGGGTACAAAGGGTATAAAGGGTATAATGACAAATAAAATTGGAATTTTTTGAAAATTTGAAATTTTTTGAACTGCCACACTTAGCAGTGTCCACTTGATAGTGTGCATTAGCTGTCTTTACTTAGCTGCGTTCGCACAGCAATGAGTAAGACACATTCATCAGTCCAGCCGAGTAGACACGTTTAAACCAGGGGTGTCAAACACATGGCCCGTGTGCCGGAACCGGTCCCAAAGGGGGTTCGATCAGGCCCGCAGAATAATTTGAAAATGGAAATAAATGCATATATTTTTTTAGCTGCTGTTTCCATCAGAGTAGAACGGCATATCACTGAGACAGATAGAAAAGAGCTACTGACTGTTAAGATAAAATATAAATATGTCTAGTATAAAGTATATAAAATATAAAATTAGAGTTTCAAAAAAAGGGTTCCAAACGTTTTCAATAAAACAAATATTATGTTTCAAATAAACATATCAACAGTAAACAATCAACAAAGTAAACAGTAATATAGAAAAGCAAACAAAATTTTACATTTTTTTTAGCAAGCTAATATTGCACATTTGTCTAAGAAAATATGAGGCAATTCATATTGTAGTAGAAATGTAGAATTGTAAATGAGGAAGGATAGTTCATTACATTTCAGTATTTTACTAATATTCTCATGCTTCTTTACACCAAAACAAAGGAAAGACATGATGTTTTGGTTATAGCAGAGTGTAATAATAATAATTCATACTATTTTTTATTTGGTATTAAGTATGGTATAATTTTAATGGTCCGGCCTGCTTGACATCTCCCTAGGATGTGGCTCACGATGTGAAATGAGTTTGACACCCCTGCATTCAACTTTACCGAACTCAATAAAACAACCAAGCTCAACTTCAACGACATACGTTGAGAAATCGAGTCTTTTTTTTTTTCGCATTGCCGCCTGTTGATTATTTTGACCAGCACATTCCCGGGCAACAGTTTCTTTCAGGCACATTTCTTGTTGTCCTTTCAGACCGGAGCCCTTGTTTGCCTTTATTCTTGCCGCTCTTCAAAGACTCCAAACAGATTGATTTTCATGTGAACACAGCTGACGTGGAGACCCGGTCTTTCAGTGGCTGGCCGGCGTTTGTCTACCTCGGCGTGAGGCTGAACCGTACCAATCAGAAAACAAACTGGCTTTCATGGGACCGTGTCAAAGGTGAGTGGTGGCTCCGTAGCCATGGCAAACTACCTGGCTGAAGTCGTGTCCGTGTGGGAACGGCCATTAGAAGCTCCGTCAGCGTGATCAATGGCTTGGAGATCTCAGTGGCACCTCCACAATGGAAACCACTTCAAGGCCTTTGTTTGAATGTGGAATCCAGGAGCGAGGTCGGCGTTCACTTCTCCGTGATTTCATTTTTATTTTTTTTTCAAATTGGTAATTTTTTCCCCTTGTTTTTAGTCAAATATTTATTCATATCTATTAGTTTTGTATTTTTAAACTTTGTATTGTTATCTCGTATCTCTCGCATACACCCCCCCCCCCC
>CM051500.1:26687609-26753871 GCA_028031935.1 Paedocypris micromegethes
CACACACACACCAAGTGTTTAAATGATGGACGATTTTAAAAAAAACATTTCATTGCATGTTGTGCCATGTACAATGACTGTATGACAAAATTTGAATTTAAAATATTTAAAAATAGAAACTGTGTCTTCTAGTTGTAAAAATACAATACATAACCGCAAAAAAAATGTAATAATGTTAATATAAAAAGAAAAAGAATTTTGAATACTTGCACCAAGTTATGACAAAATGTTCTGCGTAAATTTGAGAGTTACAATTCATTCAAGATTCAAAAAACTTTATTCATCCCCAGTTTTTTAAATCTTGAATCCTATAAACAATTTATTAGTCTTTGAATAGATCATTCTCATTTGTTTTCATTCTCGTTTTTTTTTTTTTTTTTTTTCCAAAAAATGTAAAATTATGGCCGTTGAGGTAAGACCAATCAATGGTTGCAAAGTTACTGGGTAATAGAGTTCAATATACTACAATCAATAATGATTGACCCTCAAATGAACAAAGTGGTATGCGGAGTCCCACAAGGCTCGGTTCTTGGACCAAACTACTTTCACTTTACATAAATGACAATCAACGATGTTACATTTTTTCTGAGGACACAAATTTTTTTGTAGAGGTAAAAATATTGATGATTTTTGGAAGGTTTTGGTAAACGAATTTGCACTGATAAAAATGTATTTTGACTATAACATATTATCCTTGTATGAAGATGAAACAAAATTCATGATATTTTCCGTTAACAGAAATGCAAACATGAAAATTGTTTTTGAAAGAAACAAATATTGAAAAACGTGTTTATGTAGCCATTTCTATACTGTTCATAAAGAAAAACTAAAAGACATTATATACTGTATATTAAAATATTAAAGATCATATACAGAGTCAAAAATATTTTAATTCCAAAAAGTGTACGTCTTTTTTTAAGTTAAGAGTTGGTCAAAATCATTTAAAAGGGTTGTACTTCTTTGAAGTTGTTAATGTGAGAATAACTAAAAATTAGGTGTGTTTCAGTTAACTTATGGAATGAACTTAGTGATGAATTTAAATTATTTATTCTTTTCTAAAAAAAAAGGCAAAATGGTTTCTTTAATTGACCCCAAAAATTGCACAGGTTTGCCTCAAAAAAGAGGTGAAACGTACATTCGAATTTGTTTTTACAAAAATGTTCTCAATATTTTAAGAGAAACACAGAACGACATTTTTTTCAAGGACACATGCACATTCTTTTTAACAATCACAAAATTTGTGTAATGAAAATTCCAAGTCTCATGATTCATTTTTTACAGTGTCCACTGGGCCCTCGCTTCACTTGTTCCTTTACGTTCCTGAGACGTCCTTGATGGACCCTTCTTCTTAAACGTAGTGGGATCAGAAGCAAGTTCATATGCAGGACGGCAATGTCACGAGTCAATCAGACGTAGGGGAGACATAACTGGGTTTGGAGGAACATTGAACCCTCGTGCGGCAGACCACCTGCTAGGGTCCGTGGCCCGGACCGACCATTCACAAGCCGGACTGGGACCTTGCTGAACTGGGTAATATTCAAACTGCTAAAGGCACAAAGGACGTGTCCTGATTTATCTTTTCGAACCCGTCTGGAGTCGGCCTGAGCGAGAGCTCCACAGGCCAGTGAAGAAGAACTACACTACTGGTCTATGTCAGCGTCAGACTTCCTAACGTTGATCTGGTGTTTCTGACAATAGATTCTTTCTTTCTTTCTTTCTTTCTTTCTTTCTTTCTTCATCCAGCCATCCATCCATTCATCTATCTTATCAATATCTCAATTTTTCCTTTTCCTCTCTCTCCTTCTCTCTCCTCTCTCTCTCTCTCTCTCTTTCTTTCATTGTATGCCACTTTCTATTTTTTTCTTTTTTGTGTTTTTTATCCTTCCATCATCCATCTATATATCAATATCTCGCTTATTCCCTATTTCTGTTTTTATTTGTGTCACAATCTGTGCGTGTGGGTCTGACACCTTTTAGCCGTGTCAATTTGTCTCTCTCTTTTTCTTTCTTTCTGCATGTCTGTCTATTCTTCTGTTTTGGTATTTCTGACTGATTATTTATCTTGTGTTTCATTGCTTTTTTAATTTCCCATTGGAATTATTTAAATATTTTACCTATCTGTCTTTAAGTCTCTCTCTCTCTCTCTCTCTCTCTCTCTCTCTCTCTCTCTCTGTCTATCTCTCCCTGTGTGTCTCTCCTTCGCTCTCTCTTCCTATATCCATCCATCCATCCATCCATCCATCCATCTATCTATCTATCTCTTTTCAATATCTCCCTCTTTCCCTATCTCTCTCTGTATTTATCTCTCTCTTTCTCTCTTTTTCTGTATTTATCTATCTCTTGTCAATATCTCCCTCTTTCCCTATCTCTCTCTGTATTTATCTCTCTCTTTCTCTCTTTTTCTGACTGTCTGCTTGCCTGTAAAAGGAGGAAAAGCAAGTCATTTCTTAAGTAATTTTTTTTATTCAAGAATTGGCACAACGACAAAAAAAAGAAAAATAAGGCCGCAAAATTTGAACAGTGTGTGTGTGTAGGTGTGTGTGTGTGTGTGTGTGTGTGTGTGTGTACACTTACACTTAAGCGAGTTTTACAGTGGCCGTCTTTACGCAGAAAAGTGTGTCCAGTTCCCACTGTGTCCCCTTTGAATGACCTCTCTGGAATGACCTTCCCCAATCCCAGAGACCCCGCACAATCCCCCCGGATTAATAATTACTCCGCTGGATGATTGCTGGGGTTGTAGACTTACTACAACACAGCAAGGTGGGGTCAGCGTCTGCCAGCGCTGATAAATGGCCTGGTGAAGGGTTCCTTTAGCCGGCCATCAGCAGTGGGCAGGTAAAGGAATGAGGCCTTTGATAGATGAGCACCCATGTTGTGCACTTGACTATGGAGCAGTGAGAACAAACCGACAGAAGACAAACACGGGGCAGGACTTTCCTCCGCAGCCTATTAATTACTCCTGCCGTCACAATGGAAGCTGTGAGATCAGAGAGAGAAACGCTGACCCTCCATTGTCTCTGCGCTCAAACAGAGTCCCACTGACAAAAGAGGGAAACAGCCCGGGCCGCTCCAAGAAATATTGGGAGAAGCTGTTGCCACTTGGCAAGGCCAGTGTTTGAGGCCTGGTCAGGGTCTGTCTGTGTGGAGGAGAGTTTGAGGCCCTGTTGGTGTCTTTTGAGTAAAGAAAAGTTTGAGGCCTGGTCAAAGTCTTCTGAGTAAAGAAGAGTTTGAGGCCCTGGTTCTCTCTATGTGGAGGAGAGTTTGAGGCCTGGTCAGGGTCTTCAGAGTAAAGAAGAGTTTGAGGCCCGGTCTGGGTCTGTCTGTATGAAGAAGAATTTGAGGCCCGGTCTGGGTTTATATGTTTGTAGTAGAGTTTAAGGCCCGGTCAGGGTCTGTGTGCAGTAGAGTTTGAGGCCCTGTCGGGGTCTTCTAAAAAAGAGTTTAAGGCCTGGTCAGGGTTTTTCTGTGTGGAGGAGAGTTTAAGGCCCGGTCTGGGTCTATCTGTTTGTAGTAGAGTTTGAGGCCCAGTCTGGGTCTGTCTGTATCGAGAAGAGATTGAGGCCTGGTCAGAGTCTTCTGAGTAAAGAAGAGTTTGAGGCCCTGGTCTGGGTCTTTCTATGTGGAGGAGAGTTTGAGGCCTGGTCAGGGTCTTTCTACGTAGAGCAGAGTTTAAGGCCCGGTCTGGGTCTATCTGTTTGTAGTAGAGTTTAAGGCCATTTTTGTCGTCATATTGATTGTACATGACATACCAGTAAAAGCTTGGCTTCACTGCTTTTTTGTTTGTTTGTTTGTTGTCCGCACATTTTTTACAGCCTTGTTCCGCTTTTATTATGTACAGTTACTGTATATTTAAAATACTGTTTTTTAATTGGTGTTTAATTATTCATAGTATTGAGAATTTTTTTGAATTTGTTTTGCATAATTGATGGTTCTTTTATCAAAACCAGACATTAACATTCCCTAACAGTGTTTTGTTTTTGTTTGTGTGTATCTCCCTCTGTCTCTTTCTCTCTCTCTCACACACACACACACACACACACACACACACACACAGGTTTTCTAACCCGGTGGGGACTTGATTTTACACAATTTCAGGTGATGACCTGTGGGGACTGGGAATTTTCAATGCAGAAAATTTAAAATTTCGTCACAGTTGTATCAGGATGATTTTTATGATCCCAAAAATCATAGTGCTCACCAGAAATTCTCATGTTTTGGAAGCTAAGTTTTTTCTGGTTTTTCTATCCCGGTGGGGACATCGCTTTTATGTCATACCATAAACAACCACAAGATGTCACTTCTACAAATACTTTCCTATTGATAAATATATTTTTTTTACAACATGTTAACTACAGTCTATACATTCATTCAAATTGGAAGCAATGCATGTACAAGTAAATTTTGCATTATACACAAACAAAAGTTGATGAGAAATGCAATAATAGAGTACAATGTTCTAAAGATGTAGATTATTACAAAATGCTTTAACTCACTTCTGATGTGACACCTCATGCATGTATAAAAACATGCAAAATAATAATAATTAAAACAAAAACAACTGGCCAAATACATTTTTTAACTTAAATTTATTGTTTTACTATTTTTCAAAAGAATTTAAAAGGACACAATCCCTCTGTGTCTCCTCCTTTTACTCCCTCAGTCACTGGTTCTCTGTCGGTCATTCTGTCCCTTGAAGTAACGGCCTCATCATTAGATGCTATATTCAGTAAATAATTATACATACATCATCTGTGTGTGTTTCCTCAATTATTTTAAAACCAAGTAATGCACACTGTATTAAATTCTCTCACTTGTATTATGTGATCATATTTACTGTACAAAATGTGTCAGTGAACTCAAGGGCAAAAAAATATAAAGGAATGAATAAATCGTTCATTAATCATAATTGTGTCACGGACTCTAATTCGTGTTTCATGTGAACTTTTATTTTGTCACCTTTATTTTGTAATTGTGTCACTCCCTCTCTGTCAGACTCCGTTGCTCTGTTTACTTCCTGGTTTCCCTCCCCACGTGTCTTTTGTTATTGTTTGCACTGTCATCTCCGCTTGCTTGCCGATCGTGTTTATTGTCTCCAGGTGCTTTTTTATTCACTCTCTATCACGTTAATTGTCTCGTTACCGTGTCCAGCTGTCGCTTGTTGTCGTCATTATGTCCTGTATTTATTTCTCACTCTTGCACGCTGTCCTTGCCAGTTTGTCAGATGTTTACCCTGTCACTCTAGCCTCGTGATCTCGCCCTGTCTAGTCTTGGTTCTAGTCTTGATTCTAGTTTATTTTGCCTTGTTGGAATTCACGTGTATGACATTGCCCGTTCGACCACGCCTTTGGAATAAACCCCTGTTGAAACCGTTAACCCCTTGAGTGCTCCCCTGTGGTTC
The DNA here is from genome assembly GCA_028031935.1 of Paedocypris micromegethes. NCBI lineage: Eukaryota > Metazoa > Chordata > Actinopteri > Cypriniformes > Paedocypris > Paedocypris micromegethes. The sequence continues at coordinate 26,693,008 of CM051500.1, forward strand.
TGTGCTGTGCAAGTGGGTCCTTCCCTCCAGCTCTGTCCGAGTGACAGTCGCCGTGTCAGCACAAACTGGCCAACTATGGACCCAGCCGGCGCAGAAGCTATGGAGTTGTTCTCCACACTGGCTACGGCCTCGGCGCATGAGCGATGCGCCAATTTTGAGGAGGAAATGGACGCAGTATTGGACTACTGCCCATTGACGCGTCACACAGACCCCGAAGAGGTATGGCGGTACTTTGAGAACCTGTGCCCTTGTGAATTTTTTTATTTACCCGCCGGATCCCCTTTGAAGGCGATTTTTGATGTGTGGCGCAAAATGTTCTGGGGTCTGCAGCTTGACTATCAGATGCCGGAGCGGGTCCGCACCTGCAGATCATGCTCGCCCGCTCCTACCAAGAGTCAGCCGTTTGGTGTTTTCTCTTCTCCTGTGTCTCTTGTGCAGTCTGTGTCCTCTAGTTCAGTGTCTCCCTCTAGTTATGCTCTAATTTCTGCTTTTTCTGTTTCTCCTGCACGTCGTACTTCCCCCGTACGCTCTGTGTCTCATGTGTCCTGTGGTCCTACTGTACGTTCTGCATCTTCTGTCCTTCATGTACCCTCTGTGCGCGCCATGCGCTCTCCACCCCCTGTTCGCTCCATGTATTGTCTCATGTATCTTCTCTTCCGGACTCTGACTTGAGCAGACGTGTCTTCTCGCTCTCCGCTCTGCTTTATCTTTAGCAAGCTTTTGTCTACTCCCTTTTTTTCGGAGCTCTGCTGGTTCTGCTTTCGAAGGAAAGATGGAAATTCTAAATTGGTCACTGAGCGCTTTGGACAAGATTTTCACCCAAAAAAAGGAATCACCCGGGGAAACCGCTTTGCCCTCAAGGGACACTCGCTGCCGGGTATGTCCGAGACCCATGGGCTAAATGGGGTTTGGTCTGCTTGGAACCGTTGTCCATTGAGGACGTGGAAGATTTATACATCTTTTGGGTACTTTTCATCGGACTGATACTGATTGGAGGTGGTATCGCTCTGGTGTATCAACGGAACAGGAAAGACGCGAGAGGCATTTTGGCTGCCCTGCCGAAACGCGGAGTCAAAGAAAAACCTGGAGGTGGTGGTCGTGCGGTCATCGGAGTTACACCAGCGGATGGCTCGAACCGAGGAACTGTCTAAATCCATCTCAGTCCGCGTCGAGAATGGTATGAGATGCATGGATAACATCGAGAAGCAGATTGATCGTCAGCTGGCTTTGGCGATCGGACATTCTGCCAGACTTGAGATGTCCAAGCTGCTCCACATGGAAAGGAACGTGTGCCCTCAGTGACTGTCATGATTGATTATGGATCGGAAATTAATAACGATTCCGAAATTAACGATCTTTTTGGCTGTTTTCTACACTCCCTTTCTCCCCGGCGCCCCTGAGAACGGATTATCAGCCCGAGGCGCCTCTTCAAGGTCATCCTGGCTTCTGCTATGAGTCCTGACGCCTACACAGACATAACACTGATAACATACACCGTCTGTTCGCCGCTATGAACTGATCTCTCACCCCCCAAATTCCTGTCGTTTTGAGAAACAAAAAGTCCACCGGCGTTCCCTGCCGTATCGGGTGAAACTGTGCCCCCTGTCTGTGCGCTTCTGTAACCGTTTGTCTGAAACGCCCTGCTCTCGCTTGTATTTCATAGAAGAATGGCGGCGCTCTGGTACATGTGCTGCGGCCCTCTCTCTTGTGAAATTTCCCCACTGCGGGACTAATAAAGGCTATATTCATTCATTCATTCATTGTGCTCCCTCAGCCTCGCGTGTGCGTGCCCCCCGTTCTGTATGTCCTGCATGTGGCTTCTGATTCTTCTGTACGTCGTGCTTCTCTGCTTTTCACCTCTCGACCTCGGCGCTCACGCCGTTTTCGCTCCCTGTCATCTCGCTCACTTTCGTTCCGCTCACTAGCTATGTCTTCTCCTGTGTTCTGTCCTCCATCCTCGCGTCTGCGTTTTCTTCGTCCTGTCTCGTCCAGCCCTGTCTCTCCTCCTGTCTCGTCCAGCCCTGTCTCTCCTCCTGTCTCGTCCAGCCCTGTCTCTCCTCCTGTCTCGTCCAGCCTGTCTCTCCTCCTGTCTCGTCCAGCCCTGTCTCTCCTCCTGTCTCGTCCAGCCCTGTCTCTCCTCCTGTCTCGTCCAGCCTGTCTCTCCTCCTGTCCTGCCAAGCCGCGCCCCCGTCTGCTCAAGCCGCGCCCCCGGCAGCCTCAAGCCGCGCCCCGGCAGCCTCAAGCCGCGCCCCGGCAGCCTCAAGCCGCGCCCCGGCAGCCTCAAGCGCGCCCCGGCAGCCTCAAGCCGCGCCCCGGCAGCCTCAAGCCGCGATCCAGCGGGCTCCGCCCGACCAAGCCTCGATCCAGCGGGCTCCGCCCGACCAAGCCGAGCCACGGCCTGCCCAGGCCGACCAAGCCGAGCCACGGCCTGCCCAGGCCGACCAAGCCGAGCCACGGCCTGCCCAGGCCGACCAAGCCGAGCCACGGCCTGCCCAGGCCGACCAAGCCGAGCCACAGTCTCCTCAAGCCGAGCCACAGTCTCCTCAAGCCGAGCCACAGTCTCCTCAAGCCGAGCCACAGTCTCCTCAAGCCGAGCCACAGCCGGCTCCAGCCCAGCCACAGCCCGACCTCGTCTCGCCACGGCCTGCCCAGGCCGACCACGTCTCGCCACGGCCTGCCCAGACCGACCACGTCTCGCCACGGCCTGCCCAGGCCAACCACGTCTCGCCACGGCCTGCCCAGGCCGACCTCGTCTCGCCACGGCCTGCCCAGGCCGACCACGTCTCGCCACGGCCTGCCCAGGCCGACCACGTCTCGCCACGGCCTGCCCAGGCCGACCACGTCTCGCCACGGCCTTCCCAGGCCGACCTCGTCTCGCCACGGCCTTCCCAGGCCGACCTCGTCTCGCCACGGTCTGTTCCAGCCGACGTCGAGCCTCAGTCTGACCAAGACGCTCTACGCCAGCCAAGCAACACCACATGTCCAGACCAATGTCCAGACCTCTGCAGCGGTCCATCATGTAGCGGCCCTCCAAGCCGCCCTCCTGAACTCCTGCCGACGGTGAGAGACCGCCCACCGGACCCTTGCTGCGGCCCCTCCGGCCGCCCACCAGACCCTTGCTGCGACCCGTCCGGCCGTCCCCTGAACTCTCGCTACGACCCGTCCGGCCGTCCCCTGAACTCTCGCTGCGGCCCACCCGGCCGGCCGCCGGACCCTTGCTGCGGCCCACCCGGCCGCCTGCCGGAACCTTGCTGCGGCCCGTCCGGCCGCCCGCCTGAACCCTTCAGGCGGGCGGTAAAGGGTCGCTCACGGGACCTCCTCGGCGGTCCACCTGGCCGCCCACCTGAACTCTCGCTGACGGTAAAAGGCCGTCCGCTGGCCCCTTGCGACGGTCCTCCCGGCCGTCCACCTGAACTCTTGCTGGTGGTAAAAGACCATCCGCCAGACTTTTGCAGCGGCCTGCTTGGCCGCCCATCAGCCCCGGCTGCAGTCCGTTTTGCAGTCCCTCGACTCAGTCAATGCGCCCTGACCTTGTTTTTCTGGCCGTCTGGAATCCGCCCTTTGAGGGAGGGCTTCTGTCACGGACTCTAATTCGTGTTTCATGTGAACTTTTATTTTGTCACCTTTATTTTGTAATTGTCACTCCCTCTCTGTCAGACTCCGTTGCTCTGTTTACTTCCTGGTTTCCCTCCCCACGTCTTTTGTTATTGTTTGCACTGTCATCTCCGCGTGCTTGCCGATCGTGTTTATTGTCTCCAGGTGCTTTGGGTTATTCACTCTCTATCACGTTAATTGTCTCGTTACCGTGTCCAGCTGTCGCTTGTTGTCGTCATTATGTCCTGTATTTATTTCTCACTCGTGCACGCTGTCCTTGCCAGTTTGTCAGATGTTTACCCTGTCACTCTAGCCTCGTGATCTCGCCCTGTCTAGTCTTGGTTCTAGTCTTGATTCTAGTTTATTTTGCCTTGTTGGAATTCACGTGTATGACCTTGCCCGTTCGACCACGCCTTTGGAATAAACCCCTGTTGAAACCGTTAACCCCTTGAGTGCTCCCCTGTGGTTCTGTGCTGTGCAAGTGGGTCCTTCCCTCCAGCTCTGTCCTGTCAAATTGTGTTAAATATACACTGTAAGACATACACACCAAGCATAAAATAAGTAGCTTCTGTGCTTAAAACTGGACTGGCTAAATAATACTGAAATAGTTTGATAATTAGACTATGCTTGGTTTTAATTCAAACTATTTTTGTAGGTTTTTTATTTTTATTTTAATTATTATCCTCATAAGATAGCAGTTTCGAGCCTTAAGGCCTCTGATTAAAGTCAGATCACGACTAAAACAACTTTTAATTATTTGTAATATTGGTTCAGATTAAATCAAACGGTTAATTTTAAGACCACAACATTATTTATGATTGTAATATTGGTTCAGATTAAAACAAACGGTTAATTTTAAGACCACAACATCATTTATGCTTGTAATATTGGTTTAGATTAAAACAAACGGTTAATTTTAAGACATCCTTTATACAGCCAGTCCCAATTACAACCTTAATAAATGCTATCATTGATAGCATTTATTAAGTAAACTAATCAAAACTTTCTGAAAAGCTCCGTATATTGATTATTTAAGCTAATACAACTCTACTGCAGCATGTAATCAGCACATTTTAATGACTTAGAAATAAAATATAAAAACAATAACTTACTTCCACAGTGTCCATCTTTGCTTCCGCTTCTCCTCGTGCCTCATTAACATCTGTGAGTCTGACGAGTTTCAGGTGCATCTTGTTAATCAATAAGCACAAGCGCGGAAAGGATAGTCATGGTGGGGACCAGCTACACTAGTCACTTACACTCTTTACTTCAGCTTCTCAGTTAGAGGCGTTTCACAGGTGCATCTCATTAATCAATCAGTGTGAGCGCGGGAAAGGATAGTCCTGGTCTGGACCAAATACACTTGTCACTTCCACTCTTTGATTGAAAAGTACTAAAAGATGGATTAAAGATGTACAGTTTTTGATTTTGATTTACTTGGAATAAGAAAACTAAATTAAAATGTGATTTATTGTACAAAGTAATAATAAATCATGCAACCAGATTAATTCACTTAATACAAAAAACAAAAGAAACAAACTATGTATATATATTTATAATCTTTATAAAACTGATTTAAGATAAAAGAGAACACTTGGTAATTCCTACGGTGTGCTTTTATTTGTTTTTTTTTTCTTTTGAAAATTGACAGGGCGCCTGACGTGGCGCCTGCCACTGATGATGTTAACAATTATATCACGCCTTAAACAAACTATGTCCCTGAAGAAGACAAACTCCCGACCACAAGGCCAGAATTGTCTATTGGTTACCTTGAGTCTATGTGTAGTGTCCAGACGGAAATCGGCCCACCACTGAATCACATGACCCCTGACCCTCATTAAGTTTTTTGCACTAATACATTTGTAACTTATCTTCTGGCCAAATTTACATGTACATTCTGTTTATGGTAAACTGTACAGTAATCATATTAACTGCAATTCATCCGCAACGCTGTATCATTATTACTCTTCACATTCTGTGTAGTTCTTCTTACTGTGTAGTTCACATTCACCGTAATTCTTTATATCTATTCCTTTTGAATTGAATTGAATTGAATTGAAAAATCCTTTATTAGTCCCACAGCGGGGAAATTTCACGTCACAACAGCAAAAACAAATCCAAGCAAATAAATAAACAAACATCACCATAACGCACTGCACACATCATAATATACAAACAAACAAACACAGACCATAAATGAACCTGCCCGTCATAAGCATAGTTCCAGTCACCAGTTTAAATTTAAGTTCAAATTGTAGAGTCTAATCGCAGCAGGTAGGAAAGATCTGCGATATCTCTCCTTCACACAGCGGGGGTGAATCAGTCTGCCACTGAAGCTGCTCTCCAGAGCAGACAGTGAGTCCACCAGTGGGTGAGAGTCCAGGTCCAGGATGGATGATAGTTTATCCAGGACTCTTCTCTCACCCACCTCCTGCACTGTGTCCAGAGTGCATCCCAGGACAGAGCTGGACTTTTTGATGATCCTGTCCAGTCTCTTCCTGTCTTTGCCTGAGATGCTGCTGCTCCAGCAGACCACACCGTACAGGATTGCTGATGCCACCACAGAGTCATAGAAGATCTTCAGGAGTGACCCTCTCACTCCAAAAGACCGCAGTCTCCTCAGGAGGTAGAGTCTGCTCTGACCCTTCCTGTACAGTGCGTCTGTGTTGTGAGTCCAGTCCAGTTTGTTGTTCAGATGCACACCCAGGTATTTATAAGACTCCACTCTCTCAATGTCCATTCCCTGGATGTGCATCGGTGGGATGACAGTAGACTGTCGCCGGCGAAAATCCACCACCATCTCCTTAGTTTTCCCTGCGTTTTGCCACTCTACTGTACATTGTCATAATCACTCTGTACTTTGTGTATCTGCATATGTTCTAATGTAGAGATATTACAATCATGGAATTCTTCTAATTATCTGCACTTCTGATCATTGGTTCACTGAGGTTCTGGTGAATTAATCAGTTAAGCGTGTGTGGGGCATAGTCAGGGTGGGGAACCGCTAAACTTGTCCCTTTTTTGTTTGAAAACTATTACCTAAAGAATAAAAAGTCTGATTTACAAGTAATAGCAAAACACTTCAAAATTTGGTTTCTGTGCATTTATTAAATCACTCAACAATATAAGATTCCCTCGAGACCAAACAGGAAAAAAAAATAAAGAAAATCCATATTTCATATATATTTAAATTTTCAGAAATCTAACTTAATTAAACATACTTGATGTTATAAAAAGAAAAAAACAACGTAGAAATTAGCAAAACCCTAACACCTAACCCTAACCCCAACCCTAACACCTAACCCTAACCGCTAACTCTAACCCCAACCCTAACCCCTATTTCTAACCCCAACCCTAACACCTAACCCCAAACTCTAACACCTAACCTTAACCCCTAACCCTAAGATAAGAGAGCTTGGCTTTAGCGAACCCTCCCTACACCTATTACAAATTTGACAAAAGACACAGAAGGTTGAAATATAAAAACAACGTAGGAATTAGCAAGACTAGGCCAGACAAGGCCTAACCCTAACCCTTAACCCTAAGCTAAGAGAGCTTAGCTAAGCTTTAGCGAACCTTACCAACACTTATTACAAATTTGACAAAAGATACAGAAGGTTGAATTATAAAAACAACGTAGGAATTAGCAAGACTAGACCTAACCCTAACACCTAACCCTAACACCTAACACCTAACCCTAACACCTAACTCTAACCCTAACCCGAACCCCTAACCCTAAGCTAAGAGAGCTTATCTTAGCTTTAGCGAACCCTCCTCAACACCTATTACAAAATTGACAAAAGATACAGAAGGTTGAAATATAAAAACAACGTAGGAATCAGCAAGACTAGGCCAGAACAATACATCAGTAGGACTAGCTTAGCTTAGCTTTAGCAAACCTTACCAACACCTATTACAAAATAGACAAAAGAAGTTTAAATATAAAAACAATATGGAAATTAGCAAGACATGGCCAGTTATTATTACTACAAATTTTATTATGTTGTCTTTATTACAAATTTGACAAAAGATACAGAAGGTTGAAATATAAAAACAACGTAGGAATTAGCAAGACTAGGCCAGACTAGGCCTAACCCTAACACCTATCCCTTAACCCTAACCCTAAGCTAAGAGAGCTTAGCTTAGCTTTAACGAACCTTACCAACACCTATTACAAATTTGACAAAAGACACAGAAAGTTGACTTATAAAAACAACGTAGGAATTAGCAAGACTAGGCCTAACCCTAACACCTAACTCTAACCCCTAACCCCAACACCTAACCCTAAACTAAGAGAGCTTAGCTTAGCTTTAGCGAACCCTACCAACACCTATTACAAATTTGACAAAAGATACAGAAGGTTGAAATATAAAAACAACGTAGGAATTTGCAAGACTAGGCCAGACAAGGCCTAACCCTAACACCTAACCCTAACACCTAACTCTAACCCTAACACCTAACCCTAAACTAAGAGAGCTTAGCTTAGCTTTAGCGAACGCTCCTCAACACCTATTACAAATTTGACAAAAGATACAGAAGGTTGACTTATAAAAACAACGTAGGAATTAGCAAGACTAGGCCAGACTAGGCCTAATCCTAACACCTAACCCTAACCCTAAGCTAAGAGAGCTTAGCTTAGATTTAGCGAACCTTACCAACACCTATTACAAAATTGACAAAAGATACAGAAGGTTGAAATATAAAAACAACGTAGGAATTAGCAAGACTAGACCTAACCCTAACACTTAACCCTAACTCTTAACCCTAACACCTAACTCTAACCCTAACCCTAACCCCTAACCCTAAGCTAAGAGAGCTTATCTTAGCTTTAGCGAACCCTCCTCAACACCTAATACAAATTTGACAAAAGATACAGAAGGTTGAAATATAAAAACAACGTAAGAATCAGCAAGACTAGGCCAGAACAATACATCATTAGGACTAGCTTAGCTTTAGCAAACCTTACCAACACCTATTACAAAATAGACAAAAGAAGTTTAAATATAAAAACAATATGGAAATTAGCAAGACATGGCCAGTTATTATTACTACAAATTTTATTATGTTGTCTTTGTTACAAATTTGACAAAAGATACAGAAAGTTGACTTATAAAAACAACGTAGGAATTGGCAAGACTAGGCCAGACAAGGCCTAACCCTAACACCTAACCCTAACACCTAACTCTAACCCTAACACCTAACCCTAACCCTAAACTAAGAGAGCTTAGCTTAGCTTTAGCGAACGCTCCTCAACACCTATTACAAATTTGACAAAAGATACAGAATGTTGACTTATAAAAACAACGTAGGAATTAGCAAGACTAGGCCAGACTAGGCCTAATCCTAACACCTAACCCTAACCCTAAGCTAAGAGAGCTTATCTTAGCTTTAGCGAACCTTACCAACACCTATTACAAAATTGACAAAAGATACAGAAGGTTGAAATATAAAAACAACGTAGAAATTAGCAAGACTAGACCTAACTCTAACACTTAACCCTAACACTTAACCCTAACACCTAACCCTAACCCTAACTCTTAACCCTAACACCTAACCCTAACCCCTAACCCTAAGCTAAGAGAGCTTATCTTAGCTTTAGCGAACCCTCCTCAACACCTATTACAAATTTGACAAAAGATACAGAAGGTTGAAATATAAAAACAACGTAAGAATTAGCAAGACTAGGCCAGAACAATACATCATTAGGACTAGCTTAGCTTAGCTTTAGCAAACCTTACCAACACCTATTACAAAATAGTCAAAAGAAGTTTAAATATAAAAACAATATGGAAATTAGCAAGACATGGCCAATTATTATTACTACAAATTTTATTATGCTGTCTTTATTACAAATTTGACAAAAGATACAGAAAGTTGACTTATAAAAACAACGTAGGAATTAGCAAGACTAGGCCAGACAAGGCCTAACCCTAACACCTAACCCTTAACCCTAAGCTAAGAGAGCTTAGCTAAGCTTTAGCGAACCTTACCAACACTTATTACAAATTTGACAAAAGATACAGAAGGTTGAAATATAAAAACAACGTAGGAATTAGCAAGACTAGACCTAACCCTAACACCTAACACCTAACCCTAACACCTAACTCTAACCCTAACCCGAACCCCTAACCCTTAGCTAAGAGAGCTTATCTTAGCTTTAGTGCACCCTCCTCAACACCTATTACAAATTTGACAAAAGATACTGAAGGTTGAAATATAAAAACAACGTAGGAATTAGCAAGACTAGGCCAGACTAGGCCTAACCCTAACACCTAACCCTAACACCTAACTCTAACCCTAACCCTAACCCTAACCTGAACCCGAACCCCTAACCCTAAGCTAAGAGAGCTTATCTTAGCTTTAGCGAACCCTCCTCAACACCTATTACAAATTTGACAAAAGATACAGAAGGTTGACTTAAAAAAACAATGTAGGAATTAGTAAGACTAGGCCAGAACAATACATCAGTAGGACTAGCTTAGCTTTAGCGGACTTTACCAACATCTGTTACAAAGTTGACAATAGATATAGAAGGTTCAAAGGTAAAAACAACGTAGGAATTAGCAAGACTAGACAAGAACAATAAATCAGTAAGACTAGCTTAGCTTAGCTTTAGCAAACCTTACCCAACACCTATTACAAAATAGACAAAAGAAGTTTAAATATAAAAACAATATGGAAATTAGCAAGACATGGCCAGTTATTATTTCTACAAATTTTATTATGTTGTCTTTATTACAAATTTGACAAAAGATACAGAAAGTTGACTTGAAATATAAAAACAACGTAGGAATTAGCAAGACTAGGCCTAACCCTAACACCTAACTCTAACCCCTAACCCCTAACCCCAACACCTAACCCTAACCCTAAACTAAGAGAGCTTAGCTTAGCTTTAGCGAACCCTACCAACACCTATTACAAATTTGACAAAAAATACAAAAGGTTGAAATATAAAAACAACGTAGGAATTGGCAAGACTAGGCCAGACAAGGCCTAACCCTAACACCTAACCCTAACACCTAACCCTAACCCTAAGCTAAGAGAGCTTAGCTTAGCTTTAGCGAACCCTACCAACACCTATTACAAATTTGACAAAAAATACAAAAGGTTGAAATATAAAAACAACGTAGGAATTGGCAAGACTAGGCCAGACAAGGCCTAACCCTAACCCTAACCCCTAACCTATTACAAATTTGAGAATAGATACAGAAGGTTGAAATATAAAAACAATGTAGGAATTAGCAAGAATAGGCCAGAACAATAAATCAGTAAGACTAGCTTAGCTTAGCTTTAGTGAACTTTACCAACACCTATTACAACCCCTAACCCTAAGTTAAGGGAGCTTAGCTTTGCTTTAGAGAACCCTCTAAACACCTATTACAAATTTGACAAAAGATACAGAAGGTTGAAATATAAAAACAACGTAAGAATCAGCAAGACTAGGCCAGAACAATACATCAGTAGGACTAGCTTAGCTTAGCTTTAGCGAACTTTACCAACACCAAACTATTACAAAGATACAGAAGGTTGAAATATAAAAGCAATGTAGGAATTAGCAAGACAATGCCAGTTGTCTGAATAGATCATTCAAACCTGTTCTAAAAAATAAAATAATTTTTATAACCTAATTTATAAATTATTATATCTTCACAAGTTGTTATTATTATGTTGCTTTTATTTATATGATGCTTTAAAATGCTATATGCCAAAATGTGTCATAAAATGTGTTAAAAATAGCTCTTGTATCCAGTGAATGCACTTGTCTCTTCTTTTTTTATTTTAATAAAGTAATTTTGTTTAAAAAGCACAATGACGCAATGAAATGTAGTTATACTATTGTCCTGTAGTGGGCGCTAGATAGTGGTGGACTGGTTTCACACTGACAAAAACAGTGGTCTGGTGGGGACCGTAATACCGTGTGTGTCCTCTGGGGGCGCATAGAGTGTTATTTGTTCTTGAAAACGTGACAAATGTGGACATTTTTTGTTTTCTCTAAAAATCAATCTGGGGCATTATAACACTGTTTAGATGCTGTCTAGAGGGGTTTGCCCCGTGGGGACCTCAGTTTAGGTGAAACAGGTCCCCACGCGGCTGTGTGCAGACAGGTTGAAGTCCCCACCGGGATAGAAAAACGAGTACACACACACACACACACACACACACACATTGTCATTGGCCAATCCAAGAAATATGGTCTTTTCTTCTCATTGCCATCTCCGGCTACAAATGTTTTTAGTTTACACTGCAAGACTTACTTTTAATCTAAATCAAAGCAAGCATTTTACATTACACTGATGGCTAGGCTGTTGTGAGTTAGATTTAGATTAAGGACACACCTTTTGCACTTTTTTTCATTGTATGTATGTATGCATGTATATATATATATATATGCATATATATATATATATATATATATATAATTCATATATAATTAATTAATACGATTAGTAATTGATATGTATATATTATTTTATATTATTAATAATATACTCATACACATACACACACACACACACACACACATACAGATATTATACTGTATATATTATTAATGGATTAGAGTAATGAATGTGACCACTCCCTACAGCACTGCGGAAATGTTTGCAGAATTTGCGAAATGAATTGAATTAAAAAAGCCTTTAATTGTCCCACAGTGGAGAAATTTTACGTCACAACAGTAGAAACAAATTGAAATAAATAAACAGTAGAAACAAATTAAAATAAATAAACAGTAGAAACAAATTGAAATAAATAAAAGAGTAGAAACAATTTGAAATAAATAAACAGTAGAAACAATTTGAAATAAAAAAACAGTAGAAACAAATTGAAATAAATAAAACAGTAGAAACAAATTGAAATAAATAAACAGTAGAATCAAATTGAAATAAATAAACAGTAGAAACAAATTGAAATAAGTACACAAACATGACCATAACGCACGCACACATCATAATAAATGGCCACTGATGTGTCGTTGTGTAAGTGGATGTAAAGGAATCCGCGACACTGAGTGTTGTCACATTCGACAATAACCGGAGTGTCACCGGCGCTTTCTCTCGCTCCCCACAGTCATAAATCATCCGTCTCCTAATCCGCTCTCATGGAGAACAGCCTGCCTGGCCTTCCCTGAGGAGCGCGTGAAGGTGACAGCCCATAACCACCACCAACAGGCCTCACGAACCTGTGTTTAACATCTGCCTCACCTGGAACAACATTCCCAGCCTTGTATCGCATGTCGAGAACTTAAAGCCACTGTGGAGCCAATAGAAACCTGCTGGCAATCACACGAGGCTCGCATAATCTCACATTAGCCACGAACGGACGGACGAATCCCGGTAAACTCGTTCCGGAAATTGGTCGGCAAGGGTAGTTGTAACGTTGACGGTAAATTACAGGAAAACTACCCTGTGTGAACGGGAAACACTGAGCCAATCAGAACATTCTGTCACCGAAAATACCTGTACTTTGAAAACTCTTGTGTGAATGATGTTTTCCGGTAAAATGCCGGAATGGCAGTGCTTGTGTGAACAGTATTTACCGGTAAAGTCGTTGGGGTAATTTTTTTTCTCTCTCACTCTCTCTCACACGCTTTGTTTATTTCCTATTGCTCTTCTTTGTATGTCTGTCTCTCACCAAGACTCTCTTTCTTACTTTTTCTCTTTTTTTCTGTATGTCTGTATCTCCTGTTTTTTCTCTCTCTTTTTCTTTTTTTATCCAGTTCCTCTGTCTGCCTGTATCTCTTATTTTCCCTCTTTCTTGCATTCTTTCTGTCTTTCTTTTTTTTGGTTCCTTCTGAACTGTTTAAAACCCACGTTCATATCTGTTAAGTTCAAGTTCTGAGCATTTGTACAGCGCTTTTCACAGTTTTAACTGTCTCAAAGCGCACAAACTGACGAAAGCGAACAAAACTGTAACAGAACAGGAGAGCCAGAGACTGTAGTGCACAAAATACACACATTTAATAACGAAACTCACATGAACTCAACAGGAACAGGTTGGTGCAACGTTAATGACAGAAAACAAGACTCACACAGGTGGCAACTTAAATACACTAATGAAAGAGGTGAACGACAATAGAAACCTTTCACACATGCAGACTTTACTGAGAAAAGTGGCGGCATGCGAACAAACAAATGCTGGTAAATTCGTGCCGAAAATTTGTGCCGGCAAGGGTAGATGCAACGTTGCTGGTAAATTACCGGCAAACTTGTGTAGCTAACTGCCCTGTGTGAACACAGAACGAAGATTGGCGGCATAAGCATGCAAAATTCAGTATGCGCTGACGTAAACGACTGGTCTAAGCCAATAAGAACATTCTGAAGAGGGTTGTGCGTTTGCTCTTCGCTCGTTTAAAAGGTGTCGCCAGTGAATTATGTCTCTTGTGTGAATGATGTTCTCGGTAAAATGTCGAATGGCAGAGCTTGTGTGAACAGTATTTACTGGTCATTCCGGTCATTCGTTCCAGTAATTTGTTTCTCTATCTCTCTCTCACACACTTCATTTCCTATTTCTCTTGCTCTTCTCTGTTTGTCTCTCTCTCACCAAAATTCTCTTTCTTTCGTTCTTTCTCTCCTTCTTTCTCTTGTAGGGTACCCTAGTATCTCTTACTTTCCCTCATTCTTTCTTTCATCCTCTTCTTCTGTATGTCTGTATCTCCTGTCTTCTCTCTCTCTTTTTTCATTCTTTTCTCCCCTCCCTCTGTCTGCCTGTATCTGTTATTTACTTTTATTCTTTCTTTCTTTTTTTGGTTCAGAACATTCTGAAGAGGGCTGCACGTTTACTTTTTGTGAGTTTAAAAGGTGTCGCCAGTTAATGATGTAATCAAAAATACAGTGAACCCTCGCTATATTGCGGTTCGACCATTGCAGATTCACTACTTTGCGATTTTTTTCGCGGACTAAAAGCAATATATCACAGATTTTCAGGAAATTTCGAAAATAGCTGCAATAAGACCCCAAATATTTTGTTCATTCCATTAGTAATATCTGCACTTGCTGAAAGATCCTTTGCATTACATATGACTTGTCGTGATGTGACATATCATGGCGTGACGTCAACAAGTTGTTAGACAGTGGTTGTTAGCCATTCTTTCTTTCTTTCTTTTTTTCTTACTTTCCCTCTCTCCCTCACACACACATTCTTTCTTTTCTCTCTGTCTCTTTCTCTCACTTTCACACACACACACACACACACACTTTTTCTCTTTCTTTCTCTCAGTCTCTATCTCTCACACACACACACACACACACACACACACACACACTTTGTTTATTTCCTACTTCTCTGTCTGTTTCTTCTTTTTCTTCTTTCTTTTCCTTTCTATATCTGTCTCCCTTTCTCAGTGTTTCTTCCACATTATTTTTCTCTCTTTCTCTGTCTCTCTGTCACTTCTGTATTATCCTTTTCACTTCTCCTTCTGTATGTCTGTATCTCTCGTTTTCTCCTTTTTCTTTTTTTTTTCTCTCCCTCTGTCTGCCTGTATCCCTTACTTGCCCTTTTTTCTCTTCTGCATGTCTGTTTCTCCTGTTTTCTCTCTTTCTTTCTCTCTTTTGTCTTTCTTTTCCTCCGTCTTTTTGTCTGTATGTCTGCCTCATTAAATACCTTCCGTTTTCTCTCTTTCTTTCTTTAATTTTTCTCTTTATTTTTCTTTTTATACCAGCCTCCCTCTGTCACACGTTTTTCTCTCTTTCTCTTCTTCTGTTTGTCTGTTCCTCTCATTTTCTGTCTGTCTGTATCTCTTATTTTCCCTCCTTTTTTATTCTTTCTGTCTTTTTATTTTTGATTCCCTCTGAACTATTAAAAACACAAATTCATATCTATTTTTTACACTCACCCTGGCACCTTTAAATGTATTTTTATATGAATTTGTTATTGATTAATAACCACTTACTAATAAAACTGATATAAAGCAAAAATTGCACATTAGTGAGTGATTGTGTGTGTGTGTGTGTGTGTGTGTGTGTGAGTGAGTCTTATGATGACTATCGACACAAAAGGAGAGTATTGATGTGAGCAAACGGAAAGCTGTCAAGTGAAAGATCCAGAGGAACGGCAGAACAAACTGAGCTGTCGTCTGTCATTACAGGCGTTTAACGGTAAATGAGATGTTGTGTGTTTAGCTAACGGACAGATTACGGAACAGTCTGGACTGTGGTGTTTTCGCCGTCGGTGGGAGATCTCTGGAGACGCTCTCACGCTCTTTCTACTGCCAGAGCTATTTTTCACTCAATTTAGCTGTAAATGATGGCCGACCTCGGGCTCTCCCTCTGGGCCTGGTTTACGCCATGATTAATGGCCAGCGTTTGCCGGCTCTACCTGGGGACGGACCATCTGCGGACGGACCTGTAGGTGTCTGTCAGCCTCAGCCTCATTCTGTCCGTCTCTCGCCTTCACTTCCTCATCTGCCCTTGTTTGCTGGATCTAGACACACTCGTGAACACTATCAACGTCAACTCACAGTGCCGTGAGTTCCTTATCTCACCTAATCTCAATTGTTTTCTCAAGATTTGCATTACTGTCTCTAGTTTTCCAACTTTTTTGAACAGATACAGGGTCCGATGAATAGAATAGAATAGAATAGAATAAAATGTATGTGACAAATAAAATATGAATTTGAGTAGAATAGAATATGTGACTAATAAAATATGAATTTGAATAGAATAGAATAGAATATGTGACGAATAAAATATGAATTTGAATAGAAAAGAATAGAATAATATGTATGAGACGAAGACAATATGAATTTGAATAGAATAGAATAATATGTATATGACCAATAAAATGTGAATTTGAATAGAATAATATGTATGTGACGAATAAAATATGAATTTGAATAGAACAGAGTAGAATAATATGTATGTGACGAATAACATTTGAATAGAATAGAATACTTTTATTGTCCTTGTGTCACTGGGTTACAATGAAATTGGGAGCGCTACTTCGTTTGCTGCAAAAAAAAAAGGAAAAAAAAGTAAAATCAGCTAAGAAAGAGTTAAAACATCCACACCAAATCAAAAATCAATAAATACAAAAGGCCAAAGTACAGCATATACAGCATATTACATAACACTAGATTAAGCTAGGGCGTATTACAAAAAATATTTAAAAAGAAATAATAAAATTAAAAGAACCTAAACCGACACTCTTTCAGCTACTCATCAACAAATCAGAGTTTCACGTTTTTGTTTTCCTTTAGCTGTTCACTTTGTTATTGTAATTTTGAATTCTGGAGCAGTTATTTGAAAAGAAAAATTAATCAATAAAACTCATTGACGTGAAACAAACCACTTCTACTTTACAATCTCTTTTGAATCTAATTACGGAGATTAAATTACTTGAATCTCTAATTACGTAGGTATTATGACCAAATGATTTCGGCACTTTTTCTCGTTATTATTTTTTCTACTTTATTGCAGTGCTACTTTATTTTTGTAAAACATTTACAAGTGTACTGTACAATAAACCACCTGCTGACGTGGTTCTTCCATGATGGTCAACAACTCAAACCCCGTATTTGTTTTTATTTATGCACTTTTAGCATTTGTGCACTTTTTTCAATGTGTTGAACGTGTGGTTATGTTGCCCGCACAGATGCCGCCGGACAGTAATCAGATTAGGCTTCTGGACAGGTTTCCTCGCTCTCGCTGTCAGATTTACTTTGTGTGCAGATGATGGGCTGCGGTGATTAATGAGTGTGTTAATCTGCTTCAGCTGCGTCACCTCGCCGACGCTAATCAGGAGTGGTTGAGTTGAGCTAGTCGAAGGCAGCTAAGTCACGTGAAGCTGCTGGTTTAGCTGAACAAACACGTCAGTGGAAAAAGTTTCATTCAACTTCAACTTCAACTTCAAACTTCCGC
The DNA here is from genome assembly GCA_028031935.1 of Paedocypris micromegethes. Classification (NCBI taxonomy): domain Eukaryota; kingdom Metazoa; phylum Chordata; class Actinopteri; order Cypriniformes; genus Paedocypris; species Paedocypris micromegethes. The sequence continues at coordinate 26,710,458 of CM051500.1, forward strand.
GACTAGATCAGCAAACTCAAAAACCTTTTTGTCTGTGTGTTCCTGTATTCAGCGCAATGTGGGGCCCCGAAGACTAGTTTTTAGCACAAAGTGGGGCCCCAAATGGTAATTTTACAGAGCCCCAAAAGCAAAGTTTTAGCACAGATTGTGGCCTGAATGCTAGTTTGTAGCACAAAGTGGGGCCCCAAATGGTAGTTTTTTGGCACAACGTGGGGCCCAGAAGGGTAGTTTTTAGCACAAAGTGGGGCCTGAGTTTTAGTTTTTAGTACAAAGTGCGCGCAGAAGGCTAGTTTTTAGCACAAAATGGAGCCCGAACGCTAGTTTTTAACAAAAAGTGGGGCCCCACAGGCTAGTTTTTGGCACAACATGGGGCCCGAAAGACTAGTTTATAGCACAAAATGGAGCCCGAACGCTAGTTTTTAACAAAAAGTAGGGCCCCACAGGCTTGTTTTTAGCACAAAGTGGGGCCAGATTGTTAGTTTTCAGCACAAATTGTGGCCCCACAGGCTAGTTTTTAGCACGTAGTGGAGCCCAGAAGGCTAATTTTTTGCACAAAGTGGGACCCAATTGCTAGTTTTTAGCATAAAGTGGGATCCAATTGCTAGTTTTTAGCATAAAGTGGGGCCTGAATGCTAGTTTATAGCACAAAGTGGGCCCCAGAAGGCTAGTTTATATAGGGTGACCATATTTTGATTTACAAAAAAGAGGACAATCGGCGCGGCCTCGGGACACAAATTCAGACAGGCTTCACCGAGGTTGATGAACACGCTTTCTATTGGTTCAATGGGGTTACTCCTGTAATTAACTCCTGTAATAAAAAAATAAAAAATCTGTGAAAACCTGTAACAAAATAATAGCATTTTAGACTTTTGAAAAAATAAATAAATAAATAAATAATAATAATACACACGCACGCACGCACACCACACACACACACACACACACACACACACATACATATATATATATATATAAAGCAAATTTTTTTTTTCAAAAGTCTGAAATATTACTTTTTTATCTTTAATATAATATCTTTATATATACATATAATTGAAGTTTAATATGCTTTAATTGTGCAAAATTAAAATTGGGCAATATACAATAAAAATACATCTGTAAAAACATGTACAAAAAATTTGACGATTAAAAACAACTCTTCTGTTAGAAAATCTAGCTTCAACAATATCTCTTGATATTGATTATTCTTCTCTTGAAAGAAGAAGAATAATAGAAGAGTTTTACAAAGACGAGATGAGATGTTTATAATGTGAGCTTATACTTGTCTCCAGCACCCGAAACGAGACTTTACACTTGTACCGACCTGGACCTGAGTTTATGTGTGTGCGCGCGCGTGCGTGCGTGCGCAGCCGCAGACCCGCGCAGACCCGTCCACACAAGGAAGGCAGCATCTGGGTAAAAAAAGTAGTGCCCGTGTTCTGAGTGCAAAGCGCCGGTCAGTTTACCTATACGCGGAATGATTCTGAACTCGCGTTATGAAAAACAGTAAAACCCGGACATTTTCGTGAATTTAAAAAATCTGTCCGGACGCCCCGGACAAGGTGTAAAAAGAGGACAAGTCCGGAGAAAAGAGGACGTTTGGTCACCCTAGTTTATAGCACAAAGTGGGCCCCAGAAGGCTAGTTTTTTGCACAAAGTGGGACCCAGAAGGCTAGTTTTTAGCACACAGTGGGGCCCCGGCTAGTTTTTAGCACAAATTGTGGCCCAGAAGGCTAGTTTTTAGCAGCCAATGGTCACTTGTGGGGTCTTTACCTAGGTCCCACAACTTTGAAGATTTGTTTGAGGGTCAAGACGAGATTTTAAGGGAGAAGATTAGTGTAAAGGGGGGATTTGTGAATGATCAATGTTGGGATCCCACTATAATATAAACGCAATGTGTGTGTGTGGTCGCGCGCGTGTGTGGGCATGTGTTTGCGTTTGTGTGAATGTGTGTGTGTGTGTGTGTGCATTTGCATGTGTGCTTGTGTGTGTGTGTCTGTGAGGGTTTACAGGCATTTGGGTCAACATGGGGCCCCAGTTGCTGTTTAGAGATCACAATAAGCACTTGTGGGGCCATACAATTCAAATGTGTGTGTCTGTGAGTGTGTGAGTGTGTGTGTGTGTGTGTATGCACAACCACAAACACAAACTATAAATCACAGTGACCCACTGGTGTGTGTGTGTGTTCCCGTCAGAATCGGGTGACGAGCACCGAGGGATACACTCATATTCTGTGTCTTTATAGTAAAGGTCCATCAGCTCCGGACAAAGGCACGTACAGCATCATAAATCTGTGGCGAGAGCAGCTGCTCATTGGCGGATGATTGTAATGATTAATCAGGCGGATTTCACAGCCTTCAGCGGCGAGCCCACCGCGTGTGGAGACCCTCACAATAGATCAAACCCGCAGCATCCATCATCTTCATCATCCTCCTCATCACACTGTAAATATTCGTGTCATATTCCGCATCACACTCAACTTTTCAGCTTCACTGCTTGAAAATTAAGTATTAACCCAGACAACTAAAGTAAGGATGTTGTTGTTGTAGATGTGTGTGTGTGTGTGTGCTTTGGTTTGTTTGTGTGCATGTGTGTGTCTTTGAGTCTATGTTAATGTGTGTGTGTGTGTGTGTGTGTGTGTGTGTGTGTGTGTGTGTGTGTGTACATGTGTTTGTGAGTGCATGCTAATATGTGTGCATGTTTTTGTTTGGTTCTGTGTGTGTGTGCGCACCTATATACTTTTTTTGAGCGTGTCTTTTAGTGTTTGAGTGCGTGTGTGCGCAGGATTAGCCACACTCATACTAAACTTTAATCAACTTGAGATGTGTTCAGATTCAGCAGTGACAGGCGTCACAACCTATAAATGCACATAATAATTAATGCAATAACGCAGTAGTCTCAAACCTTTTGGTCTTTCGTGCACCGGGCGACGCTTGGTCATTTTACAGCACCTTATTTAATTTAATTTAGTATTTAACATAAAAAATTATTTAAACATGCATTTGAAATAATAAACAGTTATACCAAAAGGCGAATATAAAATGATTTAACATTTAAACTCACTGGAACCAATGAAGACAGTCGTGTTGTGGTTTTTGGAGTTTCTTTTTATGCCAAACATTTAAAAAAAAAATTTATTTGTCATTTTGTTTTAAATGGTCAGACACCTTTTCAAAATCAGACTTGATTATATTTCCTCGTTTATACAAGATTAGATAAAATAGATTTCATTAATCCCACTAGGGGAAATTTTCGTGTTCAGCAGCAGCAAAAAAAAAGAGAAAAAAAGAAGTTTTTAACAGAAACAATTAAGGACAATTTAAATGACAACAGTGAAGGCAAAAATGCAAGAAGCAAGAACAAAAGAAAGAAACAACAATAAATCGGTTGTGCAAAAACTTTGAAAAAAGGCTTTCTGTAAGAAAACTTAGTAACCACTGAAACGTGTGTTCAGGTTACATTTAGAGAAAACTTTCCCCCAAAATGATAGTGTTTCATTTTGATTTAGGCATTACTTTAAATATACATTTTACCACAATGAACATGGACCTTGAAAGTGCTTGAAAGTGATTGAATTTTGTTGTTGTAGATGTGTGTGTGTGTGTGTGTGTTTCTGCATGTGTTCTAGACTCGCGTCCCGTCAGGTGAATCACTGTCTCTCAGAGCTGCAGATGTTCTGCAGGCATGTGGGCGGGGGCGGGGCACTGGGCGGGGCGCTGTAGGTGGAGTGCTCCTCCTCTTCTGACGGCCTCTGATGGACGAGCCCGGCTCTTCACTTCCCCTTGCGCTGAATAACAGTGGTGGTCCTCAGCTCTTCACACCAGGCCTAATGGAAGAGGAACAGACTCCCAGGAGCCTAATGAGGTGCTAATAGCTGAGGAACACCTCCCTTTCTCCTGCTGGATAAAGACAGATGGAGGCGGAGGTGTGTTTGCTCTGACTGACAGCTCACACACACACCACCATAAGCCTCAAGTGTGTGTGTGTGTGTGTGTTCTGAGTGACAGCCGCTCATCCATCAGTCCAGAAACTACTGTTTTGTGTGTGTCGTTACATCTGTCAATATATGTGTGTGTGTGTATGTGTGTGTTTCTGGAAGAGTGTGTGTGTGTTCTGAGTGACAGCCGCTCATCCATCAGTCCAGAAACTACTGTTTTGTGTGTGTCGTTACATCTGTCAATATGTGTGTGAGTGTGAGTGTGTGTGTCTCTCTGTATGAGCGTGTGTATGTTTCTGGAAGAGTGTGTGTGTGTGTGTGTGTGTCTGTATGAGAGTGTGTATGTTTCTAGAAGAGTGCGTGTGTGTGTGTGTGTCTGTCTGTCTGTAAGAGCGTTTGTATGTTTCTGGAAGAGAGAGTGTGTGTGTGTGTGTGTGTGTTTGTGTGGTCTGTATGAGAGTGTGTATGTTCTAGAAGAGTGTGTGTGTGTGTCTGTCTGTCTGTATGACAGTGTGTATGTTTTTTGAAAGAGTGTGTGTGTGTGTGTGTGTGTATCATGAGTGTTTGCCTGTGTGTGTTTCTAAGCGTGTGTGTCTGTGTCTGTATGAGAGTGTGTATGTTTCTGGAAGTGTGATTGTGTGTGTGTGTGTGTGTGTGTGTGTCATGGCATGTCTGTGTAGTTCTCGAGTGTGTGTGTTCTGAGTGGCAGCATCTCATCAATCAATTCAGTAATTGCGGTGGTGAATGTGTCGTTACTGTCAATCTGTCAACGAGATAGCTGTACAAGCACGCACGTGTGTGTGTGTTTGAAAGCGTGTGTGTCTGTCTGTCTGTGTGTGTTTGTGTGTACCATGAATGTTTGCCTGTGTGTTTCTGAGTGTGTGTGTATCATGAGTGTTTGCCTGTGTGTGTGTGTGTGTGCATGTGTGTTTCAGTGTTCATGTCTGAGTGTGTGTGTAAAAAAAGTGTGTGTTTGAAAGTGTGTGTGTGTGTGTGTTTCAGTGTTTATGTGAGTGTGTGTGTGTCTATCATGAGTGTTTGCCTGTGTGTGTTTCCAAGCGTGTGTGTGTGTCTGTATGTTTGTGTTACCGCTCTCCTCAGTTGTCTTTAGTGAGGCGCTGATGACTTCTCTCCTTCTGCGGGGAGCGAGGAGCGGCTGGAGGTTCAGGCTGGTGGTGTGTGTTGATCTCCAGCCGTGTCAGTGAGGAGAAGACGACAGGAAGCGGGTGATGATCTCCTGCGGAGCTGCTCAGGCTCGGTCCAGATGGAGAGAACCGCATTATCCCTCCTCACCGCGGGAGTGTGTCCTCACGTCTCTCAGTCAGGGAGGATGGACATCTGCTGTGTGTGTGTGTGTGTGTGTGTGTGTGTGTGTGTATGTGTGTGTCAGGAGAAGCCGCTCACTGGTGCTGTCACTTCTGGAACATCTGCAGCAGCAGCTCCATCACTTTTCAAAATTCCATCGTAGCTCATACTGTCTGTCTGTGTCTAAGACTAGATGTCTGTCTCTCTCTCTCTCTGTCTGTCTGTCTGTCTGTCTGTCTGCCTACATGTGACTAGATGTCTGTTGACTTACTTCTTGTCTGTCTGGTTTTGTTCTTCTGTCTCTGTCTGTCTGTCTGCATGCTTGTGACTGGATGTCTGTTTGCTTTTTGTCTGTCTGTCTATCTATTTATCTTTGTCTTTCCTACTGTCTGTCTGTCTGTCTGTCTATTTTCTTCCTGTCTGTCTGACAGTCTACTTATATTTTTGAATCCCTCTCTTTTCATTGGTGTGTCGTTTTGTCCCTCTTTAAATCCATCTGTTTGTAAGGGTTGTTTCTGTCATATTACTCAGTTTATTTATTTGTCTGTCTGTCTTTCAGTCGGTTTGTTCGTCTCTGTTTAATTTCTATGATTGTTTGTTTCTGTCTGGTTATTTGTCTGTTATTGGTACTGCTATTCGTCTGTCTGTCTTTCTTTATATATTAACCTGTCTGTCTGCATGTTCTTCTGTCTATCCATCCATCCATAATTAATCTAACTGGCGTTCTTCAATGTCTGTGTGAACTTGATTGGTCATCAATCATCACATTTGCTTGCGTACGCGCGCGCACACACACACACACACACACACACACACACGTTACACAATGTCAATTTAACATTTAGGCTGAAGTCTCTTGAGAGCAGCTGAGTACAAAACGTGAACATCTGGTGTCCATTACAAGCCCAGATCAGTTGTGATTTGTCCATATGATGAGTGTGTCATAGACGCGGGAAGCTGAGATCTGCTGTCACACACACACATACACACACGCACACACGCACACACACACACACACACACACACACACACATAAAATTCCCTGCAGCTAAATCTATCACTTTAATTGTGAAGCTCAAACAATCAAAACGAAGCTTAACACACACAGATGGAGAAATGGAGAGAGAGAAAGAGAGAAAAAGATGGAGAGAAAGGAAAGGGACAGATGAAAAAGATAAAAGGCAGGAAAAAGTGACTGAGAAAAAGAGTGATAACACACACACGCACACACACACATATACAGCCCATAAAATACGATGAAATGCTGAGTAAAGGATGGATGGATGGATGGATGGATGGATGGATGGATGGATGGAGGGATGTAAATGCTCTTGTTGTGATGTGAACACTCAGATCCAGACCTTCGCTTGTTGGTAGTTGACAATCGAGGACATTTTATGCTCAGCAACATCAGGACCGTAACATTCTCCCATGGCGTGTCTCATCCACTGACACTGGCAGACAGACAAACACTCGCTGACAGCCATTTATAGCCGAACAGTGAACGCCATCTGTCCGACACAGTGGGATCTCAACATTACCAGTTCAGAACCGACCCAGTCAAGAGTCCTGCCCGGTGCCGAGCCTCCTGTACTGATGAGAGGGAGAGAGAGAGAGAGAGAGAGAGAGGTGTGTGTGTGTGTGTGGGGGGGGTAAATAAAATAAGAAGGAAAGAAAAAATAACACAAGAAAGGAATGAAAGATAGAAAGAAGGAAGAAAAGAAAGAAAAAGTGGGAGAAGGAAAGGCGCAATGGAAGAATAGGGTGGAGAGAGAACGAAAGAGTGAGAGATTTGAAAAACAGTGTGGAAATGTCCACAGAGAGAAAAGAAAAGAAAAACAGAAAGAGACATAGAGAGAGAGAGACAGACAGACAAATGGGTCAGATACATATAAACAGAGACATGGAAAGAGACATAACCAGTGGGAAAGGAAGAGAGAGAAAGAGATCCATAGAGAGAGAGAGGGAGAGAAAGTGAGAGAGGGACAGAAAGGGTCAGAGAAAAAAGAGAGAGATATTGAGAGAGGAGAGATAGAGAGAGAGACTAGGACAGATAGACAGGGAGAGAGGGTCAGAAAAATAGTGAGAGAGAGAGAGAGAGAGAGAGAGAGAGANNNATAGATAGATAGATAGATAGATAGATAGATAGATAGATAGATAGATAGATAGATAGATAGATAGATAGATAGATAGATAGATAGATAGATAGATAAGAGAATAGGAGAGAGAGATATTGAGAGGGACAGAGGGTTAGAGAGAGAGAGAGGGAAAGAGAGAGAACTATATAGAGAAAGAGAGATGTGGGTGTGGCTTATTATTTCTAATGCCTCGGTAAAATCACGCAGAGATGGCGGGTCTTTGTTGAAGAGTTTACAAAAGTAGTCGTGGACTCTCCACAGAGTCGCGTGAAGAATAAAAAAAAGCGTCTCCGGCGACTGAAATCTGACGTGAAGCGGCGCTATCAGAGCGGCGTTTGAACCCGCCGCCGCGTGATTAACATGCAAATGAGCAGTGACACTAATGGCTGCTACAAAACGCTCTTATGATGGAAATATGGCGGCGCGGGACAAACATTAGTCTGTGAAATCAGCTGATGACAGGCCGCGGGCGTCCCCAGGGGTCGCGGGGATACGACCACTGCACCTGCCGCCTCAGAGCTCCATTCATCCCGCCAGCAGAGTCCATAACTTACCCGGGAACTGCTTTTGTTCTAGCCGCCGCCCCGTGCCCTTACTTAGCTGAAATGTGTTTTCAATTGCAGGCCGACACGGGACTTGGGGGCCTGTGGCACTATTGGGGCCCCCGGTCATTGTCCCAGGCCCTTGAGCGGGTGCGTGCTATCGGGCCGATTGTAGTGTGCAGCATCACACATTTCACAAGATAAGTATGTCGAGTGCCTAAGACGGTTATCCTATAGGAGAAAGTCCTACCTCGCGTTATGCGCATGCGCGCTGAACAATTGCGTCATGTGGCCACAACGAATAGTTTTACAGCTAAACGTTTCTGTTTATTGAAAACGTTTACGAAGATGTTTATTTTTACTCTCATTTTATACATTTTCTACTAGAGGTGCTATTTATATTTTAGCTTATTCTATGTACATTTTCTCACAATTTTATTTTGTGTGCTCTTTCCATTGTGTTGCACCAAACGGATTTCATTGTAACCAAGTGATCCAATTACAATAAAGGCATTCTATTCTAATCTATTCTAATCTATTCTATTCTATTCTATTCTATTATTATATCTTCAATTTTCCATTTTAACGGTGTTGATTAGACAGTACACAAATAAATTGAAGAACATACAATAATTAATTTCCACGAACAAATGTTCACAAAACATACAATTACAATTTGCATTACAGTAAAGATATTTCCTGTTCAGTGACTTTTGCCTGAGAGTGTTTTCAGTAACATTTCAGGAATTTTATCTAGAATTTTGGGAATTTTATTTAGAAAATCACGTGTATAAAAGCTGATGAACACAAGCAGTTCCACCCTCGCTTAGAGCATAGCATTTCTATCTGTTATAAAACAAATACACATGTGTTCACATCGCTTAAATTATATTAAAATAAAAATTTTAATATGTATTTTTTTTACCAATGCGCATAGCGCGAAGTAGGAAATTATCCCGGGTAAATTGTATAACACTTCTTCATACTTATTCATTATTTCGTTCGTTCATTACTTAAAAAATGAAATTTCTCCCAATGCGATAAATAAAGTCTCATTAATTCATTCATCTTATAAAAGGAAATCGCTGGGCCCGTTACTTTCGGAAGTGTTTATTACACTTTTTTGAAAATTAGTGAAAATAAGTGAAAAGGAAGATATTGCCGCAAGAACTGGAATGGTTAATGGAGCATCAAAGCAGAAAAGGAGTTTATTAACCATCGATCTACGGAAACAAAGGGAGGCGCGTGGAGCGAGACACAGCACGGGGCTCCGCGTGAAAAAGTAACGCGTCACGTCTTGAACAAATTCACTTTTTCAGCCTGGAATAACAGAACGAGATCAGTTCACAACCAGTTCACAGTAACACAACCACAAAGACGCATAACACAGTCGAAAATTATTTGATTTGCTATTTTCTAAATATAAACAACATGTGGGGGAAATATTCATGTTATTTTTATGCTGTCTTGAGAGTGGAATTGTATAATTACTTGAGTAATAAGCGCGTGTGTATTAGTGTGTGTGCGCGACCGCACGTGTGCTGGAAACTATAATTAAATGCAGGAACGCAGGTGTGGATCTTTAAAATAAAGTGTTATCGGATTCTTGACATTTCTCTGGTTTTACACTTGTCTATTCGGTATTATGACGAAATAAATCAATTATTGGTTCGTAAAACAATAGTAATTTATTAAAATCTCAATTAAATATTAAATGTGTATTGTATTGTTATTTTAGTTTTATGTACTCTCTTTTGTAAACATCGGGAATGCGGAGCTGCATGTTTTGATCTAATACGTTATCGTTTTTTTATGTTTCATTCTGACTTCATCTGCTCTTCAGGCTGCTTTAATAGTGTATTTACGTTTACACCGCGTTTTCCTTTGGTCGTGTTTTTTTAAAGAGGCGCTATAGCGTGGAGAACAGTCACTCTATCGGCCCTTTTTGTTACTTGTCCCGAAAAAAAGACTCGAACCCCTCAGCGAGTTACTTACAAAAGACCCTTTAATCCTGCGCCTCATTTCCATCTCTCCATAATAGAGTCCTGAATATCTAATCTTCCGCGTTTAGGATGCTGTAATCCGCTCGGCCGCTCTCTGATGTTTTCTTCCTCTATTCCCACAAGAACAATTAACTCTTAATCTCTACAAACATGAGTCGCGTCTGATCAGTGTCAGACCACAGGTAGTTTCAGCCGCTTCCAGAAGTTTGTTTTAAACGAACTTAATCTGAAGATTAACTTTAATCCCATTCTGTTTTTTAGTTAATTTTTTTCTCTATTTATTTATTTGTGCTATATGGTTATAAAAGGAATAAAAACAATTCTATATACTATTTATGTAATATTAGCGTAATATATTCAAACGTTGATAAAATTAAATGTCAAAAATGTAATTCGGATTTTAAATGAATACATTTTAGTATTTTCATTTTTTGTTATTCTGTGTCCAACCTGTTTGGAAGTAATAACGTAAAATGATTAAGCGAAAAGTCACATTTATTATTATTTTTTATATGTTCTGTCCACTTGCATTAGCATAAAATTATTATATTTATGTAATAATGCTATTATTATTTGGTATAATTATGTTAGGTAATAATTAGGTTTTGTGACCGTGTTTAAAATGGCATTTCTCTTACCCCTTTAGAACTTTACAAAAGGCATTGTTCTTTCTAACTCTTTCACATTTTCATTAATTATGAACTCCCACTGGTTTTGATGGTTTTTTTTCTTTTCACATGTATTCGTTAAAACTAAATGATAAAATGTGAGCCATTGTGTCCCAAGGATGATTATAATTTTGACTTAATGTTGAGAAGACTTATTAACATTATTAAAATAATTTCCATTTCCATATTCATTCCAAAAAGCACGTATAGATTAAAGGCACATAGACACAAAACATTTCATTTTCCGCCGCAGAGTTTTATTGAAATTCTTCCAGAAACACTGGACAGTAATAAATATCTTATTTCTCAACAAGAATGTACAAAAATAAAGACCACGGTAAGTCTCCGATGTAAACACAATTTCCCAAGAAAACAAGGACATGCTACACTATTTCTTTCACCACATCATGCTGCAGATTCTCAAAATATCGGGAATGACACCGAGACAACAGGCGCACGTCTTGTTGTGGACCTGGAAACGACAGAAAGAAATCGGCTAAAATCCTTCTTGTGTCTTCTAGTATCCGAAAAGTCATTTCGCAATCCTTGTTGAACAAACGCTTGCAAGCGCCCTCAGAAGAACAGGGCAGTGCTTATGTTTCCAGGGGACCGCGGAGCCATCTCGAAAAAGCCGAAACTTTTGCTGAAATTGGAACTTTTTCCACAGAGAAGATGCGCGGAGCGGCCCGTTATTTACGGACCGTTATTTACAGCGCGGCGCAGGTCACATGGACAGATCCTTGGTGCAAGGACACGGGTTCAAAGGTTAAAGCAAACAACCAGACAACAAAACCATGCAAAGGCCAGAGCAAGTTCACTTCATCACCTCCTTCTCTGCGCCTGGAAGCCTCGTCAGTCCCGCGGAAGCAACAGGCAAGTGCGGCGGAGGCGGCGGCGGCGGCACCTGGCAGATGGTGCACGGGCACGGCAAACCCGCCCAGTGCTGGAACCCAGCTCCCGCGAGCGGAGGGGCGCTCTTCATCAACGAGTGCGGGGCTCGGATGGAGCTGAGTCCGGGCAGGGCGGAGGAGAGCGTGGAGGAGGTGGAGGAGCTCAGCGCGCTCCCGAGAAGCGGGTGCGCGTGGAACGCCGAGTGGTGCCCGCCGTAGACCTCCCCCACCAGCCGCTTCATCTCGTCCAGCGAGCTGGTGAGCATCAGGATGTAGTTTCGGGCCAGCAGGAGCGTGGCGATCTTGGACAGCTTGCGTACGGAGGGCCCGTGCGCGTACGGCATCACCTCGCGCAGCCCGTCCATCGCCAGGTTGAGGTCGTGCATGCGCTTCCGCTCCCGGCCGTTGATCTTCAGGCGCAGCTGCTGGATCTCCTGCTCGGTCACCTGCTTCTTCAGCTTGTACTTGCTGGCGGAGGTGGACGACTTGCCGAGGTGCTCGCTGCTCATCTTCTGGAGCAGCTCGTTCTGCGTGGACGACACCGAGTTGAGCCGGCCGTCCTGGGAGCGGTGGTGGTGGTGGTGATGGTGGTGGTGGTGGAGGTACATCCCGTCCATGTCCGGGGAGGAGGATCTGCTGGAGCTGCTGTCCGAGTTCATCTTCGTGACTCTTATGAGGCCGTGTTGGCCGCTGTGATCTCGACTCAATCTGTGTCCTCGATTCCCCGGGACTCGTATTTATAGGCAGCCGAACAAAAGGAGCACCTCCATTCATAACGCTCTCGTTAGGATGACGTCCCCATTATCTGGGGCTGTGTGCTTCGACTGTCCCATTCAGCGGAATTCTAACGACTCCATGGGTCCGGCCCCTCCCCCTATGCAAATACACAAATATGATATTGTGAGGTGTAAAGTACTTGAGTACATGTTGGGAATTTTTGTCAATTTTGTAAATATTTTTTTTACTTATTAGTATTTGTGGCTGCTTTGTACTTACTGAGTGTCCAATATAAGCAACTTTTAAATTCACGCAGTCCCAATAAATCCATGCAATCAATAACATACAAGCAATTTACTGTGCACTGTCTAAATAATTTTTTCCAGTTTCTTAACTTTTTAAAAACTTTTTTTTTTTTTAGAATAAATTGTATTATACATATGGACACATGCTGAAAAAAACACTTGCTGGATTAACATAATACAATTATGGAAAGTATTTCCACCTGATAAAATTGCGTGTTTATGTTTAAACATGATAGAGCAACATAATGTTTTATGGTCAATAAATAATTCAGACTGAGAGATCATAGTATTGCTTTTCCATCAAACATTTCAGACAACTGACAAACTTTTTGCTGCCAGAAAAACACACACAAAAAAACACAAATAACTGGCACAAAAAGACTTGCCCCCCCCCCCTATTAAAATAGAGAAATATGATATTGTGAGGTGTAAAGTACTTGGGAATTTGTGTCAATTTTGTAAATATTTTTTTACTTTTTAGTATTTTTGGCTGCTTTGTACTTGTACTGTGTGTCCAAAATATAAGCAACTTTTACGTTCTGCCTTTTAAGAGCAGAAAGTTGTTGTAAACAATTTGATTTTTGTTGGAAACAATGTCACATAAAACTCTTACATTCACCCAATAAATACAAAAACAAATTCGCTGATTCACTATCTAAATAATTTTTTCAGTTTTTTTACGGATTCATCGTACTTTTTTTTTTAAAGAATATATTGTATAATACATATGAACACACATTGTACCTTTACAAAAATTCCCCAAGTTTACTCGAGTACTTTACACCTGTCTGCAACACGTTTTATAAAATGTATAACAGCAGCAAACTGACAATATTCAGGGCACGATTGTGCATTTAAAATGGAAATAAAAGTGCAGTGATGATTAGAAGTCAGAGTAAGAAAAATATTAATTGACATGAAAAAAACATGTTGTGAATGAAGCTGGTTTCAGAAAGACAAAACGGTTTAAGAATCACACGTTTTTAGAATTATTACTATTTGGATATAAAAATGCTGAATGAAAATGTTATCTTTTAATCACAATTATAATATAATCGTCATACTCTTATAATAATAAGACAATGATAAAAACATTTAATCTCAATTCTAATTAGAAACTTGTAATCTTCCCTAATATAAAACGCAAAATATAAAAACATCTGCTTTTCAATACTGCAAACGAATGAATGTATTTAATGCCTTTCTTATACTGTGAGGTGCTGTGCGAAAGTCATTTGACTAACTCATAATAAGTTTGGAAACTCAGTCAGAAGAAAGAGTGAGAGCAGGAATTCACTGCAAAAAGGAACCTGCTTCTCATGACGGTGCCGAGATGCGAAGAAAAGCTTGGGAGTTCTTTACTCTCTCTTGGTGGCATTTGAAAGTGTAAAGCTTTGAATACCAATTGCTTGAACTGGACATATGTGAATCCTTTTTAATCCTGCTAATCCTGTCTCCAAGTGTTTCATTGTCTCTGAGGCGACCACATAGATCTAAGTGAAAGTGTTCCTAATCCAGCCAATGTGGAGAAATGTCCCAGTGTGTGACCAGAGGGGCGTGTGTGTGTGTGTGTGTGTGTGTGTGGAGAGGGAGAAGAGCTGTGTGTGTGTGTGGTGTGTGTGTGGGGGGGGGGGGTGAGGGAATGAGTGTGAGAGTGATAGAGAAAGAAAGCAGTGGGGAGTGTGTTTATATTTCTGTGTGTGTGTGTGTGTGTGTGTGTGTGTGTGTGTGTGTTGAAAATCAAGCATGGGTTTCGTTTAAAGTCAAGCATTCGATTCTCTGCAAAATGGCTTTTTCCGTCGTAAAAAAAGTCGAGTTACAAATCTCAATGTAAATTAATTTACCAACAATTCATTTCGGTTTAGTTAAGGTACTATACGTTTTTTGGAATGGAGCTTCCCAATGACTTTGCTGTTGAACTTAAAAAGTGAAGTCTATCTGAGTGAGTGTTTAGATTGGTGGATTAAGTCTGAATCATCTAGTCAACTTTAGTTTAGTTACTAATAGTTACTAATTAGTTACTAATACTAAATAGTTACTAAAAACTACTAATTAGTTACTAATAACCTGCAGTGATTTACTGTCTCACACACTCTCTTGATGTGTTAAGGCGAAATGATAGAGTTTGATTTTTGTTTGATTGTTTGATTGATGTTTGATTTTTGATTAATTGTCTTTCTTGTTTCCTGAGAGATTCATGTCCATAAAAACTCCATCTTTCATCTCAAAACACAAGCATAACTTGTAATCTTTCAACCCGAAAGCAACTAATTAGAAGCAAATGTGAATGCGAGGTTTCAGATGGAGATTTGATCTGCCTTCATCATCGCCACTTTAATCTTCTAATCCAGCAACAAGCTTTTCTTCATGTCTCGCGCTTTATTCCCAAACACTGGCAGCATTAGCGATAGACAAAATCACATCTTTCAGTTTCAGACGCAGCAAATTCAAAAAACAACTTCTGACAGCAAATGTCAATCACATATAATGTTGTTTTTTTTATTGAGGAGACTCTCAAAAAAAAACATTTTTAAATCAAGTTTAGCTTAGTAAGAGCTTTTTAAGAGCAGAAAGTTGTTGGAAAATCAAGCAATGTGTCAGTTTCTGAGTTTATGGAACATAAAAACTAGTCCAGGGGTGTCAAACTCATTTCGCATAGCGGGCCACATACGACCTAAGGAGATGTCAGGCGGGCCGGACCATTAAAATTATACCATACTCTGCATTAAATATCAAAAATATCATGTATTTTCTTTGTTTTGGTGTAAAGAATCACAAGAACATTAGGAACATATTGAATTTTAATGAACTATGCTTTTACAAAACATTCCAAGAATTTCCTCTTAATTCCTTACAAATGTGCAATTTACCTTTATCATTCACATGATTGCAACTTATCCCACTGATTGTACAAAGGCACACAACTTAAATTGGTAATGAAAAATATAGTATTGCACTTGAGGCTTTTAAAGAACTGAATTTTAAACCACTTATATAAAATATAAATTAAATCCCTGCATACACCTTACAAACTAAGGAGAGTGATATTAAATGTGCAATGAAGAAAGTCACATTGTAAACTTCATAAATGAAACATGCAATATTTAAATGCAAACAGTATTTAAGCCTTAAATACTGTTTGCATTTACACTATTTATCTATCTTTCTCCGTTTGGAACATTTGATTAATGAGGTTGTAGCAGATAGTGTTAGAATATTTTTAATATTTAATAACTTAAATCTTATTTCCAATATTAATATTAAGATCTTATTATATTCTAGCCTGCATCAACGCAGCCAGGCCAAGGCTGAAGGCTGTTGAATTGTTTTATACTTGTGTCTCCAAGAGATATAGATTAGTAACTAAAATCTAGATAATAATAATAATCTAAAAGTTGTTTTGACTTATTGTTCCCTATGGATCTGTGGGGGAATATTATAAGCAAGATAATTTGATGTTGACGTAAATCCCAATTCCGGTAAACTGCTACGTCTCCAGTCTCTGTCTAAGTCTTATCAAAAGCAAGGACACTGGAGCCTCTCCGAGCTAAAATCTTTGTGAAAGGTTAAGAAACGTTTAAACTAAGAAATCCTCACATTTACTTGACTATTTGTAATATTTATATTAATACTTTCTTGTTATTATCAAAGTATTTAATTAACACCAATAACCAGACAATCAAATGAATAAAAGTGATAATAATTTAAAGATTTACTTAGTGTGCTTTGAGACAGTTAAAACTGTGAGAAGCTTCTTAAAATAACTCAGAACTCAAACTCGGAACTTATATTAATTTATGATTGACCATAGATAATATTTTATTATATATTTTAAGATAATACTTAGGTTAAAACTTCAAAGTTAGTGTTTAGACTGCTCTTCTTACTCTCCTCGTTCGGAGACCTCTGGAGGTCGAATAGAGACCTGATTACATATTACCATAGCAACGCCTATCTTTTGTTATTGAATAGAGACCACGTGTGTAAGTCAGTCCTCTGACAAATCTCGTTTCCTGCTGATAGTCACGCGAGATATCTGACGTCATTTAGGGTATAAAGGATCCGCATTTCCTGATGTGATAGAGTAATGCATTGAACGGCACAATAAACACGTGTTAAACCTCTAACGCGGTGTCGGCTCAATCATTGCTCCCTGGATCCAGCTTCCGGACAACTCCCTTCGACAGAGACCTGCAATCTCGGCCATGATGGAATGCCTGACTGATTTATAATTATTATTAAGCCTCCAAGAAAGATTAAAATTTTCAGATAGGTAGCGGATAACACCTGTTTTCCGTTCTTAACACGATTCTGTCCATCTCAGTGTTGCAGCGTTATACTCCGATGGAAACGCCCCTTAGCGGACAATCATTGAATTGCAGCAAAATTTTTTTTTTTTTTCCTATTTTTTTCCAAACAATTCGGCGGGCCTGATCGAACCTACTTGCGGGCCGGATCCGGCCCGTATGTTTGACACCCCTGCTCTAGTCCAATCAAAAGGTTTTCTCACTCAATTGTTGAGAGAGAAATTTTCTGTTTTAATCAATGCGTTATTCTTCATTTTATTTGTTTGTTCTATTCTTTTTGTTGCACCAAATGAAGTAGTATTCCCAATTTTGATGTAACCATGTGATGCAATGTCAATAGATGCATTCTATTCTATTCTATTCTTTTCTATTCTATTCTGTTTTTACTTCTGTTCTTACTAACAGTTTTTGCATTTTGCATTTAGCAGACACTTTCACGCAAACCAATTTACAGAAAAGTACAGTTCTTTTTACAACCCAACTACAATCATAATCATTTTCTGATCCAGACCAATTTTTCCTTAGAGGAAAATTATGTAGGACAAATCACAGACTAATCACAGATCAAGTAGGCCACATAGAACATGGCCACAAAAGAAGTTTTTTTTTTTGTAAATTAACGTTTCTGGTTCACTTAAAATACAATTTTTAACAAACATAACTTGTGACTTGTGTCATTTTCATATTGTTTTTTTTAATAAGAGATGACAAAAAGTTAATTCTAGTGGTCAAAACTTAATTTCCAAAGATCCTTTGCACCAGCTCTCTGTTTATCTGATGCTGTGAAGAGAATCAAAGCGAAGGATTATTATCCCCTGTTGAACAGACAGAGCGTTTTGATTGTGTCTGTTCCTTGGATTTTTACTTCTTTCTCGTGTTCTTCATTTTTGACTGTTTTGACTCTTTGTGCGATTACACATTGGATTCGTTTGTTAGCGCTAAGCTAAGCTACCCGGTCGTGGTTTGTAGTTTCTGTTTGTTGTAATATAAAATATTGTGCTGTATTTAGTTATCTTTAGTAATCTTACTTCTTCCAGTGTTTTTTTCTCTCTGTTAAGTGTCTAATGTTTCTTTATTTCTGCTATTGAAAGCTTATACTGTAGCACGTCTGCCTATGAACCATTGTTTAACATTATATAGACGCACACGTGCCGCTGCATAAAGACGACATGTTTCCGTTTATTTGTGATTATTCCTGACTTGAAATACGAATAATCGGGCGCCTATATTTACTTGAATATTTGAAATCAGCGATTATAAGCACCCCCAAAGTTTTTGAGTGTTGAAAATTTGAAAAAAGGGGTGCTTATATTCATGTAAATACGGAAGTAAAATGACATCTGGTTAGGTTTGTAAATAAAGAAAAATAAGTTTTAATGTTGTATAGAAATACATATATAAATAAGAAATGTAACTTAATTTAGGTAGAGAAGTAAAAAAAAATTAAGCATGTCATTTATTAACATAAAAAAACGTCTGAAAAATTAACATGGGTGCTTATATTATATTATATACAATTATTTGTCAATAAAAAGTGTTTTTCTGGAAAAAAAAAAAAAAAAAAAAAAAAAACATCACAAATGTGTTCTATGTGGTTTAGTCAGTAATATAGCCTACATAGTTTTCCTCTAAGTAAAATTGTTCTGGGTTCTTATGGGTTAATGTCATTACATTATGTTGCACCTCAAGTAGTTATCAAATCAGTACTTTTACTTAAGTAGAAAAGTCGATTCTTGTGCACAAAAAGGTGGACTGTGGATTGAAGTGAGCTCCACGTGGGACGCAGTGAAAACCTTCAGCACATGCGGAAAAGCGTTTGGTTTCCACACTCTGAAGATGCGCGGGACGGGAAGTCACCGGGGTTTCAGTGCCAGCGATTGTTGGTTTCTTTTCAAGCGTCTTTGTGTGGCGGGTCGGTCCTCCGCTAATGGGTGCACATGAGCAGAAAATGAAAGAGCGTCTGGGGTTGGGTCAAGATGGGGAACCCACCAAGAGATTAATACACTAAGCTGGAGGACGCTTTGTGCCGATGGGAGGCTGGTCTGTTTTATTCAGAGGAACATGTCTCAAGGAACCGCGCACGATTGTGCAAACCCACATGAGGGCGCTTGTTTCATTAATTACACATTAGCCGTTGGGCCGCGAGGTGGGAGGTAAAATGGTGAAAATACAGATGTTCTGGTAGCGTGACTGAGCAGAGACACAAGACGCTGGGGATTTGCTCCTGCGATGAGGCCTGTCGGCTTTAAAGAGAGGTTGATGGTGGCGGCTCAGACTCCATCCTGGAAAAAAAAACTAGGGAAAAACTCGGTGGTCCTTAATTGTTTGGCACTAAGTCTGAGGACTATTGTGTTTGGCTATTGACACAGGCTCTTCACTGGAGGAACGACACCGGCTTGCTGGAGAAGATCTGCTCCTCACATGTGACCTTGCCGTTTGGCGTGGTGCTCATTTGTTCGGCCAGAAGTACTTGAGCACACTTGTCAATTTTGTCGATATTTTTGTACTTATTAGTATTTTTGGCTACTTTGTACTTGTATTGAGTATCAAAAATACAAGCAACCTTTAACAATCATGCAGTCCTAATAAATTCACGCAATCAATAAAGCACAAGTACTAATAAAAGTACAAATACTATTCTCAGTGTTTCAATGTTTTAATAATTATTTTGTCAATGTCTAAAGAAAATCGAAAGCTTTATCAGTTTCTTTACGCGTTTGTCGTACTGTTTATTTTTTTTAGAATCAATTATTTTATACATTTGAATACATGTTGTATATTTACAAAATGTACAAAAATTAAAAAACTGAAGTGTACTTAAGTACTTTACCTCTACTAAAACCTCTATAAATAATACACAATAAAACCTCTATAAGAAGGCCAAAACAATAGAAGGCCACCCTCTAAAAGAAGGCCATACTTTATACTTTTATATCCCATCCTTGGTTCTATGGGGCTTGCCATTTTATTGCTGACAAATGAAAATGAATAAAATACCGGACTGGCGATGATGCTTACATGTCTAAGACACCACACAGCCCCTGGTCTCATTGAATGGAAGAACTACTTATACACAAACATTTTTTTTCACTTTTCAATGTTATTTTGTGCTTTTGTGTCATTGTTCAGTGTTTTTCTGCCAGGGTAATGTTTGTCAATTGTCTATGGTTTGATAAGAACTTACCGTATCCTGTACATATGATCTGCATGTGTGATTTAATGGACTCTCTAGTTTTCATGTGAATGAGTATGTTTCTAAAAAAAAGGGCTTTAATTATTTAATTTTAATTTTGTCTGCCCTCTCTCTGTGGTTGATGTTCACAGATGTTCAAAGAAGTGTAATAAGTCAACAAATTCGCAACGCCAATTTCAAATTCGCAAAAACACAACGCCACCCTCTAGTAGAAGGCCAGAAGTGTTGAAAAATAGAGTAGAAGGAACAGTAGAAAAAAAGAAGAAAAACTAAATTTAAAATTTTTTTGATTTTTTTTTACAATTTTTTAAAACTCTTTTTTCTGCACTCTGGGATTAGACATCATCACACCTTTTTATATAGGAAACCACCAATTAGCATATGTTCTTAACGGTCTAATGCAGGGTACTAGAAAGAAAGCTTAAAAAGTTTTCTTTTCAATTCTACGTAAATGATAGAATAAAAAAAACATTTCTTTAGACGTAGCTCCAGAGATACAAGGTGCTTAAGAGGAAGGGGTTAAAATTTAGAACTTAAAAATGTACCACGCCACAATCAAGAAACCCATCAGACAATCCTTCTAATAGAAATTTGAGTATACATTTTATTGCCCCACCCCACCACACTTCCAGAACAACTTTGGTTTGAAAATTTGAAAAAAAAAAAAAAAACGATTTTTCCAAATTTGGAGCGGCTCCCCTAGTGGTCACTGCAATGGAAACACAATGACTAATTGCTGCCACCTGGTGATCCAATTGTATGTGCAATTGTATTACAAGTGTATTTGTATTCATTAGGATTTAAAAATTATTTTTACATTTTAGTCCCTGTAAACTGACAGTGATACAAAAAGTAACCGTTTTACTAGTAAATGTATGACAGACTGACAATGATTTCTCCCTGACACGATGTGGCGACACGTTACACTTGTAGAATTGTAAGAATCGCACAGGTTTTATTATTTCTAGTAAAGCCTACTTCTTTCACAACTGGCTATTTTTAAATTGTCTATAAAAGTGTGCAATATTGTGGCAACAAAAGTTCTAACTAAAACAACTTTGTCACATGGTTCGGGATAAATTGTTGGGTTCTCGTCCGCACTACGTTACCCAGAGTCCCTCACTCACACCAGAGGGACACAGCGGCTCAGTTTGGCTCGGAGAAGCAAAAAATAAACATTGAGAAATCACGAAAGCGTGAAAGTGTGTTCAGAACACAAAACCCTGTGTTCTCCATTCGACTGTGTGCATTCATGGGAAAGAAGCGCCGATTTCAATCAGGATGTAATCAAACCCCGTCACAGCTTGAAACATCTCGTCTCGCTTTATTAGATCACAACGTTCTCGGCAAGAGACTTGAGAACTTTGTGGTTACTGGACCAAGTGAACATTAGCACAAATTAAAACTTTTAATCCTGTCATTTTCTCTCTTCTCAAGTAAAAAGTTTCTTCGTTCATAATTAAACACTGCTCGGTTATCTTCTCATTTCAGAATAAAAAAAAAAGAGCAGATTTGTGAAGAGTCTAGGACTCTGTGTCACGGAAAAAAAACGACAAGGGTTTGTAACAAAAGGTCTTCAAAATAACGTGGTATATTTAATTATAGTTATGTTATGTGCCAAACACAACACCAAAGTCCATAGAAAAAATAAACACACATTTAATAATGAAAATGAAATGTACAAATGAAATGGACACAGATGACGACTTGTCCACATGACCACAGGTAAAACTGAGAACACACGTGACTAGCAAAACACAGGAAGATGGAAAACAGAGGATTCTGGGTATTGTAGTCCATGGAGACGTGACAAAAGCAGTGGTTCGCTATCGTTGTTAAAAAGTAAATGCTTTTTATAAGCCTGCAGTCATATCCAGAATTATAAAATATAAAACTGCTTATTTGAATTTTAAGTTGAGTGAATTGTACAGAAGCTTGTGCGGGAAGGTGTACAAAAATTGTACAATATTGTCGTTTATCTGCTTAAAGTCACGTTGGGAGATGGTCTATCGCAATGGTCTGACAATTAAGTAATCAATTAATAAAATGATTAAACAGATAAACACTGTGTTAAACACAAACGACATGGAAATGGGTCTAAAAAATTTTTTTTAAAGTTAAAAAAGAAAGAGTTTTGTAAAGTATTTGAGTAGAGGAGCAGAGGAGCAGGATCTTAACTGATACAGTCAGAATTTTGAGAAAAAAAAAAGATGCAATACTATTTTTTTGAGGGCTTCAATATGTAGCAGTTATCAAATACTCAAAACTTTAATACTTCAAGGAAACCTCGACCAGACCTTGTGCAATGCCGAGTTCTTTCAGTCTCAAAGTTCAACTTTGGCGTCCTTTATCCAATGAGGAAAATGTCTATTTACTACAAAAAGATTCATTTCGATTTTTCTAAATTTTAAAATAACATGCCCACCACTTTAGCGTTTGTTAGTTTGTTTGTATGTTTGTGTCTGTGTGTAAAATAAAAAAATAGCTATTGCTACATTCTAACTCGCTGTGCGTTGTTTTACTGTGCTAAAGCTAGTCTGACGGATTAATTAGCATATCGGATGCTTTTCTCTTTAGCATTCACTGCTGCATCAAAGCAATGAATCACATTAACAGATGCATTAGATAAACAAGCCAAAATGATGCGGCCATTAAAATCCACAGTCAGGTTGTTGGTGCTGATGAAGGTGTCGGCGTCTCTAACATATGGTGCCGCAATTTTCCCAGATCAACTCTGAACATCACAGTAGAACTGTCAGCCGCTGCTGGAACGCTTTGAGAGTCCATCATTTTAACGGCATTGCACATCAGTGAAGAACTTCCGTTTCAAAAAACGCCCACGGAAACTTTTAATTGTTGTCACAGATTGAGGGAAGGTAAATTGTGGTGGTCTGGATTGTCTGAAAAGGATGTAATTAGTCAATTATTGAATGATTTTTAATCACGGACAATGGGTAAGTTACTGGTTTAAAAAAAAATTTAATTAGAGTATTTTGTACCTAGAGAGAGCCAGAATGAGCCTTCCCATTTGGGATGATTCCTAACCATTTTGGAGTCCAGAACCATATTTCTAGAGCTTCACGACAAAGGATGCCACGAGAATGATGGTCAAACATCTTCCCCAAGTCTATGGTTCATACGATGATAGTCCAATTGAGTGATCCCTAATATTTGGATTCCAGTAGCATTCATTTTAAAAATAACATTTATTTTAGGATCATAAATTAAACCCCTTAATAAATAAACCCGGCAGCTGCTAACCTGTCCACTACACCACTTTTATATAATATAATATAAATTAATAATATATTATATTATATTATAATATATTATATTATATTTCATTTTGCTCTATGTATATTCTGTCAATTGCATTTTTTTGTGTTCTTCTTGATTAAATACTTGAAACATACTTCTTGTATTTTCTGTTATATTTAAACCATTTCTTGCCTTCTATATTTTTTTTTTATCATATTTTACTATATTGTAGTTATTTATATTGTTTATTCAGTGTGTACATTTTACCATTATCTCATCTTTCTTTTTGCACCAAACGAAGTTGTCACGCTCATGCCCTCGTGAAGCCAAGGCGGACAAGGCGTGACAGAAGTAGGCATACTGATTTCATTGTAACCCTGTGTTACAACGACAATAAAGGCATTCTATTCTATTCTATTCTATTTTGCTATCAATTATAATTGTGCAACCTTTTAAACGTTCACATTCTTTAATTAGTACAATCTTGCATCCTTCAAGAAACATTTGCATCAATTGAAAATACCAACTTTGGGTCTTATAAAGATTTAGCTTATTGTTAGACTCGGAGGCTTCTTAATATTATAAGTCAAAGTTCGCTCTCGAAAGCGAATTTGGAGTAATGCAATGAAGAAAAAACTAGTGTTAAAGATTAAGTTCAAGTTCAAGTTCAGAGCATTTGTAAGGCGCTTTTCACAGTTTAACTGTCTCAAAGCGCACAAACAGGTCGTTTTATTCACCACCCAAAGCATCACTAATGACAATTCAGGAAGAACTCATGTTTATTCCCAGCATTACATCACTGGGTGTTACCGAGGTGTTATCAATCATAACTATAAAACACAGATAGTCTTCCTTGATACTAACAACTGTCCTATGGTTTGTCAAGGTATATGTATACAACAAGGGAAACATGAGAAACACATCATATGATGCTTAATTTCAAACCCGTATATAGTATAGATACTGTTTTAAGTCGACTCTAAGTAGACGTTGTACGGTCATACAAAGTTCTGGAAGTCCTGGGTGTCTTTTTATTGATTTCGACTCAAATGTATGTGTCATCAGGAGCAGTTCTGATCAAACTGGCTAGATGGCCTTCCCGAATGAGAATATAAACATGATTGGTATAAACATAAATATACTGTACATAAGTGTAGACGTTCTAATGCTTAAATGGAGAAAATGTAAAAAGCAGTATTAATTTGTTTGAATCTATTGAACAACATATACACAAACAACAGTCCCAGCAGAGGCCACACCCCTGCTAGATGACCGACAAATCACAGACCAAGACACACTATCGTAGATGATTAACCAATCACAGCACAAGACACACCCGCGATAGATGATCTCCAAATCACAAAGCAAGACACACCCCTGATAAATGGTCAACTGACTGGAACACTGGAAGATGATCAACCAATCAAAAAACAAGACACATTCCTGACAGATAATCAACCAATTAAAAAACAAGACACATTCCTAACACTTGATCAACCAATCAAAAAACAACACACCTTCCAGAGAGACGATCAACCAATCAAAGAACAAAGCACATCTCTAACAGCTGATCAACCCTGACAGATGTCCAACCAATCACAAAACATGACACATCCCTGACAGCTGATCAACAAATCAAAAAACAAAACACAACCCTGACAGCTGATCAACCAATCAAAAAACAACACAAACTCCAGTGAGCTCATCAACCAATCAAAAAACAAGACACCTCCCTTACAGCTGATCAACAAATCAAAAAACAAAACACAACCCTGACAGATGATCAACCAATCAAAAAACAAGACACACCTCACACTCAAAAAAATTAAACGTTGACTTTGATTAATATTTTCTTGTCAACAGGTTCCACGAAATTTTATTATGAAAATTGAAAACAAATATTTTAAGTTGATCCAACATGACAGGATTGTTTTAAAGAGAAATACTATTTTTGAGTCAAGCCAACTATTATCACAAATGTTTGCTCAACAAGACGCATTTTAGTTGAACTAACTAAAGCCATTTATGTTACATGGAATTAACTTTAGTTTGTCAACAGGTTCCACACAAATTACTTCAGTAAACTCAACATAATTTTTTTTAGTTCCTTTATTAACAGACATTTTATCAACAACACAACCATTTAACAAATTCTCTTTTTTACAAAAGAGAGAAAAACAGTTAAACATAAAAGAGAGGCATCAACTCTGGACACGTGTTACAGGCACTCTACTTAAAACAGTGGTGCAAGATGCAAAAAAAGAAAAAAGGTGTACATAACAAATTAAATGTTTTCAACTGAGCAGGCTGCAAATGCCACAAACTTGGAATAAACTATGTTAAGTGCTCAATGTTAATTCACTCACACGGTTTGTATTATTTGTACACACTTGTGTCTCAAAACAAAAAAAATGGTATACAAGTGTTCACACTTTCTTTTTTAAATGGTTTCAAGTCCAAAGCAGTTGAGTGCGTGTTGAATGCCACACGCTTAGTGTCACTTTGTTCATGAATCAAACACCACTTCATCTCGCAATGTGTTAAATTATAAGGAGTAGCAATATTTTATTTGGAATGTAGAGAAGTAAAAAGTAGTATCTTGTGCTTTGGAATGTAGTGAAGTAAAAGTAACTAAAATAAAACTATTGCAGTACAGATGATACTTTAATACAGAAAAATGTACTTAAAAGGATAGTTCACTTTGTTTAATGTCTTAGCTTACCCAAGAGCATCCAAGCTGTAGGTGTGTTTCTGCATTATTTTGAATCAGTCATCAGCGCGTGCATCGCCAGAACGAGTTACAGACCAGGAAGTGTGCACACTGGGATAATAGTGAATCTGTAAAATTTAAAAAGTTATATAAATGCTTTTCATTTTCATTACATGTCCTTTCGATTGGGAATTGTTTAATTTGGACCGTTTATTTTGAATCTCTACATTTGAAACTGAATGCTTTCACTCGTTTCCTATCGGCTGCTCTATATGACTGACAGACAACACGGTTGGAGCTAAAATTATTACAATTGTAAAATGCAGAAACAAAGACACTTACATCTCGGGATGCTCTTGCACCTTTAAACAATGTTCACAAACAACCTGTTATTGTTGTATACAGAAACATGTAGAAAATACTCTCCGTTTTCTATAATTCTTTCACACAGCCATCTGCATTATAAAACAATGAGTATGGATGTTTTAAGAAGTAGTTTATACCTTGTTTTCGCACAAATAATGGAAATATGCAGCGAACCATTGTTCCACGTGGCTAAGCCAGCATGCTAACTTCAGCTTAGACGTTATGATAGTTTCGCAAGACCTTTCTAAAACTAAAGTAGGTCAAAAATAAAAAGAAATACATTATTTATTACAAATAAAAGATCAAAACTGTTGGAAAACGAAATATCCACATACCTTTACTAGCCGTTGTTGAATAAAAGACGTCCTTCAAAATCTGTCAAAATCACACTCTCTCTCAGGGGATCACGTCATCTTTCTGTTCTTCGTTGAAGTTTAATTGCAGTCGGCGTCGCACTCGCACTATACTGCCCCCCTCTGGTTGTCAGAATTTTTCACTTAACATAAATGGTTTGTGTTCGGAAAACGCGTTGGTATTTTGTACAGTTAAGTAGAGACATGGTTACATTCACCTTAATAGAAAAAAACATTGAAAGTCAACACATACAATTATTATAATTACTGAATATAAATATATTATGTAAAGTCTACAACCATCATTGTTCATTTTTTTGAGTGCAGAGAGATCATCAACCAATCAAAGAACAAGACACATCCCTGACAGTTGGTCAACCAATCAAAAAACAAGACATCCCTGACAGCCGATCAACCAATCAAAGAACATGACGTATCTCTGACAGCTGATCAATCAATCAAAGAACAAGACACAGGCCTGACAGCTGATCAATCAATCAAAGAATAAGACACCTGTCTGACAGCTCAGAAAAGACACACCTCAGAGAGATCATCAACCAATCAAAGAACAAGACACATCCCTAACAGATGATCAACCAATAAAAAAAAAAGACACATGCCAGAGAGATGATCAACAGCTGATCAGCCAATCAAAGAACAAGACACCTGCCTGACAGCTGATCAACTAATCAAAAAACAAGACACACCTTTGACACATAGTTTGAGACACATTGTGACAGGCAGGTTAAGTTCAAGTATGATAAACTAGTTAAATACGTTTCTGTTGTATAAAATGCGTTAAGCACTGATAGATTGTGGATGATGAGGAAAGCTCCACACCCGCTGTGGCCATTAGGAAGTCTTGCTCTTAAACAGATGGGCTGAGGGTCCCTCAGGACAGAGGGATGCGTGAAACACTTCTTCTGTGGGGAAGGTGCTGATGCTGAGACATATGGCTCTAGTGATGCCTCCTGCTGACACACACACACATGCACACTGATAATGAGATGATCTCACAACAGGGACCACGGAAGAATGACAGGCTTAACACTATTATCTCAATCAGTGCACTGTGTGTGTGTGTGTGTGTGTGTGTCACATTGTCGTCAACAAGACTCTACCACTTTCTGCTACACTGAAAAAAGTGCCTCATTGGATCAAAGCCAAAATTTTGCGTCAACTTGTTACACCTAATCACTTTACTTTAGGATCAACTTAACATTTTTACTTTGAAATGCAAAAAACATTTTTTAATCAGATTGTTTTATTAAAATCTTACATTTATTAAAATATTAAAAAGTTTATTAAAATCTCAAACGATACTTTTTCGTAATGTTTTCTCCTAATGTTTGGGAATTTAAACCATAATAATGTGTATCAATTGTTTTGCGTATCAGTTTTGCGCTTTGAGACAGTTTAAACTGTGAAAAGCGCCTTACAAATGCTCAGAACTTGAACCAATCACAAAACAAGCATCTATCATATCATAAAATTTAAACCAAAACCCATGTGACTTGACCACTGAGGTCTAATGAAGTGAAACAACAAATTAATCAAATAAGTTGCCTTATATAGAGACTCCAATCAACAGGAAATCTGCTCTATTGGTCCATTTACCAGACAGGTAGCAACAGCGCCTCCCATTATGGGAATGGCAAACAGGTAGAAATGCCTCTGCTCACATAATGAGACATAGATATGGTTATTTACAAAATTACCTTATTTATTGTCTCTTTTTTAAGACAATTGCTCTCTCTTATTTATTCCCCTGTGCAATAAGCAAACTTCGCTTTTCTATATCACTGTTTACTCTATTTATTGAAAACGTTTACAAAGATGTTTATTTTTTACTCTCATTTTGTATTTTATATATTTTCTACTAGAAGCACTACTTGTATTTTAGCTTATTATTTCATCGTAACCAAGTGATGCCATGACAATAAAGGCAGGCTATTCTATTCTATTCTATTCTATTCTTACAATGAAACAAGAGCATGTAAACGTGTTTACGATTTATTTCAAAGGTAAAAAAGAGATTGGAAAAAAATTGTACAGCACATGCAAGCTTCTCATTGGCTCATTGGCCAATTGTCACCACATTTTACCTTCCTTTAAGAAATACATTTACTTTACACTACAATATTTACTTTTAATCTAAATCAAAGCAAGCATTTTACATTACACCGATGGCTATAGGCAATAAATGAAATGTTTTGAGTTAGACCAAGTATAAAAACTAACGCCTGTTTTAGGCGTTTTACTAAGAAATTACTTCTGTCTGTAATTTGTTTTGTACTGTACATTGCACTATTGGAGTTTGCACCCAAGTTTTTCACTCACCACAGCTCACACGCTGGTGTGATGTGACAATAAAAGTGATTTGATTTGATTTGCCTTTTGCACTTTTTTCAGTGTACCTTCACAAGTTTTTTCTCTAACTCCGCATTCCCATGGGTCTATGGGGATGAGATATCCACTTTTTAGTCTATATCCACTTTTTAGTCACCACTTTAAACCGAGTCACTTTTTAAACACTTTAAATCAAGTCACTTTTGTACATTTGTCTTCGACTCACCTTAGCGTTGTTCTGTTGTACTTTTTTATCTCTGAATTTTTGTATTTTTATTCATATTTCATATTTTATCTTTATATCCTGATTTTATTTCTATTACTAATATATTTCTATTGTTTTTTAACCTTTTTTGGTTTTTCCTTTGCACATTTTGAATAGCACATTTTATACCCTTGCACATTTTGTTGTACCTCCCCCATCCCTATATGTTTAATGCTGGAAAAAAAAACACCAAAAACACATTTTACTACTTGTTGTACCATGTATAATTTGTGTGACAAATAAAATTTGAATTTTTGAAATTTGAATTTGATGAGAAGCCTGCAGAAGTGGTTCTGTGGACCATCGCCCTGTTTCCTGATGATCATCATAACGGCTCCTGATGTTTCCAGGCCTTGACAGGACATGATGAACGGCCCGATCACGGGTGCGAGGTGAGGAAGTCTGCGGTTACTTTGACAAATAAGTAATAATTTGCTAATGACAACATTATGTTTTGTCAGTGTAGGGGCAATTAAAGTGAGTGATATTTGCATACGCCTAATGAATCAGAGAGCGGGCGACGGCTTCATGAATATTCATCCATGCATGTGCCGGTCCCGCCGCAGTTCATAAACTGAATTATGGTTGATTTGCCCTTTTAAAAAAATGAGCCCAGGCGCATCTCCCGCGCGGAGGGATAAACAGTAAATGCTGACAGTAAAAGTGTTTTAGTGGTAAACTGGCCGTAAAGGGGGAAAGGATGATTTTCATAAGGTTTGCAGGCGTACTAGGCTAAATAGGCTTTGAATAAACTACGCGCGCGCTCACACACACACGCACGCGCGCGCGCACACACACACACACACACACACACACACACACACACACGCAAACGATAGCCTTCTTTCATTCTATTTTTTTAGCAGTTTCCTTTCCATTTGGGTCGCCTAAAGCAACAGCCAATCGGCGTCTTGGATCTGAAGGTGTGACACACTTCAAAATAAAATGCAAATAAAAGTGAATGGAATAGAAAAAGAAATACACTTGATGGAAAAATAAGCGTGACTGAGCATTGATTAGCCTTTAGCATCCACATAGCTGTATCTTACTAGCATTCTCACATTTCCGCCACGCGCGTTAGAAGTTAACAGAGTTAAATAAAGAGAACTAATCCACGAGAAAACATGCGAAAATGAAAAGAGAATTACCGTATGTGGCCATCATCAAGTCATGAGCTTCTGTGACGGGAAAGAGCCGGAAGATCCACCATTTACCCGCAAACTTTTTCCTGTTTACATTAGTCTATTTACATTAATGAAATGCAGGACTTAACACCGATTGACTTGGAATTTTGAATTAATATGAGAAATGTTCAGTCTTATTATAAATACAATGCCTTAAAATATCCAAATTCTTTGCAGTGCATGTTGTAGTCCTTGTCAAACTATTTGAGTTGGAAAATAAAAATACACAGACGTCTGCTGCCACCTGCCGGACGAACGCGGAAGTTCAACTCTTCAAGTCTCCGACTCCTCTGCTAGTACAGAAACGTCACCATGATCCTGCACAGGCCATTGAAAGGCACAAACACGTGTGGGAACGCGGTCAGTCCATCAAGACCCACTTTAGCCTGGACGGTGTAGGCCTTCAGCTCGCCGTCCCCTGTCAGAACCGAGGCGTGGATGACGGCGATTCCCGTCTCGTGGTGGTGCGAGAGCCCTCGGGCCTTTCCCACGGTGAAGTCGAAGCTCCGCTCCAGCTGGAGAAGCGGGTATCTGACCCACAGAGAGTTCAACCGCAGCACGGTGAAGAACTGGAAGGAGAGCTTCTGCTGAGTGTCCACCACACACTGGACCAGCGACAGGTGCCGGACCTCGGAGTTGTTGAGCAGGCGTGCGACGTGGAGAGCTGAAGTGAACCACACGGTCAGGTGCTTCTGCTCCGGAACCTTCGGGGTCTCTTCACAGCTGTGACACTTGCTGGACTCCATCTCCTCGCAGACAGACACGTCAGGTGGACACGTGCACGTGTGGATGCCACGCTGGGTCACGTAGGTCACTGTTGGTTCTAAGACCCGTGGTTCCTTGCTTTTTGCACTGTACTGATTAAAAAAAAAACAATAAAGACACACATGTTAGTTTTCAGTTTCAAAGTTATAAACTTGGAGCTGTGAGAAGATTGAGGTGAGGTTCAATCAACCAAGCTCCTGGCTTCTCTTCTAGCTCGTTCTTTATTTGGTCATAGCTCATAGTTTGAACACCAATGGACATATTTTTTCCTTTTTAACTGACAAATTTTTCACATAGCATCTTTGTGTTGGTGCTAAATGAACTTGAACTTGAACTTTTTATACTTCGGAAGCGGAGCAATAATAGTTTCAGTTGGGACGAACACAATCCATACAAGGGAGTTTCCAATAGTCAAAACCAGTCATGTTCCGTAGCTGTTCCGAACGTTGGACTACAGAAGAACACAAGTTCTCTTCTTCACACACACTCACCTTGATTGGAAATGTCAACATTCAGTCCCTTATTTAATTTGCATGCACCTGTTTTCTATAAGTAAAGGCCTATACATTGTTCTTTTTGTACTTTTCAGGCATTTCAGGTACATATTATCTTTATCACTTCTAATATCTTATCTTATAACTATATCTTAATATAAAATCTAACAGTCACCTGGACCTCGGCGAGCAGGATGACGGGAACGGTCAGGTACAGTGAGCACAGCACGGGAAACGCTACTCCCATCTTCCTAAACGAGTTTGATGGATCTGCAAAAACCAGGGGTGTAAGGTACTTGAGAAAATGTACTTGGTTACTTTACTTGAGTATGTTTTTGGCTACTTCGTACTTGCACCGAGTATCAAAAATAGAAGCAACTTTACTCTCTACTCCACTGCATTTCTGATTGAGTAGCAGTCAGGGGTGTAAGGTACTTGAGTAAATGTACGTGGTTACTTAAGTATGTTTTTGGCTACTTCGTACTTGCACTGAGTATTAAAAAGAGAAGCAACTTTTCTCTCTACTCCACTGCATTTCTGATAGAGTAGCAGTACTTTTCACTCCACTGCATTTGAACGGACACTTGCCGTTACTCGTTACATTGTGATTGTGCGCGACAAGCCGGAATCGATTTATACCGCGGTTAATTTCTTTGGCGAACGAGGCGAATATCGCCATCTTTAGGCTGCTGAAGGTCATGGACGCTATTTGTGAATTAGAAACTACAAGAACGCGAATTAGGGGCGTAAATGTACGTGTAGCGACATGGCAGACGCCATTGAAGCAAATGCCAGCACATCAACAGCTGGACGATCATCCATGAAAAATTTGCTTTTGTCGAAAACAGAACGTCTCTTACAAGATGCAGTGTCAGCTTTGTTTATCGTGGACAACAAAAATAAGCACTTCTAAAAATTCACAATTGAAACACATTGTGTCTATTTAATGTTAAAGTGTTTTTTTGTCAAGTTAAACTATATAGATCTTCCCTGACTATACAGTGGTATTTGTAAGCATAATGTTACGAATATTAACATGCAAAAATCACTGTGACATGACTATTTTTTCGCCTAAATTTTTGTGGGCAATGTAAATAAGTCGCTGAAATTATAAATTCAGCATAAAGTACATTTAGCTGTGAGTTTGTGATGTGATTTTCATTGAATGTATACGTAGTTTATTAAGTGCACTGCATATCTTTGTATAATTGTAATGCAGAGAAACCGTCCTAACCACTTGAGAAGAAACTCAAACTAGACCTTGAAGAATACTCAGAAGAGGAAGAATGTGTTTTACAAATGTTATTATATAATATATAACTTTATATAATTTAATATAACAGTTTGTTTTCGCATTTCTTTTTTGGGCCTATATTGAGTATGAATAAAATACTTCTTAAGACTTAAGTTCTTTTAAAATGGGATACTTTGCTACTTTGACTCAAGTCTTTTTTAAATTGGTGACTTGCTACTTGTAATCGAGTAATTTTTCCAGTAAGTATCTGTACTTTTACTCAAGTATGGCTGTCCGGTACTCTTTACACCCCTGATATATTGAAATGAATAATCAGGAGAGTTGCACTTCCTGAATGAGCGATGCTCCCTTAAACTAACATATTTTCCACACATCTATTATCCACATTTGAGTTAATCCTAAAGAATCAAATTCAATTATAAACGAAATCACTTCTGAGCCAGACTTTAGATAAATACAGTTAAAACTGTGAAAAGGACCTTACAAATACTCATATTATTATTATTATTATTAAATGGAGAACAAATGCTGTGTTACCTTATTAATCAGCTTGATTAGGTGTGTTCTACTGAAGAAAGCATCGTCTTCCACAGAGCTGAAGTTACGCAACACTTCTCGACTGGAAGTGAAAGTGTGTAACCACGGAAAACATGAAGTCACCTCCTGGTTCACACTTCACTATCTGGTGCTTCTCTTTCTATCAGCTCTTCGCTTCCTCGGACTGAAAACCAGTTTGAAGTTCTGATAAAGGCATGAGCGACGTGACGTCACACAATCCTCATTCATCTGGACCGGCTACTAAACGACGGAATGGAGGTGACCTCACCCGTGTGTAATGCTGGAGTAGGGACAGAATGTGTGATGAGAACATGGCTTTTACACGGCAGCTGCTGAAGGGATCTGGACCATAATCTTGGGATCAGTTCGCCTGGAAAACCAACCATCATCCTACTCTCCCTTTCCTTCTCCTCCTCCTCCTCATCTCAAACTCATGCATGGCCAAAAATACATTCTTGACAGGCCAAAAAAATCTGGAAATAAAACAATAAATCCTATTTTTCCCCTTTTGCGAGATAAAGCTTAGAATTAGGTGAAAAATATTGCTTATAAAATCGTCTTCACCAAGTAAAAGTTTCTCACTATCTTTTGCACGTTTACTTGATATAAGTTTTTTTTTTCAGTCATTTTGCTTTTTTAATCTCTTGTTTTTTCATGTGGATTTTTTGTAGTGTGTGCCTCAAGGTTTAAACATTAAACGACTGATTGAAATAATAAATTATTATTATACCATTTGCCATTTGGGATGTGGACCATAATCTTAGAATCAATTTGCCTGGAAAAATATCTTTCTGCTTTCTTTCCTCCTCCATAGAACTACTGATGTTTGCATTTCTCCGAGCTCAGATATTTACTGGCCATTTGAGATCAGTGAGTGGATGAATTCATATGGTCCAAGTATTTGTTTTCAAAATTGGTCCGTCCATCTGCTTGACTTTCTGGAATCTTGACCGCACTGACCTGCAGCCCAGGTGTTTATACATATTTAAAATGTCATCTAAAAGCTTTCTTTTGTTTTGATCGTCTCTGCTTGATCTCTCGTCAGGGTGATTAAGTTCATTATTTCGCTTTTAGTTTGCTTTTTACCTGAAAAATAAAGTGGATGTGGAGACTCTCCGCTCATTCTGCAACTGTCCACTGGGTGGCGCCTGAGGCTCGTTGATCGTGACAGATTTATGACGCTCTGAAATACACGTGCATTCAGCCAATTAATTTCCAATGTTTTCTACAAAAAACATTCTTTATTTCGACACACAGTACGGTTCAGTTATTGGGAGCGAAATTTGACTATTCAATTAACCGTTACTATTTCGCCGGGAATTTTTCAGAAGCCAGCGCGGAAAGCACCTGGGCTGCAGGGATTGGCTAACGCGGGTTGCCAGATCTTGAAACAAACCTTGGAAACAACAGAACAATTTCAAACACCATTTTAATATCCAAAGTCATTTGAATACGAGAGTATGTTTTGACTATAATAAGTGGTACACAAAACACAAACAAAAAAACCAATATAAAACACAAAGGCAAACTATTCCCATTGCCGGGGTGTGTCGTGAGCATTTGGCAACCCGGCTTTGGCATCGTCACACTCACACACACGTTAGTGGATCCGATGTCACAGGAAGCCCGTGTCCGATCTCCCGGGGCAAATGCGGGAAATGTTTGTGAACATGTCGCTGCGTCCTGAGCTCAAGATTTGGGTGTTTTACGCGTTGTCATGTTCAAGTGTTCTGTGTTATGGTAAGTGCTAAAGCTAACCTTCTCCCCGCAGCGCGTCTTTGTAATTTTGCTCTACCTCTGGATTGACACTGGATTTCCGACACGTAAATGACGAAATTCGATTAAAACTTTAACGAATCAGATTAAACGTGTGGCGTCTCTCGTCAGTTAGCAGCCGTTAAGTTACACGCGAGATCAGCCAGCGACGCCCCAAAACTTCAACTTTACGATTTATTTTCATTTGTATCATAATTTAACAGTGTTTTTATTTCAACGATTTACATTACATTATTCCTGTACTATACTATTACATTACAAATGGTACAAGACCAACCGTGCAAACGCGTATTTAAGTTCAACTTGTTGTGATTGTTTACGATGAAATTGGTCTGAGAAGTTGAAGAATTTCTTATTTCTGATTTTTATTTGCGCTGTAATCGATAGATTTGTATGTTTTCGAAAAAATTTTTTTATAGAAAAACTATATAGCAAACCATAAATATTTATACAATACTTTGTGGTCTTAAGGCTGAGTATATAGCAAATGTTCCGTAACAACTTAAACATTAGTATGGGTGTAAACAGATATAAATCCAGAATAAATACACTTAAACTTGAAATAGCGTATATTATTTCGTCCTTCACTGAAATCTAAACAGTAGCTGCTAAAATGATACAAGTTAGATAAAAATATGAACATGGTGCGAAACATAACTTAAAACCTAACATAAAGCCAACTCATAAATAAGCAATGTTCTTGTGAGTAAATACAAAATTGTGCAATCTGTAGTGTGTTTGTCATCAGCGCTTAATAATTGCCGGCACATTAGTTCTAATAACAATAACCGCTCCACTTTAAAGGATCTTGCGGGGCACATTTGATCTAGATCAATACAATCTTAATATTATCATTGTGTTATTTGTATTGACAGTCACGTGACATCACAAAAGTAAATCAATAACAGGAATATTTTGAAAACTCTCAATTGATTTTGTTTGTCTGATAGTCTAACAGAACCATTTAGACAGATTAGTCTCACAAAACCATTTAAAAAACCAATCCATTACATAATTTTAAACGTAAGCAAAGTTATTTAATAATACGATATGGATGCCTTTAATAATTGAACCTTTATTAGTCCCTCATGGGGAAATTTCTTCTCTGCATTTTACCCATCCGATCAGACACGAACTCTCACAGCGAGGAAATTGCACTTTTTTTTAAGATCAAATGTTATTTGCATTGAGAATTTACTTTTAAAAATGTTTAGCCTTGGACAGTTGAGTCCCTGACATAATTTGTTTTAAAATAATGTATTATGAATTCACATGTTTTGATGCTCTACTATTTGTGTGTCCTTTTTAAAATAAAAACAATTGCAGCGTGATTGTGAGCAAACATTTCTTTGATAATGTTGCAATTATCAGAATTATGATTATAAGAATTATAATCGTTGCAAGAAATTTAAAAATTGTCTCATTGGTTCAATTTTACAGGGAGGTGGAGCCTGGGTCACACACACACACACACACACACACACACACACACACACACACACACACACACACTAAAGGCCTTCTAGTCTTTGATCTTGAGTCTGCGTCACCATGGCAACAATCAAAGCTCAAAGAAAAAAGACTGAATCACACAAATGTCGCGATCGTGCACGATCCGTCTGATGTGGCTCACGTGATTGTCACAGCAACGGTTTCGTTTTCACACTTGCACCTCAACAAAACCACAGAAGTCACACGTGGTTGCTTTCGGTAAGTGTTACGGACCCAAGCCACTGGTTCCTCACCTCGTCTCATTGTTGAAATCGTTGAGACCTAAGTTTGTAAATCATTTCCGAAGGTGCATTTGCAGTAAAACGAGCAAAATGATGGTGAAAAGCAGAGATCAGTATCTGACAAACTAAAGCGGCAATAGTTTTGCATCAGCGTGAGATTTCCTCAGACATGAGATGGAAAACGTAACCAAATTTATGTTGCGATACGATTATTGAACGTTATTTAAATGCCAAGGGCGAACAATACTAGCTCAAAAAATCTAAGAAAATGTCACGTGACAAACTACCACGTCCAAGAGACGTTGACACAACAATACGATCGACATTGCGATTCTAAGTTGATCAGGTTCACACACACACACACACACACACATTCTTTTGGACAGTCACGTTCTACAGGGGTGTAAACCTGTGGAAACACTGTCGTGGCTACTGTAGTCGAAAGGCATTGTGGGAAATATAGTTTTTGCAGGGTTCTGAGAAGGGCAGATGTATAATTTCATTAAATTACCGTAAATAAAGTTAGAATACAAATTTTGCCAATAATGTTACGTTAGTAAGGTCTACTAAAAACATTTTCCCACCAATATCACAAAACTTTCCCCAAAATGGCACTAATTCATTGTGTTTATGCATAGTTTTAATTATACATTTGACCACAACTGTACCTTGAACAAGAGTTTGAATTTGATCTTTAGAAAAGTGTAGGAACCCTGTTTTTGGTCAACGCACGCTCTTACTTTTATTTTTTGGTATTTATTTTTAGACACTCAAAACTTATAAGCTTTTGCGGGCCACAAATGATCACAAATCAATCGATTGTAATTATAATTTTCTTAGTCGTTTTATTTGCAAACATTGCGTCCGGACAACATTCTCACAGTATGGCTCAATATTGTGTGGAGTTTTCTTCATTAGCTGTAAGACTGTGAAATCACTTTCTGTTTGTCTTTTTCTTTTTTTTTTTTTTGACAGTTCCTCCTCCAACAAACCTCAGCATCGTGTGTCACAACCTGGTGAATGTGTTGTACTGGAACTACAGCCGCCAGCAGGAACAGGTGGAGTTTAGCGTCACTCTGAGTCCGTACTCCAGGTTTGATACTTCTTTACTTCCTGAAGACCACATGTCTTTTCATCCGAGAAACACACTGCAGTTACTCGCTAAAGAATTTTTTTTTTTGTGGTGAATACACAAAATACATTTGCATAACTAAGGTATTTATGCAAATATAAACTAAGTATCTTAAGAACTTGGGGAGTGCTTATATGCGCATATTTCAGATGTGAATATGTAAATATATGTGCCAATTTTCTTTAGATTGAGGAGCAATTACAAATACTGTATTACGTGAATATACATTTTTTCAAATTTTTGACGTTCAAAAACATGGGGGGTGCTTATAATCGCTGATTTCAAATATGCACGTAAATATGAGTCCCCATTTTTTCGCATTTCAACTCTGGAACAATCTCAAATAAACGGAAACATGTTGTCAGAGGCGCGCGTGTGGCCTGTATAATGATAAACAATGGTCAACTTAAAAAAAACGTTTTTTTGAATAATAGATAACAAAATTTTACGAGTCACGGGTTTGTTAAATAAAGAAACAAATAGTATTTTTAAGAGAATATTAATGTAATTGAACCAGAAGTGTTAATAAAAAAAATTATTTTATGTTTGTTTTTTATTTTTTTATTCTGTGCCTTTCAGCTCCGCCACATTATTAAATGTCTTACCGTATTAATTCCATTGTAAATACGGTAAATGAAAATATTTTGAAGCTTCTTTGAGAACTATGAGAAGAACTGGAAAACGATGCAGATGTTTCTAGATGATAGATGTTGTGGTCAATGACGAATGAGATCTTTTGTTCTGTTTTTGAAGCTTCGGCGTTGTGTCCTCTTTTCTTTATTTAAATAATGGTTCCGGAGGCAGACATGCATATATTCGTTCATTGGCTGAGTAACAGAAATAAAGAATTTTTAAGACGGCGCGACACTTAGCAGTGGCTAAACTACAAGCATCTCTACTACCACATGTCATGTTCAACCAAATTTAAAATATATAAGTAGCAACATTAATAATTAAACCTTATCTACGCAGTGACCTTAGCAGTGACTAAATAACACAGGTAAAAATAAATTCAATAAGGAAGGAAACTAGTCCATGCAGCGAAATGCGCCCAAAAATGTAAATCATAGCATCCCCTACTGGAGAGAAACATTACTACTTTTTATCTACTATTATTAGTTTTTTTTAAAGAAGTATTGTCAAGAGAAGTATTTAGCCAGATTTTTAGGTTTCAGGAAAGTCAGAACACCAAGAAAGTGACGAGGTGCTTATGTTTGCATATTAATGGTAATTTTTATTTTGTGCCTTAATAAAACAGGGTGCTTTGATTCACGGGGTGCTTTTACTCCCGTAAATATGGTAGTTTAAGCCCTAAATTCTCCTTTTGGACAAGCGTGATGATGTGATAAACTGCCCATTGTTTTAATTTCACGCATGAAAGCGAAAGAATAATTTTCATGTTGAAAACTTGTGTTCGGATGTTTGTATCCGAGGTGTATTTTTAAACAGATCAGACATTCGGAATCTATAATTCATGTGTTTCTCTGAGGTCGATGTGACACAGGAGCCTGTTCGTCTCATCCATCTCAGAAAAACAAGAGAACCACACAAGCCAGGAAATGGTTAAAAGACGACAGGCGTGTTCCTGAAGAATTAAGTGCTTTACAGGTCTGGACAAAGATTAACGTCTGTGAGGATAAAAAGGAATTTTACACGTCAGATGAGTCAAAAAGAACTTGATAGGATAGAACTGATGCTCTCTGCTTCTCAGAGAAAGCCATCAAAGACTTAATCTGAAGATGATCTGTTCAGGAACCCAAGCACATGTTGCTACAATTTCTAATTTAAATTGAGCGTATGGAATGCAAATTGTAATATAATAATGTGGCTTGCGGGAAGAAGCTGTTTGTTCGTTTTTAGGGAGTGGAAGATCTTTCCTCTGGAATCAGATTTGTGCTAAAATTATCAAACGTACATTTTTGTGTTTTTTTTTTTATTTAAAATTTTTTTGCTCTCAATTTATTGCAAGCAATTTATCTACATATTAATAATAACAACATTTGGGGTACTTTTTTGCCGTCATTTTATACTAGATATGCTATGTATATTTTAACTTATTCAATGTGTTCTTTTCCTTACGTTGCACCAAAGGGAGTAGTATTCCCAATTTCATTGTAACCATTTGATGCAATGACAATGAAGGCCAGTGTTGCCAACTCCTCAGCAAGGAAAGTTGCCATTGGCTGTCCAAAAAGTCGCTAAAAG
Source organism: Paedocypris micromegethes (assembly GCA_028031935.1). Lineage (NCBI taxonomy): Eukaryota > Metazoa > Chordata > Actinopteri > Cypriniformes > Paedocypris > Paedocypris micromegethes. Next base: position 26,750,863 of record CM051500.1, read on the forward strand.
TCGCTAGATGACGTCATACGTATTTTACATACTAATTTGCATATGTATTACGTAACACGTATTAAATACAGCATTTTCAAATATCGCTGATTTACACTGTGTGTGTGTGTGTGTATACATAACCAAATACATAATAATAATAGATGAGTAATTATTATAATATAATGTAAATATATAAAGTATAAAAAATATAAAGTGTTATTATTATAATATTATAATTAATTAAAAAAATAATTTCATCAAGCCAGCTGGTCACAGAGTACACACACAAAGTGGTAAGTAACTGAGGAAGTTCGAGTCAAATGCAATGATCCATTTGTGTGCAGTTATTGTGCTTATTTTAAACAAAGAACATTTACATTTACTGTGCATCTTTACAAGCCACGGCGGAGTTAGCAAGCGGCAGCTGCGCATGCGCGATTCGTTCGCAATCGGGAGACAGAGAGAAGTGTCTCACTAGAACTGCGGCTGAGAGCGACTTGTGTGTGTGTGTGTGTGTGTGAGAGGAAGAGACTCGCCTGTCACTAGTTTGGGCGCAGAAGGCGCGGCGGAAGCTATCACTGCGACGGCAAATTGAGAAGTTTATGAACAGTACGGACAAATCAAAGTCTCCAAAAGTCGCCAGTCACAGCAAAAAAACTCGCTAGATTTGTCGCTAGTCGCTTTTTCAAAAAAAAGTTGCTAGGGGGGTCTGAAAAGCCGCTAAATCTAGTGACAAAGTCGCTAAGTTGGCAACACTGATGAAGGCATTCTGTTCTGTTCTATTCCATTCTATTCAGTCTTCAAATTTTCGATTGAAATTTTTTTTTTGCTTCAGATTTTTTCATTACATTCATTTTTTTGCTTTTTAATTTTTGGCTCTAGTTTCACGCATAGACATAGTTTCAAGCAGCACTTACTCTGATTGGCTGGTGAGGATGATAGATATGTCCTGAAAAATCTGAAAAAATAAAATTCCAAGATGCGGAAAAAAAGAGAGTCTGTTATTAGGATGGTCAGAGTCATTCTTCATGTTTCTGTAGACACATCCAGACCAGTAGCTCCAGGTAGCCAAATGAACTGAAGTGGCTTTTTTTCCACATTTCAAGTCAGATGGAATCACAAATAAATAAAAATGTTGTCGCCTTTATGTAGCGGTGCGCTTCAGCATTGTTCTTCTATTAAGCAGTGGCTAAATAACACTGCAAGAAATAGAAATAAGTCAAATACAATAACATGGTGAACTCGCTATATCTGCCTTCCCCGACCTACTGCTGTAGCATAATAACCCGGAATACGCCCATATATGGACTAAACAATTGGAATCATAGCACCCCCTACTGGAGATCTACTCTACTACATTTCAAAATAATATCTTACTCTTAATGTTTGTTTTTATCTATTAAAGTAAAACAACATCAAAGTGAAATATGGGTATGAGTCACAAGGTTTGTTAAAAGAAGTGTTTTTAAAAGAACTACGGTATTTATGCAAATATAAGCACCCCCTTGATTTTTAAGGCACAAATTTTTTTTATTTTTTTATTAACCTTTCTGCTTCAATTACATTCATATTCTCCTGAAAGGATTTTTTTCCTTGTTTAACAAACCTAACTTGTGACTCAGATCATTTTGATATAATTTTACTTGGAAAAAATTGAATCCTAGTATCAGGACTTAATTTCCCAAGATCCTTTGCTCTCCAGTCAGGCGATCGAGCATTTTGATTGTGTCTGTTCCTTGGATTATTTTTTTACTCCTTGTCCGTGTTCTTCATTTTTGTCTGTTTTGACTCTTTCTGCGATGACAAATTGAACTGGTTTGTAGCCGGTTGTGCTAAGCTAAGAAAACCTTATCGTTTTTTGTAATCTCTGTTTGTTGTAATTTAAATTATCGATTGCTACTGACTTGAAATACGTAAAAACGGGGGCTTATATTTACGTGCATATTTGAAATCGGCGATTAAGCACCCTGTTTTTGAGGGTAGAAAATTTGAAAAAAATGTGGTGCTTATATTTGCGGAAATGCAGTATTTAGCCAGAAATTTTAGGTCTCTGGAAAGTCAGAAGACCAAGATTGGTCAGGTTTAAAATGTGCTTATATTCGCATAAATATGATATTTAAGATTGGCCCTCAACTCAGCTAAAAAACAACACAAAGCGATTAAATAAATCGATGATTGTGGCGGTGTTGAGGCGAAGATCACAGAGGAACCACAGTGTCAGTGTGTCTGTAATTATAAGATGTAATAATCCTGTTATTGTTTTCTCCAGTAAAGACCGAGGGTTTGAGGTTTCTGAGACGCACCTTGACATCAGCGCGTTCACCAGCGATGTCGGAGACTCGTACCTGCTGACGGTGTCTGCACACGCTGGACCGGAGAAATCAGAAGCGCTTGATGTTGGCTTCTCCTACCGCAATGATCTTTCTCCAGATGATCAGCGTACAAAGTGTAGGTCCTCTCAACGCCTGTACGTGTGTAATTCAGAGTTATTCCAAATGATTTCTAATTCTCTCTCCGGACTTTTCAGGCTCTTTGGACTTTCCAGCCGTGAATGCCTCTGTTCTCCAAGACGAGATTCACGTGTGGTTTATCCATCCTTCATACCTGTGGGGACTGACTGAATATGTGGGAAAGACGTTTGTTTTCAAAGTCACTCATGAACAGGTCAGCGAGTAAAACCAAGGTCCAGTCAGACTTCAGAGAACCGCAAAATTAAGCTGAATAAAGCTCATAATGTGCTTAATGTGAAGACCTTTAAACAAACTCTACCATGGTAATGTGCCCAATCAAAAGAAAACAAAAAAAATAATGTACCCAAACTTTTTTTTTGTTTTTATTTTCAAACAAATCTAGAGACTAAAATCTGTGTATTGTTAGTCGAAACATATGTACTTTTTACTTTATGTGGCACTGAACCCCGTAACTGCTGCTTTCGGCTATATTTGTCTGTTATTTTATTAGAACTTTATGTATAAGTGCTTTAAAGTGTGTTAATCTCATAATCTTCTTAACGTGAAGTGCCCGATT
>CM051500.1:26753896-26767473 GCA_028031935.1 Paedocypris micromegethes
AAAAAAAAAAAACATGTTTTTTGTTATCAAATTTTCATTGAGATTTTAAACAATGTGACTAAAAATACATGGAAAATGCATAATTAACAAACAATCAGCATATGGCAGGTTAATGACTTTTGTTGTGACAGGTAAATAAATCAATGAAGAATGATTAAATAGTATGATTAAAATAGTTAATAAAAATAATCCAATAGAAAATAAAAAACACATTTTAAGAACAATAACTGGAAATAAATTCATGAGTAATTAATAGCCCACGCACAAAAGGACAAACAAAAAAATGACAACAACAACACAGCTAATAATAATCAATGATAATATTGTGGGACTACCACTTTTGTTTTACATTTTGTCTTTTCAAACAAAACTAGTGATCAAAATCTGTATACTGTAGTCAGAACGTTTACGTACTTTTACTTTGTGGCACTGAACGCGTAAATGCGCTTTTCAGCTATACTTGACTGTTATTTATTAGAACTTGAATTTTGTATTGTATGTTGTAAATGAATGTTGTAAATATGCTTAATGGTGTCTTGTGTTTAATAAAAGCAATACAGTTAATAAATTAATACAGTGGTAACCCGACTTACGAATGTCCTAGATAACGAAAATCCCGAGTAACGAAATGCATCGTCGCGAAAATGTCATCCCGAGTTCCAAAACCATTTGCCACACGAAAGGAGCGCGTCTTTTTCTTACCGCTAGTGTGCAGGGAGATGAGAGTCCAGACATGTAGAAAACTGTTGTTTAATCTTCTTTGCACGTCAAAAAAACAAGAAAAATACTAGGTAGTTCAGAGATCTTGCTTCAAAATGATAAAATAAGCTTGACTTCTCCCAGAATGACGATGTTGTTTTTGTTTTTGTTTTGTTTGAAATTTCGTCGTTCGTAATCACGTAATTACGGAAATCTCAGGGATTTGCATGACGTCATTTCAAGATGGCGGTAACCATTCTTGCGAGATTGTCCGCTGTATCATTATATACTGTACCCTTATAAACACCTGTCAAAGGACAAACTAAACAACTGCTATGTAACCTTTACTTGCATATTTTAAAAACTAAATATTTTCCTTACATTTATTACTAATATCTTATTATTTATATAAAATGTTTGTCTGATTTTATGAAGTTATGGCACAGATTAGACGAGTTACATGTAAATGTCATAAGTCGGGGGTACCACTGTAAAGTGAGGATGTAAAATTATTTACCATTTTTTTTATTTTATTTCAACAGCAAGAGTGGTCGTTCAGTTGTGAGGATGATCCGTGCAGCGCAGTGATCCACCTGAAGCAAAGCATTCCAGGAGAGTGTGTGGACCTGAAGCTAGAAGGAACCGTCTCTTCTATTCCTCTGGACACGTATTCAACAGTGTGTGCTCCGGTGGAACAGCCCAGAACCGGTAAAATCCTTTTCTTTTGACTGAAAACATCTCAGTGTGTCCTAAACAGAAGCGGCGCCGATAGATGATATCTAATGTTCTGAGAATTTTTAAGGCGCTTTCACAGTTTTAACTGTTTCACAGTCTCAAAGCGCACGTGTGAATATGTAAGAGAATTGTTGCTTTGTAATCTTTTAATCATCTGGTTGTTGGTGTTTAAGTAAATGGCTGTGATTATCACAAAGACTATGACAAGACAAAGACAAAGACCAATGCTATATTACTTAAAAAAAAAAAAAAAAACTTTTATTTGCCCCACAGTTGAAAAGATTAAGTTACAGCAGCAGTATTAAGAAAAAAGATATGTGTAATTACAAATGTAAAATATTAATAATTTTTTTTATCAGTGCCTTTCAAGACACATTACGAGCAGACAAAAATATATTATATATATTAATATACAGTATTCAAAATATTGAGCTTTTTTAATGTTAATAAAATATTATTTTGAATATTTATATTATATTAATAAAATATTTTAAAATACAAAATTATGTACTTCATTTCATGCAAATATTTAGCAAACAATTACTTAGGTCTTTCTATCAAATAATGTGGATGTTCTGAAGGAGCTTTACTACTACTACTTCTGCTACTACTACTACTACTAATGATAATAGGTGACCAGACTTTTCGACCAGGACGTTTGGCCCCCGGGGCTTTGGACCCGGACGATTGATCTTAGGACTATTGGACGCTCGGATGGTTAGACCCGTGACGATTAGACCCGAGTTTCGTCACGCGGCTTATTAAGAATCATATCTTCGGCCTTGTTGTTTGGACTGTTCTTTAGCATGCTTTGTGTATTTCACCACACGCTTATGGGATAAACAAGTATCGGCAATTTGGAAAGCTGTTTAAGCAAAGCGGCTGCGCGCCCTGCATGAACTGAAGCCGCGGGCCGATCAGGACCGATCAGGACCGATTCCGTGCGATCCCGTGGATGAAAATTGTCGCGGAAACGAACTTCGATCCGAATGGGTTTTTACTCACGCCTGTCAAATTTCTAGCTCGCACGGGCATGAAGATATGAATTTTAATAAGCTGCGGCGCCGGTCAATCCACCGTTATAAGTGCTTCTTTGCGGGACAATGGCGCTCGAATCGGGGCAAAGTTATGCTTCTTCGCTGGAGTAAATGCAAAGGAGCCGCCTCCCAAATGTCTAGCTCACACGGCCGAAGATATGATTCTTACACTGAAAAAAAAAATCTGTTGGATTTACATGAAATTATTATGGAAATCGGTTCCACATATTAAAGTTAAGTAAGCTTCAAATAAGAAATATTTGATAATTGTACTGAATTTTGATGAACTAAACTTACATAATATAAAATACAAATATAAAAGACACGTTAAGGCTATTATGTTAAAAAAATATTGGGTTTAAAAAAACATGATTTTTTTAAATTTTAATATAAAGATACGCTTGAGGCTAATATGTTAAAAAATCTCAAGTTGAACAAACATGATTTTTCGTTTTTAATCTAGTACCTGGTTATTCATCCATCCATTATCTAAACTGCTTAGCCTGTTCAGTGTCTCAGTGGGCAACCAAGCTGTCAATGTTACTGTACTTTTTTTTTTTACCATACATTGTGTCTTGACATAAAAAAAAGTACTTGCAGGGTTGCTCTCTTATACAAATCTAGACTAAATCAAGTCTCACACAACAAAGGTAAATCAGCAGCATACTTAACTCTAGATGATCAAAGCAAAATTTGTAACTGACATAACAATAAAACAAAAAATTTCTCGCAACAAAATTCAACTGGTATTTAGTCATCTGGACAACATGTGCTTAAAACAGTACATCAGATAACCTGGTTCCTTTAAAAGAACCACTTAAACAACTGAATTGACTCTTAATTTCCCAATACCATAATATTGAATATAAAAACGGTCCAAACAAAAACAATATAAAACAGATCGTAACACAGTAGTGTGTATATTCTAAAAATAAATAAAAAAATGCACAACTTTATAAACATCAACTACACCTCATCTTAGATAGAACAAACTGAGAAGAGGCATTGTTTTACTCCTAAACAAATAAAAAAATAATTTTGCCTTCTTGATTTAATTTTAAAAAATGTTATTCTTTAAAGTTGTGTAATTGTTTTATTACTTAAATGTTAATAAATGATGACCAACATGACCTGAACAAAATAAACATTTAGTATAAAAACAATAACACAACTTTAAAGAGTAAAATTTTTTTTTAAACACAAGCAGTGAATTGAACAGTGCAGCAGTGCGTCTTACAGACCGGTTACTTGGCCTTTGTTGGAGCGGATGTTTCTCTCAAGCTCCATGACCACTTTCTGTAGAACTTCAAATGTATAGTTCAAGTAGTTCAAGTTTAAAGCAGACATCAGGCCAAACAACATGGCGGCAGCAAATGCAACGTTGTCCAGATCTTGTAGAATTGTCTGGCTTCAAGAACAATGCCAATGTCCTCTGGGTTATCACTGCCATGAAGTCCCTGAGTGACATAAACTCCAACAGTGGTCTCCTCTGTAACACGTTGGACGACGTCTTTGTCTTCTATCTGCACAGTTAGAAAATTGATAAAAATACATATAATAAATTAAACAGAAACTCTTTGCTGTGTCATGGTCTCAAACATTGTGGGGGAGAGATGTACCGTATTTACTCGCTTATAAGTCGATCCGCTTACAAGTCGACCGTCCCAGTTCAGCTACTGACTGAATATGTGGGAAAGACGTTTGATTTCAAAGTCACTCATGAACAGGTCAGCGAGTAAAACCAAGGTCCAGTCAGACTCCAGAGAACCGCAAAATTAAGCTGAATCGCTCATAATGTGCTTAATGTGAAGACCTTAAAACAAACTCTACCATGGTAATGTGCCCAATCAAAAAAAAAAAATAATAAATAATGTGCCCAAACTTTTTTTTATTTTTATTTTCAAACAAATCTAGAGACCAAAATCTGTGTATTGTTAGTCGGAACATATATGTACTTTTTACTTTATGTGGCACTGAACCCCGTAACTGCTGCTTTTGGCTATATTTGTCTGTTTTTTTATTAGATAAATATATATACACTTCTTGTATAAGTGCTTTAAAGTGTCTTAATCTCATAATCTGCTTAGCGTGAAGTGCCCGATTAAAAAAAACATGTTTTTTGTTATCAAATTTTCATTGAGATTTTAAACAATGTGACTAAAATACATGGAAAATGCATAATTAACAAACAATCAGCATATGGCAGGTTAATGACTTTTGTTGTGACAAAAGTATATAAAGTATATAAAAAGGTAAATAAATGTAAATCAATGAAGAATGATTAAATAGTATGATTAAAATAGTTAATAAAAATAATCCAATAGAAGGGGAAAAATACACATTTTAAGAACAATAACTGGAAATAAATTCATGAGTAATTAATAGCCCACTGCACAAAAGGACAAACAACAACAAAATGACAACAACAACACAGCTAATAATAATCAATGATAATATTTGTGGAACTACCACTTTTGTTTTTACATTTTGTCTTTTCAAACAAAACTAGTGATCAAAATCTGTATACTGTTAGTCAGAACGTTTACGTACTTTTTACTTTGTGGCACTGAACGCCGTAAATGCTGCTTTTCAGCTATATTTGACTGTTATTTTATTAGAACTTGAATTTTGTATTGTATGTTGTAAATGAATGTTGTAAATATGCTTTAATGGTGTCTTGTGTTTAAAATAAAGCAATACAGTTAATAAATTAATACAGTGGTAACCCGACTTACGAATGTCCTAGATAACGAAAATCCCGAGTAACGAAATGCATCGTCGCGAAAATGTCATCCCGAGTTCCAAAACTACTTTGCCACACGAAAGGAGCGCGTCTTTTTCTTACCGCTAGTGTGCAGGGAGATGAGAGTCCAGACATGTAGAAAACTGTTGTTTAATCTTCTTTGCACGTCAAAAAAACAAGAAAAATACTAGGTAGTTTCAGAGATCTTGCTTCAAAATGATAAAATAAGCTTGACTTCTCCCAGAATGACGATGTTGTTTTTGTTTTGTTTTGAAATTTCGTCGTTCGTAATCACGTAATTACGGAAATCTCAGGGATTTGCATGACGTCATTTCAAGATGGCGGTAACCATTCTTGCGAGATTGTCCGCTGTATCATTATATACTGTACCCTTATAAACACCTGTCAAAGGACAAACTAAACAACTGCTATGTAACCTTTACTTGCATATTTTAAAAACTTAAATATTTTCCTTACATTTATTACTAATATCTTATTATTTATATAAAATGTTTGTCTGATTTTATGAAGTTATGGCACAGATTAGACGAGTTACATGTAAATGTCATAAGTCGGGGTACCACTGTAAAGTGAGGATGTAAAATTATTTACCATTTTTTTTATTTTATTTCAACAGCAAGAGTGGTCGTTCAGTTGTGAGGATGATCCGTGCAGCGCAGTGATCCACCTGAAGCAAAGCATTCCAGGAGAGTGTGTGGACCTGAAGCTAGAAGGAACCGTCTCTTCTATTCCTCTGGACACGTATTCAACAGTGTGTGCTCCGGTGGAACAGCCCAGAACCGGTAAAATCCTTTTCTTTTGACTGAAAACATCTCAGTGTGTCCTAAACAGAAGCGGCGCCGATAGATGATATCTAATGTTCTGAGAATTTTTAAGGCGCTTTTCACAGTTTTAACTGTTTCACAGTCTCAAAGCGCACGTGTGAATATGTAAGAGAATTGTTGCTTTGTAATCTTTTAATCATCTGGTTGTTGGTGTTTAAGTAAATGGCTGTGATTATCACAAAGACTATGACAAGACAAAGACAAAGACCAATGCTATATTAACTTAAAAAAAAAAAAAAAAAACTTTTATTTGCCCCACAGTTGAAAAGATTAAGTTACAGCAGCAGTATTAAGAAAAAAGATATGTGTAATTACAAATGTAAAATATTAATAATTTTTATTTATCAGTGCCTTTCAAGACACATTACGAGCAGACAAAAATATATTATATATATTAATATACAGTATTCAAAATATTGAGCTTTTTTAATGTTAATAAAATATTATTTTGAATATTTATATTATATTAATAAAATATTTTAAAATACAAAATTATGTACTTCATTTCATGCAAATATTTAGCAAACAATTACTTAGGTCTTTCTATCAAATAATGTGGATGTTTCTGAAGGAGCTTTACTACTACTACTTCTGCTACTACTACTACTACTAATGATAATAGGTGACCAGACTTTTCGACCCAGGACGTTTGGCCCGCGGGGCTTTGGACCCGGACGATTGATCCTTAGGACTATTGGACGCTCGGATGGTTAGACCCGTGACGATTAGACCCGAGTTTCGTCACGCGGCTTATTAAGAATCATATCTTCGGCCTTGTTGTTTGGACTGTTCTTTAGCATGCTTTGTGTATTTCACCACACGCTTATGGGATAAACAAGTATCGGCAATTTGGAAAGCTGTTTAAGCAAAGCGGCTGCGCGCCCTGCATGAACTGAAGCCGCGGGACCGATCAGGACCGATTCCGTGCGATCCCGTGGATGAAAATTGTCGCCGAAACGAACTTCGATCCGAATGGGTTTTTACTCACGCCTGTCAAATTTCTAGCTCGCACGGGCCTGAAGATATGAATTTTAATAAGCTGCGGCGCCGGTCAATCCACCGTTATAAGTGCTTCTTTGCGGGACAATGGCGCTCGAATCGGGGCAAAGTTATGCTTCTTCCTGGAGTAAATGCAAAGGAGCCGCCTCCCAAATGTCTAGCTCACACGGCCGAAGATATGATTCTTACACTGAAAAAAAAAATCTGTTGGATTTACATGAAATTATTATGGAAATCGGTTCCACATATTAAAGTTAAGTAAGCTTCAAATAAGAAATATTTGATAATTGTACTGAATTTTGATGAACTAAACTTACATAATATAAAATACAAATATAAAAGACACGTTTAGGCTATTATGTTAAAAAATATTGGGTTAAAAAAACATGATTTTTTTAAATTTTAATATAAAAGATACGCTTGAGGCTAATATGTTAAAAAATCTCAAGTTGAACAAACATGATTTTTCGTTTTTAATCTAGTACCTGGTTATTCATCCATCCATTATCTAAACTGCTTAGCCTGTTCAGTGTCTCAGTGGGCAACCAAGCTGTCAATGTTACTGTACTTTTTTTTTTTTACCATACATTGTGTCTTGACATAAAAAAAGTACTTGCAGTGTTGCTCTCTTATACAAATCTAGCTAAATCAAGTCTCACACAACAAAGGTAAATTCAGCAGCATACTTAACTCTAGATGATCAAAGCAAAATTTGTAACTGACATAACAATACAAACAAAAAATTTCTCGCAACAAAATTCAACTGTATTTAGTCATCTGGACAACATGCTGCTTAAACAGTACATCAGATAACCTGTGTTCCTTTTAAAAGAACCACTTAAACAACTGAATTGACTCTTAATTTCCCAATACCCTAATATTGAATAAAAAACTGTCCAAACAAAAACAATATAAAACAGATCGTAACACAGTAGTGTGTATATTCTAAAATAAATATAAAATGCACAACTTTAATAAACATCAACATACACATCATCTTAGTAGAACAAACTGAGAAGAGGCATTGTTTTACTCCTAAACAAATAAAAAAATAATTTTTGCCTTCTTGATTTAATTTTAAAAAATGTTATTCTTTAAAGTTGTGTAATTGTTTTATTACTTAAATGTTAATAAATGATGACCAACATGACCTGAACAAAATAAACATTTATGTAATAAAAACAATAACACAACTTTAAAGAGTAAAATTTTTTTTAAACACAAGCAGTGAATTGAACAGTGCAGCAGTGCGTCTTTACAGACAGGTTACTTGGCCTTTGTTGGAGCGGATGTTTCTCTCAAGCTCCATGACCACTTTCTGTAGAACTTCAAATGTATAGTTCAAGTAGTTCAAGTTTAAAGCAGACATCAGGCCAAACAACATGGCGGCAGCAAATGCAACGTTGTCCAGATCTTGTAGAATTGTCTGGCCTTCAAGAACAATGCCAATGTCCTCTGGTTATCACTGCCATGAAGTCCCTGAGTGACATAAACTCCAACAGTGGTCTCCTCTGTAACACGTTGGACGACGTCTTTGTCTTCTATCTGCACAGTTAGAAAATTTGATAAAATAACATATAATAAATTAAACAGAAACTCTTGCTGTGTCATGGTCAAACATTGTGGGGAGAATGTACCGTATTTACTCGCTTATAAGTCGATCCGCTTACAAGTCGACCGTCCCAGTTCAGCTGTCGGAGGAAAGAAATGAGAGAAAAGTGAAAAGATAGAAATTGTAGAAACCCAATATTGTGTTTAATATACAGTAAAGTCAATTCCGGTTATTTGGGGCCCACCGGGGTACTAAAGCGGCGCCGGGCACCCACCACATTACAAAATAAGACGAGAAGTAACCCTTAAAATAGCATCACTTTATTTTTTCACAACAACCTGTTCAGATGCTCTTTGCTCCTATAGAAATGATAAAACTATTCAGACATTCTTGGTGTGTAAAAGAAGCACAGAATCAAAGTAACCCTGTTTATTTAGGTTTGTATTAATCTATTCAAGTTATTGTTGTTTATGTTTAAGGTTTAATTTGTTATCGGTATGGTTGCATTACAATTTTAAAGATTTGTGGGAAAAGTGCCCTGCCCCTTTAAGAGAAATGCGGTTCTCCCGAACGCTGCTGACTCGTGTTTTGGGAATAAATACTACGTTTGAAATCCACCGTGTGAGTGTGACTCGTTCATTGTGAAGCCACACGCTTTTACCTTAATTTAAAGAGCTGAGCTGAGACGCGCGCCCGAGGAAGAGAGAGTGAGATGCACACTCACACGCACAAACGGACCAAAAAAGCTTTGAAAAAATAATATCAACATGACTACTTACCTTGAGAACACACTCTCTTGCAAAATCAACATCATCTTCCTATAAGAGTAAACAGCAGCGAGTTAGAGTAGAATATTTTTTTTCTCCAGTTATCAGGTCCGTAATGCTTTTACCCCGCGGTAGCTAGCCGGTGTAGGTACAGAAAGCGCTCGGCCTGCAAAAACCGCTCGGGGTCCTTCGACTGGCGATGACGTCACACTACGGTGAAACCACTTGGACAAACCTTGTAAATCGCGATGTTTTTGACAATAACCACCAACTGCAGAACCGCAGAATGACCGTCTGAGACGCCGGAAGTTAGCGGAGCAAGTGGTGCCTTAATAGGCATGTTGTACTTTTTACAGTCTAAACCTAATAATTAAAGTTATAATCATGCATTCTTTTTAAACGGTTTAATTGAAAAGATTGACTTCTGTCCGTATATGGGTTGAATATGTATATACACATATTGTGAGTGTGACACTTTGTTTCTAATTCACCAGAGATTAAAGTCTTTATGTGTGAATTTATATAAAATCAGAGTTAACAATTACGCCATCCTTCCAACAAAAATAATTTGACTACAAATGATTTACTACAAACTATAAATGATAAGAAATACAAATGATTCACCTGGTTGCTGGTGTGAATGAATAGCAACTGAACTAAAAAAAAAAAAAATGAATAGCCTTAAAACGTTGCTAAATTAAAAAAAACAGCCTTTGAACAAGGTAAACTTAAAAATAAAATGCCTTGGAACGAGGCTAAACTTTAAAAACCAGCCTTAGAAAGAGGCAAAACTTTAAAAACCAGCCTTAGAACGAGGCAAAACCTTAAAAAAAAAAATAAAAACACTTTGAACAAGGCTTTGGGCTAACCAAATATTGCAATTCATACTATTTCAAACCTGATAGATGAAGCAGTTTAGAAATTAAAATCTTGTCATTTGCCAGATTGGTCCAAGATGTTCTGTACCTGCATGATGGAATACTGTGAATTAAAAAAAAAAAATCCCAAACTGAACAAGCCACAGAACAGGGCTGACTTATGTTACAAAACCTAAAGAGGGTATGGAAACAACTGTCGCCAAAGCCGTCTGGATTGAGCGAATCCAGCAAAAAACAACTCTTTTCTTAGCTGGATTCAGAACCTATGAACCAAAAGAATTTGGACAATTGCGCCCTACAGCAAGTTATATGTACTGAATTAAATTAAATTGTCGCTTGTTAAATGTAATTTATATTTACACTTTTTTGTTGGCCATTTGTGGTCTGTGCAATAAATATTAAAAGTTCTATTGTGCTTTATTATTCACAATATTTACAAAAATTAACACAATATTTATATAATAAGTGTATATTAATGTACAAATGCTTTACAATCATTTTACAATGCATTGATATGCTACAATGCTTTATAATTTCGTTCATTTAACATAGTTAAAAGGAGAGCAGCCAAGTTGTTTGACATATAAATAAAAAAAACGTAATGCAATAGTTATATTCCCTGGTAATTATTAAAAAAAACAGTTGCAAAAGAAATCTCTATAATACGTCCCCTTTGAAAGATAGTGGGACATTTCCACGTAAAGGTTATCCATGACTAAAGACTGTTTTAATACTCTGGAGTTTCGAGCGTGATTTGTCAGCGCAAAATCCGTTCGACGTCATTCCAACTTACGGCCAATCAAACTGTGTGACGTCATCACCAGTCGCAGGACCCCCGAGCGGTTTTGCAGGCCGAGCACTTTCTGTACCTACACCGGCAACTTCTTATTGCCGTTGCTCTTGCCTAATCATGTTATCACTCACAATATACGTAGCTCTAGCTAAGCAACTGCTTTAAACCCCCGAAAAGACGAGACACACACATTCAAACAAACAGTAACCATTAAAATGTCAGTCATTTAGCAAATGTTACGTTTGCTAAGCTAACATTAGCCTTAACATGACTTTGTTTATAGGAATTATAGCGGTTTCAAACTCACATATTTACAGTAATAGCCCCCACTCACTGGTCGTATATAACTACCTCTCAGCCTGAAAAAGATTTATTTCTATATTTTACTCACCTCAGAGAGAAGTCTTGCAGTCTTAAAAGTCCCAGTCCGAGTGAAAAGATGGCGGACTGCTGCAGTCACTTTCCCTCCGGATTTCAAACGAGAGGGCGGAGCTTCCACACTAAACACAACTATTTTAGGTGTTCTTAACATGACTGACTCTTGTTAGTTTAACATTTGCATAAATGTAAAGGATTTTAAAAGACTCATTCATGTTTAGAGGAAGAACATAATTCAGTTATGTAGAATATATAAGATGCATATTTGTAAAGTATACAACCCCCCTGAACCATTTTTTTCAGTGTAATAAGCCGCGTAACGAAACTCGGGTCTAATCGTCACGGGTCTAACCATCTGAGTGTCCAATAGTCCTAAGGATCAATCGTCCGGGTCCAAAGCCCCGCGGGCCAAACGTCCTGGGTACAAACCCCCCTAAATCATGATAATAATACGTAATAATAATAATTCATTTTATTACTTTATTATGGTTTTTTTTTTAATTTAAATTTTTTTAGAACGTGTAGCACAGAAAGTGAATCTCAGGCACACGGGAATCTTCAGTAACTTGCACAACACACGCTGATCTTACAAACAACTCATGGCTTGATCATGAATGAGACGCACTATAGAGAAGTTTTTCAACATGTTAAAACTAGTGGTGGGATATTAACGCCAAATTCTCATCTTGCAATGAAAAATACCATATTTACTTAAAAATAAGGACCCCTTTATACACGAATTGTAGTTGCTCAAAAACTTGTGTGGTGCTAATAATTGCCAATTTCAAATATGCGTGTAAATAAGCGCCCATATTTCTAAATTTCAAGTCATGAGCAATCACAAATAAATGGAAAACAGCGTCTTTACGCCGAGGTGCGCTTTTGTGTTGTGTCTTTTTTTTAATTTAAAAAATGGTTCCCGAGGCATATGTGCATATAAGCTTTTATTTGCTCAATAACAGGAATAACAGAAAAAAACATTATATCACGCCGTGACATTTAACAGGGACAAAATAATACTGGAAGAAGTAGGGTTAAACTAAATGCTATATATGAATATATATGAAAAAATAGTATATTTAAGAGAAAATGAACATAATTTAGCCAGAAATGGAAAAAAATGTTTTTTTTAAGAATTTGTATCTATAGCATTTATCTATTCTTAAAGTTCTTGGAGTTATTTTTAAGAAATTTTAAAAAGTTATAAAGATGATTTATATATGGAAATAAAAAAAAAATCTACAGTTTTGGAACCTTATTTTTAAAATTACGAGTTATAAAGTCAAAGTTCTTTCAGTCTCATTTAAGTGCAAAGCATCCCTAATTTGGAAAATTTCAATTTGCTACAATTAGAGAATAATCAAGAATAATTCCAAGATTTTAGTGAGAGTTGTCTAGACAAAAAAAAACATGCACCTTTTTATTAAAACATTTATGAAGAAAATTACGTAAATAAAAGGCCATTTTAGCAAGTTTTGGCACTACAGTCAAATTCAGATGGCGTCTAGTTCCGGATCTTCTGAGAGACACGGTTCCTCCAGAGTTTCTTGAGCTTTCCTGGAGACTTCTAGATTTTTCTCTGAGCTCCGACACAAAACTGATTCCCAAGTTTGAGTTTCTCTCAGCGGCCGAGCTGGTCACTAACTGTACTTCATCTCTGTGTGTTGGATCGTCATCGTGCTGATGTGTTTTAATCTTTCTGTAGACCGAGTGAGACTGGTGACGGCTTCACTGGTTGGAGGAGGTTTGTTCCTCCTCATTCTCTTGGCTGTTGTGTTGCTTTTCTGCAAGAGATGGTCCAAGTTTCCAAAAATCCCTGAAGTCTTGGTTTGTATTTTTTTTTCTTATTGTTTACAGTGGTACTGGACAAATGTCCTAGATAATCAAAATCCAGAGTAATTGAATTTTGAATTTAATGTGAAATTTCCGTGAAATTCCGTCCCGCTATACGTAAGGAGCGCGTCTTTTTCTTACCGCTAGCATGCACGGAGATGAGAGGTGACGTGTAAAAACTGTTGTTTAATCTTCTTTGCACGTCAAATAAACAAAAAACAACAAAAACACTAGTTAGTTTCAGAGATCTTGCTTTCGAAATATAAAATATATATTTTTTTCTTGTATACTCCCATGTCGTTTTTTTTTTTTTTTCTC
>CM051500.1:26774507-26821571 GCA_028031935.1 Paedocypris micromegethes
TGCACTTTCTGTTTGCAAACTCTGCTTTTCGTTTGGATTTTACTAAAACTTTTTATTTTTTAAGTTTTTAAGTTGTTTTTTTTCTTTTCCTTTTTTAACGTGCCATTGAATGGTGTTTGTGTGTGTGCGTGTGTGACACGCTCTTTTCCTGTTTTTGAAACAAGTTTGGTGGGGGTTTAAAAAAAGTCCAGAATGTTTGATAAAAGTCTTTTTGTTTGGTCGTGATTCCTCCTCCTTTAATGTATTGCTGATTAAAGCAGCGTGTAAATCTGAATGATGTCCGCAGCTTACTGTATTTATCTACTAGAATTAAATTTTTGTTCAAAAGTCTGAACGTCTGGGATTTTTTTTATTCCGCCACATACTCAAAGACATAGTAATTCTCAAATGAATTTAACATGCAAATCATGAGCCTGAAACTATTTTACCTGCAGGACAGATGGTAAATGTTTGCTGATATTCCTTGTTGATTGCAGCACTAGTTTGCTTCATTTATTTCAAGCTGCTAAAATTGTGATGAGATGTTGTGTCTAATCAACCAAAATTAAGGTCATTTTTTTTTTAAGTGTCAAAAAAGAATTTGCAACAAGCAGGGATTGAGTTTGAATGGATAAATAAATAAACTAGCTGAGAAAGATCAACTAATGTCGCATGAAGCAGCAGCTTCAGAATCATCAGATCTAATCACTGGTGGTAATAAAACGTTAAATTGATGATGATGATGATGATGATGATGATGATGATGATGATGATGATGATGGTAATAATAACAAAGAGCCAAACGACATTCTTTGGGAAAAGGTTAGGGAGATGAGAAATAAAAGATGAAACAACTAAAGTTTCAAACTAAAGTACTTTTGGTAAGGAAAAACTAATAGATTATTTTAATTTAGTGATTTAAGTAGTGTTAACTGTTATTCTTTTGATCCTTGATACAATTTTTTAAAAATAAAACTTTAATTTTATTTTAGGTTTAAAAATGCGGGGTGCTTACTATCGAGTAAATACAAGTATCTTGAATGTGTGCGTACTGTATAGTGTATTTTTATGTCAATTTGACTGAAAAAGTACAAGCAGTCCATCTAACTAGAGCAATAGTCAACTTACAAGTAAACATTACTCAGTAAACAACTGTTTACTGAGTAATAATCAACAGAGGTCTCGCTTGTCTCTTTGTTTTGTGTGAATTTTCAATTTTCTTGAAATGTTTTACTTTCTATCGGAGTTAAGAACGAAATTATATAAGCGAGCTTTTGGGAAAAAAATTGAGCCCTCAAACCAATTCCAAACACTAGTTTCTTCCCATGACACACAATACTGATGTGTAGTTTATTTTTTTTTCATTACTGTACAAAAATTGTTTATTTTTCATTTGTTTACAGCATATCCTTAATATAAAATAAAACTTTTGTAGACAAGACATTACACCACTGCCAACTAATACTAGACATTATTCTCGCACAATCATTTTCATAAAAATTCTGATGAGTAGTTTTTGTTTTTACTGTATGACAAACTGATTATATAAAAAAATGAATTTGATGGCAAGACATCACATTACTGCCAGATATTACTAGACATTATAATAGCATTGTCTATATTCACATTCATAGTTTCACAAAATTCTGATGATTTTTTAATAGCTGTACTGTATGTCAAACTTCAAGTACGCGAACATAAACGCCCCCGTCTGGTGTGAAAATAAATGTACAGAAGTGGAATCTGTATAATATTTGCACTACTGCAAATATTGCACAACAGAACTTCTGAAGTTGTACTACTGAACGCAAGCTGTATAACATGTGCATATTTTTAAAATATGTTTTTTTAAGTGGCGGAAATGGGCTTTCATAATATAGAATACAGTCGACAAATTGTATGTTGATTGAATTAAATCTCAAAAAAAATTAAATTGACTTTTATTTTGAAAAATAAAAAAAAAACAGTGTTGCGACGAAGAAACCTGTCGTCCTGCTTCACGCTCCCAGTTTTAAGAAAGTTAAAGATCTATAAATATTGACTCTAAAAGCGCGAGCTTCTGAATTGAACAGCATTTTTTTAAATGACATTTAAATGAAAGCCGTCAGAAAACACACTCTTGTTGGAATGGCAATCAATTACTTTTAACCTGGACATTAAACATTTAACCTGGACACTTGATGTTTAATGCGTTTTACAAAGTAGTTACTATTCAACACGTTAGTTAGTTGCGTATATTAAAACGTTTTTTTTTTAAACCTCACGCAAACTGTAAAACTTTATAATCAATAATACAAAAATAACACATTCGTTTGAATTATTTAGTAGTTTTACCCCAACAAAAATACTTCGAATCAGCTTATTTTTTATTAATTTTTTTCTCGTCTCTCTTTTTCTAAAAAACAATCTATGTTTGCCTCTTTTTATTTTTATTATTATTAGTAGTATTATTATTATCGTTGTTGTTGTTGTTTTAATATTCAAACCTATTTCGGAAGTATGTGATGCGGAAACCTATTTGACTGCTCGGTTCGAATTTAGTCTCCCTAATCGTTTTCCAAATGTATTAATATTATTGTTGTTGTTGTTTTCATATCGAGACATATTTCTTTCTATTCGTTCAACCGGAATGACTGGTCGGTTCGAATTTCGTCGCCCTAATCGTTTCCAAATACAATCTATGCTCTATTTATTATTATAATTATCGTAATAATTATTATTATTAATGTTTTTGTTGTTGTTGTTATTTTCATATTAAAACATTTCTTTCTATTCGTTTACCCGGAATGACGTGACTGGTCGGTTCGATTCGCGATCCGAATCAATGTTCCGAAGCAATGATTCGTGAGTCGGTGCTTGATTCATCCTCCTCCTCCTCCTCCTCCTCCTCATCAGCGGCTCAACAGATGCGAGACGCGGCGCCGCAAACGAGACGCTCGAAATAGCAGCAACGTCTCGGAAATCACGCGTGTCTCCAATCTGCGGCGATTTTCGTTTTTTTCCTCACGCGCTCGCTGGGCTTGTGGCGCGTGACTGGGTCGTGCTGGTTTGCGCTCGACAGACTGGGAGAAAGCGAAGGCCACTCCTGTGAAGAGTGTGGAGAGTCCGGGCGGATTCGCACTCCACGCCGCGGATTCTCGCCGCCGTGTCGGAATCTTTCACCGCAGCGGCTGCGGCGGCGTTTGACGTCGCGTCGCGTTCGCGTCGGTGCGTGAAAGAGGAAACCATGTAACCTAGTAACTCCGACGCAGGTAAGGTTCCGTTCCGCGTTACGAGCATCTCGATCGGCGACACGCTAGTAACTAAAGTTGGACGCAAATGACGCGGTGTTACTTACGATCGCGGTTCACTTTGCGCAAAATCGGTTCGTCGTCGGGTTTTGAGTTCGAGTTGAATTTATTTTATTATTAATGTATTTATTCAAACACGTATACATAACAAATAATAACAGCATTAAAAAAACACAACATAATAATAATAATAGTACAATCATATTGTTCATTTCCATAATACATGTTTGAAAGGGAGGAGAAAGAAGTACAACTTATCTAGTCCCGCCCAATCTGAACAGTGCGTGATGCGGAAAGGGTTGATTTCTCTTCAGTTGCGAGTAATTGTTCATAATAGAGTTTTACGCTGAGGGTAATTTTTACGAGTCGTTTGTCCAGCGATTATGTTGACAGGAAGTTATATTAAATGTCTCTAAATCGCGTGTGTGTGCATATGCGAACTATATTAGCATCAGTCTGGCTTGTGATTGGCGGCAGACAGTTATGCTTTTTGTCTACATTCCTGGGGAATGATCAGAATAGTAGCGGGAAATGTCCACATTCCATTAAAGCCATGTAAAAAGCGTCATGTGGCCTTATGAGGGTTTTAGAAAAAAGTCCTTACATCTGCACAATTCTGGATAAAATGAAAATCACAATTTTTTTTTTTGACAATCACAATCTAAAATGTCAGAGTTGATAACAGACTTACTTTACCGTTGTGTTTCCTCACTCATTCTCCCTATTTTTTTCTGTACGACAGAATTAAGGCAAGATTATCGGTCTTTTATAATATTTAAATGATTGCGTATAGCGGACTTCCTCCTTGGATTTCTGTTTAACTGATTAGTAGTAT
The DNA here is from genome assembly GCA_028031935.1 of Paedocypris micromegethes. NCBI lineage: Eukaryota > Metazoa > Chordata > Actinopteri > Cypriniformes > Paedocypris > Paedocypris micromegethes. Next base: position 26,778,612 of record CM051500.1, read on the forward strand.
TAAGTCAGTATTGTGGAAGTAATACTCGGTGTTCCTGAAACGAGATTAACCTTTCGATCATTCCACACGCGTTTAATTGGTTGGATTGTGCTGATCCTCAGAAGTTCATGTGGCTCGGTAATGTGAGTGTTCTTTCTGTCGTGAATATTTTTGGATAATTTATGATCCACAATGGTAGTATACAGTATATCTTTACCCCGTAAAGTTAAAATCGTTACATTAATGTTCTTTTTGCTTCTCTTTTATTCAAATTCTTTGTTTTTCTTTGAGCTGTTGTATTTAGACGTGTACATTTTAGCATGATTATACATTTAGCATTTAGCACATATGCAAAATATTTAGTATAAATAATACGTAATAAAATAATTTAGTCCGGTTTGACTTCTGGGTGTAAAATGAATATGTTTGAAATCAACTGAGCCTAGAATACGATAACTTTAACTTTTTATAGTTTATGCCACTTTGAGACGGCAGAAGTCTAATTCCAATAAGACAGTATGTATTACAGCATCCAACTATTTAAAGATTTTATACCCCAAATATCCAGAAACAGATAATTGCATTAGGAGTGAGTATTAGATAAAAAATTAAAAATATTTTGTGTTTTCTGACAGTTTCTGTCTTTTCCCCTCATTTTACATGTATTAATATAAATATATAAATAATAGGGAAAAAACAGTGACATGAAATGAAACATTAATAACACAAAGTATTGCACATTATTGTAGCAGACTGATGTCATTAGTCCCTCTCACACAGCAATGCCGCTAAATTTCCGGGAAATTACCAGAACGACTTTACCGGCATTTACCGGTAAAACGCCATTCACACAGCATTTTCAAAATGCCCGTTTTTTCACTTACATCATTAAGTGGCGACACCTTTTATCTTTCATCTTCTGCGTGCTTATTCCGGCAATTTTTTGTACCGCGTTTACACAGCGCAATGTACGGCCAATTTACCAGCAACATTACGGCTATCAAATTGCCGGAACAAATTTCCAGACATGCCAATTTGCCGACAATTAAAAAAACCCAAGACAACCTGCGCATTAGTGGCATCACTAGGACCAAAAAGCACGAGAGTGAGGCTGTGATGTCATCAGCCTCGCGTGAGGTGTATGGCGTAGTTTGCGGTGTTGAGTTACAGAGAGCTCAGTGTTGTCATTCAATACTCACTCGGTTCTCTTTCACTGTTTTCCGTCTCTCCCACGCTCTTGCCTCCCGTCTCACTTTATTCGCCCACAAGGTGAAACACTAGATTATTTTTAACAAGACATAATAATTACCAGTGTTAATGGTTTCTCACAGGTTTGTGTGAATAAACATCGCTGGACATCATTTAAACTGGTTTGTTTTCCAAATCTCTCCAAATAATGAAATAATGCTTAAATAATCATATAAAGAAAATAATCTATATTTGTAATAAACACTAAATAAATAATGAAAAAATTAGCTAAATAACTAAATAAATGAATAATTCAAAAGTCTCTATTCAAATAATGATTTTTGCAGCAGCAGCCTCACTGAATAATTAAATCCAAAATAAAGTGTGTGTGTGTGTGTGTGTGTGTGTGTGTTATAGCTGCACAATTCTGGATAAAATGAGAATCACTAAATTTTTTTTGGCTGAGAATATAGATCTAATTTCTTTTCACGATTCATTCTGGATATTTTATTATTTTAAATCTTAGTGGTAGCCATTAGCTGAACGCCAACGAACAAATGAATGAAATGCATCAATCTTTTTTTTCACACATTTCCACACATGCGCTTTGAGACCGTATAACTGTGAAATGCACCCTACAAAACTTGAACTTGAACTTATATTCACTATAAATATAAGTTAAACTTATATTTAACCCTGAAAATCAGGTTTTTAAATGGCAATATAATAACACATACTACTCTTTGCTTTAAATTTAAATAAATCGAATGACAAATAATGTAATGTAAAAGTATTGTTGTAAAGAAAAAGCATCACCATTAAACGTAATGAATAAAAGTAAACATACCAAGGTACAGTTTGATGTACAGTTGAGGACAAAATTATTATCTCCGTTCAAAAGCACTTTTGAAATGATTTTCAAATAATGATTATTCTGTAGGCGGGGCTAATAATTCCCAAATCCCAAATGTAAGTTGACCCAGAGAGGGCGACGCCTACTTTCCTGCTGCTCAAAGCTTGAATTTTGTCTACATGAGTTATAATAATCTAGACGCTAATCCTGAAGTGAGACGGCCAAAGTTCTGTGAGAAGCCTGAAGAATCCCAACAACGTACTTATTTCAGACAAATTTTCGCGTGTAATACGTTCTGAAGCAACTATTGTTTCCTTTAAATCCAGGGCAGAGTTGAAGAGATTCCACAGCGACACTAATCCAGGCGACGCAGCCATGCTGGAGGAGGACATGGAGGTGGCCATCAAGGTGGTGGTGGTGGGAAACGGCGCCGTGGGCAAGTCCAGCATGATCCAGCGCTACTGCAAGGGCATCTTCACCAAGGACTACAAGAAGACCATCGGCGTGGACTTCCTGGAGAGACAGATCATGTAGACTCCTCTTCCTTCTCCTATAATAAGACCTAGTATGATGAGATCCTCAGAGGTTCTACTGGCCGAGATTCTCGTGGTGCTACGGAACACTGACCAAACAGAACGTTTTGATTTTAAATCTAGTGGGACACCTTAAAATGTACGTCATTTTAGTATATGCGAACACATTAGCTCACGTGGCTTCACAGCCAATCGATTCTGTGGATCACAGGCGGGTAATTTTGAGATTAAACATCGGGCAGATGAGAAAGTGATAAGCGATTGGCGTTATTAAAAGTTATCAAAAACTAAGAGAGAGACACCGACTACAAAAGAGAAAGGGAAGAGATACACGAGATAGAGGAGAGAGACGATAGAGAGGCGAAAATTGACATGTGGATGGGTGAGACTAAAAAAAGGAAGAGATCAATTTAAAAATGTCACTGTCCAAGAAGAGAAAAGTGGACGGCGAAAATAGTTTTTCATCTGGAATGGACAGATTCCTTATTCATATTACACACTGGGAGACTAAACCAGTGTGTGTGTGATGTGTTCGGAAACTTATAAAGAGCATGAACCTTTAAAATTGAGATTAAGATATGTTCAGATTTTTTACCCGTTTATAGGACACGACTTTCCAGTCAAGATTTAAAGCGAGAAGATTTGAATGGATTTTCTACCTTCGTCTTCTCTTTTTAAAGCCACGCACTTCCTTTAAACATTTTTGTTTCTTAGTAGCACTGCTTTTACGTCATTAGATAACAATGTAAATTAATGCTCAGTTCTGTATTACATAAAAAAATTTGATTTGACAATCAAGTATTGATTGCATGCTAATTAAGATGTTACGAATCACGACTTACAAATGTCCTAGATAACGAAAATCTCGAGTAATGAAATGCATCAATGTAAAAAATTTGTCCCGAGTTCCGAAAAATGTTTGCTATACAAAAGGAGCGCGTCTTTTTCTTATCGCTGGCATGACTGGAGATGAGTCTCGATGTGTAAAAAGCAGTCGTTTAATTATCGCGCACATCAAACAAACAAAAAACGACAAAGAACTAGTTAGTTTCAGAGCTCTTGCGTCCAAAATAAAATAAGCTTGTTTTCTCCCAGAGTGGCGAATTTTACCGTAGCACATAAGCTAACTTTGCACTACATGCACTATTCTAACTGTGTGTTACACTCTATAAAGTCCGTGCGGATTCTGACAAAGTCGGTTCCGTGTCTGCGCTGACCAAGTGTCTACGTTCTCGCGGGATTACGGAAATCTTAGGGATTTGCATGACATAATTCAAAGATGGCGGTAACAGTTTATGTCCAAGACTGACCACTGTGAATTTATATACTGTACTTTTATAAACACCTGCCACAGGGCAAACTAAATTGTAGCATGTTTTAATTGCATTTACTACCAATATTTGATCATTAAATTAATTTTAAATAAAGGTGTCTCAATTTACAAAATTATTGTATGGATTTAATGGATTATATTTTAGAAATGTCCCCTTAGTGGGATAAATAAAGTCGTTCCTTCATTACAGGCAAAATGCGGCTCTGCCAACGAAATTTTTGCAGAACGAAACCACTCTTGGCACAGATTAATTTTGTAAGTCGGGGTATTTCTGGACTTTTGCTTCACAAAAATTGTGTATCCGGACTCTGTGGCCCTACGTGATTCCCTAATCTGGTCTTTGTCTTGTCATAGTCTTAGTGATAATCACAGCCATTTACTTAACACCAACAACCAGACGATCAAATTAATAAAAGGCAACAGTTCTCTTACGTGCGTATTGAGACAGTTAAAACTGTGAAAAGCGCCTTACAAATGCTCAGAACTTGAACTTTAGAAAATGTAGAGTCCCACGAGTCTTATCAGATCCAAGACTCTACTGGAGCTCTGGTGGAGGATTGCGAGGATCTTGTAGAACCTTCATAGTTCAAAAAACGGACCTTGTGTGAGAGTCTTAAACAAACGACGTGTTTCTACATTCAAATGTTTTTCTCTTGCTTGCTTCAGAGTGAACGGTGAAGACGTGAGGCTGATGTTGTGGGACACGGCAGGACAGGAAGAGTTTGACGCCATCACCAAGGCCTATTACAGAGGTAAAGATTATCACAATCTACAAATTCACAAGAAGTTCTGAATTGGTCGCCTACGATTCAGGAGCTCAGGCCTGTGTTCTGGTCTTCTCCACCACGGACCGAGAGTCGTTTGAAGCCATCAGCAGCTGGAGGGAGAAGGTGGAGGTGGAGGTTGGAGACATTCCCATTGTCCTGGTGCAGAACAAGATTGACCTACTGGATGACACGGTCATCAAAAAGTAAGATTAGACCACCACTCATCCAGGATCTTCTCGGATTGTACAATTTGTATGCAATTATACCGTATTTGCGCTGATTTACCAGGCACAACTAAAAATATATGTATATGTTTTTTTCTTCTGGTTATTTAAACATTATACGTACACTGAACATATGATCAAACACGATATAAACATTTCTGCAAATTTTTCTCTTAAAATACTTTTTTTTTCTTTTTTTCTTCATTTAACAAACACAAGTTGTGACTTTGATATCGTTTTACTTGAATAATAGATTTTAAAAAAATTGATTCTAGTGATCCGAACTCCAACTCCCAGAATTCTCAGAATGATTTTCCCCTGCACAGCAAACACAGCGTTTTGATTTTGTTTGTTCCCTGCTATCGACTCCTTGCCTGTGTTCTTCGTTTTCCGACACTTGAACTTTGTTTACAGCGGTTAGCGCTAATTTACCTGTTCCAATAATAATTATTTTTTGTTCACTCTGCCAAGTGTCACTGCATGACTAATGTTTCTTTATTTCTGTTATTGTGCTAATAAAACCTTATACGCTTATATTTCACTGGGTGCTTACCGTATTTGCATGAATATAAATATTTTTTGTCCCAATTTTAGTGGCTCAAAAACTGTGTGTGTGTGTGTGGGGTGGGGGGGTTCAAATATGCACATACATATAAGTAAATCTCACTAATCACACAAAATTTTCAGGCACAATTAAAAATAAAACTCTATAATTTGGCAAACATAAGCATGCTGTTCTGATTTCCACAAATCTAAAATTCTGGCTAAATACGACTTTTAATAAACCAAACTTGTGACTCTTTTATTAAATTAATCTTTTATGTAACTCTTTTATTGACTCTTGAATAATAGATACAAAATAGAACGTTAAATATTATTTTTAACTGTAGTAGAATATATCTCCAGTATATGGTGCTGTGATTCTACTTTATATGTCCATTAATGTGCGTATTCCAGTTTTCACTGTCGCGTCGTGGCTAATGTTTCTTTATTTCTGTTATTTAGCCAATAAAAGCATATAAGCACGTCGTCCTCCGGAACCATTTATTTTCAGAAAGCAAAGCGGACACAACACAGAAGCGCATAAAAACGATGTGTTTCATTTATATGTGATGCTACTGACTAGAATTAGCGTTAGCCTTGAGCGTGTTCATCACTGGCTTTTCCGTGTGTTCTAGTCATGTCTGTTTACATACAGCGTCACATGATCGCAGGCCATCGTCTTTAACTTCCTTTAACCTCGGGCACTAGCGTGTGGGTTTCTTCCCTGGAAACCCGAGATCGTAATGCGAGCCGCTTCTATTATACCGGCGTTAGCTTTTAACCCGGCGTCGCATTTGACATCACAAGTGGGCGGAGTTAAAGACTGTCCTCTTAAACTACTGAGAGCTCAACGATCACCTATTTAGTAGAGATGGGAGTAACAATACATTAGAATAGATACTTCAATACTTGCTGGTTAATACATTGGAGTCAACACTTTTTAAATTATTATATTCTAATAAAAATCAAGCTATTAGTGATGTGTAAAATTAGCTGACGCGTATTTCAAATGGTCTCCGGTGTCACATGATTATGTCAGCCAATCAGACGAGCACTACAAGTCAGTATTATCCATCAGTGGAGGGGCGGGGTCTCCGTCAAGCACGAGCTCGTCTATTGTTTTCTCACCCATCATTTTTTCCTACCTGTCGCCATGCGCATATTCATTCAAACCATTTTTTCAAAATCTATTATATGTATGTAATGCTTTACATTTACCTATTTATGTTATGCTACCTGTGTTTAAATTGTGAGTTGCGTGTTTTTTGTAATATTATGTACATTAAAAATGACATTAATGAAGGAGGATTATAAATGTTTTTTTTTTTTTTTACCTACGTATGTTTTTGCTACCGGAGGTGGGCAATACAGTACATGTTTTTGAATGCGTTCAAATCAAATGTTCAAGTTCAAGTGTATTTATATAGCGCTTTTCTTTTATTTTGAAAAAGCGCAGATTTAATTTTGCAGAATTAGGGAAAAAGTAGTTTTGAAAAATGGAAAAAAATGTGAACTTGAATTTGCACGTGCACAGCGTGAGGTAAGAAACAAAATATGGGTGAAATCGGCTGCTAGGTGCTAAATGAAAATTTACTGTTAAATATTTACTGTTTTGTAACATTTTACTATGGTTATAGTGCGGCTATAGTTTTTGAGCGCGACAATCTTTCAATTTGAAACATTTTATTTTGTATTTGAATTTCATTTATAATTTAAAATGCAAGCTTTTTTCCATATTTTTATTTCATTTGTTTATTGACCTGATTAATTATGTCATTATTGGCATTAAAGCAAGTATTTTTGTTGATGATCGTTTAATTATGTAGCTGTTATTACATTAAGGATTAAAGGATATTAATTAACAGTATAAATTAATGAATAAACAATAAAATATTATTTTTATCCTGGTTGCCAAAAGTATTGATATCAAGTTCAAGTTTATTTATATAGCGCTTTTCTTAGTTCAAGACCAACGCAATGCCGTTATGCAATTTAGGGAAGAAAAAAAGTCCATTAAGAAAAAAAAAATGTCCATTATTTATCTGTGTTCAAAAATGATGGGAAAAAAAGAGTCAGTTAAAAGAGAAAAAAAAATTGTTTAAAAAGTCGTATCGGTTTCAAAATTGATATCGCCCATCCCTACTTCTCCGTGCGTTCGTGCAGGTGTTTTTAATCAAGAATGACGTTTTTTTTCAAAGTTTTTTGGAAAGAGAAATGTAATTTGCTTTACAAGCGCGTGTCTGTTCTGTGTGGCAGTGAGGAGGCCGAGGGTCTGGCCAAGCGGCTGAAGTTACGCTTCTACCGGGCGTCTGTGAAGGAAGATCTCAACGTCAACGAAGGCAAGTGAAGTTCTGTGTTCAAAGAAACCTTTCTGAGTTTGGTCTAATCGGAACTAGTACAGGAAAAAAAACATTACAAAGCTCATCATCCACCGATTTAATCAACGCGTACAGCTGCGGTTTACTGAACACCAGTTCATTGTTCAAGATTATTTTTAATTCAATTAATAATTGAATTAATAATTGTAATATTATAAATACATTTTTATTATAATTATTATATTTTCAATTATTGATCATTGAATGAATAATTGATGATTAATAATTGAATTAGTTGACCTGAATTGTTCAGTTTATCACCAGTTCAAGATTATTTTTAATCATCTTGTGTTAATGACTTTACATCATCTTGTGTAAAGTATCCACAAGTTTAGCTCTAGATTATACAGCATTCCTGTCACAATACTCTTATACTAATCATTAAAGACCTAGTAACCACAATAAAACATTTTTATCGACAATAAGAATTTTAAGACATTCAATCCAATTATACAATAATGATAATAAATAATAAAGGATAATCAACTGCGATCAATCCAAATGCTCAAATCATGAACATCGGAGGATTCTTTCACTTTTAAAGCTCGTTTCTATCACTTTGTGCCGACAGTTCTGTTTAAACGCTCATTAATTTTCACAAGCGTCTCTCGAGGCTTTTTCACACTTTCCGAGTTTAGTTCTTCACTGTTCGCACGTCTCATCACACCTCCCGCCCATTACTGCTCACGGCCAATGAAGTGCCTGGTGCCAAATGACATCATCAAATGACGTGACCAATCATGGTGCAGATTTGCTCTTGGAGAAACGTCATTCAAATAACTGGCATGTAAACGCTTTAGACTAATAATACAAATGAATGCGATTTAGACTCCTGGACTTTGGCTTTACATCTGCACATTTACTGTCTTACACGATTCGCTTTTAAGGAATTTCATATTTCAAGCCAATAAGAAAGTCCAAAGAAACCAAGCTGAAGCACAATATTTTTCCCTTTTTTTGAAATTTCAATTTCGCATGTTTTCAAAAACGCTTTTGTGCTCAAAACAAGCACTTTTGTGAAAAGAAATAAATAAATAAATAAAAAAAACATTTAAGCTTAATTTTGGTAAAAACCGTGTTCGCTTTTTTTTCCACCTTGTTTTCTTAAAAAAAAAAAAAAAAAAAAAAAAGCAATGCCTCACACACTTTAAAGAACAGTTTGTTTCGCACGACTGTTCACATTTTAGTCACATTTCATAATTTTGACTCTCATTACAAATAATTTTGACAGAGACACAATAAAAGTTTCCTGTCATGACCTAATACTACTTAGCCAGAGGAATTGAATATGAATTTAACTTTTGTATTTCAATTGACTTGATATTTATTGCAATATACTATACGTTTATTGGAAAATATATTTGTTTTGGTTTGCTTTGGTTGTCTTCAGAATTAAATGGAGCAGCCATATTTGGAGTTTTTCCATTTACTTTGCCAGCTCCATCTTAAAACACTTCACACCAACATGTAAGAAAAAAGGATCACAAGATCATCACAAACTGAAACTTTTTTTTTTTTTTGTATCAAAAGAAATGTTTTTTTCGCTATCAATTTTTTTTCCAAGTTTTTATCAATAGTACATTTTATCCAACTCATTTAAATGTTTATATTTGTATAATATAGTATTTGTTGTTTTAAAATTTGGATTTTGTAGATGCATTTTTTATGTTTGTATTTGCCATCAAATGAAGTTGAACATTATACAACCTAAATAAACAATCCATCAATTTATTTTTGAATAATAAATCCTCTGCATCTCGACTTGTAAGTAATACAAAATATTTTTCAAATAATACAAAATCAAGAACTTTTCTTCGGCTGTCAGATATTTTAACCAGGCCTTTCAACAACACTTGTTCAAAAGTTTTGTACTAAACATGTGCAAACATTTTCTCCTTTTGAATTTTTTATCTTTATTTATTGCTTAACATTGTGTATACATTTACTTGCTTTTGTGGTTAATCAAATCAAATTCAAATCAAATTAAAGTTTTATTTGTCACATCCACAATAATTTGTCAACAACGTGAAGTATTTTGCAATCGTCCAGCATGTTAACATGGGGGGGGGGGGGGNCAGAACAAAATAAATTCAAGATGGGGGATAAGAAATAAAACACAAAAGCAATAAAATACAAAAATACAAAAGCAATAAAATACAATAATAAGAGAGAGCTAAAATATGAATGAAATACAAGTGATAAAAAATATCATAAAAAAACAATAAGGGAAAGAAACACGGCAAAATATGAATAAAAAATACAAAAGATAAAAATACAAAAGCAGAAAAAGTGACTCAAGTGATGATTTAAAGTGTCCCGTTTAAAGTGCTGCTTACGGTTACTGCTTTAACTAAGTACATTTCTCATTTATTGGACAAATTTTATAAGAATGTATCTATCAATCTAAAATAATAATCCATCAATCAATATCATGGTGGTTGTCTTAAGCTCAATCAAGCTCAATAGAAGATGAAAATTTTTTTATTTGCCCCATCAATGAGAAATTTACATTCTCCATTTAAATGTTCTGTACCTCTGACTCCTGGATCATCTGATTCTAACGTTTGCTTTTGTGTTCAATCTCTAGTGTTTAAGTATCTAGCAGACAAATATCTGCAGCGGCTCAAGCAACAGTCGGTGGAGGAGCCGGAGATCATTCACACATCCAGCAATAAAATAGGTAAGAACCTTCTCCCACACCAGCAGAACCAGATTAGAAATCAAAGTGGGAACTCAGTGGCCACCAGGGGGCGTTACAGAGCCACAGTCTTACTTTACATATCAATTAACAGTGTTGATGTATTTAAACTAGTGCTGTCAAACGATTACATTTTTTTAAACTAGTTAATCGCACTTCCCTGACCAAATTAATGGCGATGAAATGGCTAAAGCTTGGAATAATGGATAATGAGGTGTAACATGTAAATTTTGCATATATGAATGAATGAAATCTCAACACAAAATAAACACTCATTTAAATACTGTAATATACTGTTTTTGATTAAAGAAAACAATGGCTAAGCCGGTTATTATAATAAAAAAAAATATATAGAAGTCAGATTGAAACAGTATTACACTTGTATCAATAATGGTGTTTGATTTGTACTCTGCATAAATGTAACATTACAAATAGTCGAAAAGCATAAATAGCATATTTACGCGACGATTAGCACCCGTTTTTTCTCCAATTTTAGCAGCTCAGAACATGACTGTTCTAATATTTACGTCTAACACAAACCAAGCTCAGTCAGCTTTACTCTATGCTCTTTTAGCGCAAAGGCTCATGGGAACAAATGAGCCGACAAGCATGATGGGAGGTGTAGTTACCATCGCTAGAAAAGTTTATTGTTTTTAAGTAAAACAACATTGAAGTGATACGAGTCACTAGTTAGGTTTGTTACATGAAGAAAAAAAAATAGTATTTGAAAGAGAAAAGAACCTTAATTTAGCCAAAAACAAAAATGTGTTCTATTTTATATTTGTGCTTGAAAAATCAGAGAGGTGCTTATATTTACGTAATTACGGTAAAAAAAAAAACACAAGGTCATGTACAAACCCCTTCGCTGTTCAAAATTGAATTGCCTCGATGTGGTGAAAACGACTTTTTAAAGTTTATAAGAGAATCAAAATGGTAAAGAAAGCAGATTTAACTGCCTTTAATTGTATGAAAAAGAAAACCTTATGATAAAGCTAGTGAGTGAGTGAGTGAGTGAGTGAGTGAGTGAGTGAGTGTGTGTGTCTGGTCTGATTAGGAGTCTTACTCTGATAGTACGGTCAGACTTTATTCTATCTCGAACATGAAGTATGAATCCTCTTCAGCATTCATGGTGTGCGTCATGGAGGTGGCAAACTGATGTTATGGGGGTGTTTTCCTGTCACCATGGAAACTACAAACCTTCAGTTTCAGTGTTGGCTAGATCTAGGATTTCACTGTATTTGAACCACATTTTACTTGTAAATTTACATTGTGACTGGTCCTTCAGGGGTCTTCAACACCAGCGGCGGGACTCACTCGAACCACAACGCCAGGGATCTCAACGGCCGCGAGCTGGTCGACCTGCGGCCCAACAAACAGAGGACCAAGAAGAGCAAGAGCCCGTTCGGGAGCTGCAGACTTCTCTAGTTCTTCTGAAGATCTTTTATCGCAGCCTGAGGATCTTCAGTAGGTGATGTTCACAGTTTGATGCTCTTTATAGATGATCTGAAGATCTCCAGACGGTGAACATCTGTCCGAAGCTCTTCTAGAAAGATGACGGCAGTTCTTGATGGATCAGAATCTCCATGTCTGAACTCTGAAGGCCCATCGACGCACCATGAATCTATCAGTGGATCTTCAGTAGGTGATGTTCACAGTTTGATGATCTGAAGATCTCCAGACGGTGAACATCTGTCCGAAGCTCTTCTAGAAAGATGACGGCAGTTCTTGATGGATCAGAATCTCGATGTCTGAACTCTGAAGGCCCATCGACGCACCATGAATCTATCAGTGGATCTTCAGTAGGTGATGTTCACAGTTTGATGGTCTTTATAGATGATGTGAAGATCCCCAGAGGGTGAACATCTGTCAGAAGCTCTTCTAGAAAGATGTTGGCAGTTCTTGATGGATCAGAATCTCCATGTCTGAACTTTGAAGGCCCATCGACGCACCATGAATCTCGATGTTCCTCAGCTCTTTGAATCATGTGCTCGCGTGGACAACCGGATTCTTGGGGTTGAAGAGCGAGTCTCATCCTTTTCTTTTTTGCTTCGGGTTTCACGTTTTCTTAAACAACCATCAGTGCTTTTGGATCATTCGTGCAATATGTTCATGATGGAGATGTCGTGCCAAACCTTTGCCAACTGTAGAAATGTAAATAGCGTCATGGAACTCTGGTTTGGGACTTTTATTGTGTACTGGATGTTCCTCGTCTGTTGACTTACAGAACAGACTTCAACAGGATCTTTAAATGTATAGTTTTACAGGAAAAGCTCACTATGATTACTTTAAGAAGAGTTAAAGCTGACGTCTCTCTCCAACTAATGATGTACAGAAGAAGAATGGAGGGAAAGGATATTTCTGCTGGTTGGTTTTGTTCACGCGACTCGTTCTCAGTGAATTTCTGTGAATATTCACTCGGCCGATATGGAAGTTTGATGTTCATGTGTCAGCGTGATGATTGTGGACGACGACTTTTTGGGTTTAGTTTCTTCTTCTCTTGAAATAAAATCAAGGAAATAAAATCTTCTTTTTTTGGTAGATTTTGTGCAGGCTAACGCAATTATCGGCAGGAAGATCTTCTGGACTGATTGAATCTCTAAAATGAAAGAAGAGTATTCCACACACACTGTCGTTGAACTGTTGGTTCAATTGTTATTAAATTTATTTTATAAAATGATTAAATAATTGTAATACATTTTGATTATTATTGATTTATATTTTTAAGTAGTCATTAAAAAAATGGATAATTAACAAGCAATCCGTAAAAAGAAAAAAACAAACTCTGATTACTACCAGACTACGGTAGTTTGAATAATTGTGTGTTGGAAATTGAAAAAAAAAAAATTGCTAACACACTTGCTAACCAGTTGCTAACACACATTTTTTTCAAACTAGTCTCCTTTTGTCAAAACACTAAACACAATTCACAAATCACACACCCAAAGTGCAAAACACCTCACACATGCTCCAAAATGAAGCACTGCACCCTAAACTACACACAACATTATCAAAATCAAGCTTTAGCCCGAGACGCCAAACACTTCATTCATTTGACAAGATTTTTGCCTAGCCAACTACACACTACTTAGTAAAATGAAAAGCACCGCCATCTTTAGTCTGCTTCTCCACAAGAATTTACAGTTACGCACACATGCTGTTGCAACATTTTTATTTTCAATAAAAACAAGTGAAATCTGTAACAAGCACAGCAGATACATGAACAAAAATAGTCAAAGTAACAAAAAACGATTTCGAACATTACAGCACATGAGTAAAAAAAAAAAACAAGATTAGGCACGGCAGCATCTTGTCGCATAGCCGGGTCTGGCCACAACGTCTCGTCCACATCACAAGCAATATCTTCCCTTGCGAGGCGTCGATGGAAGAAGCGTCTTGAGTGCCTTATCCAACCCTGAATCGCCCCCATCTCAACCTCGTCACATGCCTCTTCCATGGCCTGGTCGCACACCTTCCACCGCCATGCCGAAAAGAACTCCTCTACGGGGTTGAGAAATGGCGAGTATGGTGGGAGGTATTGCACAACAAGTGAAGGATGGTCAGCAAACCAGTTTCGGACTGTGGCTGCACGGTGAAAACTCAAGTTGTCCCACACCACAACATACCGGTCTCTTGCATTGTCTGCATTCATATGCTCAGGTGGTATGAGATTGTCGTCCAGTCTGTCCAGAAATGTCCGAATTCGGGCTGTGTTGTACGGTCCAAGGGTGGCATGACACCATGCGTACTGGAGATGGCAGCACACATTGTAATGTTCCCGCCACATTGGCCAGGAACCTCAGTTATGGCTCTGTGGCCAATGATGTTTCTCCCTTTTCTTCGCGTCTTTTCCAGGTTAAACCCTGCCTCATCTATAAAGACGAACTCACGTGAGATTGCATGAGCGTCCATTTCCATTCCTGCCTGAAAACCAAGAAAAAGTCATTATGGTACTCTGCTCACAAGAAAACCATGTTGCGTGTAGTGGACTGCAGTCAGTGACGTACGCTCGTCTGAGATCTTTGTTTCCTTCAGAGTTTCTCTCAAAGGGTACCTTATAAATTGTCCACATTGGCGCGCATTCTTAGGAAAAATCAGACTGACTCGATGAATGTTGCTAAATATTGGATGACGTGGCTTTGAATTTGGCGTAATGTAATTGCATTCTTTTCTCCAACCAAGTTGACAATGTCAGCTTCCTGCTCCCTTGTGAAGATTGTGCGCCTTCCTCCACCCTGTGGTCGTCTTTCAGTGATTGAAGTGTTCACAATTAACCAATGAAGTGTTTGCACAGGTGGCACAAGTATTTAGACAATGACCTGATGTTGTGTCATTTTCAATGACGGTGTTTTGAAAGTGACAACAGGTGACTTTATGTTAGACTGTTGTATCTTACTCATAAAATTGTGTTCAGTCAATTTGAAAAAGTGTTTCTCTGAAATGGTAAACGTGTGTAAAGCATGAAATGTGTTTAGAGTTTTGGCAACTTGAGATATAGTTTTCCTCTCTTGTGTGTCAGTTAAAAAAATTGTGCTCAGCTGCCAATTTTAGTGTGTTAGCAATTGTACCGTCCCGTACCGTCTTCTGCCGCTTATCCGGGGCCGGGTCGCGGGGGCAACAGCCTCAGTAAGGAGGCCCAGACTTCCCTTGCCCCAGCTACGTCCTCCAGCTCTTCCGGAAGAATTCCGAGGCGTTCCCTGGCCAGCCGGGAGACATAGTCTCTCCAGCGCGTCCTGGGTCTGCCCCTGGGTCTTCTCCCGGTGGGACATGCCCGGAACACCTCAGCAGCAAGGCGTCCGGGGGGCATCCTTACCAGATGCCCAAACCACCCCATCTGGCCCCTCTCAACCCGAAGGAGCAGCGGCTCTACTCCGAGCTCCTCCCGAATGGCCGAGCTCCTCACCCTATCTCTGAGGGAGAGCCCAGCCACCCTGCGGAGGAAGCTCATTTCCGCCGCTTGTATCCGGGATCTCGTTCTTTCGGTCACCACCCACAATTGGTGGCCATAGGTGAGGGTAGGAACGTAGATCGACTGGTAAATCGAGAGCTTTGCTTTTTGGCTCAGCTCTCTCTTCACCATGACGGACCGGTGCAGCGTCCTAATTATCGCGGACGCAGCACCGATCCGTCTGTCGATCTCTCGCTCCATCCTCCCCCCACTCGTGAACAAAACCCCGAGATACTTAAACTCCTCCACTTGGGGAAGGACCCTGTCTCTGACCTGCAGGGGGCACTCCACCCTTTTCCGGTCGAGAACCATGGTCTCGGACTTGGAGGTGCTGATTCCCATCCCGGCCGCTTCACACTCGGCAGCAAATCGATCCAGTGAGAGCTGGAGATCACGTCCCGACGAAGCCAACAGGACCACATCATCTGCAAAAAGCAGAGACTCGATCCCGAGGTCACCGAAACGGATCCCTCCTCCGCCTCGACTGTGCCTAGAAATTCTGTCCATAAAAGTTATGAACCGAATCGGTGACAAAGGGCAGCCTTGGCGGACACTGTAATACAGTTTTTTTTTTCTCATTTGCTAACGCACAAGTTTTCAAACTAGTCTTGTTTTATTAGAACACTATCCACTGTACAACCAACTGAATTTGTTGAGAGCAGAGCACCAGTTTCGATATGGTTCGCCATATGGACTCACTTTACTTTACACACCAAAGTGCAAAACACCTTATATTAGCTGCAAAACGAAACACCGCAAGCGAAACTACACACAATATAATCAACATCATCAGACTTTTGCATGTGGTGGCAAACACTTCATTCTCTTTGCCAGATGTTTGCCTCAACAACTACACACTGCTGGGCGAAATTAAAAGCAGCGCCATCTTTAACACTGAAATATGTAACATATTGTTCACATACACCAAAATATCTACAGATACACACACATGGGGATGCAATACTGTTAATTTTTTCACTAAAAGTGTTTCACTAAGTAAACAGCTCAGTGCAAAACATTTAAATGGGACTGAGCAAAAATATTGTTAAAGGTAGTTTATTGAAAACGAAAATTTGAATAAAAAAAAGGCATGAAAAGTGCGAACTGGGCTGCAAAACTGGGTTTGGCCCCAACACCTAGTCCAGATCACACGATACACACACCTCGCCAGGATTATTACCATCCGAAATGCCTCACAAATCTAAAGTTGTTTCATTCTGATTTGGTTTCGCCTGAGAATTCGAGCCAATACGACAGACGGACTTGTCTGATGTGTAAAGAGTCCATGAAATACTAGAGTCAAAGTACCAGTACCTAACTGTACAAATTACTCAAATTACTAACTAATTACGAAATTACTGTACAAATTACTCCATTACAAGTCACCAAGTAAAAGTATCTTGTTATTTTACTCGTGTTTTTGAGTTTTTTGAGCCTAAATTCAATGCAAGATGAGACTGAATTTCATAACAGAGAAATTAAATTGAGCACGTCAATGTTTCACAATGCCGGAACAAAATAGATAAAAATGAAAAACTAAAAGTCAGACTCAGTCAAACTCAAACGTGGAAAAAATCCTGCAGATGGCGATATCACCTTGTCCGCCCAAGAAATTAACCGCGGTAGAAATGATGCTGACTTGTCGATGTAGTGGAGTAAAGAGTACAGATACTCAATCACAAATGTAGTCAAGTAGAGAGTAACAGTTGCTGAAGTATTTTAGTAGTACTTTGTTACTTTACTTATATTTTTGATACAGTACAAAGTCCATTTACTCAACTACTTTACACCATCGTTGAATACAATAAAGATGTCGTCTTGGATGATGTAGCTTTACAAAACTATAGCTAAAACAAACAATAACAAATAAAGTTGTATATAGGACAAGAATAATGCATGCTAGATATTTTGTCACACACTATGACCCGGAGTAACTACACGTACACTAAATGTAATTTGCAGTCTTCACACTATTTTTGGTACGAGAAGTTTCTTACCTTTGGCATTTTCACTTACGTCCAGGTTGAAGAGTTAAGCGTGAATTATTTGACGTGTTAACCTATGAACCTATGAGTGAAATGGTAAACGTGTCAGATTGTTGATCATGATAATCATAGTTTTATCACATTGCTAACACACAATTATTCAAACTTCTCGCTTTGTCAAAACACTATCTTTAGTCGGCTTTGCCATAATACGGAAAATGTATGAGATTGTTTGCATGCACAGAAATATTTACCGTTAATTACCCATTTTTATGTTCATCGCAAACAAGTAAAACAAATCTATGTATCACGTGTGTAACGTGTTTAGACTTTTTTTCCTCCCTGTGTCTTCGTTGCAGAGGTGTAAAGAGTACCATAAAGAGCCATACTTGAGTAAAAGTACAGATACTTACTGTAAAAATGACTCCATTACAAGTTACAAGTCAACAGTTTCAAAAAGACTTGTCAAAGTAGCAAAGTATCCCATTTTAAAAGCACTTTAGTATTTTACTCGCGCTGAATATAGGCACACGAAAAAAAGAAATGTGAAAGCAAACTCTATTCATGAGGTTTCGTTTTCAAGTACAGAAAGAAAATTTAACACCTCAATATTTTAAAAATGGTTGAACAAAGTAGATTAAAAAAAACTAAAAGTCAGTCTCCGTCACTCAAATGTGCAAAGAAAAAAAGTAGATGTAAAATTAGATTCTGAATAGTAAATTATAAATAATATATATATATATATATATATATGATATAATAAAATTAGTAAAGCACATTTTTCCTCTTCTGAGTATTCATGGTCTACTTCACATTGCACACAAAAAATTAGGTGAAAATATAGTCGTGTCGCAGTGTTTTTTTTTTACCATGTTAATCTTGTGAAAAGTACAACTACTCACAAATGCAGAGTAAAAGTTGCTAGTATTTTGTGTACCCAGTACAAGTAGCAAAAAACATACTTAAGTATAGTAACAAAGTCCATTTACTCAAGTACTTTACACCTCTGCTCCGTTGAAATAATTGTTCTGTCAATCATTGTAGTGCGCGAGTAACTGAAATAAACTAGTCACAATTTGAATTAACAAAATTAATATGGTGTGTTTTGCTCGTCATCTTACTAGTTACACTATTACACAACTAAATGTATGAGTCGTTAAGTTGATTGACTTTACTTGCTGATGTGTTTCAGCATTTGTCCAGATGTTCCGGGTTCTTCAGCATCTGTTTGACGGGTTTAACACCAGCGAGTGAAAGTCCTCAGCAGCAGCAGCAGCACACCAGCATCACACTGAAACCAGCGCTAAAAATACACGCACATCACATGACCAACCACAGTGTGTGCGTGTGTGAGTTATTGTGAGAATGTGTGTTTGAGTAAACGTGTTTATGTTGGTGTAATTGTGCTGGTGAGTTTAAATAAGTGTTAATAAGTGTGTGTGTGTGTGTGTGTGTGTGTGTGTGTAGATAAGTTATTGGGAGAATGTGTTTATGTTGGTGTAATTTGCTGGTGAGTTTAAATAGTGATAATGTGTGTGTGTGTGTGTGTGTGTGTGTAGATAAGTTATTGGGAGAATGTGTTTATGTTGGTGTAATTATGCCGGTGAGTTTAAGTGTTAATAAGTGAAGGTGTTTAAGTGAGTGTGTGTGTGTGTGTGTGTGTGTGTGTGTTAAAGTTTGTTTAATTGTGCCAGTGTAATTAATAAGTGTGTGTGTGAGAGTTTTGTTAGAATGTGTGTTTGAGTTAATGTGTTTATGTGTGTGCGTGTGTTAATGTAATTGTGCCGGTGTGGTTTGTAATGGTGTGTTTAAGTGTGTGTGTGTGTGTGTGTGTGTGTGTGTGTGTTAAAGTTAGTGTATTTGAATAAGTGTGTGTGTGTGTTAAAGCTGGTGTAATTGTATTAGTGTGTTTGAACAAGTGTGTGCGTGTGTGTGTTAAAGTTAGTGTAATTGTGTTGGTGTGTTTGAACAAGTGTGTGTGTTAAAGTTAGTGTATTTGAATAAGTGTGTGTTAAAGATAGTGTATTTGAATAAGTGTGTGTGTGTGTGTGTGTGTGTGTGTTTTACAGTGAGGGGTCGCATCAAAAACGGAAACAAAGGAAATAAAGTGTCCAAACAAGAGAAGAAATCAACAGTTTACTTCAATGATCAACGACAGAGACAAGAAAAAAAGAACGGAACATCACAGACGACACGCTCTTCATCTCCTGCGCTGCTGGACTTCACGAGACTGGAATCATCGCCCTCTAGTGGCCGCTAGTGTAATTGCGTCGGTGTGTTTGAATCATCGCCCTCTAGTGGCCGTTGGCGACACCGCGCTGATGATCCAGGAGGCGTATGGTGCTCTCGGCGTTGCTGATGTTCCTGATCAGCGTCTCCAGGCGCCTCTTGATCTTCTTCTGGTCCTCCAGGGCGCAGCTGATCACCACGCTCTGGAACTTCTGGTCCACGGGCCCGGCCGAGGCGTCCGTCACGCAGGCGGCGTGGAGAGCTTCCAGCAGAGCTCGAGCTCCGTCCATGTGGTCCAGCAGCTTCTCCGCCGCCTCGTCGATGATGGCCATGGCCTGTCTGAGCGCGTCCTCCTGCTGAAGGTTCCTGATGGTGTCCACACACACGCTGACCGTCAGGGTGCGGCCCATCAGCCTGCTGGCCGTCAGAGACAGCTCCTCACGCTCTCCTGGAACACACACACACATACACACACACACACACACACACACACACATTACATGAAGCTCGGAAGAACGGACAGGATGTTCCCGAGAACGTTCCCTATTGGCAGGGAATTTTTTTTTACGTTAAAAGAAATTTCACTTGTGGGTGTTTTTTTTTTTATGTACTTTAAATACCTTAAACCAGTATTGGAAATGTCCCGTTGCAAAAGTAATTAGTTACAGTTACTTCTCACAAATTGTAATTGGGTTATTGGCGTTTAACGCCTAAAGAAGACCGAAAGATTGAAATATATGAATAATATATATTCCACAGGAGAGTACCGGACAGCCATACTTGAGTATAGTTTGAGTAGCTTCTCAAGTGATTAGGACGGTTTCTCTGCATTACATTAATACAAAGATGCAGTGCACTTAATAAACTACATATAAATTAAATGAAAATCACATCACAAACTCACAGCTAAATGTACTTTATGCAAAATGTATAATTTCAGCGACTCATTTATTTACGTTGCCCACAAAAAATTAGTCGAAAAAATTGTGACGTCACAGTGGTTTTTGCCACGTTAATATTCGTAACATCATGCTTACAAATACCACTGTATAGTCAGGGAAGATCTGTATAGTTTAACTAGACAAAAAAATAACCACATTTGACGAATTTATAAAAGCACTTGTTTTTATTGTCCGTGGTAAACAAAGCTGACACTGCATCTTGTAAGAGACGTTCTATTTTCGACAAAAGAAAATTCAAATAAGACTATGGATGATCGTCTAGTGGAGTAGAGAGTAAAAGTTGCTTATATTTTTTATACTCAGTGCAAGTACGAAGTAGCCAAAAACATACTTAACTAAAGTAACGAAGTAAATGTACTCAAGTAACTTACACCTCTTATTTAAATACAGTACAGTGTATTCAACCGAATAGTGGAAAACAGAATACACTTTATATGTAAATATATAAAAACATGGGTTAGGGTAATATTATAGGGTTAATTATTACCCCTACTATTATAATAAACACATTTATATGTTAAAAACATATGAAATAATTCGGAAAACACTTAAGGCCAATTTGAATATGAATGCATTGTCAGTATGAATGATTGGCATTTGCTTCAGTTTGAGTTTTTATAAGGGTATTTAAATTTTTTAAGTTTATGTGATTTGAGATATTTAGAGTATTTATTGTTAAAATATTTAAGTGTGTGTGTGTGTGTGTATATATATATATATATATGTGTGTGTTTTATTTAAGTTTGTAATGCTGTCAAGTTGACAATTGTGTACTTAATACTGTACTTGTTGAAAACTGCGATTTGTTTTTTTTTTAAGTTTGATGGGGGGGGTGGGGAGTTTGATCTCTTACACTGTAAGAGAGGACGTCATTCAATACGAATGTTTTTATCATTAGTCGAAACCCACCGTCACTTATCGTCCTCATCTCCTGGCTGTTCTGCAGCGACTGGATCGTCTCCACCAAAGTGTCTTTCTCCTGTTCCAGAGAAGCCGCGGCTTCGCGTAGCGCCTCCACCCTGCGCATGCGCACAACGCGGCCAGAGTCCGTTATACACAGAAATCAATCTAGCACATATTACACAACACACGTGTTTGAACACGTCGTCTTTAGAACAATTCTAAAAGTATAAAACGCTCCTATTTGCTCAACGGAGTTAGAAAACGCAAGACTTTGACACAGAACACAAACTTTTCCTGGGGAGCCCGGCGTTTTTACCGTATTTCGAGTTGGTCCAGAGACTCCAGCAGTCGTCCGGACCGGTCCGCCATCGAGACGGTTCGGCTGAATCTGCCTTTGGACTGGTCGCTCATTTTCGCGGAGATTTTAGCTTGAGCCATTTCTGTTCCGTTCCGTTCTGGTCTAGTCACGGGCTGCACCCCGACGGAAGCCCCCGAAGGAATCGGTAGAGTCGACTCTTCAGTGACTCGCTTATTGATTCTTGTGCTTCCAGATCATGTAATACAAACTTAAACAGTAAACGCCCCAGTACTTGACATTACAAAGCTAGAATGTGTTATTTTTTACTCTGAATTGACGCAACAAACTGTTAATAGCTTTAATCTCCACTCATAATCTGAATGATTCAAACGAACCGATTAAATTGAATCAGAATCACCAGTGGAATTTGAACCCTTCTGGTCGTTTCTGGTGGAGTCTTCCAACATCCAATCAGCAGGAGAAATCCAAGTTAGGTTGTAGATTCTAGAAGGTTGTGGATGAATCCAGAAAGTCAAGTCTAGATTATGTGCAAACACATGTGAATTTTATTTATTTCGATTTACTCCAACTTTAGAACAAAAACAATATCAACAACAAAAAATGAAGACAAGGGAAAAGTCTTTCGGGATTTTCTTCTCCTCTCAAAAGTCCAGCAAGCTTTTTTCCAAGGCCTGTCTCATCTCTGCAAAAGCAAAACTTTGGGTAAACAAACATTTTTCACGTCACAGCAAAACAAAATTAACGCATTCATTAAAACTAATATGCCATTAGTGAAATGATGAAACAGTTCACACCACAGGTGCTCGTAACACCCACCAAAACACGCAGATTCAACCAAACACCGCCAAAATATCATGAATACACACACATACCATAACTGATAACATTCTTCATGCATGTAAAGCTGGTAAAACACACATTTGATCCAATGAAAACCACACGTCACGAAACACCATTGAAATGAAGAAACGTGAAGAGCATTGTTCTCCACAGGAGGAAGTTTATCAGCGACAGGATGTTTTTATACTGACCGATGTCCAGCTGAGCGGATTCCTCGGCCTCCTCCGCACTCAGAGCCAGAGCGAGCTTCATGTCCTCGTCAAACGCTCCTGTGGAGAAACACCTTCTCCTTCACATCTACACAAACCACGAAGGACAAAAAGATATAAAAAGCTTACGATCGTCATCTTCTTCAGACTTGAGGACTTTCTTGGCATCGTGAAACTTCTCCGCTGTAAAATAAAGCAGTTTCGATATCTTCTCGTTGTGACTGGGTCGTGAACAAATAAAACGTTCAACACTCACTTTCGTTTTTATTAGAATTTCTCAAGTTTATGCTCAAAAGTAGCAACGATCCTTACAAACATCATCCATTCGCAAATCAATTCATTCAAACACCAGTCATTCAAGACACCCGTCATTCACGACACCCATCATTCCCAAACAGATTCATTCAGACACTCGTCATTCACGACACCCCGTCATTTAGACAACAGCCATCCACGACACCCGTCATTCACTTACCAATTCATTCAGACACCCAATAATCACGACACCCAACATTCACCACACACGTCATTCAGACACTCGTCATTCACAAACTGATTCATTCAGACACGTCATTCACGACACCCCGTCATTCACAGAGTGATTCATTCAGACACCTGTCATTCACAAACAGATTCATTTACAACACCCTTCATTCAGACACCCATCATTCACAACACCCATCATTCACAAACTGATTCATTCAGACACCCGTCATTCACGACACCCGTCATTCAGAAAACACCCATTCACGACACCCGTCATTCACTAACCAATTCATTCAGACACTCGTCATTCACGACACCCGTCATTCAGACACCCGTCATTCACGACACTCGTCATTCACGACACTCGTCATTGAGACAACAGCCATTCACGACACCCGTCATTCACTAACCAATTCATTCAGACACCCGTCATTCACAAACTGATTCATTCAGACACACGTCATTCACAACACCCGTCATTCACAAAGTGATTTATTCAGACACCCGTCATTCAGACAACACCCATTCACGACACCCGTCATTCACTAACCAATTCATTCAGACACCCGTCATTCACAAATTGATTCATTCAGACACTTGTCATTCACAAACAGATTCATTCAGACACCCGTCATTTGCAACACCATTCAGACACCCGTCATTCACTAACCAATACATTCCGACACCCGTCATTCACGACACCCCTCGTTTGGAAACAACATTTATCATGACCTCGTGTTACTGAACTTCCGAATGGTTATGCAACTCTTGACTTACCATCAGTCCCAGAACTCTCTGGTTGGGTCTCCTCAGCTGCAGCCTCTGGTTTCACATCCACATCACTCGGCTGAGACTCGCACCTCACTCGAGCCGAGACACACGGCTCCAAACAGCAGTGCCGCTCATGGTAGTGCGAATGAAAGCCGGGAACGTCGTGAAGAGTCTCGGAGCACAAAGTGCAAAACACCTCAAACTGGTTGTTGCTCAGCGTCTCCTTGTGCTGGAGGACCACGTGAGTCTTCATCTCGGCGTAGGAGGGAATCTTCCTCTCGCACCGGAGGCAAACGTACAAGCAGTTCTTCTCGGTGGCCAGCAGCTTCATACACTTGGTGAAGGCCACCTTCCGTTCCTCTTTGGACTGGTCACGGCCCATACACACACAGAGCTGAGGACCCGACACGGGCGTCTGGTTCTCCACGGGTTCCTGCGAGTGACTCTTCTCCAGGCGGTAGTAATCTCGGCCGTGCAGACTGCTGTAGTGCGTCCAGAACTCTTCCTCCGTGTCGTACAACATGCTGTCGCAAAGGCCGCAGAAATAGCGCCGCACGATATCCCCGTTGTGCTCGTTTCCACAGTGGCGGCGTAGGGTGGAGTCCTTGAAGAACCGTTGCGGACAGTGACCACAGGCAAACCTCTGGAAGCTGTGAGCGCTCAGATCTCCACAGTGCTTCTGCACGGCCTCCTCAGACTCAAACAGGTCTTCACACATCCGACAGAGCCAGGACTCTGGACTTTGGACGTGGTGCACAGGAAAACCGATCTTCAGATGTTCTCCAGCACTGGTGGAAGGCCGTGTCACGCTGGTCTGCTGCCGATCTTCTCGCTCCTGGTAGAAGGTGTGCCCTCTGTGGCGGACGCCAATGTGTGACGTGATGTCTTCCATTCTCGGCAGGTCCACCTTGCACTGTCGGCAGTGGAAGAGGAAGTTGGAGAGATGAGCCCCTCCGTGGAACCTGCTCATGTGTAGTCGGGCGATGGAGGACTCGCCCATGAGCTTCCCACAGACGGCACACTTGTGGAAGACCTGGTTAGCGGCTAGGAGATGTTTCCTGGCCTGTTCCTCCTCTGCGAAACGCAGGCCACATTCGCAGAACCAAGCCAGGCGAGGTGGACAATCAACTTCGCTCTGAGAACCAGAGGCACCGAGCTTCTGACGTTTAGCTAGAGGTTGACCGGAAAAGCTCGGCTCCACAGCGGTTCTTTGTGGAGTATTCTGCGCTTCGTAGTAGTGGCTGTAGTAGAGAAGAGCTCGGTCCATGCTGCCCACCTCCATCACGTCATGACCCGTCTGCGTCCTGTGCTCCGTGATCTGCTTCAGGTTCAGGAAGGGCTTGGGGCACGAGGAGCACTGACCCACCACGGTCATCTTCCTTATGATGTCAGCAAGGCTTTGCTCAGAGGTGGCGACTGCACAGCCTTGTCTGCAGTGCACGCTGAACGAGGAGAAGAGCTTAGTCAGAAGATGATGAATAAATAACAAGAAACCTCTCACTACCTCCAGAGCTTTACTGTTACCGAAGCAGCTAAATCTCAATACGTCATCACGAGGATCTAACAGAAACCACATCCACTCACAAAGCATCTGAAGACATCACATCCAATCAGAAAGCCACTGACAGAAACAACGTCCAATCAGAAAGCCACTGACAGAAGCGATCCAATCAGAAAGCCACTGACAGAAGCGATCCAATCAGAAAGCCACTGACAGAAGCGATCCAATCAGAAAGCCACTGACAGAAGCGATCCAATCAGACAGCCACAAGCAACCCAATCAGAAAGCCACTGACAGAAACGATCCAATCAGGAAGCCACTGACAGAAACGATCCAATCAGAAAGCCACTCACAGAAATGATGCGATTGGAGCCCATAACAAAAAAAAAATAAAAAATAATAATTTTAAAAAGTGCAATAAAATTTGCCAAAAATCCCAGAGACTGATTAAAAAGAAGGTGAGTGGATATGCGGTGATATGAATCCCTACTTGAAATGCGCGCGGGCCTCCATGTGCGAGGTGAGGACTTTAGCGCAGAGCGAGCACGTCACACTGAAGCGCGTTTCCTTGCACAGCGCAATCAGACGGTTCTTGGCAAATCGTGGAACTGGAATAGGCACCACAGGCGTCTCCAACACTGGAGGAAAAACACATCACGGAGCTGGATTAAAAACATCAACCATCAAACATGTACAGTATTCATGTATTCATTTTTTATATTTTATTTATTAGTTAAATTGTAAGATAGACAGAGACTTTGCTTTTTACTTTTGAGTGAGAGAGAGAGAGAGAGAGAGAGAGAGAGAGCGAGTGAGAGACAGAGAGAGAGAGAGAGATGTAGAGACATATCAAGAGAGAGAGAGCGAGACACAAAGATAGAGAGACAGAGAGAGCTAAAGAGATAGAGAGACACACACAGAGCAAGAGAGAGAGAGAGAGAGAGAGAGAGAGAGAGAGAGAGAGAGAGAGAGAGAGAGAGTGGTCCTCACACACCGCTGAGAGAGAGATGTAGAGACAGATCAAGAGAGAGAGAGAGAGAGCTAAGAGATAGAAAGACACACACACAGAGAGAGCGAGAGAGAGAGAGGGAGAGAATGAAAGACAGAGAGAGAGACACAGAGATAGACAGAGACAGAGAGAGCTAAAGAGATAGAGAGACACACAGAGTGAGAGCGAGAGAGAGAGAGAGAGAGAGAGAGAGAGAGAGAGAGAGAGAGAGAGAGAGAGAGAGAGAGAGAGTGGTCCTCACACACCGCTGAGAGAGAGATGTAGAGACAGAGAGAGAGAGAGAGCGAGAGAGAGCTAAGAGATAGAGAGAGACAGAGATAGCGAGAGCGAGAGAGAGAATGAGAGAGAGAATGAGAGACAGAGAGACACAGAGATAGAGACACAGAGAGCTAAAGAGATAGAGACACAGAGAGCTAAAGAGATAGAGACACACACAGAGCGAGAGCGAGAGAGAGAGGGAGGGAGAGAGAGAGAGAGCTAGAGAGTGGTCCTCACACACCGCTGAGAGTGATGGTGTGGGTGAAGTGGTTCTTGGCTGACATGTGCTGGAGACACTCGTCTCTGATGTTGAAGAGCAGGAAACAGGCAGGACAGGCGAAGCAGACGATGAGCTGAGAGCAGCTGGAGCTGCTGTGGCCGTGCGAGGAGAGCTGAAGAAAACACACAACATCCTGTTCAACTCAGACAAGTCAGAGTGACATGGCTTCCGCACTATACGCCAGTAATTACCGTCTCGGCAGGAACTGGTTAATGACGCCTACAGAAACCGTCACAAACTCACAAGATTATTTATTTTCTCCACAAATTATTAAAAAAGGTTTGTAATGCAGAATGTAATTAATAATAGCTGAAGCTAATACTCACTCATAATGCGATCATCTGTTTCTGGCTATTTTGAGCTATGAAATCTTTTAAATAGTTGGATGCAGCAATATATACTGTCTTAACTATCAGAAGTTAAAATGATTGTATTCTAGGCTCAGTTGATTTCAAACATATTCATTTTACACTCAACTGAATACCACTCATTATCTATGTGCTAAACTTTACAAACAATTACTGAATTTAGTTAATGAGCTTTTAAAGACAGGACATGAACAAGTACTAGTGTTGTCACAATACTAGAAATTTCCACTTCGATACTTTACTTTACAGTCATTTAGCAGACGCTTTTATCCAAAGAGACTTACTTTTCATTACAATTTTTACAACAAATTCCTGCTTTTTCTGGGAATCGAATCCATGGTCCGGTGTTTGAAACACCAGCGCTCTACAGGCTGAGCTACTGGGAAAGTATCAATACTCAAAGAAAAACTGCAACAATGTAAGGGACTTTTTAAAAGCTTTTGTTTTTAAACAACACATAACAAGACTGGAACATGAAAATGTGTCAAAATGAAGAATCCCGAGACAATAAAGTGACTAAAAATAAACTGGCACAATCTTATAAATTTTCTTCGCTACACTGCAAAAAATGCACATGAAATTATCCGCCAATGGGGTGAGAAACTTATACTTGGTAAGGCAGCTTGAAACAAGATCTATTTTCTTGAAGCAAGCAAATTAATCTTTTTCTCTTAATTCTAATCTAAGTTAGTTAATTTATTTTGTTTGAAAAACAAAAAACAAAAAAAAAAACAAGACTTATTGGGTTATTTCAAGATCTTTTGGCTCGTCACAGATCAAATGCGTACAATTTATCAGCAATTAATTGTGACGTGTGTCTTGGGCATTTTTTGTGATGATAACTAAGAGGCTGTTTAAAATTCCTCAATCCTCCCAGAAATATAATTCTACATGTAATCTATACGCAGGCCTAAAGTATTTTTACGTCTTAAAGTTCTATGCAACACAAGTCGACTATATGCGCATGCGTCTATAACTTCCGACTATATAGTTGAATGCGTCTTTGGATTCTGACACCTCGCCAGAGGTATAACACAGTTTACACCAGTAAAAACTGGCAGTAACCTGGTAGAAAGTGTCATAAACCTAGTCCGTTTACGCCACCGTCTCGTGAGAAACAGGCTTCCACAGGCTCTCGTCTCCTGACCTCAGACTCCACGTGCTGCCTCCACGAGTCCCTGGAGCTGAAGTGCTTCCCACAGGCCACACAGGCCACGATGGAGGAGCTGCTGCCTTTAAGAGTTATAGTCGGGTCACACGGAGAATGATCAAACCTGCGGAACACACCAGAGAGCAGAGTCGGGTAAGTTACTTTAAAAAAAATTCAAGTTCAGTGCATTTTACGGCGCTACAACGGTCTTTACAGTTACAACGGTCTCAAAGCACATGTGTGAATGTAAAACGTTACACCATTGTAAGTAACTGTGAATAAATTACCTAAACACGAACAGTAATCCGTTTTTTAATTTGAGTAATGCATTACAGCGTTGTAAATAACTGTAATTAAACAAACTAAAAATGAACAGTAATCCATATCTTTACTTTTTCATTTTAATTACAGTAATGCGTTACTTTGTAATGGTTACAACATTGTAAGTAACTGTAATTAAATTACCTAAAAATGAACTCTAATTCGTTACTTTTTCAGTGAAAAAGTATTTTAATTACTGTGCTGTCCCCTGAGGACGATTAGTTACACTGTCCAGTAGAGGTAAAAGGTGCATGTTTTGTATTTTTATCTTTTTAAATGAGTCGGGCCACGAGATGCACAAGTATTGATCAACCTCGCAGAGATTGTTGCACGCTAGAATTGAACGACATCCTCAGCAAAGGCTTGAGGAGAATATGCCTGTGAGTTTATCTTACATGCTGATGTTTGGTTTGTTCGGCTCTTGTTCTTTTCTGTTTGTTATCCGCATTTTGTGTAAGCGCTTAGGCTAGTGTTGCTAGTGGAGATTTTTGTATCTTAATGTATCTTTTCATTTGTGTATTTGTTAAAGCCTTTATCATTTTGTCTTGTATGTTTTATATTTACAGTTCTAAAGTGTTTTTCAAGAGACATTAAACGTGACAAAAGTCATAAAGCAGTGTCTTCCTTAAAACTTTTTGCTATCTGCCAAACAAAACTCGGACAGACGTGATTAGACTAGGCAGCCTTTCTATACGCTTATATTAACTATTTCAATATGTTATATTTACAGGTTAATATGCAAAAAATATGCGAAAGCTCTTCCTCAAAAGCCTAGGTGATATACTAGGTGTGTGTAAAAGCTCAGATGATTCTCTTGGTTTGTAAAAGAGCGAGTGTGTTTATAAGCTTAGGCGATTTACTACGTGGTGTGTAAAAGAGCGAGCGTGTGTAAAAGCTGATGTGAATTAGGCAACGTGTGAAAGTCTAGGTGATTCGGTGTAAAAAAAAAAAGGTAGTGTGTGTGTGTGTGTGTGTGTGTGTAAAAGACGAGAATTAGTGTTTAAAAGAGCGAGTGGGTGATTTACATAGTGTGTAAAAGGGTGAGTGTGTGAATAAGCTTAGGTGAAAAATGACAGTAAGATGACAGTAAAAATGACAGAAATATGGCAGAAATATGACAGTAATGACAGTGAACACTGTGACGCACCGCTTGAGGTGGCCTTCGAGCAGAGGGAGGTTGTCGTAGACGCGGTTGCAGTTGATGACCGGGCAGGTCTGAGGAGAAAGTGGCAGGCGGGCAGAGGTGGAGGGCCTGCGGGGGCAGAGCGAGGGCAGAGCTGAGGAGAGGCGGTGAGCTGAGGAGCTGGAGGAGCATCTCACACCTGGCATCTTCAGCCACAGGTCCACGCAGCGTCTGGCCTCCTCACTGTCCTGACTGCGGCTCACTCCGTGGAGCCCGTGCGCTTTCTGTAGAATCATCCGCTTCTGCCGCACAAATGAAGGAAGCGTTCTCAGACCCGAGTCGTTGTGATCGGAACCACCAAAAGGAACTTTGTTTCTCGGCATCTTCTCTGAATCCAACCGTTTAACATTACGCTTTTCCCAAAAGTGTAAATCTGCTGACCTTTTATACAATCACAAAATCACATTTGACACACTAATGCAGTAAATCACCTCAGCTTTTACACACACTTATTATTTTGCACGCTAACTAAATCACCTACACACACTTGTTATTTTGTACACTAACTAAATCACCTAAGCTTTTACACACACTTACTAATTTACTCACTAACTAAATCACCTAAGCTTTTACACACACTTATTATTTTGCACACTAACTAAATCACCTAAGCTTATACACACACTTATTATTTTGCACACTAACTTCACCTAAGCTTATACACACACTTACTAATTTACACACTAACTAAATCACCTAAGCTTTTACACACACTTACTAATTTACACACCAACTAAATCACCCCAGCTTTTACACACACTTATTATTTTACACACTAACTAAATCACCATGGCTTACACACACACACACACACACACACACACACACTAAGTATATCACCATGGCAAATACACTTGCCCACGCTTTACACACACTCACTCTTTTACACACCAAGTAGAAAATCAGCAAAGCTTACACACACTCACAAACACACACACACATACTAAGTATATCACCTAGGCATTTACACGCACTCACTCTTTTACACTTCAAGTAGTAAATCCCTTAACCTTAAACACACTCACTTTATACACTAACTAAATTACCGAAGCTTTTACACACACACACACACACACACACACACACACACACACACACACACTCTCTCTCTCTCTCTCTCTCTCTCTCTCTCACTTTGATACAATTACAACTGTGAAAAGCGCCTTACAAATGCTCAGAACTTGAACACACACTCTGTCTTTTACACAACAAGTAGTAAATCACCCAAGCTTTTACACACACTCACTCTACAAACCAAGCAAATCACCTAAGCTTACACACTCACCCTTTTACACACTAACTAAATCAACTAGGCTTTTACACACTCACTCACTCTTTTATACTCACACGTTCACTCATTCTTTTACACTCATGTTATAAAGAGTCAGACTGTGGAGAGTCTTCTGAAGCTGAGGAAGAACATGCTCATCACATCTTTTTCCAAACGACCTGCAGCTATTTGTCACATCGTTCCTGTCATTGACATTGGGTCTTATCGGCGTTTGTCTTGTTGCACTTCTGTGTTTGACCTTCGTATTTATAATTCTGTTATAGACTATTATGTTATGGATCGAGGAACAAACGTCTATTTTTACCGTGTATTGCTCTGCTGGATGTGGCTGGAATGACAATAAAACTTCTTTTAAAACGAACTAAACTCGAACCATAAAAGCCTTTTATAATGGAACGTTTTTTATGGGTGGTGAAGAGTTGTCTTTTCATGCAATCGTCTTTCCAAATATTTCTTTAAAATTTAATAAATCTTTGCCTAGAAGACACAACCCCGCGGCCAAAAATATCAAACATAAATTAGAAACGAACAAAAATGCTTCCCATTTGAAACCTTTTTTTTCCGCTTTCGATGTTTCTTTTGTTTTTTTTGTGTTGGTTTGGATTTCTGAATAACTCTTCCAGTCACTCACTCTTAAAGTCACACACACACACACACACACACACACACGTGATCCAGACCTTGAAGTCTCTGCACTTGTCGGCTCTCTCCTGGCTGCTGAGGGCGACCTGCTGAGCCAGTCTATCCAGCGTGGAGGCGGTGCGAGCCCTCTGACGGACCACCTGCTCCTCAATGCCACACTCATCCGCATCCCCGACACACTGAGGAGGAAGACAGATTGATGTACAATAACTGAGAACATCTGATCTCACTGGCTGGTTTGGATCACAATGTCACAAACGTGCAGCGTACTAATGTAATTACTTTTTCCGGAAGAGATGCGTCTGATTTTGAGAACAAAAATGCCTTTTTTCGATTCTGTAGAACTTTCTTTGTTCAAAGCATAAATGAGGAAATGTAATCAAGTCTAATTTTAAGACTATGGCTGACGTTTCCAAAAAATGTAAAAAACAATTACATTTTTTGCTTTTTGATCAAAAAAAAAAAAGAAACTTCCAATACCACAACACGGGTGTCTTCATTGGTTCCAGTGAGTTAAAATGAACTTAAATCACTTTATATCCGTCCTTTGGTATAACGTTTTTTATGCATGTCTAAATACAAATAAATACCAATGTGTTAAACTCTAAATGAAATACTAAAATGAATAAATTTTCTTTAACTATAGTAAGTTAAAGAAGTAATGGGGGTGTAGTCATCCATGTGACTTATCTAATACTTATCTGGGTTCCACTGTTTAATTACAGTTTCAAGCATTTTCAAGCACTTCATTAAAATTCAAGCATTTTCAAAGCCTTGAAAACACATGATTGAAATCATTGAAATCAAGCATTATCAAGGATTTCCAGCACCCGTAGGAACCCTGAAACGTGATGATTGGCTTAGATTAAATGTCCATCATTTACCAACCGGAAGCAGAGTAGTGCGGTTCACAGTTGCACACACCAACAACCAGGAGTCAGCGATGAGTGAAGAGATGGACATGGAGTTTTATTTTACTACCTGCTTACATCTTGTTTTAATTTGCACTTGAAAGTGCAAATCATTGGTATTATTGTTACATTTTTGGTTCATTGATAAGTATTATATTGAGAGCAGAACACTTCTTGTTCAACTGTTTACTTTTGTGAGAAATAAAATACTGCAGGCTACACTACGTCTACCAGTTGAGTGACAGATTGATTAATTTATTTTTGGTACATTCTTTGAGAAGCGCTATTTATAGTTAGACTAATTTGTTGGCCAGTTGTAGTCTGTGCAATACACATTAAAAGTTCTAAACGGTCTATTGTGTTTTATTATTCACTATACTATGAATAACATTTACAAAAATAAAAAGAATTTGAAAGGTGTCTCTCACATTGTCCCACGACAATATTAAAACAGCGTAGATTAATGTACAATGCTTCAAAATAATAACGTGTTGTATTTAGTGTCCATTTCATTCATTTAACACATTTAATACGGAGAGAAGTCAAGTTATTTGACAAATTCCAAAAGTGCAAGTCCAATGCAAGTCACTTTCCCTGGTAATTAGTTACTTTTAAAATGATGCAACTAAATTACTAACTCAGTTACTATTTATGAGACGTAACTAGTAACTGTAACAGATTACTTTTTCTAACAAACACTCCAAACACTGCAGAAAAGAGCAGCGACTCACGTTTGCGGCAGAAAATCCACCTTCATCCTCATCATCATCATCATCATCACTCAGGAGAACAATTGTGTCCACGACTGGCTTGAGATGAATGTCCTGAAACAAAACATCACAAGTTCTAACGTGAACAGTCACAACATGAATGATGTTACAACACCCACTCACCCACACACCACACACACACCACACACACACACACACACACACACACACAACACCACACACACACACACACCACAACACACAAACACACACACAACACAACACAACACACACACACAACACACACACACAACACACACACACACACCACACACACACCAACACACACACACACACACACACACACCACCCACACACACACAACACACACCCACAGTATCACAACATTCCCATCACTTACAGTTACAAATTCCACATCATCATCCTCCTCTTCCATTCTACGCGCGTTCTGAAGCACACATATCCTGAAAGACGTTAGAAATGTGCATCATTCACAACGCAGTCGACTAATCACACAAATGCAATTCGTGAAACAGCCTGAATGAAAACAATTACGCACCTCGAAAGAGATGACAACACCGAAACAACATCGCCAAGCGGAAAGTTACGTCCGCGTGCAAGAGCTTTTCAAAATAAAAGCCCCGCCGCGCCGCTTCCTGTGACGGCGTGTCGCAATCGCACCGTGTCGTTGCTTATTTACATAAATATGTGACTAAATATTTCAACTCGCTTCTTGATCAACCATTGAAATGTATTAAAAGACTCATCAGTCTCATTGCTCCCCACTGCTTGGTCTTCCTTCTTGTCATATATGATATCACGTATTTATATTAATATTAAGCTTAATATAAAGTAACTTAATATTGAGCAACTGCACCATATTTATTACATAAAATAACTTGCTAATACGGCTCTTTAAATAGATAGATAGATAGATAGATAGATAGATAGATAGATAGATAGATAGATAGATAGATAGATAGATAGATAGATAGATAGATAGATAGATAGATAGATAGATCGATAGTTAGATCGATAGATAGATCGATAGATAGATAGATAGATAGATAGATAGATAGATAGATAGATAGATAGATAGATAGATAGATAGATAGATAGATAGATAGATAGATAGATAGATAGATAGATTATTTAATACTGGCAGTCATTTAATATTGGGCAAAGTCATTTATTTACTCAATCACGATTACTCATTCATACATTTTTTTTTGAATAGTCCTACTTTTGTGTTGGTTTCAGAGGAACATCAATGATGTTAAGTGCCAGAATAAGTGTCAGAAACCAAAACTTCCGTGTGTGAGAACGAGAGAGAGGGGGGGTTGTTTGGACAAGAATTTTATTTGGAAAATAATTGTTTTCAACCAAGGGTTTTACTTGGAGATTGTATATAAGATTGTATATAAGTTTTACAAGTTCTGTTGAAATGTGTGTTATAGAAGTTTTTCATCTAAGCTTGCAACATAAATAAACCATGTTGCTATTATATAGTCATTGGTGCAAAAATGGCTTAAAAACAAACAAATAAATTGCATAAACACAGCTTTTCCCCTCGCCGAGTCTCACACTTTCACTGCACTGCCACTTTTTAAATTGTACAATATTCATTTGGCATTACAGTCTCAGGTACAATAACATCTTCTGCACAATCTAATCTCAAGCACAGTATTCATGTAAAGTTCTCGTACAGTTTGTTTGTGTATGTGTACTTAGAAATGTATGTGGCACTGACATTTCGTATGTTTGTTCACAAATGTAGAAGAATCACAATAAAAATCAACATGACTTGACTTGACATCCACACATACTCACTCTGTATTTGTACATATTATTTATTGCAACCTTGAAAATATACCACTTTGTCACTGGTTAACAAAGCTTTTTTTGTCTCATGCACTTTGCACAAAAGCAACAATGAAGTTGAATCTAATCTAATCTCGATGTGTTTATTTTTAGCAGTTGTCATTAGACAGAGGCAGGTGACCTTGCCTCCTGTATCTTACATCTGCTGCTGTGCATGTCAGGTTATTAAGTGTTAAAGTGCGTGTGCGAGCGAGATGCGGCAGATCCTCCGCATCACCGACGGATGCTGATGCTGATGCTGGTGCTGATGCTGAGTCAGGAGCATCGCAGTCCGGCGCCGGCGAGTGAAAGGCAAAGTTCTCCCGAGCAAGCGATGATCGCCGCGGTTTTCCTGGTGTTGCTGCGACCCCTGAGTGTCCAGTGTGTGCTGCTGCTGCTCCTGCTGCTGGCGGCGACTCTCCTCACGGTTCTGTTCCTGCGCTTCCACCCGCGGAAGCTCCAGCCCGAGAAGGTCCCCGCGAGGTGCGCGCGAGCTCTGCGACACCATCGTTTCCGCTCCCAGGTAAATACGCACTTTTTGGTGTTGCTTGCGGTGTAAAGGGGGGCAGAAAAAGTATACACGCCTGATTTAAAACCAATCATTATTCACTTTGATTTAGTTTTAAAGGAACGAGGGAAATGCGCAATGCGCATGCGCGACATCGTAAACTATACTGTACGCAGCAATAATAAGATACATTTCTTTTTAGCAGCTGATAACCTAGTTTCATCGATTAATAGATTCAAAATAATTTATTTGCATTAAATAACGATGTGCAGTAAAGTAAAAAAAAAAGAAAGAGAAATAAGTAAAAGTAAAAATTTACATAGCTGTGAACATGCATAAAACAAAACAAGGCATAAAAAACGAGTCTACTCTTTTTCTCTTTCTGGCGAATTACCGTGGTCTCAATTCGTCCCCGCCCCCTGTCATAATTTCATTGGTCCGGTCATTATTTTACTCATTCATACATTTTAACTTAACCCTCATGTTGTGATGGTTTCAGAGGAACACCAAACATGTTTATAGATGAGTTTGAGTCAGGGTGTATTGTTGCAGAAACAAATAGTATTTGATCTTTCTGACCCAAACAGTATCTTTGTAATAACTTGTAGGGGCGGTTACAAATGTGTGAACTGAATCATTTTTTTACACGTGGATTACATGTGTTACTGGATTGTTAAACGTGCTAATTTTATAGTGCTACATGTTCAAGTTCAAGTTCAGTGCATTTGTAAGGCGATTTTAACAGTTACAACTGCAAGCGTAATATATAATATGTAATAATATATATTATATTATAAAATAATATAATATAATATAAGCATAAATATATAATAAATAAACATATAACATGGAATCCCTCCATTTCATTCCTCTAGTTATGCGTGTTGTACACTGTAAAAACTAATACCCAGATTAAACTTATAAAAAGTGAGGCAAGGGGGTGTATGGGCATTTTTAGGTTGAATTAACTTCCAGCCCTTTTCAAGTATTATAAACGCTCTCAGTTTATGTAGAAAAGCAACAAAATCAAGTTGGGCTAACTAATGTTTCTAAAATTACTCAGATAAACCGATGTTTATTAAGTTGAGGTAACGTATTTATAGGTTGCTATATGTAACCTGCACTAATTTAAAAAACATTTTTAGTATAAATAAAAAAAAACAACATTTTTATATATTTTCTCACAAAGAGATTCCACTCACATAGATAAGAATTTACATTTAAAACTTTAACAGCCAGAAAACAACAGTCAGAGTCAGAGATTTAAACAGAGTGAAATCCACCTCAACCTCATTCTGAAGAGCAGTAGACACATTGATGGTAAGACGGTTATTTATATTATTTAAACATATATTGTCATCTTTTAACATACATCACTTCAATGTATCCTAGCGTAACAGTTAAAAATAAAGTCATAAGTAAAAATGTTCATGCTTTATTTTATAGTTTAAAAATAGTTTAAAAAAACTGCAAGCAACACATGGAAGCTTCTCTTTGGCTCTCCCAAAAAATATTGATTATCCAATTATTGTGCACGCCCAATTAAAATAAAAATAAAATGTGTAACACGCAATTATAAAAATCCGGTTTGATCAACGGTTTGATAAATTGACCCATGTCAACTCATATTTATAACATTTCTTTAACACAAAAGTCACATAAAAGAAAATACTCAGACAAACTGCATTAATTTAATTCAAAATGTATTGTTACATAAAAAAAACAATATATTTTAAGTAAAGATTAAATATTTGTGCACTTTTTTTTAGAAAAAACTAATAAAATAAACTAAATTGCTGTTATTTAAAGTATATGAAATGCACTTGGGTGTAACACTTTTTACATGTATATATCTAGATTTTTAAATATACAAATTAACTCACGTGCCTGTTTAGAGAAACCAATTTTCCCATTTTGGGATTTGCTTTTGTGTTACAGGCGTATCGTCACAGTCCGCGACACTTAAGGAAGGGCGCACGAACGCGAGTCCATGACGAGAATCCGCACGTCCAGAGCACCCGGGACTCGAACACGGTTGGGAAGAGCGACGGCGTTAGGAAAAGAGTTCAGCCGGAGTTTTACCACTCAGTTCAACTCACGCCAACACATAAACCAGTAGGTGTACAGCGATTTGATACCGACCTGAGGTCAATAACACACTTAAGAATGAAAGTGTCTCATTGGATCAAAGTAAAAAAATTGTCAACTTGTTACACCTATGCACTTTACTTTGGATCATCTTAACATTTTTACTTTGAAAGGAATTAACTATCCACGACTTTGAATCAAACAGCTTTGAATCAAATTACATTTTTAAGTTTCAATGAAATCTCAAATGAAACAATTTCGGAATGTTGTCTTATCGAAAGGGTTGAATTACAGACCACCACCCCAATCTTTGTTGATTGAGGCTTGTGTAGTAACGGATTGAATTTGAGTATTAATAATGTGTATTCAAAGAAGTTGCCTTATGAAGAGACTCTAATCAGCGAAAAAATCTGCTCTATTGGTCCAATTAACAGACAGGAAGCAACAGCGACTCCCGTTATGGGAATTGTAAATAGGTATAAATGCAGCCGAGTCTCTGCTCACATAATCGATTGTTTCATCGATTTACATAATTATCTTATTTAAACATCTATACAAATCGCTTCAACTGCTCCTTTTTACAACTAAACAAGATCATGTAAACGTGTTTATGGTTTATTTTAAAGTTTTAAAGAGTTAAAAAATTGCGTACAGCACATGCAAGCTTCTCATTGTCTCATTGGCCAATTCAAGAAACAAGGTTTTCTCCATTTTTTACTTTACTTTAAAGAAATGTATTTACTTTACACTAAAAGACTTACTTTTAATTTGAATGGATCACAGATTTTACATTACACTGATGGTTAGACAGAAAATAGAAGACTTTGAGTTAGATATAAACATTTATTCGAAGTAACGACACTCCTTTGGCACTTTTATCAGTGCAGGCTGAACCACTATTATTTTACTATGGTAAATTGTGGTTAAGATTAACACTTGCTTATGACCTAATATCTGAGTCTAATTCTGCTTTGGCTTATTCCATTTGAATGATTGTTTAGCCTTTTGTGGCTGAATGTTGTATATTTTAGTTTCATTCATTTGTCCTAAAATTACTTGAAGTGCATGAAGGGTGAACATGGGAATACTGAGATATTGAACAAATAAAATGAAGCAAATGATGCACGTGTGCGTCTATATAATATCAAATAATTCTTCGTAGGCAGACGTGTGTACAGTATAAGCTTTTAATGGCTTAATAGCAGAAATAAAGAATCATTAGAGACACCACAACACTTAATAGAGACTAAATAACACTAGAAAATGTAAGATTAAACTAAATACAGTACAATATTTTACATTACAACAAGTAGACTACAAACCACGACCGCTTAGCTTAGTGCAATCGGCTACAAACGAGTCCAATGTGTCATTGCAGAAAGTGTCAAAACAATCAAAAATGAAGAACACTGCCAAGGAGTAAAATAAATCCAAAGAACAGACACAATAAAAACGCTGGGTCGCTGCACAGGGGATAATAATTCCGCTATGATCATCTTCACACGGCACCAGATAAACAGAGCTCGAAACAATTGCTCTGCGCATGTGCGAAGTCTGACTGGAGCAAAGGATCTTGGGAAATGAAGTCCTGACCACTAGAATCGATTTTTTGTTATCTATGACTCAAGTAAAACAATATCAAAATGATACAAGGCACAAGTTAGGTTTGTTAAATAAAGACAAAACTTTTTTTAAGAGAATATTAAAAATAAAAAACAAGCATTTTTTTTTTATTTTGTACTTGAAAAATCAGCTTATACTTGCATAAAAAGGTCTTATATTTGGACCCAGGAAGCAGCCGCAACCTCTGGCTTATCCAAGCCAATATGACCCTTCATGCCTCTAGTGGTGAAGTGAGGAAAGAAAGTACTGGAGGAAAGGACGAGTCAGTGCAATGACTGTCTGAGATGTTCAGCAAAGAGCATTTATGTGTTGGGGAATCTTCGCCTGGGGAATCTTTATGTGTTGGGGAATCTCCCCCTGCTGGACAAGATGATGTCCTACAGGGTCGAGGTAGCGCCATTAATTGCAGGTTCTGTTGGAATCTGCTTTCGTAAAATTATTTTGTAAATTAAATATCATTTAATGGTCAATATTGCGGCGTTAAACTTAACTCCGAATTTTTTTATACGCCATCATTCAAGGATATGAGAATTTCCTTACGCGTAAAAACACGAGTGAACTCAGGTGTATAAAACAGTTATTTTACTATTTTTTTACAGTACAAAAAAAAAAAAGAAACTTAGAACATATTCTGCTTCCAAAATACACCTTTCCTATGTATCAAAGAAAGTTGTTTCTCCTCTCTCAGGTGGGCGTGGCCAACAGAGAAACAAACAACCTAAGATCAAAAGGTCAAGCATAATAATTCCAAAATAAATCAAATATTCCCCAAAAAAATTTACTATACATAAATGGAATATTGGGTGAGCAGATCCAATTCACTAATATAACATAAAATATAAATAACATTGATTTTGGCTCTTAGAGTCACTGCTTTACAAAATGGTTCAAGAATCCTGCTTTACTTGGATTCTTAATGAGGCCATATAGCCAAGATTCCTTCCAAAATGCACAAAAGAAAACTAATACATAATGTAACTTGTTAAAGTAATCATATCTACGTAATTATTAGTAACAATGACTAAGCAGCTTGTTCATGAGCTTATTCATTAGATGTTCATCATTAACAAATGTGTTACTAAGTATTTGTCATGTCTAATTCATACGTTGTTAATAATGAATATGGTTCTTTTTCATGCTTTGTTAATGCTAAAAAGGTGTAGTTATCATAAAGTGCTACCAATGTGATTTCTACAGTGTTTTACAAGTGGTCTCGACTTATAACTGATTTTGTCCCCCTGGATTAAGCATAACACCACTTGAGACGGGCTGCTGTGATCTCTCTCTTTCTCTTTCTCTCACAAACATTGGCAAACAAATCTGATTCTATCATAATCTTTTTTTTTTCCATATTTTATTTTAGAATATTTTTTACATTTTAAGAAAGAGTACACATACAGACGACACTCTGACCAGACCGACGAGAAGAAAAAAAAACGGAAAACAAAACCCAAAACAATAGACAACAAAATAAATACTTGTTCAGCTGCTGAAATATTGTCTTACAATGTTACATTTTTCTCAGATTTTACACAAATTGGCTAAGCAGGTTACCCGATTTGTCCCATTGTTCGAGGAAAGAGCCCCAAACTTTGTTGAATTTCCCAAATGAGCTTGTCCTTGAGTACCTGAGTCTCTCAATATGAATGACTGAAATCATATCTGTAATCCACATGTGAATTGTTGGTGGTGAGGGCGATTTCCAGTTTTTCAGCACAAGTCTTTTAGCAACGGTCATGCTATCATAATCTTTTTAAAATCAACAAACAAAATAAACTTTAAAATGTATTTATAGTATGTGTAGAAAGGTTTGCTTTGCAAAAGGCAAAAGCATAAAAACGTGTTTTGTGCTTACTTAAAGCACAAAAAGAAAAGTAGTAGACACCCCCCCCCCACACACACACACTGTATTTTTTCTGACTACAGTTTTTTTTTTTTAATAGTTTTGAAACACTGTACATCTTCAGATAGTCCACCGTCTCGAAACTGAAACATTACACCGCATTAAAGTGGCGGCAGACAAGAAAACTGCAAGTCATGAGGGCGAGCGGATGCTGATGCTGAGTGATGACGCTGCTCTCATCCGACTCCCGGAGTCCCGCTTCTCATCACGCCGTTGGTTGTCTCGCTTCCGCGGGGCGCGGTTCCGTCCACACACACCGCGGATGGAAAATACAATTTTAGAATTTAGGACTTGGTTCCAACCCGTGGAAATGGACGCGGCGGTGAGCGCTTCTGCCTTTACCCGAAGACAATCCGCATCGGTTAATTCACACACATATTCGAGTGCGAAAAGTTCCAGATGTTTGCGTGTTTCTTCTCACCCGCGTCATGGTTCTTCTCGTCTGGTCCGCAGGTTTTCTCTTCATCCGTCACGGAGTCCACAGACGACGACACCCGCGGCTCCACCTCGCCGGTTCCGGGAGACACTTTGCCGTGGAATTTACCCCGACACGAGCGCACCAAGCGCCGCTTTCCCGGTGGATCCGTGCTGGACCCGGTGGAGAGAGCGGTGCTGAGGATAGCAGGTACAACCGGAACCGACCCTCTTTAACGTCACACAAGTGCCGCATAAACGCAAATACTGTAGAATTGTTAACAATAGCATAATTATTAATTATAATAATATATTATATAATACATACATACATATAATACAATAAAGTTGAATATCGAATCTAATTTATATATAATTATATTATATATTTTATAATTATACGTATTGAGTAATTGATAATAATAAATTACTTTTGCATTACACAATTGTTTTTTTTTCCGAACCAGAACCGGAACCGACCAGCTTTACCGTCACACAAGTGCGCATAAACGTAAACACTGTAGAATTGTTAACAATAGTATAATTATTAATTATAATAATGTATTATATAATAAATATACATACATATATATAATACAATAAAGTTGAATCTAATCGAATCTAATTTATATATAATTATATTATATAAAGTTATTATACTTGTGTAATTGTAGAATGAATTTTTTTTTCAT
The DNA here is from genome assembly GCA_028031935.1 of Paedocypris micromegethes. Taxonomy (NCBI): domain Eukaryota; kingdom Metazoa; phylum Chordata; class Actinopteri; order Cypriniformes; genus Paedocypris; species Paedocypris micromegethes. The sequence goes on from CM051500.1 coordinate 26,821,490, forward strand.
TCTATGTTTTTGTTTGTGCTTTATGCATCTTCTTTTCCAAAGTGTATAAGGAGGTGTGTGTATGTGTGTGTGTGTGTGTGTG
>CM051500.1:26821578-26835861 GCA_028031935.1 Paedocypris micromegethes
AGAGAGAGAGAGAGAGAGAGAGAGAGAGAGAGAGCACAGATTTAATATAGTCTAAGTGATGTCTTCATAGCAGAGTCAGCTTGTATGTATTTATAGTGAGCGTCATATTGCTTGTTTTTACCACTAATGACTTGTCATCTATCTATCTATCTATCTATCTATCTATCTATCTATCTATCTATCTATCTATCTATCTATCTATCTATCTCTGTCTGTCTGTCTGTCTGTCTGTCTGTCTGTCTGTCTGTCTGTCTGTCTGTCTATCTATCTATCTATCTATCTATCTATCTGTAGTGTAGTGTAATGTAGTGTAGTGTGTGTAACTAAACGTATTGTTAAATGCAGAGCGAAATTGCTATGTGGGGTCATATTGACAAACTCACACTTTCAAATTTAATCGATATACACCCATCTCGGATGTGATATTCGCACATATTCACACCTCGCTCAGAACTATGGGACTGTAGGAGTAAACCAGAGACCAAGTACGAAGAGAACACGCAAACCCCACAAACAAAGTTCAAGTTCAGAGTATTTGTAAGGCCAGAAAAAGAAAGAATGTAAAAAGAAAGACCAGAGTGTTGAACTTGCGAATGCGCAACCTGCTCCATCCTCCCATCCTGGTGTAAATCATAATCTGTGTAAATTATGAATGTATTATTATAACATTAATTATTTGTATACTATATCAATATTCCCTCGAATCCCAAAGGGTCACGTATAATTATGGATATATGACAAATCTATAAGTAGATATATGTGACAAATCTGACTCTAAAAAGTTGTATTTGCGAGATAAACGGACTTCCGTAAACATTCACGTCACCAATTAGCAAAACCAACAGACAAATGATTCATTAGCGTTTCTTGTGCGCCCTCTTGTGGCCTCCTTAACCGACGCCTAGCTCAAAGCGTTTAATGTTAAAAAAATAAAAGTGCGAAAAGATTTATCTTTGCAACCAGGTTCTTTCTGTCCCTTTTAATTGCATCATCTTAAGATATATAAAGCAGTATATCGTATATAAAAATCTGTAACTAAATCAAACGTGCTGTGTAACTTGAGAAATATTGTGTAAATCACTGTGTAACTTGTTAATTATTGTCATTGCGTGAATTGTCATATACGCGTTTACGTCACAAAAAGTGTTTTGGGGGTAACACGATCTGATCAGTGACCCGGTGACCCCGCTCGACCCCTCAGCTGTCTACCGGCTGAGGTCGCGGCCACTGATTGGTCGATGAAAGTAAAGGGGCGTGTCGGAATGGCGATTGAACTGGGCTTCACGCGTGTCAAGTGTGTTCGGTCAAAGCGCATTCGCTCCGGCGATGGACCGGTCCGGAGCCACTTCGCTTTCAGTGGCCGAAGAAACGGAATATCTTCTGGCTTACGAGGACGTGCTCGTGAAATATAAAGGTAATTCAGCGGTTTGGTTCTCAAGAGTCGATGCGGTCATTTAAATAACTCAGTCTGCGTGTCAGCTTTCCCTAATAGACGTGCTTTAGCAAGTTTATTTTGCCAAACAAAGTAACATACTTGGATAAAGTTTTATGTTCCGGTCAAATTGACCCGTTTCCAAAGTTTAAAAATATTTTTAAAATACTTATAGTATTTTTTAAACTTTGAAACTTCTCCTGCGCTGCCTTATTTAGTGCAGTTATGATATAAAAATATAATGATTCAGTTCACATATTTGTAACTTGTTTATATGTTCAATTTGGGTCCAATTGACCCGTATTAAAAATGTAAAAAATAAAAAACAAATACTTGAAAGTATTTTTTCACCTTGAAACTTCTCTTGCTTATCTTAATTATTGTAGCCTACATATAAAGGGGGAAAAATGGTTCAGTTGACATATTTGTAACAACAAGCTACAATGTTTTTGTTAGATAATAAAAGATAATGTTCGAGTCAATTTGACCCGTCATACAAAATGGAAACTACAAAGATTTAGAAAGTTCAAATACTATTTGTTTCTTTGCAACAATGAGTGTCACACACACACACACACACACACACACACACACACACACACACACAACACACACACACAAAACACACACACACACACACACACACACACACCACACACACACACACACACACCACACACCACACACACATGGTTTGGGTAACTTTTTGGTTTCTGACACTTATATGCATAATAAAAGACCCAGTCAAATTGACCTAAAAAAAAAACAATTAAAATTAATAAAATATATATTCCGGTATAACACAAAGCACAGGGACTCGTACGCTACAACTTTTTTTATAAACGCGCGTCTCTTTGAAAGCATCTCTATTAGACATATTGTGTGTTTTTAGTATTAACCTTGGCAGCGGGATAGTGTAATGTTCTTGCTCTTTGTAGACAGTTGTAACTGTGAAAAGTGCTTTACAAGTGCACTGGGCTTGAACCTGTACACTCACTTCAACACAATTTAGTGCGTTAATCGGATTATTGAGAGAACTGAAGACAGTATTTCTCATTTTCACAATCAGCATCACCATGGAGGTGAATATTAAGATATTTAAGTTTCTTCTTAGTCTAGGCCACACAGCAAAGTGCGTGAGTTTATCTTGCTAATCCACTAGATGCAGATATTTAGTCCATCACCAATTATTTGTCAACAGTCAACAACTATCAGTCATTTGTTGTCGGATTGTGACGCCGTTTCTCGAGGTTTCTCTTTTTTTCAACCGTTTTCATCCTCTTGAGATGTTCAATCGATTAAAAAAGAACTATTGTAGTTCACTAACAAGATCACTGTGTAGTTTAAAAGCAAAGAGGAATATGTAGTTACAGATAATTAACCAATCACAGGACCAGCCATTTACTTAACACCAACAACCAGACAATCAAATGAATAAAAAGCAACAATCCTCTTACATATTTACAAGTGCGCTTAAATACAGTTAAAATAGTGAAAAGCGCCTTACACATGCTCAGAACTTGAACTTGAACTTAAAATCATGTGGAATGCCCTTCAGAAAACAACTGAGTGAGAGATTTGACACTTTACACCATATTCTAAATACCGTGTTTACACGAATATATAAGCAACCATTTTTTTCCGATTTTAGCGGCTCAGAAACATCACCAATCGCCGATTTCAAATATTCAGGTAAATATAAGTGCTAATTTCTTTAAATAATGGTTCTGAAGGCAGACGTGCATGTGAGTTTTTATTAGCTCAATAACTGAAATAAAGAAACATTAGAAACGTTGCGACACTTAACAGGGAAAAAATAACACTGGAAGAAGTTAGATTAAAGTAAAAACAATCATTAATATTTGAACAGACACACCATATTGTATCCGGTAGATCGCCGTGCTAAAGGCTAACAGGCTAGCGCTTGAAAACGAGACTAGCAGCTGCAAAAGCTTCGGAGTTGAATAAAAAAAACGGGTAGAAACGAAGAACACACAATCTAATCGCTCTGTCTGCTGCACACAGAAAAACGTGACTGTTCTAATATTTACGTCTAACACAAACCGAGCTCAGTCAGCTTTACTCTATGCTCTTTTAGCGCAAAGGATCATGGAAACCGGTGAGCAGCAATGCATTATTGTTTTATTGTTTTTAAGTAAAACAACATTGAAAGTCACAAGTTAGGTTTGTTAAATAAAAAATAAATGCATTTTAAAAAGAAAATTAACGTTATTTAGCCAGAAAATTTTAATTTTGCCATTTCTATTTAGCCATAGAAAATTTTATTCAGTGCCTCAAAAATCAGGGGGGTGCTTATATTCGCGTAAATACGGTATTACTCATGCCAGAGAACCACTCAGGATCTGTAGAACCTAATTATCTCTTTTTTTAAGCTATCGTATATTCTCTTAACAATAGTTCTGGAAGGGGTGTGGCTTTATCTCCCAGAAATAGAACCCTACTGGTTATAATATAACAAGGTGCCCCAGTACGTTGGTCAAGACGTGTTTGTCATGAATAGACTCGATTTTGTGCTGACTGTGCAGTGACTCTGCACTTATTCCAGATCAGACTGGGCGTGGTGGGCGTGTCCACAGACTTTATTAAGCGCTGTCTTAAATGTTCTGTCGGGACTTTGGCCCAATTAAGCGGATGTTCCAATTAACCGTTTTTACAATGAATCAGAATCTAATGTAGCAAAATAGATATCGACAAAATTTGATTTTCATGCAATAGTGAGCCGCTCGTATCTTCGTGCTTGCTTTTTAAATACTTGCGCGTCTGGCGTCTTTCTCTAAGATAGTGATGGGAAGTTTTTTTTTTAATTTTTAAAATTTTTAAACTGATTCGAATCTTTAATTCGCGAACAGTAAAGTGAACAAATCATTTCGAGTCATTCGTTCATTTCGTTCATTTACAGCAGGCGGTCACTGCAGCGCTCTCACATGACACGTGAACAAAATGAACGAATCACAAATTATTCGTTTAAACGAATCACGAACGTGCTGAATCGTTCACTGAGCAAACCCAAATTATATAAAAGATTCATTCATTTTGAATGAATTGTTCACGAATGACTCCTCACTGCCCTGAGCAGATCACCGCCATTGTCCCGCCCACCCCGACAGTCCCACTTCAAAATTGTTGTGAAGTATGTGATGAAATAGCGGACGAGTTAAACTGTAATAAATCCTAAAACCTAAAATAAAAGCGATTATTTCAAACAGTCATTAGCTGCGTCCGTTAAATCTAAAGCAGTGGTTCTCAAACCTTTTTGGTTGCGCCCCCGTTTAATCCTATCCTTTAATAAATCTCGCCCTCGGACTACCAAATAATTTCACAACTACACGCATATAAATTAATTAACTCCTTTTTTTTTTTTTTTTTGAACAACTTGCAGTGAATAAACACACCTGCATCACATGAAATGTGTCTTCCTAATTTTGCGGGTGTCATTCTGTCCGCTGCCAGCGTTTTAAGGCACAGGACACACATTGGTCTTTCCTCCTCACCAACAACATTAACAGTGAAGGCGAGAGCAAGATTTGCTTCGTCATTTTCTGTATTTAACATTTGAATGGCCTGCCTGAGTCTGTCCAAATTCAGTGGCTTTTGAATTCCAAACCGAACCAAAAGGCAATAAAAACCAACATAAATAACAACAAAAAAGAAAATATGGTACACATTTTTTTTACATTTTTATTTTAACTATTTATCGAACTAAAAGTGGCAGATGTGAAAGTGAAATTAACTATTTTTTTGACTCGGGATGAACGAGTCTCTCAGTGAACGATTCGTTTGTAGCCAGAAGAATCATTCGCAATTTGTTCAAACGGAGAGCGCCGCATTCAGTAAAAAATTGTCAAATCACTTTCTCGCCGCATCGGTTAAAAGAATTGAACCCATCCCTAATCTCCAACTCTACCTCCTTTGGCTGTTTATGAGTTTCTTTTTTTTTTTCTGTGATCTTCACTGATCTTCACAAAATTTTGTGGTTTTCATTGATCTAAAGTGAAGAGACTAATACACGTGTTATAGATTACTTTCGAAACGATTCCCTCTGGCTGCAGTAGTGAAATATGAGAGACAACAAGCTACAATTTTGATAAAACACAAGACTTGGAGGTTTAAGAGCTAAAATGAGTAAATTAGTCAATTTAATCATAATGAAGAACATTGATGTTGAGTTAAACTTGGAGCCAAAATGATTCTACTATTCTTTGCAAGATACTGGAAGACTTGTTTTAGTTTATAAACGGTGTGATTATTGTCGGCGCTAAATGGAAAATTAGTGTTATTTTTTTATTTATACTATTGGCATTAATTGTAATTATTTTGTGGATTTACTTTCCTGGCAATCGATGACATCATATTTTGTCGTTTATTACTGCATGCAATTAATGAAAATAGAAAGGGGGAATATTCTCAAGGGTGATTACAAAATGCATTTGTTTTTGTTAAACAAAATACTATTGCTTTTCATATATTTTATCATTGATTTTTTTTTTTTATTTGAAAAAAATGCTCTTGTTGGATAAGTGTCTCATCACACCCCTGATATCGACAGTTCTTATTATTTGTATCAAAGTTGTATGAGATGAACAACAACATAGTCTAAACAACAACAGCCATATTTTTTTTTCCTTTTTAACTGACTTTTTTTTTTCTCCCCAAATTTTTAAAACTCATATAAAGAATCAACATTTATCTTTTTAAAGACTTTTTTTCACATAGCATCTTTGCGTTTTTTTGCGTGTTTCTAACAGTAATGTCGTCATTTCCTGTCACGTGTTGTACCGTATGTATTATCTTAATATGGCGAACACTGTTGTATACATTGTTTCCTCGAGTTTTCATCAAACTAGCATAATGTGCTTATATGGCGACACGATTGCACTATATTTTCTGTACTGCGAGTGTGTCGTTACCCCAACTAATATTATGTAATCTAATAATCTCATTTAATTTCATTTTTTTCCACTTTTCTATGAGCATTACATGTCCATCTCGTCTATTTTCCTTGTTGTGTGCAATATCTTAACGTTAATATTTATTGCTAGTCACTTTTTACTTATTTGTATTATACTGAAAATTTCTTGAAAATGTACATTTTTTTTTTTTTTTAATTTCATTTAAATTTATTTGTTTTTATTTTTTGTACAATTTATTTGTTTTTATTATATTTCTCTTTTGTGTGAGCAACTGTTCCCGGAAAAGCAATTCCCCCCCTGGGGATGAATAAAGTTTTTTGAATTTGAATGGAATTGAATTGAATCTAAAATCTCCTAATGGAGCGTCGTAACTGGGAAGTCTGGTCCCCATGAGAACTGGACGCTTGTCTTGAAGAATATCGACTGATAAATTGACCAGACTGACGGCCATCAGGAAATGTTCTGGCGTGAAGTAACGAAGAAGCATCACGTAGTAAATGTTTAATGTTGCTGTTATGTGATCAATAGTTGTTTGCTCGCTCTCTACTTCTCAAGTCGATATTTAGGCCCTGCCCATAGCAAAGGTTAACGACTATTAGGGATGGGAGATTAATCGAAAAGTAATCTCAATCAAAATTCAGAACGTATAATTGTTCAAATTTTACCAGGACGATTATTTCGATTACTTACCTTTTAAGATCGCAAGGAGTCACGTGACCCCCCACGGGTCAAAAAAGTAAGGATTTGTTTGTTTGTGCTTTTTCTCGACTGTTATATTCCCCCTGCCTCCAGAGGGCGCTTGTGTTCCACTGACACGCTCTCCATTGTTTGGACAAATTTTGACCTTGGGAAGTTTGACAGAGCAAAATGAAGTCAAGTTTCGACGACGGTTCAGATGCCCAACGGTTGCGCGAAATAATTGTAGCTCTTTATTCGATCCGCGCGGCTTATCTGTTCGACCGGAAACATTGTTACTTGCGCCAGGTCCTGCTTGGTTTTAAGATAATTGAATTTTTCACAACTTTATTCAGTAATCTCTCACTTGTTTATCTCAGCATATTTATTGCACAAAAAGTGTCAGTGAACTATAGTGGCACAACTTCAAGGGCAGAAAAATATAAATAAATTTAAAAAATCTTTCATTAATCGTAATAGTGTTAAAATGTTCAATTCATCGCGATTTTGATATTAGGCCAAATCTCCCAGCTCTAGTTACCATTATTACTTGTTTTTAGCCAAAAAGTGAAAGAACCCCAGAATCGAAATCCAAATGACAAGACGAATCCGAGCATGTAAGATTCGCCCCGATCAACCATATCTCGGAAACGAAGCGTCGTCCCAAACCGATCAGAGTTATCGTTGCGACGTTATTCGCAATTTGTACATTATTTTAATTTTATTAATTCATATATTCCTTTTACCTGGTTTTATTGGTGAATTATACAATCAGTCAATGGCCGAGACAGAGGTCTTTTTTTAACGTATTTTCCATCTATATTCTAGAAGCATTTTGCGTATAAAAACTCTAAATAAGGTTGACTGGTATTGAGAGTTGTGACTTTTGCGTGGACATTTGTAGAACTTCCTGAAGGCCGTTTAATGGCGTGTGTCCTGCACCTTGCTGTGAAGGCGTGTGGAGCTGGAGCTGAAGTAACGTTCATAAATAGCCGTGCAGAATGTGAAATCCTACACTGTGGATGTGGATGTAGTTACAGCATCTCCAGCTATTTGTGTCACACGGTCCCACCAAATGTCACAGTTAATACACACTCGTTTTCACTGAGTCACGATCTGCACTCCACTTTGGTTTGAGACGTTTTTTTGAGGAGTGTTTTTACATCTCACGCTCTTACGCTTCATTCAAATGATCTCTGAGTGGTTGATCAGCTATCAGGGGTGTGTCTTATTCTGTGATTGGTTGATCATCTATCAGGGGTGTGTCTTATTCTGTTATTGGTTGATCAGCTTTCAGGGGTGTGTCTTATTCTGTGATTGGTTGATCATCTATCAGGGGTGTGTCTTATTCTGTTATTGGTTGATCATCTATCAGGGGTGTGTCTTTTTCTCTTATTGGTTGATAATCTATCAGGGGTGTGTCTTATTCTGTGATTGGTTGATCATCTATCAGGGGTGTGTCTTATTCTGTTATTGGTTGATAATCTATCAGGGGTGTGTCTTATTCTGTGATTGGTTGATCAGCTATCAGGGGTGTGTCTTATTCTGTGATTGGTTGATCAGCTATCAGGGGTGTGTCTTTTTCTCTTATTGGTTGATCATCTATCAGGGGTGTGTCTTATTCTGTGATTGGTTGATCATTTTCAGGTGCGTTTCTCATGCTGTGATTAGTAGGTTATCTTTTAGGGGTGTGTCTTGTTCTGTCATTGGTTGATCGTTTTTAGGTGTGTTTCTCAAGCTGTAATTGGTTGATTCTTTCAGGGCTGTGTCTTATTCTGTGATTAGTTGATCATTTTCAGAATCAGAATCAGAATCAGAATCAAGTTTATTGCCAGGTTCTGTGGTTACAGAGCTAGGAATTTGTCTTGGTGTCAACCACCGAGGCAGCCAACGTAGTCTTCCTGTGGAAGTGTGGAAATCTCCTGTAGTCCTGCAGAAAAAAGTCCAACCATCAGAGCCAGCAGACGGTCACTCTGCTTCCCGATGTTGTCCGTACGTATGTCATCCTGATGTCCGCACAATCACCACCTCCAGGGTCTTCTTTAGATCCGTGTTCGGCCGGGCAGCCAATAATGCCTCCCACGGCTTTTCTCAATCTTCTGATACACCAGAGTGATACCTACGCCAATCTGTATCAGTTCAGTGAAAAGCCAAAATATAAATCGATCTTCCACGTCCTCCGAGGACAACGATTCCAGGCAGCTCGAGCGCTGAGACTTGGACGCAGCCAGCAGCGAGTGTCCCGTAAGGTCAGGTTGGTTCCCCGTGAGGTTCCTTCTTTGGGGAAAACATTTTCCAAAAGCGCTCAGTGACCAATTTAAAAACTTCATATTCCTTTGAAAGCAAAATCAGCAGAGCTTCGGAAAAAAGACAAAAGCCTTGAGCAAAAGATAGCAGCGCAAGAGAGAGCGACAGACACGTCTGCTCGTGTCGAAGTCCGGAAGAGAGATTTTTAGGTGCGTTTCTCTTGCTGTGATTGGTTTATTCTTTCAGGGGTGTGTCTTATTGTGTGATTGGTTGATTGTTTTTAGGTGCGTTTTGGTTGATAATCTATCAGGGGTTTGTCTTTATTCTGTGATTGGTTGATAATTTTTAGGTGTGTTTCTCATGCTGTAATTGGTTGATTCTTTCAGGGGTGTGTCTTATTCTGTGATTAGTTGATCTGGGATTTGTAGTTAGTGTGTCATCAGCACTTCAGCTTCTTATTAAAGGATCTCGTGGATCGGAAATAACCGGATGTGACCACGGGGCCTTGAGTTTGTCAAATGAATTAAAACAAAGGTCGGAAAGGACAAGAGCGACAACAGCTCCACACTCAACAGCAGAGGTGTGAAAAGTAACTGAAAGCCATACTCGGAAAAGTAGAAGTGTAGATACAGTTGTGTTCTAAATGATTCAACCCCGTGGAACTTTGGGACCTTTTGCCACATTTCAAGTTTCAAAGATAAAGATATAAGACTGTAACTTTTTGTGAAGAATCAACAACAAGTGGGACACAATCATAAAGTGGAACGAAATATTTTGTCTATATGAAATATATTGGCTCAAATTTTTAGAACAAATAAAAAACGGTAAACACGGGCGTTTAAAAATTATTCAACCCCTTTACGTCAATGCTTTGTAGATCCACATTTTGTCTCTATCAGTTTTCCACATTGAGAGACTGAAATTTTTGCCCATTCTTTCTTTCTAAACAGCTCGAGCTCAGTGAGTTTGATAGAGAACGTTTGTGAACAGCAGTTTTCAGTACTTTCCACATATACTCGAATGGATTCAGGTTGATTCTTGTCCATTCTAACTTGTCAATTCTAACACCTGGACATATTTTTTTTTATCTAACCCACGTGCAATAACTGCTGAATGTGCAATACCGTTATTTATGTTTCATATTTTTCATGTCGTTGTTTTTCTTTTTTCTTTTATTTATCTATTTATGTTAATATCTGCAAAATAGAATGGAAAAGGCGGAGTCAGTCCAAACTCAATTCCTTGTTGTCACTAGCAACTTGGCCAATAAAGTTGATTCTGATTCTGTGTATTTGTGAACCATTCAATTGTAGATTTTGCTCGATTCTATGGATTGTGACACTGTAGCGAGTAACGGACAGATTCCTTTCCTACTAAGACCGTAAGTCCAGTTTTGACCCGTTAATGTGTTGTACTTTCTACAATCTGCCCGAGAGAAATGCATCTGACAGGAGATCAAATTCAAATAAAATTCTAATTTTATTTGTCCCATACAAATTATACGTGATAGAACATGTAGTGAAATTCCCGCATTAATCATAGAGATGGGGGAGATGCAACAAGATGTGCAAAGGGAAAAACAACAAACAAAAAATAAAGAAATAGAAGTACGAAAAAAAACAGAAAAAAAGAATAAATATGTTATTCCATATGTCCAAAGGAAAATACAATAAAAGACAAATAACAGAAATACGATAAAAACAGGATATAAAGAAAAAATATGAAATAGGAATAAAAATACAAAATTACAAATACAAAAATTCCAAGATATAAAATACAGTTGAATAACGTAGAAGTGAGTAAAATACAAAAATATACAAAAAGTGACTCTAAAAAGGTTTAAAGTGTCCAGTTTAAAATATTGATACTGGAAATGTAACAATTAACTTTATAATAAATGAATGAGTCCTACAACATTTGATTTGATTTAGATAATGTACCAACAGGAGATTAATACATGTTTGAGAAGTATTCATTTGTTGAATTTGTTTATTTTAAATACCTGATCTAAAAATAAAAACAAAATGCAAAAAATGTTTCTAAATGTGCATTATTTCTTTAAATGCACCAGAAGAAAGCTTATATATTTATATATATATATATATATATATATATATATATATATATATATATATATATTTGCTCTTCTAATATGTTGCATACAACATGCTTATCATTTTAAATAACTGTTTAAACTAGCACCTTGTGTTATTATACTATTGTAAATAATATGTGTAGGAGCCAAACGTCAACTAAATAGCACCACTCTCCAACACTGGGAACAACCTATTGGAAAAGGATTGTTAAACCTGCAAAAAATGTAAAAATACAATATGACTGAAGCTAGTACCTGTAAATCAGGGGTGTAAAACATACGGCCCGCGGGTAGGTTCGATCAGGCCCGCCGAATTGTTTGGAAAAAAATAGAAAAAACAAAATTTTCTTTTTTTCTATTTTCTATTTTCCTTTTTCTATTTACAATTTATTGATTGTCTGCTAAGGGGCGTTTCCATCGGAATAGAACGCTGCATCACTGAGACGGATGATCTTGTTAAGAATGGAAAACAGGTGTTATCCGCTACAACCTCATTAATCAAAATGTTCCAAACGGAGAAAGATAAATACTGTTTGCATTTACACTATTTATCTAAGGCTTAAATACTGTTTGCATTTAAATATTGCATGTTTCATTTATGAAGTTTACGAATGTGACTTTCTTCATTGCACATTTAATATCACTCTCCTTAGTTTGTAAGGTGTATGCAGGGATTTAATTTATTTGTTTATATAAGTGGTTTTAAATTCAGTTCTTTAAAAGCCTCAAGTGCAATACTATATTTTTCATTAACAATTTAAGTTGTGTGCCTTTGTACAATCAGTGGGATAAGTTGCAATGCCTAAGTGTGAATGATAAAGGTCAATTGCACATTTGTAAGGAATTAAGAGGAAATTCTTGGAATGTTTTGTAAAAGCATAGTTCATTAAAATTCAATATGTTCCTAATGTTCTTGTGCTTCTTTACACCAAAACAAAGAAAATACATGATATTTTTGATATTTAATGCAGAGTATGGTAGAATTTTAATGGTCCGGCCCGCCTGACATCTCCTTAGGTCGTATGTGGCCCGCTATGCGAAATGAGTTTGACACCCCTGGTGTAAATTAAAATCATGTCTTTATTAAGTACTCGGTATTGGCGCGTACTTGTACTTGTACTTGTACTCCTAAAATGCACTTTATTTGCTGTAGATGAAAGAGACCGAGTGCAGAAAAAGACTTTCACCAAGTGGATCAATCAGTATCTGCTGAAGGTAAGTCCTGCTCTTCTCCATCAGCGCTTGATCCTTCACAAGTGTGTGTGTGTGTGTGTGTGTGTGTGTGTGTGTGTGTGACAGGTACACAGGTTTGTCAACAACCTGTATGAAGATTTGCAAGATGGACAGAATCTGCTCTCTCTTCTGGAGGTTTTGTCTGGTGCGACACTGGTGAGTCAAACTCTACATGACAGTGCTGTCAAAAGTACTCACCTTTGTTACTTAAGTAGAAGTATAGATACTAGAGTTAAAAAATACTTAAAAGTAACTTCTCAATATTTTACTAAAGTAAAAGTACTGTTACTAAGTCAAAGTAATGCAAGAAAAAAAAGTCGTTATAGAACCGTAGTGTTATATTAAAACGTTGTTGAATATAATGACATTGAAAATTAGTGCATTTTATTACAAAGCTTGGTCTTCCACATTAAATAACCATATATGTACGCTACTAAGCATTGACGTTAAAACATGATTACTAGTTTTGTATTGGGGAAAAAAACAATATTAGCAGTATAATTATATTTATCAGTGTTATATTAGAAGAAGAAATTAAGCGGGAAAAATAATTACTCTAGTAAATAAAAGTAATTTAAGCATAAAAAAGCTACATTGTAAATAGTTACATCTTGTTCACGAGAATCCAAAACTATGCACAAACAGGTGAGTTTAACTGGTTTCATGAGAAAACAAATACGCTAAAAAAAGTAAGAATTCTTTATGCCGTGCTTTTTTTCGACTGTTATTTCCCAGCCACCAGAGGGCGCTTGTGTTCCACTGACCTCTTACACTAGTTATATCACAGGCAATCTTATAACTATTGGTTATCAATAAAACGCTGACAACGTAATTCAACGGTTCAGATGTCAACACACAACCAGCAGTGAGGCTGATCAATAATAATACTAGAATTATGATATCTATTAGTAAATATAAATTAATATATTTAACATGCATTTCATGTATTTCTTAAAATGTATTAATGTACTTAGCATGTACTTCAATCTATATTTATCATCACTTATTTTGAATAAATAAAATAAAATAAATAAATACCAACACAATGAGACACACAGTAAATTAATTCAATATTATTATTATTTAATGAATAATTATTACTAGAATAGATAGAATTAATTCAGAAATTCTTCCTTGTGGAGTCAATAAAGTCTGTCTAATTTAACAATAAAAAAAATTATAATTTAATTTAAAAACTCATAAGTGCACAGTGCAATCTGGTTCCTGTCCTCCGTTATCCTTTTTTTTTTTTTTCTCGTAACAACACAAGCTGCATTTAACTGAACCTTGAAACCGACTCTTCCTGGAATTGATCTGTGACTTTGGTTGTTGAAATGCTTTCACTCACATCCAGTGTTGGGAACATTCTTTTAAAAAATTAATTAGTATTTCAATAAAAATACTAGTTTCATTACGGTAAATAATTTAAGCAGAGTCCTACAGGATTTGATTTGATTTAGACAATGTACCAATGGGAGATTATTACATGTGTGAGAAGTATCACTTTGTTGAGTTTGTTTATTTATAATACCTGATCTAAAAATAAAAACAAAATACAAAAACATTTATGACATTTATTTTTACAAATACCTGTAAAAATAAATAAAAATAATTGTTCTCGTTTAAAAAAAAAAACAAAAAGCGGTATTGGTGCATCCCTATTCGTGTGT
>CM051500.1:26835884-26855651 GCA_028031935.1 Paedocypris micromegethes
AGAGAGAGAGAAAGAGAGAGAGATTTTTTTTTTAAATTTGCTTATAAACATTAGTTTTAACATTTATTTTATTATTTGTCAAATAACTTGGCTGCTCTCAATATTAAAAAACGTTAAATGAATGAAATTTTTCCAAAAATTTTGGGGTGTTGGGGTGTGTTGTAGTATTTCTTATTACATTATATTAACTATAATATTAACATATTATAGTGTTTATTTGTACTTGAACATGCATTCAAAATAAAAACAGTTCTACCAATCTAAAAAAATATATATATATTTGCTTGTTTTGTTTTAAGATGTCAGACACCTTTTTAAAATTAGTCTTGATTATATTTCCTCGTTTTTACTTTGAACAAAGACATTTCTACATCCTAGAAATGAAAAAAATATATTTCTCAAAATCAGAAGCAACTCCGACTGCGGTTAAACCCGAGCCATCATGTGTTTCGTTGCGCTCCTAATTCTGTTACTACGGTGCACAAATTTAATGTATAAAGTGCTGAGCCTCTTCACTCTTTTATTGATTCATAATAAAGCATTTTTACTATATCCATAAGTATGCTATTAAATATTAAATACCTAATTTAGAGAGAGTGACCGCTAAAACATGTTTTATTGAGCTAGTATTTAGAGAAAATAACCGCTGAAGCGTCAGATTTCATTGCACTTAAAAAGTAATTTAACAAATATTTGTCACAGGTTTGACTGACAGATGACACGCTAAGTGTAATATATTGAAATTAACCTTGTTGTTACCTGTCGTTGCTACGACTGAGAGAAAACAGACTCGTGTGTTATTCTTGGAATCTGAGTTAAATGTTATGAAGAAAATGGATCCGGATATAACAGCACGTTTTTTGCCATTACTACAATGGTGTGTGTGTGTGTGTGTGTGCGTGTGCGCAACTGGAGACGAGACGCTTCCGATTTAGAATTAAAACGAAGCCTTTACTGGTCAAAGTGCTGCCTGACGAAAATGTGACGATTGCAAACGAAGATAATAATGAAAAACAAAACGAAAATGAATGATATCCGTTCGATTTAGTTTTTCAATATTTTTGGTATTAATCTGATTCACTTCTGCCGGCCCGCGGACCGTGGGTTGGGGACCATGCTTCTTAAGGAATGTACCAACAATAAATGAATAAAACCATCACTGGTAGACGTAGTGTAGCCTACAGCATTTTCTGTCTCACAATAGTAAACTGTTAAACAAGAAGTGTTTTGCTCTCAGTATAATACGTAACTATGTACCAAAATGAAGCAAAAAGTAATTACGTTACGTTACTATCATCACCGTGTTTTAGCGACCTCTAGTGGCCACTGAAAGACGTGCTTGTGTATGTTTACGGTTGCGTCCATCCACTTCCTGTTGTCCTCACAGCCTCGAGAGAAGGGCCGCATGCGCTTCCACCGGCTCCAGAACGTGCAGACGGCTCTGGACTTCCTGAAGCGCAGACAGGTGAGTACAGTAAGTACAGTAGGACAGCAGGTTCTTCATCATCATCATCATCATCATCACGCAGGTGAAGCTGGTGAACATCAGGAATGACGACATCACAGACGGAAACCCCAAGCTGACCCTGGGTTTGATCTGGACCATCATCCTGCACTTCCAGGTCTGTTTGCGTCTGATTGGTTTATAGTGTGGCTGTTAAACGATTCATTTTTTTAACTAGTTAATCGCATTTCCCTGACCAAATTAATCGCGAATAAATAAGTGAAGCCTGTAATATTGGAAATGGAGGTGTAATATGTAAATGTATGTAAACTCAACACTTATTAAACACTCATTTAAATACTGTAAAATAATTTAGTATAATTTTTGTATTGTCTTAGTTTTTTAACCCTCCGATGTCGAGTCGCACTTTTTTTTTCAAGATAAACGACACAAAAAAGTCAATTTTGGTCTTATAAGTGTTATCCATCAATGGAAAGTTTGAAGTACATATTTTTTTGGTTACACTCCTAATAATAACAGGACGTTGTTTTTTTTTTTTTGTTACAATAATAATAGTAACAATAAAACTAAACTGTCTGTTTTTAAAAATAAGTGTAAGTAAATAGTGTTGTCTGTTTATCTAATCCGTAGGAATCTAAAGCTTCAGTTTTTTGAACAGAGCAAGTTATTTGCAGTTGTAAAGGAACCGTGTCTGTGTTTCTCTCTGAGAGGGGAAAAGTAGGTCAGTGTCGCTTAAACACTTCACGCCTAAGTGACAACACCTGAACTCAATGACTGTGAGCTTCTGATCTTAATGAGCCGCACCTGGAAACAGCTCACGGCTCTCTGTCTGTTCTTCATCTTTCTTTCTCTACATCTCTCTCTCTCTCTCTCTACATATCTCTTTCTCGCTCTGTCTCTTCATCTTTCTTTCTCTACACATATCTCTATCTCTCTCTAGGTTGATTACTGATGAGGTCTTGATCTGTCTCTACATTTCTCTCTGTCTCTCTCTCTCTCTCTCTCTCTCACCTGCACACACACACACACACACACACACACTGAGATGGTTTCACAGGCCTGAGCTTGTGACTCGTACATTAAAACATCGTGAGAAGGCTCATAATGGTTTTTCTAATCTTCTCTATAGTGCTTGTCTCGCCATAAAACTCAAAAACTTAGAAATGCCTGCGTTTTTGCTCTTACACGTTATAGTGGTTCCTAATTACAGTAACGTAGTGTAGCGTAGCTTCACCGCAACAGTCAGTTAAAGATCTTCATTACCTTCTTCATTTATCTGGAGCAAATTCAGATCAAGCTCAAGTTGTTGACTGTGTGTGTGTGTGTGGTGTGTGTGTGTTTGAAACTTTACAACTGAAGGAACGTATTGGCCACGTTGAGAACATAGCCTAGTAAAATTATAATAAAAAACGACGCAGTGATTGGCTGGCAGATACGAGGCCACCAACATCATCCAATCATTGTAGATATATAATGTGTCTGTGTGCGTGTGTGTGTGTTTGTATTTATATATATATATATATATATATATATATATATATATATATATATATATATATATATATATATATATATATACATGTGGCTTTGACCAGCAGAGCTGTCAACTGTACTTAAGTAGAATTCTGGCTTACTTTAACTTTCAAATTTCAAATTCTAATTTTACTTGTCATATACAGTATATAGTGTATATGGTACGGCACGCATTCAAGGGAAATGCAATAAAATGAGGATAGAAATATAATAAAATACAGTAGATATAGAGATTAAAAAAATAAATGAAATCTGAATAAAATGCTAAATTATGAAAGTAATATAACTCAGAAAGTGTCCAGTTTAAGGTGTATATATGTATATTATGAAAGTTTTTTCAGTTTTTTTCATCATTAAGTGTTTGTTTTTAATGATTAAAGGTAATGAGTTATGAAACAAAGGAGAATTTCCCCAAGGGGATGAAAAAGAGAATCCTTGATTCCTGATCTTTATTTCTAAACTTCAAAAGACACAAGACTGACCAAAGTTCCTACCACTTTTTGGTCAATTGCATTTTTCTTGTGTTCTTGTTCTTGTGTCTTGTGTTATATTTAAACAGTTTCTTGCCTTCAATATTTTGGACCATATTTTAATATATGTAGTTATTTATGTTGCACCAAACGTAGTAGCAATACTAATTTCGTTGTAACCCTGTGATACATGACAATAACTGGCAGAACAGGCATTCTTCGTATTGTACTTTCTTTTTCTTTTCTCTTCTATTCTTTTTCTATTATTTTATATTCTGTTCTATTCTTATCATTTTCTATTCCTTCTTTTTTCTATTCTAGTCTATTCTATTCTTTTTTTATTTTCCTATTCTATTCTAATTTATTCTATTCTATTCTATTCTTTTTTTTCTTTTTCTATTCTATTATAACACCAATCACAATTAACTGGCTCCGTTTTTTGCGTTTGTTCAAGTTCAAGTTTAGTTTTGTTTAGTTCAAGTTTTTTTAGTTTGAGACCAACACAAAGTCGCTATGTAAACTAGGAAACAAATAGTCTTTAAAAAAGAAAAATGTCCATTATTTATCTGTGTTCAAAAATTAGTGAAAAAGACTCTGATTTCAGACTCTGGCTCTGAAAAAGACTTTGTTTGTAGTTTGTAGTCATAGGCACAGTTGTCGCACTCAAAAGTCCCGTCTATAAGACATTCTATTCCGTTCTTTTTCTTCATTTCATTTCATTTCTTCTTTTCTTTTTCCTTTTCTTCTTGTTTTTTTCTTTTCTCTTCTTTTCTCTTCTACTCTTTTTCTATTATTTTATGTTCTTTTCTTTTCTCTTCTTTTCTCTTCTACTCTTTTTCTATTATTTTCGATTATTTTCTATTCTCATTCCATTCTTTTCTTCTTTTTTTTCCTATTCTATTCTTTTCCATTCTTTTTTTTTCTTTTCCTATTCTATTCTATTCTTTTTTCTACTCTATTCTTTTTCAGATTCTATTCTATTCAAAATTAAGCAAATGTAAAATAAAATTAAAAATATGGGGAAATAGGGAAACATTTCTAACGCCAATCCCGTCTTGCTTGCTCCGTACTTAAATGTGGGGGATGAGCGACACCTCAAAGAAAACATTACGTTTGTTCCAGTTTATTTATATAGCGCTTTTCTTAGTTCGAGACCAACGAAAAGTATATATGCGAATTAGGGAAAAAAATAGTCTTTAAAAAAGAAAAATGTCCGTTATTTATCTGTGTTAGGAAAAAGGGAGGGAAAAGGAGTCAGTTAAAAAAAGAAAAATGTCCATCATTGTTCAGACTATGGCTATGAGTCGTTTTGTTTGTAGTTTGTAGTCATATTGTAGTCTGTGTGCACAGTTATCACGCGCACAAGTCCCGTCTGCGATGCTTTTGACTGTAACCGTGGCGATAAAAGGCGTTCTGAAGGCGTCTCAGAGCTGGGCCGGAGCCAGAGAATGTGTGGAGGAACGCGTGGCCTGATAAATCTGGCTGACAGGTAGCGTGGGGACGTGTAGTGGCGCTTCTGCTGTCACGTCAGGCATTCGCCGCTGGTGGAGATGAGCCTGTTGCCTCACGATCCACAGTTGCAGGGGGAACTTTTTTCGTTTTTTTTTTCTTTTTCTCGTCACATTAGTTTCTTTTCTGTCGAATGTCGACAGAAATGAGTTTCGAAGATGAAACAAACCTGGCGAGGATAGAGACTAGTGATGCTCCGAAATGAAAACTTTTGGCCAAAACCGAAAAAGAAGAAAACCGAAATTATGAAAACCGAAGAAATTATCGCAATTATTACTAGTACCATTTGCATGTATTGCTATGATGATATTGCTTTACTAAAATCAATGCATTCCACATGCATACATTAATAATAAAGTTTCAAAGATTAAATGAAACAAAATTTGTTATAAATGATGCAAATATTTATGAAGCATATTGCAACAATCAAGAGTATAAAATATAATTAAAACTAACTAAAATGTTGCATAAAACAATACATCAACAATAATATTCACGCCTACTGGCCTGCTGAAAGGTTGTAAAAATAAATGTTCTTTCACACATGTATTGATGTGTAAAATCAAATGGAGCGTATATTTACAATGTTATCTAACTTGTGATATAAAAGCCGTGCTACTATATAAACAAGTATATAAATGTTCAAATAAAGTGCTTGGCTTTCAAAACTTAATTTCCTTTTACACCTCGACTCAAAACTTATAAGCAGGTAAAAAAAACTGATCATATCTAAAACAAATTGAACAGTTTTAGTAAGGGCTCAACCAATTGTTTACTTATCAACGTGATGCAAATATAATTAATTTGATTTTAATGTATTCAATTTTCTTTTTGTTGATGTTTCATTAATGAGAATACAGTTATGTGAATTGAAAAAAAAGTTTTGTCTCAAAAGTATTGAAAAACACCCATGTTTTCAGATTTCTTTTAGAATATATAACATTTAGAATATATAACAGCTATATTTTTGTTGACTAAGTCTATACTATAATTTAGGCGACTAAAATGTTGTAGTATTTAGTTGACTAAAATTAGACTAAAACTAAAAAAATTAAGATGACTAATTTGGGACTAAAACAAAACCGAGTTTTAGTCTGAAGACTGAAAAAGATTATGAAAATCATAAAAAAAAAAAAAAGTCAAAAAAGGCAGGGGGAACTTTTCAGTTTTTTTATTTTTTTCGTCACATCAGTTTCTCTTTTGCCCCTCCAGCTGTGTGAGTGAGTCGGAATGTCGATAGAAATGAGTTTTGAAGATGTAACTGACCCATTAAAGACGTGACAGGAATTACTCGCTCTAAGCGCACTTTAAATGTTTCTAAATTGTACAGTATGTCTCTCTTTATTGTATTTTTATCTTTTTTATTTTATTCATATTTTATCTTTCATATTTCTCTTGTATTTTTCTCCCTTTATTCTATTTTTATCTTTTATATTTTTATTCATATTTTATCTTATCTCTATTTTTATTGTATTTCATTGCTTTAAATTATTATTTTACATAATTGTTATTTTGTTTCGAGTTTTTACTTGATTTACACCAGCAAGCATAATAAAGCAAGTTGAAGTTAATATAATATGAAGCATAATAAAGCAAATAATAGAAATCAAATAGGAAATCAAAATATGGTCACTTGTTTCACCCTTACAATACTAGTCATCATATTTTACTCTGAATCACATGGTTCTTTAATGTGTCAATATATCTTTTCAATATAAGCATGTACAACATTTTGATATAAAAATATAGTCCTTTAATGGCATTTTTTGCTGATTTTATTACTGATTTTACTGCAGTATTTTTTTAACTTTAGTTTGAGCCTCACGATCAATAGTTGCATGGGAGAATTGTTTTTTTTTTTTTTTTTTTTTTTTTTTATGAAAAAGAGCATTTTTTAACTCTAGTTCTTAAACTTCTACTTGAGTAAAAAACGTGAGTACTTTTGACATAACTGATGACCAGTGAGCAAGCAAGAGATGTGAGAAGTGACCAGTTAAAAAAAGTTGCGTGTAACGGACATTTGCTTTAGTAATTCTGTTACACAATTTACTAAAAAAAGTATGTAGAATTCTGGTGAAACGTAGGAAACATTATAAAATATTATAAAATGGCGTGTAAATTAATTTATAAAAAGACTAAAGTTAAAACTTATTATTAAACTTTTTACAAGATTATTATAACATAGGTTATTATATTATAAATGTGTGTTACGTGTTAAATTAATATTAATTATAGTAAAGAGTTAAGTGTTTGACAAACTGGCTTATCTCACTCAAATTGGGTGTTACAGAGTTAAATAATTACAATAACATTTGTGTAAATACCTGTGAAACGTAAAGTTACTAGTCGACAGTGTTCTCACAGTAGGGTGTAAAGGTGTTGTAAAAATGACATGTAACGCAAGTTTTTAAAAGAAAAGGAAAAGCGAGTTAAAGTTCCACTGCTTCATTGACTCTTGTGGTTTTCATCAAATCTGGAATGAGAAGTCTTGTGGGTTTTTTTGTTGTTTGTTGTGCAGATTTCGGAGATCCACGTGCGAGGAGAGTCTGAGGACATGACGGCCAAAGAGAAGCTGCTGCTGTGGTCGCGTCAGACCAGCGAAGGCTACGCCGGCGTCCACTGTGATGACTTCACCAGCTCCTGGAGGGACGGGAGACTGTTCAACGCCATCATCCACAAGTACAGGTACCACTGCTGAGAGAGGAACCAGCACACACTGAACGAAACCACAGGAGAGAGAACGACAAAACGCATTTCTAATTTAAATCAAATTCTAAATTCTAATTTTATTTGTCGCATACAAATTATACGTGGTGCAACATGTAGTGAAATGTGTTTTGATCGTTCCAGCATTTAAACATAGGGATAGGGGAGATACAACAAAATGTGCAAAGGGTGAAATACAAAAAAAAAGATAAAGAATAGAAATACGATAAAAACAAGGTATAAAGATAAAATATGCTATTCCAGAATGTGAAAAAAGGAAATACAAAAAAGTATTAAAACAAGTAATAAAGTAATAAAAACAAGATATGAAGATAAAAAAATGAATATGATGTATAAAATACTACATTTTCAAGATAAAAAGTACAACTGAATAACGCAGCGTGAGTAGAAGACAAATCTACAAAAGTGACTCGGTTTAAAGTGTCCAGTATAAGGTGATTAAAAAGTGACTCGGTCATTTCAAGATTGCTTCCTTTATCTCAGACTATAAGTCTATTGACTCTCGTTCAAAAGAAACAAGATTTTTTTTGTCTTCGTCAAAGACACATTTTACAGAGGAAAATAAAACGAGAACTGTTTAAAAACTCCCGCTCGGGGACGAAAAGTTTAACAACATTTATTGACACTTTCGTAAACGAATAAAAACGAAACAAAACTGCATTTTGTGACGACGTCCAATCAAAATCCGAGCTTGTGGAGAAAGGCGGGCGCAAACTAGAGGATTCATTTCACATTCAACGCGACCTTAAAATAAAAAACTATCTGTGGGAAGCAACAATCACTGGCAAAATTACAACACACCTGAAGCGCCATCTGCTGATGAAACTTTTAATTAATTAATTTGATTTTAATTTATTTAATTTTCTTTTTGTTGAGGTTTCATTAAAGAGAATACAATTATGTGAATTGAAAGAAAAGTTCATAACAATAAGTTCAAGAAAAATAAATGATCATGGTGGTAAACGGCTATGAACGTGAAAACCGGTATTGAGTTGTGCCACGATATGATTTGTAATATTGTGAAAACAGTTACACATTCATGAATATACTGTAGATATACACTATCGTTCAAAAGTTTGGGGTCACCTAGACAATTTTGTGTTCAATGAAAATCTACACTTTATTTTCTAAGAACATGCGAAGACTTCTTCTAAGAAGAGGAATAGAGTTTCACACGATGAAAATATTACTAAAACTAGAACTACCAAAATATAATGTACCGTGTATAAATACCGTGATTATATACTGATGGTGTCTGGACACTAGAACATTCCTTGATGTGGATTTTCAGTCATGCCGCCCAACCCTGGTCTTCAAGTTCAAGATTATTCATATAGCGCTTTTCAAGATTATTCATATAGCGCCCAGACCATCACAGAGCTGCTGTGTAGAATTAGGGGGAAAAAGAGTCTTTAAAAATAAGAAAAAACATCCAATGTTCGTCTGTGTTTCTAATGAGGGTAAGAAAAAGTCAATTAAAAAGAAAAAACAATGCTGATTGGTGTTCAGACAATGGCTATGACCAAGCCAGAACCACCATCACCAGGTGTCCGGTTCTTCCTGTGAAGAAAGGAACAAAATGAGCGAATCTTTCATATGACTCGGAATGAACGGATCTTCTCAGTGAACGATTTGTGAACGATAGTATCGAGTACAATCGGTACAATCGAATCACTCGTTCATTTGATTCACTTGTGATGTGAGCGCGATAAAGCTGTTAAAAGCAAAGGGCAGATGCAGGACGTAGAAGGATCAAGTTTTACTATGGGTTTCGCATGATTTGAATAGATTTGTAGCTATTCATGTATTATTTGTTGTCCACTGAAGCGTTGTCTTTTTATGTACGTATATTGTTTTAGATGATTGGCGTTTTAAATGAACGAAATGAGCGAACCTCGAAACGATTCGTTCACTTTACTGTTCGAGTACTATAGATTCGAATCAGTTAAAAGAATCAAACTTCCCATGACTAGTGACCACAGGTGGATTGTTTTCTCAGGCCGGACCTGGTGGACATGGCGAGGGTTTGTGTGCAGCCCAGCAGACGGAACCTGGAGCACGCCTTCAGCGCGGCCGAGCGGCTCGGTGTGGCCCGACTACTGGATCCAGAGGGTGAGAAGACCCATATCATGAAAGATCTACCACCTTGTACAGTGTAAAGGTCTTATAAAAGTGTAAAATAAACCTAAATGAGTGTAAGGTGTAAAATTAATATAAAAGAGCGTAAAACACAAAGTTCTTATAAAAGTGTAAAATAAACCTAAATTAGTGTAAGGTGTAAAATTAATATAAAAGAGCGTAAAACACAAAGTTCTTATAAAAGGGTAAAGTAAACATAAATTAAAGTGTAAAGTGTAAAATAAATTTATCTGAACGTTATGCTCTTTACGCTCTTTTATAAGTGTAAAGCTAGGTGATGTGTACTATGAATGAGTACACAAATATCTCTCACCTTGAGATTTATTGTGTTAAGCTTGTGTGTAACTGTACAATAGTGTTACATGATATTCATATGTCATGCAGAATTATGACGATAATTGTGTTTAACTTTCCTATGATGTTCGTTTCAAAGGAACATCAGTAATGTTTGCGGATCAATTTAACCCCCTGGGACTTTTATTATGCATATACGTGTCAGAAACCAAAAAGTTCAAATTCAAATTTTATTGGTCACATACATAATATACGTGGTGCAACATGTAGGAGAAATGTGTTTTGATTGTTCCAGCATTTTAGGGATGGGGATAATACAAATAAATGAAAGAAAAAATAAAGAATAAAGTTCCCCAAAATTGTGGGTGTGTGTGTGTGTGTGAGAGAGAGAGAGAGAGAGAGAGTAAGAGACAGCGGTGCATTATGTCTCATTGTTGCAAAAAAAAACAAATAGTGTTTGATCTTTATGACTCTCTTTAGAGATAAAAAGAGCCAAACATTGACCCGAACATTATCTTTGTAACATAAACATATAGCGTGTGTTACAAATATGTAAATGGAACATTTTTTGGTTCATTATATGTAGATTACACTAATTAAGATAAGCAGAAGTTTCAAAATAAAAAAATACTTTTAAGAATTTTATACGGGGTCAGTTGGACCCGAACAGTATCATTGTTCCTGAATTGTTCAATTTTTTTTTACGATAATTACACCAAATAAGTCAAGCAGGAGATGTTTTAAAGTTGAAAATACTTAAATATTTTTAAACTTTTAAAACGGATCTACAATATTCCAAAACGGGTCCTCCAAATATAATAGAAGGCTTAACAAAGCATGATCAGTTGTGGAGTATCAGAGATCATCTCTGTTCTTTTTCCCTTGATGCCAAATATTTTTCACATTGTTTTGTGTTTTTTTTAATTTCAGGAAACTAGCACTAGGACGCAGCGCGAGCGCACATTAATATGCTGGCAGCTGTAAAGTTTAGGTGCAAAAGTAAAAAGCGTAAAGTCACTGGACTCCAAAAGAGTTAGGAAGTAGAGAATTACTGAATAGAATATGAAGTGTAAAACTTCAATTAAGATTGTGGCATCTAAATCTTCATTAAACATGCAATTTGAAGTGGAATGCTTTTATATAAAATAATGTTAATTACTTGTAAAAAGTGCACATTTTTTTTAAATGTGTCTGAAATGTATAGGTACTATTATCAGAATGTGAAGTGTAAAGTTCTCTTTTAAAAAGTAAGAAGCGTAGGGTAAAGCGTAAACTTATAAAAAGTGATTTTTTTATTCACATTATTTTATTTACAGTTTTATTTTTTTATAAAGGAATGTGAAAAGTTAACGTTTTCATAAAAACGTGTAAGGTTTTATTAATTAGTCTGAAGTGTAAAGGGACCAGAATAGAATGTGAAATGTCTCTTGCCGAAAGTGTAAAGTAAAAATAAAAGTCTGAACTTTTTGTCCAAAAAGTGTGATATCTAAAATAAATATAAGACTGTTAAGTATAAAGTTCTAAAAGTGTAAAGTAAACATAAACGAGTGTAAAGTTTAAAGTTCTTATACAAGTGTGAAGTCTAAAGTAAAAATAAAATGTGTGAAGCGTCAAGTTCTTTTTGAAGTGTAAAATAAATATATAAGAGCGTGAAGCATAAAGTTCTGCTAAAAGTGTAAAGTGTAAATCTAGGTGATTTGTGTTTTAACAGAGTACACCGTAAACTCGAATGGTTCTCGTCTGTTTTGAACACACGTGTAACGCAGTTTGTTTGCTCATAAATGTTCTGCATTGTGAACAGATGTGGATGTGACGTCACCTGACGAAAAGTCGGTCATAACCTACGTGTCGACTTTATACGACGTTTTCCCCAAAGTAGTAGAAGGCACGGAGGGCATCGGTGCCAATGTGAGTGCAAACACAAACCAGTTTCAGCTCCAAACCCTCGTCCAAACCCTGTTGTTCCTCACACAGGATGTAGACGTGAAATGGGAAGAGTACCAGAACATGGTGAAGATCTTCTACCAGTGGATGGAGCACAACACCGTCGTCCTGTCCGACAGAAATTTCCCAAGCTGTCCTGAGAAGCTGAAGGTGAGGAAAATTAATAACAATACCATAAAACAATATAAATGTGTAAATTATGTGTGGGCGGTAAATAAAGAAAAACCTCCTGCGTCTAATATCTTACTTTGGTTAAAGTTTGAATACAAAGTTTGCCTACAACGTAATTAGTAATGTATTTCTGAAATTAAAATTAGGAAGGTGTTACACTACTGCGTTTGTGGTCTAACGTATTGTAATGACGAATCAGAAATGGAAACTAAACCGAGCGTTTGGAAATCCACCTTAAATCAAAATGGCACGATTGTGCGACCTTATTGCGGAAACATTGATTTTGTGAACTGAACATCGGCAGATGAGAGACAGTTCTAGGTTGAAAAGGAATGAATAACAATTACAGTTAGTAAAAGTTATCAAAAACAGAGAGAGAGACTGACGACAGATCGATGGAATGGAGAGAGATAGACAGCGAGGCAAATAGATGCGACGAGTGAGAAATACATACGAAAATTTCACTGTCCAAAAAAAGAAAAAGTTTTCTTTTTCATCCAACAGATTTTTTTCTATTCATATTAGCCACTGGGAGATTAAACCAGGGAGTCTGACATGTTCTAAAACTGCTCGGGACATGTTCAGATTTGTATCTGTTAATAAGTTAAAACTTTTGAATAGAGGGAAAATATCTAATATATATATTTATACATTTTTTTTTTTTTAAGTCTAAGAATGGTTCACTTTTTCCCAAAGTTAATTTCCCATTCTATGCCATCAGGTTTTTTCAGTAGCAGTGACAACATTGCTACATGTGAGCGTGTCTGAATTAATTGTTCAGTGTTTTAGATTAAGTTTATAATTTATAATAAAAGCAAATAGCAAAGTGGTTCAGTTAATTTCCATTCTTATTCTTTTATATTTAGATTCGGGTATTTAATAAACATTGAATTGAACTGAATTGAAAAATCCTTTATTAGTCCCACAGCGGGGAAATTTCACGTCACAACAGCAACAACAAATCCAAACAATAAATAAACAAACATCACCATAACGCACTGCACACATCATAATAAACATAATGCATCAAACAACATTTTGTGCACTGCAAAAATAGCAAACTCAAAAATTGAAAATTGCATCAAAATCGCAATACTTTTCAGAAAAATTGCAATTAGGTTTTTTTCTCAAAATCGTGCAGCTCTGATGAGTAGTGAATACTAAAACCCGTGAGGAGAGAGAACTCTGATCTTCTTCTTTGCTCCACAGGAACTATATTCGCAATACCTACAGTTTAAAGAGGATGAAATTCCACCCAAGGAAAGTGAAAAGAGCAGAATTGAGCATCTCTACCGAATGCTGGAGGTTTGTCTTTATTTTCTTTTCTTTTTTTTTGAGAGAGAGAGATGAGAGTGACACGTGGAGACCCAGCAAAGAGTTTCATCCTCTTTTTGATGTAAAAGACAAATGTCTGAAATAGAGCTGCCTGATCCTGGATAAATTGAGAATCACAATTTTTTGCTTAGAATAAAGATCACGATTCTTTTCATGATTCTTTCTGCATATTTTATTATTTTAAATGTAACTCTGAAAAGCAGGTTGTCAAACAGCATTATAATATAATTCAATAACACATATTACTCTGTGCTTTTTATTTTTCATAGCATTTCTTTAAATTGAATGTAATGAAAAAGTGATGTTGTGGGGGGGGGGTGTACAGTTGAGAACAAAATTATTATTTTATACTCTGTTTAAAAGCGCTTTTGAGGTAAAAGCACTCTCTGGGTAGAATCGAGATTGTGATCCATTAATGATTAATCACAGCCCTAGATCAGAATCAGATTTGAACAGTACTAAAACCTTGAAGTAAGCAAAAGTCTCACAAACTTCCCGTAACTGTCTCTTTGCTCCTAACTATGCCATGTCCTGATACGGCATTCTGCCATGTCATTATTTTCAATCATTGCAAATAGTAATACGTGTTATTTTTTTGCTGTTTGACAGCTGTTGTTCAGGGTTAAATCTTCAAAATAAAAAATAAAAAAATTCCCAAATTGTGATCTTTATTCTAAGCAAAGAAAAGTTGTGATTCTCATTTTACCCAGAATCGTGCAGCTCTAGTCTGAAACGACACGTTAACTGATCACATTTGTGCTTATCGGCCATCACACAAGTAATGTGCGGTTTGATGTGAAACAGGTGTGGATTGAATTCGGTCGCATTCGACTTCCTGAAGGTTTCCACCCGAACGAGGTGGAGAAGGAATGGGCGAAGCTGATCGTGGCCATGCTGGAGCGCGAGAAAACTCTCCGGCCGGAAATCGACAGGTAACATCTTTTAAAAACTTGAACTCTGACCCGAAAAATGCAGATGGTCCGTTGAATGAGGCATTAACTACCCCTGATTGGTTAATGAAACGGTCGGTTTCTGTAAAAACGGTAACGTTCACCATCGAAATTACAATTTCAGTGGTACTCCGACTTACAATTCGGAGAAAAATGTACGTGACAAATACTATTTGAATTTTAAGTTCAAGTTCAAGCTCTATAAATGAACTTGAACTTAAAATTTAAATAGTATTTGTCACGTACATATTATACATGGAACAACATGTAGTGGAATGTGTTTTTGTTCGTTCCAGCATTTAAACATAGGGATGGATGAGACACAATAAAAATTGAAAAAGGGTAATACAAAAAAATGAAGATAAAGAATAGTAATATGAATAAAAACACAACATTTTCAAGAAAAAAAAATACAATGACCTAAAAAAGGTATAAATGCAAAAAGTGAGTCAAATACAAATGAGTAAAACACTTAAGTTGTTTTAAAATTGGATACTTTGTTACTTTGACTCGAGTCTTTTTTATAGAGGTGACTCTTTATAGTGGTTTACTCTTCTATTGGAGTAACTTACACAGCACGTATCCGTACTCTTACTCAAGTATGTCTGTCTGGTACTCTTCAAAACAAATCAACTTCAAATCAAATATCACTTTAATTGTCACATCACCACGGCGTGTGAGTGTCAGTTAGTGCAATGTACAATACAAAACAAAATACAGACCGTAACAATAAGTAACAGTGCAAAAATACGCTTGTGTGCAAAAAATGTTTTACAAAATAGTGCAATTTAGGTGCATATTGAGAAGGTATTGAATACCAATGAATGTATATTTATTATTTCTATCTCCGTTGCATAAATCGTTTGCGTCCCACCCTTACATCACATTCAGCTGCTATTCTGGTTCATAGTCTAGTCACGTCTCGGCTAGACTACTGTAATTCTCTCTTAACTGGTCTGCCCAAAAAATCTATTCATAAACTACAGCTAGTACAAAATTCCGCAGCACGCATCATCACCAGGTCCGCACTCTCTTCTCATATCACTCCCTCTCTAAGGCAACTTCATTGGCTCCCCATCTATTACCGCATCCAATATAGAGTCCTGCTCCTCACTTTTAACCCTTTACTGCG
Source organism: Paedocypris micromegethes (assembly GCA_028031935.1). NCBI lineage: Eukaryota > Metazoa > Chordata > Actinopteri > Cypriniformes > Paedocypris > Paedocypris micromegethes. The sequence goes on from CM051500.1 coordinate 26,851,554, forward strand.
TTCTGTATCAAATTTGATACGATATGTTTATTGTCAGATTACAGGGCCTTAAATTAAAATTATTTTTCAACAAACTTGATCAATTCAAGCATACACTTGTAATACATAATTTAATCACCAGGTGGCAGCAATTATCTGTTCCATTGCTTCTCCACAGCAGTGGCCACTAGGGAAGCCGCTCCAAATTTAGAAAAATCTATTTTTTCAGATTTTTATAAAAGAAAACTAGTTTTGAAGGTCTAGTGTGGAGAACTTTTTTGCTCAAATTGCTAAGAGAAGGGTTGTTTGGTGGGTTGCTTGAATGTGGTGTGGTACATTTTTGTGATTGAAATTTTAACCCCTTCCTTTATTACACAATGTATCTTCTGGTGATACGTTTAAAATAACATTTAAAATTATAATAAAAAAATTTTTTTTTTCAATTTCTAAATATTTTTATTAGAAATATTATGTTGAATCGGAAAAAAAAATGTTTAAAGTTTACCGTCTGGTAGCCAGCAGTAAAGGGTTAAGGCCATCCATCATCTTGCACCTCCTTATATTTCGGCACTGATACAGGTCACTATCCCCTCTATCTCATTCACTCACACCAAAGTGCGGCTTAAAACTATGGGGGCCCGAGCTTTTAGCCACACTGCTCCTCAACTGTGGACCTCCCTTCCTCCTGACCTACGAAACTGCAAACGCCTATCTTGCTTCAAATTTCAGCTCAAAACACATCTTTTCCAAAATGCATTCGCTCTCCACTAGCCTCCCCCATCATTTTTCATTTTCATCTCCATTGTGCTGTTTTTTTTTTTATCCAGATTTTCAGTGTTGCTTTGACTGTTTAATTTTCGAGCATTGTTTATGTATTATTTTTGTGTTTTTGTATGGTGTCCTTGTGTGCTGAAAGGCGCCCATAAATAAAATTTATTATTATTATTATTATTATTATTATATAATACAGTGCAGCAGCAGCAAAATGTAGATTACAGTGTGTTTTGTTATACACTAGACTGTGGCAAAACGTTGTGAGTTGGTAATACTGTTGGGTCTTTACACCTCTGCAAACCAGAAAGCCCCAGAGGTGTAAGGTACTTGAGTAAATGTATTTTGTTACTTTACTTAAATATGTTTTTGGCTACTTCGTACTTGTACTTAATATAAAAAATATAAGCCTTTTTTACTTTCTACTCCACTGCATTTCTGATTGAGTAACTGTACTTTTCACTCCACTACATTTGAATTAAGCGTTACTCATTACATTTTGATTGTGCAACCATAATTGATTTTTATCGCAAATTAGAAACCACATGAGCGTGATTTGGAGGCGTGAATATATGTGAATTTAATGTCAAGTTAAACACTACAGATCTTCCCTGACTTTCAGCGTAATTTTTTTGGTGCAACGTGAATAAACGTAATGTCTTTTGTAGGCTATGACTTGAATGACTTCAGTTGAAGTCAGCTCGGAATTTTTAATTTTTTGTTCTTTATCTATTTTGTTTTATCATTTCTGAAACGGGAAAATGTTACATTTTAGGAAAAAAAAACATTAGAAAAAAAAACCTCACAAACAGAGTTTTTTTTTTTTTCACTTTTTGTTGTTTTATTTTAGCCTGAATTCAGTATGGATAAAACACTTAAGTTGTTTCAAAATTGGATACTTTGCTACTTTGACTCAAGTCTTTTTTATAGCGGTGACTCTAGCGGTTTATAGCGGTGAAGCGGCTACTTCTAATGGAGTAACTTATGCAGCACGTATCCGTACTTTTACTCAAGTATGTCTGTGTGGTACTCTATACACCTCAGCAAACCAGAAAGCCCCCATCATCCCAGTCGTAGCTTTATATAACAGCAGCACCGGAGCAAAAGTTCACGGTGGAGCAGGAATGCGGGGCGGTTCTGATCATGCACGGTGTGATACGAAGCGCCGCGGGCCGGTGTTGGGGCGGGTATAAAGTGCGTGGGCGGGCGTGGACATGGCGAGTGTGTGAGGAAGATGCAGAGCAACCTGGTGTACTGCAGCAGCAACTCCTCCGTCAGCGACAGCACCCTGACCAGCCTGGGCTCGGCGGAGAACCTGCTGGCACACGAGCCCTTCTCCAGCACGCCGCTCTGGCTCAATAACAGCTCCGCCTGTGGCGCCAGGTGAGCTCTGAAACTCTGTCCTACGCCTCAGGATTTATCCTACGCCTTTATTAGCAGGACACCTGACTTTTAGTACTTTTTTTTTTTTTTTGGAGCTCGATTCAGCATTCGCTCGATTCAGCCTTTTCAGTACTTTTTGTAAGTTTTATGTTGTAATAATAATAATAATATTAATAATAATGAGTTTCACAGTTTTAACTGTCTCAAAGCACACAACGTTATGTTATCTGTTCGTATCTAGACACTGAGAGTAACAAATTTTCAATTTTCTGTATGTATGTACTGTACATATGACGAAATTCACAATAAAGCTGACTTTTGACTCTATGCGCATACAAAATACACGATGGTCATTATTCTTTTAATATCCGTTAAACCCAATTGTAAACAAAAGGTTCAGCTACGGTTTTGATGACTGAAAGGATCAAGTTGTTTTTATCAGATGTAGAATAGGACACTTCTTATTTTCCCCCCAAATATTTAAAACTCATATAAAGAATCGACATTTCTCTTTTTAAAGACTTTTTTCCACATAGCGTCTTTGCGTTGGTCTCTGACTAAGAAAAGCGCTATACAAATGAACTTGAACTTGAACTCCAGACTCACTCATTCATATTTGTTATTGGATGAAGAAAAACCAGGTTGTGATGGATGCGGGAATGCCTTGTCTGTAAAGTGTATTTTAACTGACTGTGAACAATTGTGTGACATTAGATGACGGTTTTATTCAGAAAATGTTTTAACAGATGTTTTTAAGAATGTTTTACCACAAAAGATTTTACAATTTTTAACAGAAGTCAACGTGAACGAGTCTATCTAATGTGTTGAAGTCATTTTGAAAAGTTGCGATATCAGCTATTTGAATTTTGCTTTCTAAAGTTTTTAAAGTTTTTTGTTACCATGTTACCATTAATATAGCCATTGAAGCTAAGATGGCGTTAAGAATCAAACAAATAAATACATTTAATATCTTTTAAGCGATTACATTTACACATAAATGAATATGTACACTGTAAAAAAAAAACTTAATTCAACCAATTAAAAAAAATTAGGGTGATGATTCACATCTATATTTTACTTGGACCAACTAACAAATATAACAAAAATAACTTGACTTGATATTTTTTAGTTGGTCCTAGTAATAAAATATAGATGTGAATCATTACCCTAATTTTTTTTTAATTGGTTGAATTTTTTACAGTGTATATTGAAATAGAAATTGAAAAAGCCTGTATTAGTCCCACAGCGGGGAACTTTCATGTCACAACAACAACAACAATAACAGCAGGTTAAATTGAATAAATTGAAATAAAAAAACAAACATGGCAATAACACACTGCACACATCATAATAAACAAACACAAACCATAAATGAATATGTATATTGAAACTGAAATTGAAAAAGCCTTTGTTAGTTCCACAGCGGGGAAATTTCATGTCACAACAACAACAGCAGGAACTAATTTATACAATTTAAATAAACTTAAATAAATAAACAAACATGACAATAACATGCTGCACACATCATAATAAACAAAAACTGAAGCTAGTTATTGAATTTATTTTATAACAATTAGGATAAAACGTTTGGTTTCCTGACTTCACATTAAGCGAACATATTAGCGTCAGCTTTTATACACGTGTTTTTCTAGATAAAATTCCTGAATATGAAAACTACACTCTCAGGCTAAAGCCACTGAGCAGGAATTATCTTTACAGTCATGCCAATGGTACATTTTGTGAACATTCGTTGAAAATGTTTAAACTTCACCAAACTTTGTTGTTTATGTTCTTCGTTTTATTTTACTATGATTGTCTAATTAACACTGTTGCATTCTAAGATAGATAGAACTATCTGTTTGTACTCCGCGATGTGGCCAGAACATAACGTAAAGCGCCATGTAGGAAATCCTCATGTGTAGGACAGAATTTTAGAACACCGGGTTTAGGCGGCGCTGACCGTTT
>CM051500.1:26855662-27113769 GCA_028031935.1 Paedocypris micromegethes
ATATATATATATATATATATATATATATATATATATATATATATATTATAAAGATTTTTTTTTTGCGTTTTGGTACGATTATATTGATCGTTTAAAATATGACTTTTAGTTAAGTCCTTCACGTTATGTGTTTAAAACCTCTAAACGTCTTTGATGGTTTGTTTTCTTTTCAATTTAAAATTAATACAAGTCTTCCTGCTTTTTGTCTTTGTAGTCACATTTCCGACATACATTTGTAATATAAATAAATATTTATTTGTGTCATAATAGTATGAAATAAATAAAAATTATAATTTTTAATGTGTTTTTATCGTGGTTTATTGTATTGTTTAAACCCTTGAAAGTCTTTTTTTTTTTAAGCTGAAAAGTCATTAAAGTTTGAAAGATTGTTCTGCCTTTTTATCTCTGTATTCACACATTTGAGACCTAAATGTATAAGTTAAATATATACATATATATATATATATAGTTAAAAATATACATGTTTGTTTGCATCTTGGTAGTATGAAAACAATTTAAATAATAATTTAAAATGTGACTTCTCTTTAAATCCTTCATGTTTCTTGTTTGAAGCCTTTAAAAATATGGTTTTATTTGGTTTCTTTTAATCTTAAAAATAAAAAAAGTCTTTCTGCGTTTTGTCTCAGTAGTCACACATCTCCGACATAAATTTATTTTGTGTCTCAGTAGTATGAAAATAAATTATTTAAAAAAATAATAAATGATTATTAAAATAAATATTTCAATTTAACTTTTTTTTTTTCTACAACCTTTTTTTGTGTTGCGTTTAAACCCTTTATTAAACGGTCTCTGTGCTCCTCAGACTAGCGATGCTGCAGCAGATAGCCAACCGAGTCCAGCGTGACTGTGTGGCTGGAGAAGATCGCCTGGGTCTGGCGAGGGCCGCACTATTGTCGGTACGTCACCACTTCAACTTTATTTATGCTTTATTTAGAGTATTTTCTTTTTTTTCCACTGTGAAAGTTTTCCTGCTTGGCTTTTTTGGTGTAATCGTCAAAAAAATTACATATTTTTTACAAAGATACTGTTCGGCTCAAATTGACCCAAGGTAAAAGTTTAAAAATAATTAAAAAAAAAAGAATAAAGTATTTTCTTTTTATATTTTATTTTAGTTGTAGTTAGTATTTTTTGTAGTATTTATCTTTTAAATGCTTAAAAGTATTTTTTTCACTGTTAAACTTCTCCTGCTTGGCTTATTTGGGGTAATCATCATCTAAAAAAGTATATAACAATAAATGCGACATGTTACAAAGATACTGTTCGGCTCAAACTGGTCCCTTTTAAAAGTTTACAAAAAAAATAAAAACGTAAAAGTATTTCTTTTTTTTTTCACTTTGAAACTTCTCGCTTTTTTGGTGTAATGATCAAAACAATTAAAAAGAAACGCTACATATTTATTACAAAGATGCTGTTCGGCTCAAATTGACCAGTGTTAAAAGTTTAAAAAAAAAAAACTAAATGGTTATTTTTGTTGTATTTATATTTTATATTAGTTGTAGTTGTATTTAGTATTTTTTTTGTAGTTTTTATCTTTTAAATGCTTAAAAGTATTTTTTTTTTCACTTTTAAACTTCACCTGCTTGGCTTATTTGGGGTAATCATCATATAAAAAATAAAATAAAATAAATACCACATGTACATACATACAGACAAAGAGACTGTTCAGCTCAAACTGATCCCTGTTAAAAGTTTACAAATAAAAAAGAAAACATAAAAATGTTTTTTTCACTTTGAAACTTCTCCTGCTTGCCTTTTTTAGTGTAATCATCATATAAAAAATTAAAAATATACGTTACATGTTTATGCTACAAAGATACTTTTTCAGCTCAAATTGACCCGTGTTAAAAGTTTAAAAACGAAACTTGAAACTTCTCATGCTTAGTTTAGTAAAGTAAGTTAGTGTAATCTACATATAAAAGATAAATGGTTCAGTTGACATATTTGTAACACCGTGCTACAAGTTTTTGTTACAAAGATAATGTTCGGGTCAATTAAAAAATAATAATAATTCAAGTTCAAGTTTATTTATATAGCGCTTTTCTTAGTGCAAGACCAACGCAAAGACGCTATAATTGACCCTTCAGACAAAATGGAAGCTAGTAAGAGTCTGAAAGATCAAATACGATTAGTTTCTTTGCAACAATGAGACATTATACATGACACTTATATGCATAATAAAAGCCCCCCCTGGATCAAATTGACCTGCAAACATTGTTGATGCTCCTCAAACCAACTCAAAGCCGCCTTCTGTAGGTACTTGTGCGTCACACAAACATGCACTGGTTTTTCTAGAAGGTCTTTGGCTAGTAAATGCTACAATGGAATATATTATATTCTTCCAGGAGTCGAAGAGGCTGGAGTCTGGGATCCAGTTCCAAAGCGAGACGGAGATCGCTGGCTATCTGCTGGACTGTGAGAATCTCCTGCGGCAGCAGGTCGTGGACATTCAGCTTCTGCTGGACGGGAAGTTCTACTTGGCCGATCAACTGGTGCAGAGGTACGAGATGCTTGCTGTGTTTGTCAAGTGAGGGAGGTTGTATGTGATGATAAAAAGACATTCTATTCTGTTCTGTTATAATCTATTACTCAACTCAACTCAACTCAACTTTATTTATAAAGCCCTTTTTAACAGTTTCGGCTGGACAAAGGGCTGTACAAACCATATAAAACAGTACAAAATTAGTACAGTTCCACAGTAATACACATAAACAAACAAAACATGATGGATGTATGGCTGATGCACAAAAGTTGAGCACAACAGTCCAAGCAGAAAGCTGTAAGAGAGTGGAACTCTAGAGTCTTACACACGATTAAAAGCCAGGGAATAAAAATGGGTCTTCAAACACGATTTAAAAGTGGACAATGTAGGTGCCTGCCTAATGTGCAGCGGTAGCGCGTTCCACAATATAGGACACGCGACAGAGAAGGCTCGATCCCCTCTGAGCTTTGGCCTGGACTTGGGTGTGGTCAGGAGCAGCTGGTCAGCTGACCTGAGAGACCGTGAGGGGGTGTAAGGGACGAGCAGCTCAGTCAGATACGGAAGTACCAGACCGTTAAGAGATTTAAAAACAAATAAAAGTACCTTAAAATTTATTCTAAAGTGCACAAATGGAGAGACGCCAGAATGGGGGTTATGTGCTCGCTTTTTTTTTGCTCCAATCAACATTCGAGCAGCAGCGTTTTGCACCAACTGCAGACGTGCAAGGGAGGACTGGTGTACACCAAAATAGAGTGCGTTGCAGTAGTCCAATCGAGATTTAATAAAAGCATGGATCACCGTTTCAAAATGTTGTCGCGAAACGAATGGCTTAACCTTAGCCAGCTGCCTAAGGTGGAAGAAACCCCATTTTACAAGTGCATTCATTTGGCGATCCAATTTTAGATTACTATCTAATTTAAAACCCAGGTTGGAGACCACTTGCTTCTCCAACCGAGCCAATGGTCCTAGGTCAACCATGGATGGTCCATTGGCGCCATTCGGACCAAAAAGAATCACTTCTGATTTTTTGTCATTGAATTTTAAAAAGCTTAGGGCCATCCAGTCTTTGATTTCGTCTAGGCATAACATAAGTGATTTAATACCCGACACGTCACTTTTTTTTAGTGTCTTATAAATTTGACTATCATCGGCATAGCAGTGGAAGGCAATGCCGTGCTTCCTCAGGATGGAGCCCAAGGGAAGTAAATAGATAGAAAAGAGTAGTGGCCCCAACACTGACCCCTGGGGGACACCATACAGAAGGGGAGCCGTGGAGGATTCTGAGCCTGCTATATTTACGTTGATTGTTCTGTCTGTCAGATACGATCGAAACCACGCCAGGGCTGTGCCATGGATGCCTCCCGTATTTTGTAGACGGGATAATAAAATATCGTGGTCCACCGTGTCAAAAGCAGCCGAAAGGTCTTCTATTATGTTCTGTTCTATTCTACTCTGTTCTGTTCTGTTCTGTTCTATTCCTTTCTGTTCTGTTATGTTATATTATATTATATTCTATTCTGTTCTATTCTGTTTTGTTCTATTCTGTTCTGTTTTGTTCTATCCTGTTCTGTTTTGTTCTATTCTGTTCTATTCTTATCTGTTTTGTTCTGTTCTATTCTGGTTTTTTTTCTGTTCTATTCTATTCTGTTTCGTTCTATTCTGTTCTGTTCTATTCTGTTCTATTCTGTTGTATTCTGTTCTATTCTGTTGTATTCTGTTCTGTTCTATTTTGTTCTGTTATGTTCTGTTCTATTTTGTTCTATTCTGTTTTGTTCTGTTCTATTCAATTCTGTTTTGTTCTATTCTGTTCTATTTTGCTCTGTTCTGTTCTATTCTATTCTGTTATGTTCTATTCTGTTTTGTTTTGTTCTATTCTGTTCTATTCTATTCTGTTCTAATTTGCTCTGTTCTGTTCTATTCTGTTCTATTCTGTTCTATTCTGTTCTATTCTATTTTGTTCTGTTATGTTCTGTTCTGTTTTGTTCTATTCTGTTTTGTTCTGTTCTATTCTGTTTTGTTCTGTTCTATTCAATTCTGTTTTGTTCTATTCTGTTCTATTTTGCTCTGTTCTGTTCTGTTCTATTCTGTTATGTTCTATTCTGTTCTATTCTATTCTGTTCTATTTTGCTCTGTTCTGTTCTGTTATATTCTGTTCTGTTCTGTTCTGTTCGATTCTGTTCTGTTCTATTCTAGGATCTATGTATATTTAGAAGTAATACCAGGTGATGTGATACTTACTTAGTTTTATTCATTGTTTTTAAAAGCTATTTTTTGAGTAATCTATACGTCGTGAAAACCAAATGCAAAAACTTGGAATACATGTATTTAACATATTATACAATAAAAATACATTTATATTCACAACAAATATATATATTTATGTGTATCTAACACAAATAAATGGTATGAAATAGCAAAATGCAGTATGAAAGAGATTCAAATAATCATTGTCAGTTTTATTTTTCTTTAAATTCTTCCTGTATTGTGTTTAAACCCTTAAAATTGTTTTTGTTTTCTTTTAATCTTGACATAAATTTTTTTAGTCACACATTTCAGACATAAATGTATAATATAAATAATATGTTTTTGTTTGTATTGTAGCAGTATGTAATAAATAAAAGAACAACTAAAATGTATTTTACTTAATTTTTTAATAATTTACTTTTTTTTTTATTAAATCCTTTGTTTCATGTATAAACCATTTTTTTTTTTTACATTTTTTTTTCTTGTTTTGTGTTTAAACCCCGAAACAATCTTTTTTTTTTTTGTAGGGAATGAATGTCCCAGCAAGATTATTCTGCCTTTTTATCTCTAGTTACACACGTCACACAATTAGACACTGTAATAACCATAGAGAATAATAATAGTAATGAAATACATTTTCATTGTCACATTTAAAAACACATTTTTATGCTCTGGCTTTTAATTCTGCGTGAGGTCCTGCATGCTTGTCGGGTTTTTACCTTATATTATTCTTAACTTGTGCTTTTATTGATATATTATTATCTTTTTATATGTGTATATATACTGTTTTTCTTCATGCATTGGATGTTTTATGTGGCTCTATTTTGCTGTCTTTATTCAACATGAGAGCTGATTCGATTCGATTTGATTTGATTAAAGACCCACTCAGAACGTGGTCATCAGACGATTTCTTCTCCAGGGTTTCCAAACTCCGAGACAACCTGCTGGCGCTGAAAGCCGAGTGTTCCAGGATCTACAGTAAAGCACACGAGGCTGGTGGCATGATGATCTCCAGCATCTCACAGAGTCTGAGCCTCGGCCCTGAAGCTCACCGGGCTTCTTTGGCCCTCACACGCGGAGGAGGCTTGGGCTCCACAGACCCGGTGGTCCAGCAGTCTTACTTCAGCGGCCGGAACCAGTCTGATGTCCAGCTGAAGCACATGCAGATCCGGAAGCCCATGCTGAAGCTGGTGGACTCGAACCTGAGCCAGGATGAGGTCAGCCTGAAGTTTGTGCAGGATCTGCTGAACTGGGTTGAGGAGATGCAGGTACGTGGATCCGACTCGTTCTGGACTTCCTGTGGAGTTCAAACACAATTTTTTTTTACATTTTACTTTTTGTTACGTGTCACTTACGCATGATATCTGGTGTGATGTGTAGTGGAATGTTTGTTTTATTTCGTAAAATTAAATAATTTACGTACATTTTTTATTCAGTTATTTACTTTATTAAATTAATAAAAAAATATTTTTTAAATATTTAATAATAAAATATTACTTGGCAAGGGAGTAATATTTGTTTCAGCCGCTTGAAACAAGTCCTATTTTCTTAAAACAAGCAAATTAATCTTTTACTCTTAATTCTAAGCGAGTTAATTTAATTATTGTGTTATTTGTGTATACAGTAATCCCTCGCTACTTCGCGGTTCAACTATCGCGGATTCACTGTATCGCGGATTTTTTTTCTTTATTACGTATATTCGCGGATTAATTTTTTCCCGACTGTATCTCGGCGGAGGATGCTCGCAGTGCCTCGAGACGGACCGCCGCCGGACGCGTCTCACCGCGGAGAAGCGAATCGCTATGTCGGACGTCGCGAGACTACCAGTCCGCCAGCTGTAGAAAAAACGCCCGTGTCTGCGCGTGATCCTCCCGTTCACACCCTTTGAAAATGAATATCTCCGCGGGGACGACGCGTGCGGCGGTGAGATGTTTGTTAACATTACTTTAATAAAGAATACTACTTGAAAAAAGTGTTTTAAAAGTCTGAATAAGGGTTAAATAAATATGTAAATGTTGTTTCTCCACTTCGCGGTAATTCACCTATAGCAGTCGGGCTTGGAACGTATCTACCGCGATAAACGAGGGATTACTGTATCTTGATCTATTGGCTTGCCAAGAATGTATTTTTTGCAGTGTACAGTATAAGGTTTTATTGTCTCAATAACAGAAAGAAACAGACACGGCGCAACACTTAACAAAGAAGAAATAACAACTGAAGCAGTAAAATTGAACTAATACAATCATTAATATTACAACAAACCGAGACTACAAACCACGACCGCTTTTACTTTACTTTACTTTACTTTACTTTACTTTACAGTCATTTAGAAGGCTCTTTGGATAAGTGCCTTACTTGTCATTATAATTTTTACAAGTCAACAACTTCCTGCTTTCCCTGAGAATCGAACCCATGATCTGGTGTTAACTACAGAAAAAACTGTATTTTTAGGAGAATATTAACGTAATTGAAGCAGAAATGTAAAAAAAAAAATATATATATACATATTGTCACACTCCGTCTGCCCTGCTAACCCGGACTCCACCCCTTGTTTCATCGTCTCGTTTGTCGTGCACACCTGTTTTGAGTTATTCGTTGATTATCTGTACTATTTAGTTCCCCTCAGTGTGTCTCCCTTTGTCTGTTGTCGTCAGCACTTCCTCGTGTGAACTTCTAGACCCTCCGTGACCTACCAGTATCCGAGTGATCCCGTAGTTTTCTTAGAGACCACATTTCCACGGACTGTTCCAGTCAGCACGTTATCTCTGGATCTTCTGATTCATGAGTCCCTTTCCAAGCCTCGTCTCCTCGTCTCTTCGTTGTTTCCCTCCTCGTTCCTGGATTGTGTCTGTTTTCATTAAACCCCCTTGTTTCACCGTCACCCAGTGTGTCCAAAGTCTACGTCACTCACGCTCGTCACCGTTAATGTGAAACGTGACAGAACAACAGACCGACAAAGTACAATGGAGTGGATGAGACTTACCGGAACACCAACGGAACATCTCCAATGGAGTTCGCCATTTTCCGCGTTTTCGTGCGTCGCGGACGTTTGCCGAGCATTCGCCGATCCCGGTCGCCGTGTGCTTGTCGTGCATGTTCGCCGCGTGATAGGCGGGCGTGCGCGCCGGGTGCGCGGCGTGCGGGGTTGGCGGATGTTGGGCGCATGTATTTGCCGGACGTCCGCCATGTTGATTCGCCGGGAGTGGGTCGAGCGCATTCGCCGGGTGTTTGGCGTGCTGGCGTGCCGTGTGCGCGGCGTGCATGTTTGCCGCGTGGTCGGCGTGCATGTTCGCCGCCTGCGCGGTGTGTTGGTGCGTCAGATGTTGGACGCGTGCGTTCGTCGGACTCTCGGCGAAGTCGTTCTCCGCGCGGTCGACGCCATGTTTCCGGGGTTTTCCGATTGTTTCCAGTTTTCCAAATTGTCCGAGCCCTCGTTAGCCGAGCCCTCCGAGCCCTCGTTAGCCGAGCCCTCAGAGCCCACGTGTTCCGCGTCAGAGTTTTCCGCGTCCGAGTTTTCCAAGTCCATGTTCCTCGGGTATCTCATCTTCGCGGTCAGTTGCCTCCGGTTCCTCGTCGCGTCTCTTTGCACGTTTGGGTACCGCTCGTTCCCCTCCATGGCACCTGAGCCTTCCCGTTCCGGGTCACCAAAGACTTTCTGTTCCGGGTCACTAACTCCCGAGTCACAAGCCTCCGAGTCTCCACAAGCCTCCGAGTCACCACAAGCCTCCGAGTCACCACAAGCCTCCGAGTCTCCACAAGCCTCCGAGTCACCACAAGCCTCCGAGTCACCTCAAGCCTCCGAGTCACCTCAAGCCTCCGAGTCACCTCAAGCCTCCGAGTCACCTCAAGCCTCCGAGTCACCTCAAGCCTCCGAGTCACCTCAAGCCTCCGAGTCACCTCAAGCCTCCGAGTCACCTCAAGCCTCCGCGTCACCTCAAGCCTCCGAGCCCTCCGAGCTCACAAGTCTCCGAGCCCTCCGAGTCTCAAGTCTCCGAGCTCCAGAGTCTCAAGTCTCCGAGCCTCCAGTCTCCGAGCCTCCAGTCTCCGAGCCTCCAGTCTCCGAGCCTCCGTCTCCGAGCCTCCGTCTCCGAGCCTCCGGTCTCCGAGCCTCCAGTCTCCGAGCCTCCAGTCACAGAGTCTCCGAGCCCTCCGAGTCACAAGTCTCCGAGCCCTCCGAGTCACAAGTCTCCGAGCCCTCCGAGTCACAAGTCTCCGAGCCCTCCGAGTCACAAGTCTCCGAGCCCTCCGAGTCACAAGTCTCCGAGCCCTCCGAGTCACAAGTCTCCGAGCCCTCCGAGTCACAAGTCTCCGAGCCCTCCGAGTCACAAGTCTCCGAGCCCTCCGAGTCACAAGTCTCCGAGCCCTCCGAGTCACAAGTCTCCGAGCCCTCCGAGCCTCCAGTCACGAGCCTCCAGTCACCGAGCCTCCAGTCACCGAGCCTCCAGTCACCGAGTCTCAGTCACCGAGTCACCGGACGTCGCTGCGGCTGGTAGCCGCACCTGACGTCGCTGCGGCTCCACGCCGCTCACTGACGTCGCTGCGGCTCCACGCCGCTCACCTGACGTCGCTACGGCTCCACGCCGCTCACCGACGTCGCTGCGGCTCCACGCCGCTCACCTGACGTCGCTGCCTGCGGTCCACCCGGACGCCCCGAAGTTTGCCTGCGGCCCACCCGGCCGTCCTCTGGAGGTCGTCGAGTGATATGTAGGGCAGTCCTCCCGTCCGAGGACAGGACGGTAGGGGACGTTCGGAGCCCGCCCCCCTAGGGGGGGTGATGTCACACTCCGTCTGCCCTGCTAACCCGGACTCCACCCCTTGTTTCATCGTCTCGTTTGTCGTGCACACCTGTTTTGAGTTATTCGTTGATTATCTGTACTATTTAGTTCCCCTCAGTGTGTCTCCCTTTGTCTGTTGTCGTCAGCACTTCCTCGTGTGAACTTCTAGACCCTCCGTGACCTACCAGTATCCGAGTGATCCCGTTGTTTTCTTAGAGACCACATTTCCACGGACTTTTCCAGTCAGCACGTTATCTCTGGATCTTCTGATTCATGAGTCCCTTTTCAAGCCTCGTCTTCTCGTCTCCTCGTCTCTTCGTTGTTTCCCTCCTCGTTCCTGGATTGTGTCTGTCTTCATTAAACCCCCTTGTTTCACCGTCACCCAGTGTGTCCAAAGTCTACGCCACTCACGCTCGTCACCGTTAGTGTGAAACGTGACACATATTTTTTGGGGGGAATTTTTATTTTGTGCCTGAATAATCAGGGGGGTGCTTATATATATTGTGCATAAAAACGTGAAGTGAAATGAAATACAATAAAAATGCAGATACAAAGCAAGAAAAATACTATCATACATAAATAAATCTAAAATATGAATAGAATTAAAAAAAAAAAAACTAACTAGTTGAGACAAGCTGGACTCATCTCAGCGTGATCCTGGTAAAATGTCTTGCTTAAATAAAATTTGAATTTGATATGTGATGCCCATCACTTTGCTTTGTCACATTATAACATGCACATATCACAATGTACAATATGTAGTGAAATGTTTTTTCGATCGACCGTTGTTTAAGCACATTAGAGTTTCAATGAGGGTGTGCAAGCGAACAAAGAACTACAAGAAAAAAAGATTAAATGATAAATGTACAATAAGATACAGTCAAATAAAGACAACATATGCATACAATGCTAAAAAGACTATGAAGAAGAAAAATGTAAAAAAAAATAAAATAAAAACAAATAGTCAAATACAGTCAAATAAAGATTCAAAATGAGTAAAAAACTAAAAAAAATTATGAAGAAAAAAAACAATACAGTAAAATAAAGATTAAAAAATACAGTAAAATACAAAATAACTATGAAGAAAAAAGAATAATATCAGTAAAGTATGGTAAAATAAAGATAGAAAATAAGTAAAATACAAAAACAAATCTATGAAGAAGAAAAAAAATAAAAATATAGTAAAATACAGCAAAATAAAGATAAAAAATGAGTAAAATACAAAAGGAAAATCTATGAAGTAGAAAAAGACAAAAATACGAAAAAACTGTGAAGAAAAAAGATAATAATATCATAAAAGATGACAAAATAAAGATTAAAAATGAGAAGAAAGAAACAAAGAAGAAACAAAAAAAAAACTATGTAGAAGGAAAAAAAAGAAAAGAATACAGTGAAATAGAGTGAAATAAAAATAAAAAAAATGAGTAAAATAAAAAAAGTGACTGTGGTGATCCAGGTAATAAGATGTTCAAGTAGGTTCTGGGACACACTGCTTCATTTAATCACTTAGTGTTGTCTTTTTCTCTGCTAAGATGGAGCTGGACCAGGCAGAATGGGGCTCGGATCTGCCCAGCGTCGCCTCAAACTTGGGGAATCACAAAGATGTCCACAAAGCCATCGAGGAGTTCCACATGAGCATCAAAGAAGCTAAGCTGAGCGAGGTAGTTTCACTAACTACTCTCACCAACTAACTGTTAACTAACTGTTAACTGCTCTAAAACACTAACATACCTTTGGTATCACAAAGAACCGATTCAAAATTTAATGTTTTACTAAGCTTTAGTTTAATAATTTAAAAATTTTTTTTAAATGTATTTAAGTTTTCACACGTGCACTTTGAGACTGTGAAAAGTGCCTTACAAATGCTCAGAACTTGAACTTGAACAAATAAATTAATAACACGATATCTCGGCTTTATTTTCCCAAAAATGTAATTGTGGGGGAAAAAAAGCGTTATAATTGTAAAATGTTTCAACTGTTTTATTAATAACAATGGTAATAATGTGCCATTACATTTGAAATGTGTTGGACAAAAAACAAACATACCAAAATTGTTATAAATATCCCTTTTCGGTCACAAGTACTTAAACTATAAAGTGAGATAGATTTTATCTGGAAACAGTGAACAAGCTAAGAACTGCAGGATGTGGAGGTGAAACGCAGTTTTGCATTCAGAATGATGATAGTGTGATGATTTAGTGTGTCTTCTTCGTCAGATCCAGATGAGTGCGGCGCTGAAGCAGAGCTACGTGGAGAAGCTGAGCGCGCTGGAGAAGCAGTACAAGATGCTGCTGGTGAAGAAGCTTCTGGAAGAGTGTGTGTGTGTGTGTGTGCAGGTATACTGACTGTGTGTGTGTGCAGGAATGTTCCGCCGAGCGTCTGAAGCAGCTGCACAGCCTGTACGAGTGTGTGTCGCGCTCCACGCAGGAGCTGATCTGGCTCAACGAGAAGGAGGAAGAGGAGGTGGCCTTCGACTGGAGCGAGCAGAACACCAACGTCTCCAAGAAGAGAGACTACCACGCCGTACGCGCGCACTTTCTCTTTCCCTGTTCTGGGATTGGTTGGCCAACTATGAAATGGGCGTGTCCTGCCATCCCAGAAAGGCTGAGATTGGCTACAAGATGAATAGATGAATGACGACCTTGTTCTTCGGGTGAACATCTAGTACAGGGCTCATCAAAAACTAGAAAAGTCCACTCACCAAATTTCCGATCAGTCCGAGATCCACATCATAAAAAAGTAACAGTCAAATTCCAAATTTGAATTCCATTTTTTTTAAACGCAATTTTTTTCCCCTGTTTTGTGATTGGTTGGCCAACTATGAAATGGGTGTGTCCTGCCCTTTCAGAAACACTGAGATTGGCTACAAGATGAATAGATGAATGACGTATATGAATGACGAATAACAAATATAAACTAGAAGGGTCACTCACCAAATTTCCGATCAGTCCGAGGTCCGGATCATAAAAAAGTAGCGGTCAAATTCAAAATATGAATTCCAAAATTTTTTTTCCCTGTTCTGTGATTGGTTGGCCAACTATAAAATGGGCGTGTCCTGCCGTCCCAGAAGCGCTGAGATTGGTTTCCAAGATGAATAGATGAATGACGACCTTGTCCTTTGATTAAACGTCTAGCATGTTTGACATTACAGAGAGAAGACGTTCAGAACAGTGTCTGTGATGTTTTATTATGTTTTCGCACAAAAGTACAACCCGAGTGAGACGCTCGGCTAACATCCTATATTACAGTTATCGCAAGATCAGGACAGATTATATAACTAATATATTTAATTTCATAAAGAGAGGTACCTCTGTAATAATACAAAACAATTATGTAATCTATTATTACATCTATATGTTTTTTGTTTTGTTTTGTTGTTTGTGTCCCTATTTATTCTGTTCAGCGTCCTTGGGTGTCCTGAAAGGCGCTTAAAATAAAATGTATTATTATTATTATGTATTGTAATCTATTTTTACATCTATATGTACGTATAAAAAAGTCTATATATTAATATATTAATTCATTTTCTTGAATTATTATATTATATATCGTGTATGTCATATCAATTTACACGTGTTTTTTATTCTCCTTTTGATCTCCAATTAATTAATTTTTTTTTTTCATCTCCTGACCTAATGTTCACAGAATCTGATGAGAGAACTGGATGAGAAGGAGGACGTGATCAAGTCGGTGCAGGAGAAGGCCGAGGCCCTGCTGATGGAAAAGCATCCGGCCAGACTAACCATCGAGGTACAGCTGACCCCGTGACCTTTATCAGCTGACCTACCCATCATGCATCTCTCATCTCAGGCCTACAGAGCGGCCCTGCAGACTCAGTGGAGCTGGATCCTGCAACTCTGCCACTGTGTAGAGCAACATTTGAAAGACAACACGCTATATTTTGAAGTGAGTTAAAAGTATATTGTTTTTTATATAATTATGATAGATAGATAGATAGATAGATAGATAGATAGATAGATAGATAGATAGATAGATAGATAGATAGATAGATAGATAGATAGATAGCGAGAAAGATAGAAAGATGGGCTAATTCATATCTGTTATACTGTATGTAAAGAATAAAAAGCAATGGAAGCTAATATCGTTGTTATAATGCTATATAAATATATAATTGTCAGAGAAATAATCATTTTAGCGTTGTGTACATTAAACAGGGATCCTACGGGTGCTTGAAATAATTGAAAATGCTTACATTTCAACAATGTGTTTTCAAGGCCTTGAAAGTGCTTGAATTTTAAATTACTTACTTAAACTACTTAAACTACTACGACTATAGACCGTATTTCAATCATCAAAACGAAGCTTTTTGACTCTTCGCAGTTTCTGTCTGTGTTGATGTTATTTATCCAAGCTGCTCTTTTATTTACAAAAGCGTGAAATCTGCCAGAATGAGCATCAAAAGGCTAGTCACCTGACTCCTTTTCTGTCCAGACGGTTTATAACAACTATTCGTTCCACAAGTGATAACGTTTTGGTCGTTCGAGATTTTGACGCCATGTTCATACTAAACTAAAGATGTGTTAAAAATTTTTTTTAAGAAACTAAAAAAATATTTACAATAAAATGTCAGACACATTTTTTTAAACCAGACATTATTCCATTTCCTCATTTATACTTTTAACAAAGAAAGTTCTACTGCTTTTCGTTTAAAACTTGGTGTTTTGTTGAACTTTACATTTAGAGAAAACTTTCCCTCAAAATGATAATGTTTCATTTCGATTTTGGCATCGCCTTAAATATAAATTTTACCACAACTGTATGGTGCTGGAAAAACTTGAACATGGACCTCGAAAGTGCTTGAAAAGTGCTTGAATTTTGTTTTTCAGAAAGTGTAGGAACCCTGAAAGACGAGGAAAGAGTCTATTCTTACTCAGTGACTTTTTTTGTGAATGTGTGCGTTTGCCTATTTGCAGTTTTTCAACAGTGCCAAGGAATCGCTGGATTATCTGAAAAGCCTTCAAGACGCCATTCACCGCAAGTATGAATGTGACCGAAGCAGCAGTATTCATCGCCTGGAGGTTCTGATTCAGGAGTCTATGGTTAGTTGTTTTATTTCAAATGTATCTGACCATCATGGTGCTCTGTTTTTCATCTCATCCATCATGGTGGTGTTAGAATACACGCGGCCTTCAAATAGAAGGTGGTGAATAAACAGGATGATTTTGTTGAGTTGCTGAGTAAGTTTACTGCTAGTCGAAGCTTTGGCTCCCGATGCTTTGTAGATCTTCCGTTTCTCAGGAATCTGATCTTTCATTTCGGAACCGTCGTCTGAAAAAACATTTTCTTTAATTTTTGTAGAAAAAGAAAGCAATTTAAGCAAATACAATAGTCTGTAAACACAGCATTATTTATCTTTTTTTCCAAACTTCTGTGTTAAGATGTCGGTGAAAGAGTTCAGTCTTTACCACCTTTGACAACTTTTACAAAAGCAGTAGAGTTTCTAACGGAGATTGATTTTATTTTTCCGCCGAATGCCAGCAACTGAAATCAAAGTGTAAATGCTGTGATTCGCCAGATGCATGAACGAGTTCTGTGAGGTTTACAAGAGAAAATGAACGTTTGTACGCACTGAATAACACACACATAAAAGCCGAAACAATTCTGCCTATGTTCCTCACGTAACTACAGCCGAATAGTCCCTTAAAGCCGCAGTACGTGAATATATTACAGATCCCCACACACATCGTTCATGCGAACAACATCTTGGGTTCGATTGAGTTAAGAACAAGTGTTAATTTCGTTGACGAAATATTTTTGGCATCGTCTTCGTCAATTACTCTTTTTACCTGACGAAAACGAAACGAGAACTATATAAAAACTCCCACTCAGTGGCGAAAACTATAACTACATTTATTGACACGTTCGTCAACGAATAAAAACTAAACAAAAATGCCTTTTGTGACGACGTCCAATCATAATCCGAGCTTGTGGAGAAAGGCGTGTGCAAACGAAGAGAACCAATCAGGACACGGAGTCTTTCAGCTGGTGAGGTAGTTATAGAGGCGGGCGTCTTCAATAACGTTTTCTCCAGCAGGAAAAAACGGTCGGATATATGGATTCAACGCGACCTTAGAAAAACTATCTGTACGCCCTGTGTGAAGCAACAATCACGGGCAGAAATACGTACAACACACCTGAGGCGCCATCTGCTGATGAAACTTATTTTTTCACCGCGCAACCATTTGTTCCTTATAAACATCATTTTTTGGATACAATACTGTATTTATTTTTCTCTTGTTGAGGTTTCATTTATGAGAATACATTTATTTTGATTGAAAAATAAGAATATAAGTTATATAAGAAAAATAAATGTTTTTCCAACTAAGATCTTATCTATATTTTTTATGTTCATAGTTAACTACGTATTCAGATTTCTTAGACATAGTAACTTTAGTCAACATTTACAACATATATCACGTACATACACATTTTTGTTGACTAAATCTCAACTGTAATCTAGTCGACTTAAATGTTGTGGTATTTAGTCGACTAAAATTAGACTAAAACTAATAAAATTAACATGACTAAATTGGGACTAAAGCCAAACTGAGTTTTAGTCAAAAGGCTGACTAAAACTAAATAAAAAAATTATTGTCAAAATCAACACTGTTAAGAACCACTGTATTATCGAGAATTATACTGGACACTTTAAACCTTTTGTACATTTGTCTTCAACTTATGCGTTATTCAGTTGTACTTTTTTATCTTGGAAATGTTGTATTTTTATTCATATTTTATCTTCATATCTTGTTTTTATTGTATTTCTACAGTTTTTAAAATCTTTTTGGTATTTCCTTTTGCACATTTTGGAATAGCATATTTTATCTCTAGACCCTGCTTTTATCATATTTCTATATCTTTTTATTGTATTTCCCACCTTGCACATTTTGTTGCACCTCGTCATCATTAAATGCTGGAACGATCAAAAACACATTTCCCTACATGTTGTACCTCGTATAATTAGCATGTGACAAATAGGATGAGAATTTTGAATTTGAATTGAAGCCATTGGAAGGCTCATTCAGAAACAGAAGAACGCGTGGAGTCCCACATCCGTGTGTTCTGCTCCACAGGAAGAGAAGGAACAGCTGCTGAAGTACAGCACTACTGTGGGTGCTTTAGTCGGACGGGCCAAGTCAGTCGTGCAGCTCAAGGTTCGTAACCACGAGAATCCCGTCCGCACGTCCATTCCGGTCAAAGCCATCTGTGACTACCGGCAAATCGAGGTGCGTTTCTACGTCCCCATTTCAAACACGTGCTGCGTCTCAAGCCTTTCCGCCTTCTCCAGATCACCATTGGCAAGGACGACGAGTGTGTTTTAGTGAATAATTCTCACAGGGCGAAATGGAAAGTGATCAGCCCGTCAGGAAACGAGGCCATGGTGCCTTCAGTCTGCTTCAGCGCTCCACCGCCCAACAAGGAGGCCACGGAAGCTGCCGGCAGGTAAAACACACACTCGTTTGCCTCACTTTGCCACCATTTTTCAACATCTACTGACAATGTCCGTCTGGCAATCGATACAAATACATTCAAAACTTTTTTTAACATTCTTTGAAGATTCTTGTCGAAATCCCTAATAAAACTCTTAACAGTAATAGTGAGGAACTTGATACTATTGAGTTGAATTTTAGCATGTATTTTGTTACTAAATAGCTTCTTCTTTGATTTACTGTAGATGTTAAATATTATAGTTACTTAATAGAGTGGTACCTCCACTTAGGAATGACGTTGTCGAGAAAATATCGTCCTCGTTTACTAACATTTTTCACTATGCGATAGGCCAAATGTTGTAGCACAATGTTAAGCAAGTTGTTTACGAGCAACTAATCTTCAGTGAGATATTTTGAGAGGAACATGCATCCAGACAAAGAGTCCAGACGTGTAAAACTGTTTTTTTTTTTTATTGTTTAAGCAAGCCAGTAAACAAAAACACACTTTTAAAAAAAGTAACACAGACACAGAGATCTGACTTCCGGAAGAGCTGATGTCACTTTTGTTGTCGAACTGCACCAATTTGTTGTGAAACTGCTACTGTTACTGTATTTTGTATTAACAATACAGAGAGAAGTCGTTCAGAACTGTGTCTGCGCCGTTTCGTCACGTTTGCGCACAAAAGTACAACCAGAGTGACACACTCGACTAACATCCTGGTGATGTCAGAGTCCGCGCTCACAGTGTCACAGTAATCGTGAGATTCAAAATGGCGAATGTAACGTTTTTTTATTTCAGTTATTGCGAAATTTTTATAAATATATAAAAAAATATTCCGGGATTAATTATTGGACTTGCGTGCAAAATGCGGCCCATTTTATGAAATTTACATTTTACGAAACTGCTATCGGCACGAAATTATTTTGTAAATAGAGGTACCACTGTAGTTTGTTCTAGTTTTTTAAATTAGAAAATTAGAAAATTGTAAGTGAAATCATTGTTATTTGTTGAAATAATAAAGTCTATTTCCCTTCTTTCCCTTTGTTTGGTCAGAATCGAACAGCTGTTCCAGAACGTTCTGTCTCTCTGGCATCGTTCCCACATTAACATGAAGAGCATCGTGTCCTGGCACTACCTCATGATGGACATCCGCACCATCCGCAAAAGCACCGTGGCCTCGGTACTGGTCTCCTGTCGCTCCAGAAACAGACTCATGTGTCATGTGTCATCTTGTAGACTTTATAAACCACACGTGATGGTCGAACCTCTGAGGTGGGCGTAGCCGCAGTGTAGCCACGCCTCCAGCCTCATGTTCTCTTACTTTTTATGCAATACATTCAATTTGTACTAAATGTATACTATATATATACCTCTCATACTGTATATACAGTATACGATTTATGCTAAAAAGTAGATTGAAAATGAAGTGTTATATGAAAATGAAAAAGTATTCATTTTTCGTTCCATTTGAAAATGACGAATCCTTCATTTAACACCTTTTACGTAAATCCTCAGACCGCTTCAGTGTCCGTTTTTTTTTTTTTTGTGCGTTAATATGTTGTGAGAGCCGTTTGGTGGAGAAGCGTCATGACTCTTTATCCACGTAGATCAAGACGCTGTTGCCGGGCGATCACGAGACCGTTCTGAGGAGTTTGCAGACGCATTTTGAGGATTTCACAAAGGACAGTGAGGAATCGGAGGTCTTCACCATGGCGGACTGCGTTCAGCTGGAGAAGGAAGTTCTGTCTTGTAAGGAGTACTACGAGGAGCTCCTCAAGTCTGCTGAGAGAGGCAAGTCTCCCATTGCAACACGCATAAAGTAATTATCACAAATAAACAAGAGTACAGTCGACTCTGCTTAATTGGGCCACCGGTTAAAGGGGACGGAAACTTTATTGGGCCAGATCTAAAAGTCATAAAACAAATGTAATCTCTTAACGCAAATTTGCAATGTTATGTCGAGACAAAAAGCTTTTGTTTGATGGGGCACTAGAAAAACGAAATTTAATAATTGCCAGCGTTCAATTTTGAAATCTACAAAATTGAAGGTAACTGCAAATAATTCCATTATCTTCAATGCTAAAGTCAAGCAACCAAGACGATAGGAATTTCCGGTTAAAACGGGTCAAATCACTCACGTCCAAAGATTGTAGTTTGCTCCGACTACAATATATAGTTAAAACTGCTTTGCTTTTCCGATCTCTGTGAGGACTTTATGCAGAAACGGTTTGTCAGTGGAACACATCAGGGCAAATTGCACTGGTTCTTTCAATGCTCGAATTACGTTTCTCAGTTTGCATTCAGCTAGTGCTGTCAAAGTTAACGCGTTAACACACGTGATTAATTTTACCTTTTAACCGCTTAATGAGGGCGACCAGTCCTGACTGCTGACATGCATAGCTAGACTCACCCAACTTTTTACCGAGGACTGGATTGACTCTTTTTTGTTAATTACGAATTTGTTTTAAAAAGATTTCAATTTTTTATGTGGCTCTGACCTAATGGCTGCAGAAGAACACGAGGAGTCCATCTACAACCTCTTCATCTCCGAGGTGCGTAACCTGCGTGTGGTGCTGGAGGGTCACGAGGAGCAGCTGATCCGGAACATCCGAGTCTCTCTGGACAGAGATGACCTGCAGGAGTGCGTCCTGCGTCTCACGGAGCAAGAGGTTTGCCTTTTATCTACTAGGAATTGTGCTCGAAATAAATTAGGAGGCGAGAGAATGTACGAATTAATGTACAAATGTAAAACAATATTCATTTTCTTGTGTTCACTGACTGTCATGCTGTTTTGTCTAGTAAGTGTCTTTATATAGCCTGTGTTTATCTACTGTAGCCTATTTGGATAAAATTGTCTGCAAAATGACTCTAAAGTAAAGTCAAGTAAAGTACGATAAACGCAAGAACTTTAGTAACAAAGCGCACAACGAAAAAAAATGCATGCCAAAATACTTTTTTAATGTATTTATATATATATATATATATATATATATATATATATATACAGACTGCAAAAAATCCACGTAACAAAATAAGAAAACAAAAAACTAAACGAGAAAAAAACTATTACATTTAGTTTTAAGACAAGTAGATTTGGATTTACACAATCTCTTCAATTGAGAAACATTATGTTCTTAAAATAAGAAGATTTCAGTTAATATTTCTTGTTTCAGGAAGTTCTGTGTTAAAACATAATATCTAAAAGCATTTTCTTATTCAAAGTCATCTCTCAAAGTAATCTCTCACTCTGAGATCCTAACTACTCTATCCTAACATAGACAATACATCTTGTTATTTTTTCTTAAAACATTTTTGGTTTGTCAAGACTTTTTTGCATTGTGTGTACACGCAAATCACAAAAGTTTGAGGTGATGTCTGTTCTTGTTCTTAAGTTATTATCAACCAATCAGAAAAAAGTGTTAGTTCAATCCAACAAATCTACTGTAAGATTATATGGAATCAGACGAGTGGCAAAAAAATCTAAAGCTTTTTCGTTAATTTCTTAGAAATGTACGTCACATGTTCGTTTAGTTTTGAATTTTTTGCTTGAAATCTTTTTGTTTTAGTTCGTAACCTTTTTTTTTTTTTAAATGAACGAAAAAGCGTCACATGTTCATTCAGTTTTTAATTTTTTTCTTGAAATCTTCAAAATTTACCTTTTTTTCTGCTTCAGATTTTTTTTTGTGCGGTTCAGACTATTGTGTTTGGAACTTTTGGCACTAGTTTCATGTGGGGGCGGTTTTTACTCTGATTGGCTGATGAGAATGTGATGAGCAGTGGTTGACCAGGAAGTGTGGGACAAATTTTGCGAAATTATTTTCGTGGCATTTTTTTCCGGAAACGCATGAAGAAATTTGAAACGTAAAAAAAAAAGTTTTGTTTGAAAATGTGAATGAGAGTCGAGTTCTCCCTAGGTTTGTTTCCTCTCACCTTTTTTGTGAGAGGTTTTGTTTTCCTAGCCACTGTCGCAGTATAGCTTGCTCACCAAGAGCATTTTTTTTCTTTTTAATTGACTCTTTTTAAAAAATCAAAACCTGCTTATGGCTTTTTCTCCCACTTTCAGAAAAGGAAAGTGGAGCTGGAGAGGCTGAAGGAAGAGCTGGAGCGCTTGAAGGATAAATGTGAGGTTTTCTTCCGAGAAGCTGCCTCCTCTCCATCCGTACCTGTGCTGTCTTCTGAACTCGCTAGTCTAACCCAGTACATGAACAAGGTCTTCTCCATGTGCGCCATCTACCTGGAGAAGTGAGTACTGACCTCACCGGCTCATCTTCACTAGCTCAAATAACCTTCCTCTCAGGTTGAAGTCGCTGAGCTTGGTGGTGGAACACAGTCACAGCACAGAAGATCTGGTCAAGCTTTACGAAGCCAAACTGTGTGAGGACAGCTCCATCAGCGCTGACATCACCTCCATCAACAGCGCCATCGCCACTCTGAAGGTTATAAAACTTGCATTTCAGTACTCACCGATACCAAGTTCTTAATAAAAACGTGATTTAAATGTACAGGTAACAGCTTTACTCTGCAAAAAAACGAATTCTTGACAAGCCAAAAAATCTTGAAATTACACAATAAATCGTTTTTTTTTTTCTTTCTGGCAAGATAAATGAACTATCTTGGAATTACAAATGAAAGATTAATTTGCTTGTTTCAAGAAAAAAGATTGTGTTTCAAGGTTCTTACCAAGTAAAATTTATTTTCTCAGATAATTTTACTTTATTTTACGTCTTTTTTACTCATTTTATTTTCTTATTTTTTCATGAGCATTTTTTGCATTGTAGTCATATAAATTAACAAAAAAAGCAAGGGGCTAGTTTGGAATAAAAAAAAATTATTTATTTAAAACACAAAGCATGTTGTGTGCAACATATTACAGAATAAATATAAATGATAAAATATGTTATAAATACATTATAAATATAAATTGTTAAAAAAAAAAGTTACACTGTGACCGTGCAACTCGAGTATTTTTGTTCAGTTTGTTTTAAACTCCTTTGAGCAGCACAAGGGACATTAATAAACATATTTGCTGTTTTGTGTACAATATTTGAATAAACTAACATGTTTCTCTCTTTTTTATTTTTTTATTGAAGATTTTTATTTATTGAAAAACATTTTTTTTGTATTGTATTTGGTTGCTAAATACATTTCACTGCACGTTGTAGCAAAATAATCTGTTAGTGACAAGTAAAGTTTAAATTTGGAATTTGAATTCTCGCACACTGCAAAAAAAATGCACATGAAAAAATAAGAAAACAAAAAACTAAATGAGTGAAATAAGTTTAAATCAAGTAAAATTATCTGCCAATGGAGTGAGAAATTTCTACTTGTTAAGACAGTTTGAAGCAAGTTCTATTTTCTTGAATTAAAGCAAATTTTTCTTTCAGTCTTAAATCGAAGCTAGTTAATCCATATTGTAAGAAAAAAAAACATGATTTATTGGGTAATTTCAAGATTTTTTTGGCTCGTCAAGATTTGATTTTTTGCTGAGCAAGAGTTTACTGCAGCGTGAGTTGTGTTGGTTTAGAAGCAAACTCTTTCTACACTATGTTGTGTTGGGTTTTAAGCCCCTTGATTAAATTTCTCGTGTTAAATGCGCTACATTTTGAGCCTCTGGACAATTTTGATGAGCATACTTAATTTGCAGTTTGCTTTAGTGGTTTACAGCTGCTGGGGGCGGGGCACTTGCCGCATTTGATTAGCCCCTCACACGCCTCTCAAACTCAGGCCGTGGTATCGGTTTCCGGTATCAGTGGAATTATAACGAGTACGAGTCCTTTAGAAAATGTGTAATGAAGACATTCCTAATGAAACGCCTCAGGATGTATTTTCTTGGTTGTTTTTAGCAATGGAGGTCAGAAATTGACGGAAGGTGTGCGGTTTTCCACGACTTGGAAGATGAACTTCAGAAGACGCGGGCGATTAGTGAACGCTTGCTCAAAGCGCACGATGAAAGAGACTTGGATCTGTTTTGGCACGGAGAAAAGACTGATCAGCTGAAAGAGCGCTGGCAGAACATCCACTCGCAGATCGAAAACAGGTAGGGTGGTCTTTTCACGAAATTAGTTTGTTTCGGCGAAAATTTTGTTAGCTGATTTTACATGTAATCCGTCTGAGACATGACTTCGTAAATGAAGACCAATTATTTAATATTGGTAATAAATGTAATAAAAACATGTTGCAGTTGCTTTGTTTGCCCTTTGGCACATGTTTTCCAAGATAATTATTGATTTTAGAGGATCTCACAGGAATAAACGGTTGTTTTGGTCGCCATATTGAATCCACGTCACTCAAATCTCGCGATCGTTTGTAATTGTCTGGTCAGTGCGATGTCATCTTGTTGCAGTTTAATAAAAAAACATTAAAACTAGTGCTGTCAAACTATTTTTTTTAACTAGTTTATCGCACTTCCCAAAATATTGTACAGTACACATAATAATTTTGTTCCATATACGAAGTTATCTGGCAACGTTTTAAAGTAAAACTATCTGTCTAAAAGTCCATTCATTGCCCATAAAAAAACCCAAGTGGGAAAAAAACTGAAAGTGGGAAAAAAAATGAAACAGTGATTAATGGCAATAATAAAATTGGACAAATTTAATTAATCGCACGAGTTAACGCGTTAACTTTGACATCCCTAATTAAAATGCAAAAAGCAAGGATTAAAATTAGTTTTCACCTTTCGTATCGAGTGGCTATGATATCGAGTGAATGAGAGAGAAACAAAGTAATGTTAATTCACATTATAGCATGTTAAAGCTCGCTAGCGCTCGGTCTTCACCAACAGCGTCAAAACAAGACCAGTTATCACAAAAATAATTTAATACACAATCAAAAGCCCAAGTGAAACCATTACTGACACGACTGACACATAACGAGAAAGTAGATCGACTGATATAGAACAGCTAGTAAACAAGCCATGAGTATGAGTAATCCAGGTGAAAAATCCACATTAAAATTTGAGACATCAAAACAAACAAAAAAATCAAAACAAGTGAAGTAAAAAAAAAAAAAAACTTAAATCAAGCGGGAAATTTTTACTTGGTAAGATGACTAGAAACAAGACCTATTCTCTTCAAACAAGCAAATTAATCTTTCTCTCTTAATTGTAAGATTAATTTCTCTTGAAAAACAAGATTTGTTTAATTTCAAGATTTTTTGACTTGTCAAGAATGTATTTTTTGCAGTGTAGGGATGCGTGATACCACAGTTCTGAAATCGATGCGATATCGAGTAACTACAGGTCTAGTATCGACGATACCGAAACATTTGGCACCTAAAATAAAAATACTTTTTGCACACTCTGTATAAATATCTTAATATCTATCATAATATCTATAGGAACAGCAACATAATAATAATGCCAATGAACAAAAATACTTGCTCTATGGACAATAATAACAGCATAATAAATCTGATCAATAAATAAATTAAATAAGAATATGAGCACAAAACATGCATTTTAAATTATAAATTAAATTTAAATACAAAAAAAAAGTCT
The DNA here is from genome assembly GCA_028031935.1 of Paedocypris micromegethes. Lineage (NCBI taxonomy): Eukaryota > Metazoa > Chordata > Actinopteri > Cypriniformes > Paedocypris > Paedocypris micromegethes. The sequence continues at coordinate 26,880,132 of CM051500.1, forward strand.
TAAATTGAAAGATTGTAGTGCTTCAAAAAACCGCACTACAGTCATATTACAACGTAACAAAACGGTACATATTTAACAGTAAAACATCATTCAGCACCTAGACTTTCGATTTGTTTTCAGAAAAAGGAGCATGTTCACATTTTTAGGTTAAAGCCAATTTCACCAATATTTTTTTTCCTCCTATGCGCATGCGAGTTCAAGTTCAAATTTTATTTCATTTCACTCAAAAACTCTGTCATGTATTGTATTGCCCACCTCCGGTAGCAAAAACATACATGGATAAAAAAAAATGTAAAGTCCTACTTCATCAAAAAGTCTTATTAAATAGACTTAATACTGCAAAAACACGCAACTCACAATTTAAACACGAGTAGCATTTTCCGATACGAAAATGCAATTACAAACATAAATAGGTAAACGTAAGGCATCACATACACATTCTAGATAAAATACATGTTTTAAATCTATTAAAACATGCGCATCTGATTGGCTGCCGTAATCATGTGACATCGTATGATTGTCGTGCTGGTTTGCAGATCTTGACAGGTCTTTTGTGTAAAACATTTGTGAACACTTCATGATGATTTTGTCCAGGATCCGAGACCTAGAAGGCATCGGTAAAGCCATCAAGTACTACAGAGACACCTACCTCGCACTGGACGAGTGGAGTAAAGACATGGAGGCCAGGCAGATGAAGGCCCTGGAGGATCAGCCCGAGGACAGCAAGACTCTCTCCGAGTACATCAACCAGCAGAAGGCAAGTCCGCTGGTCCGGACCAAACATGTCTTGGCCCTTCACTGGACATACATTTCCAATGTGAAAAAGTTGGAGAATAATTACTGTATAATATGAGCATTCAGAATTTTTTAACTCCCGTAGTTACGCAGGTAAAAGCTCCTTTTTGCCGATTTTAGTTGCTCAAAACTTGGGGCATATTTTAAATATGCACATAAACATAAATAAATATAAGCGATCGTTTTTACATATTCAATTAATGTCAGGATCAATCACAAATAAACGGATATACGTCGTCTTTGTGCAGCTGTGCACTTCTGCATTGGGCCCGTTTTTTCGTCGTTTAAATAGTGGTTCCGGAGGGAGACGTGCTTATATACTTTCATTGGCTGAATAACAGAAATAAGCATTAGCCACGATTGGACACTTAACAGTGGCTAAACAACACGCGTATAGCCAACTTTAAAATATATAAATAACAGATGTTACAGTTTCAACAACTCTTAGCAGTGGCTAAATAATACTGGAGGGGGAAACATAATAAAATGGAATACAGAAACATGGGGAAGTCTGTTCTGTCTGTCTTAACTTTGTCTGCAACATTGAAAACCTGGAACACACACATATAATGGCATAACAAATGGAATATTAGCACCCCCTACTGGAGATATACTCTACTACATATAGAAGTAACATTTAATGTTACTGTTTAGTGTCTATTATTCAAGTAAAAGAGTCACATGTTGGGTTTGTTTAAAGAAGTCAAAGAAGTATTGTTATGAGAAGTAATTTGCCAGGATTTTAGGTTTCTGGAAAATTCGAACATTTTGAGAAATTAAGGAGGTGTTTATGTTTACATGCTAATAGAATTTTCATTTTGTGCCGAAGAAGTCAGGATATTGTGTAACCACCGTGTAAAGGCGGTATTTATTTAATTTAATTAATTATCTTTCATAGCCACTTTTTCAGCCGGGTCTCGCTCCGGTTCTTTGGAGAATAAGAGTTTGAGTGCCATAATAACATCTGCACACATTTTATTCAGTTTAAACCTCATACTAGCTCTGTCCGATAGAAACAGATGTTGTATTCAGCCGGAACTCTATCACGATTATACACAGCTCCTGACTTCTGACGCTTGCTGTTGTATATAAATAAATCTACATCTACATCTACATCTGGAAAAAGAAATGTAAAAAAAATTATGATTATTACAATTTATAAGGTATCAATAATAATTTAATAATTAATATATAAAATATAAAAATTAGAATATTTGATTATAAAGATAATTGAGCTTTTCTACTGAGACTGAAGATTCTGAGCAGTTTCGAAAATGTTTGCGTGCTTTTCACATTCTTACATCACTTTGTGTGTGTGTGTTATATATATGAGAAACATCCTAAATGTAATAGAAGGTTCAGTGGCTATTGGTGTCTTTTTTTCAGGTTCTTGTGAGTGAGATCGAGCAGAAACAGGGGAAGATAGAAGAATGCCAGACGTACTTGGAGCAGTACACAGCTGGAGCAAAGGTAAGGCAGTAAATACTAAACCATTACACACACGAGAGTTAGAGTTTCTGTCATTCAATAGTTTGTTTGTTTTTTCAGGATTATGAGCTTCTGTTGATGACCTACAGAGCCATTGTGGACTCTCAGCACAAATCTCCAGTGAAGAGGAGGAAGATGCAGAGTTCTTCTGATGCTTTACAACAGGAGGTACCACACGACGATCTAAAAGAGACAAACATGTCATGATAAGATGCTAAACCGGAGGTCGGGAACCTAAGGCTCACGAGCCAGATGTGGCTCTTCTGATGGGTACAACTGGATTGCAGAGTTATATATTGTTAAAAATATGAAACATTCTCGTGTATTTCAATAAATTCAGTTCCTACTGCTCATGTTCATGGTTTGAGCCAATCACAGCTGTCTTAGGGACAACACCAGATTTCTATTGGATATTGTATAACATTGTAATAATTGTACATGTCATAATTGTACACACAACCTCCCTCTTTTTAATCAATAATTCTAAATTGCTAAATGCAGAAGCTATTGAGAGAGAGATTTATTGATTGATTGATTGATTGCAAAAATATGTAAAAAAAAAAAAAAAAGTTTTGTTTTGTATTTTTTGATTGCAATGTCCATGTTTACTTTCAAAACTTTTTTTTTTGCTTTGTCTCCGAATTTTTAATGCCCTGTCAGATTTTTGCATTTCGACTTTTGGCACTAGATTTCACTAGATTCACACAGGAGGAGGACTTACCCTGATTGGCTGGTGAGAATGTGGATTGTAGCTCCCTGACCAGGAAGTGTGGGTGGAGTTAAGCAATTGCTTATTAACAGCGTTATTACAATGAATTCAGAGACTTATTGTGGCGTTCATGGCTCCCTCAGCCAAATAGTTCCCGAGCCCATCAGTCAGCGGGCTTGGATTGAGGAAGAATCGGGTCAACAGAACCTTAAATAAAAAAAATATCTTATATATAAAATGAACTATAAATGAAAAAAAATCTAATAAAATTCAGTTCAACGTGGTCAGAGCTCAGAAACAATTTCGCAACCAAATGCATGACTACAAATACATTTATAAACTAAAATGATCAAAATGTCAAGGACGACTTGCAACTAAGTGACAGAAAGTTTCTTTTCGTTGAATAATGCATGAATGTTGTTTTCTCTCCTCAGTTTACGGAGCTTTCCACACGCTTCACAGCTCTGGACACACTCATGAGCCAATACATGAGGTTTGCAAGTGAAACGCTGAAGAGGTCGGAAGAAGACGAGGTGAGAGCTTTCTTCATCCCGTCCATTGTTGTTTAGAAGTTCAAGTGATCTTAACGTCTGTAAAGTTGTGCTATGAGGAGAAAGGCACAATACAAAAAGACATGTAATGCTCCTCAAGAAGAGTACAGCGAGAAATGGTGGTGGGTAAATACGAACTTCTCGTTCCACTATGACGAGCGTGCAGAGTGGAAGATGACTGTATTTTTAATTTCAGAGGAGGATTTCACTGGAAAGAGCCGAGTTCATGAGCTTGAGTCAAAGCACTGAGCTGCAGAAAGCTGCTAGTGAGGAGGAGCTCGCCAGGCTTCAGCGGCAGGTACAGGAACTGGAGATCTCGCTTCAGAGCAGGCAGCAGCAGCTGGACATTTTGGGATCTGACTTTGCACTGCAGAAGAGATCCATGGAAGACTTGGCATTACAGAAGACCAAGGCTGAAAACGAGTCCCAGAAATTACGCCTCGAGCTAGAGGGGGCGATCAAAAGCAAAGTCTCCCTTGAGCAAGAGTTGGTTCGAGCTCAAAAACAGGTTCAACAATCTCAAACCAGTCAAGCCTCATTGGAGGAAAGCCTGTTCAATCTCAGGAAGAGCATTGAGGAAAGCACATTGACTCGCAAGAAGCTTGAAGAGCATTTACGTCGCAAGAGTAGTGACGTCCAAGGCCTGGAGGAGCACAGTCGATCCCTAGAGCGAGAACTAAGAGCCAAGGAAGACGTGGAGACAGAGCTCCTCAGCCAGGTGAGGTTGATGGAGATGGATCTCGCTCACCACTCCGAGTCAATGTTGGGCTTATCAAAGGAAGGAACACAGCGGAGTACTAGTAAAAATGCTGAGGCCGAGGTCCTGCAGCGTAAAATGGAGGACCTCATAGTAGGGAAAAAGCGAGTTGAGGCCGAGATGAAGACGTTGAAGTCTGAATTGAGTTCAACTGCTATGCATAAGTCTGTGGCGGAGGAAAAATCCCAACGCTTCAAAGAACTGCTAGATGAGGCCAACAACAGGCTTCTGAAGCTTCAAGTGGATATGGATGCAGATCGGTCGGCCATACGACAGAAATCCGAGGAGTTGAGAAAAGAATCTTCTGACCTGAAAAAGTCTGTCTATGTGTACCAAGAGCAGATCAAGTCTCTCCAAAGAGACAAGTCCTCACTAGAGCAGAGAGTTCTCTTCCATAAAACAGAAGTGGACGGCCTAAAGGAGCAACTGAAAGCCAGCCAAGGAAAACTTTTGCAATGGACCTCATTTGAACAGCAGAACTCCCACAAGTTACGATGTCTGGAAGATGAGATCTCCTCCAAACAAACTGAGGTAGAACAGTTAGCATTCAAGGTGAAAGAATTGAGTAGGAAAAACCAGCTTCTGGAAAGTGATGGCCTGCACCTCAAGGTGAGTATCGAAACAGCCCAGCAAGACAAAGCACATGCCGAGCAAAAAATTAAAACCCTGAAAGGTGAAGCTGATGTCTTAAAAGAGCAGTTGCACAGAGCCCGAGAAGAAACAACACAGAAGAGCCGAGCTGAAAAGGATGCTCAACTGAAGATCAAAACCCTGGAATTAGAAATGCAGAAAAATACCTTGCATGCGACACAGCTCTCTAAAAGAGTTGAAGAGCTGAAGAAGATCAACATGGACGGCGATAGCTCCATCAAGAACGTTAAGACGGAACTCGACAGAGCCATGATGGAGATCGAGAGTAAAAAGCAACAAATTCATATTTTCAAATCGCAGGCTGAAAGTGCAAAATCTCAAGTGAAGATCATAGAAGAGGAACTGCTGAACAAAACCCAGATGTCTCATGAGCTTCAGATCAAGTTCAAAGAATCTGTTGAGGAAACCAAAAGAACAGCTGAGCTGCAGCAGAAGCTCAAATCACTCAGCTTGACATTGAGCAACTATGAGAAGGACATCACTACTCTGAAAGCTGAGCTTGGTTCTATAACTACTGAGAGAAATGTAGCTAACCAGAAGGTGCAGGAACACAAAGTCGAGATAAACAACTTGAACATGGCATTGAAAAAAGCCATGGGTGATTCTCAGAGGGAATCTTCGGAAAGTAAGAAGAACATGTCAAAGGTAAGGGAGCTTGAAAATGAGCTTCAGAAATGCAAGCAGACCATCAGCAGGATCAGTGGAAGTTCAGAGAAAGCCACCGTCAGTCTGAAACAGGACATCTCATCTATGCAGAGGGATAAACTGGCTGCAGATCAGAAGCTACATACCTTGAGAAGTGAATTTGATGATCTTACTTCCACTCTAAAGAGAACAAAAGATGAACTGTGTCGAGTTACAGAAGAAAGCAAGCTAAGCCAGTCCAAGCTCAGAGAGCTGGAGACTGAACTGCAGAGAAAGAGCACTGTCATACGAGAACTCAGCTCCAGCGCCGATAAATCTGTTCTGAATTTAAAACAGGAATTAGGAAGCTTTCAAAAGGAGCGCAGTGTTGCAGAGGAGAAACTATCAACGTTGACCCTCCAATTGTCCGAGCTGAGGCAGAAGTTGAACGAAACTCAGGAAGAGCTGCAAAAGAAGCAGAGTCAGACAGGCACAGCCGAACTCAGAAGCCAGAAGCTCGAGGAGCAGTTGGACAATTGCAAAACTATGCTCAGTGAGCTGAAAGGGAAGCTCGATGAACAGAAGAAAGGCTATCAGACTCAGTTGCACTTGGTGCAGGCTGAAATGGAACAAAAGCTTTGCCTGCAAGACTCAAGCTTGAAACTGGAGCATGAGAGGAAACTCAAGGAGCATTCACACACCACCGAAAGTACAGAGAGAGAAATCAAACAGTTGACTCAAGAAGTCCTCAGTCTGAAGGCCTCAACGGAGAACCTAGCTAAAGCCAAGCAAGAAGCCGAGAAGCAGCTCTGCAGCTTACGTGTGCAGATGGACGAGTCCGACAGACAGAGAGGACTTCTGGACATCGAACTCCTTAGAGCAAAATCTAAAATTTCTGAATTAGAGAATGAAAAGCTCAGGGTAAACACCAGTGCTTTTAAGCTCGACACCACGTACAAAGACGAATCAAATGAAATAGCCTGGTTAAAGCAAAGGCTTTCAGAGACGGAACAGAAGCTGGAGTTCTCCGTAAAAGAAGAAGCAGCTCTTAAGGATCAAATTCTTTCATTCATTGAAGACATGAAGACTCTACAGGAGAAGAACCTAAAGCTTGAGGAGGCACTGCGTTCAGAGAAGAAGCGCATTAGAGAAATGGAATCACTTGAACTAACCCATCACCAGTGTTCCAAAGACGCCGAGCTAGCCAAGCTGAAGACCGAACTGTTGCTGATGCAGAAGACCTTTGCGTCACATGAAGAAACAAAGCGCATCCTGGAGGAAGAACTACACTCGATTAAAAGAAGATCAGAGGTATTTTATTTTAATATTTGCCTTTTTTTTTATCTCATGCTTATATTGTCTTAAAGAAAATTCTTGGACAAATTTTGAGGTGAACTACAAACTTAACACATTTTTTACGTATTTGCAGATTTCTACCCTTCAAAAAGAATCGACACTGATGGAGCTTCAAAAAGATGAAACTATAGTGGGCGGTGGAAAAAATCTTGAACATTCTATCAAGACTGCCGAAAATACCTTCTCCTTGGGGTACAAATACGGTGCATCTGAAACACAGACCAGAAGCAGCTTTCAAAATGAAATGGCTGACATCATCGTTCGGAGAAGCTCGCTCTCTGAGAAAGGAAAGTCTGGAAAAAGCCAGACTGTTTCCTTCAGCTTCACAGACTCGGAATCATCTGCTGATGGTGTCTCTGGCCTATCACTTACAAGTAAGACAAGGGGGCAGAAGTCTTCTTCAACTGAGAAAATACACGGTCTTCGAGGACGAATAAGTGTTAAAAAGTTGCTCAAAACTAAAATCATATCACAGGAAATGGCAGATAAGTTTGTGATGGGCCTTATTTCCGTACAGGAGATTGAAGCATCCCTTGCTCAGTTCATTTGTAAGCCTTGTTCAATAGCCGGTGTGTACATCGAGTCTCGTAAGAAGAAGATCTCCTTCATGGATGCTGTGGAGGCAAAGCTCATCTCGAAATCCCACGCCGTGGAGTTTTTGGAAGCTCAGGCCACCACTGGCTTTATCATTGATCCGCAATCAGGGGAAGTTTACTCTCCATCCGATGCTCTTGAGAAAGGAATTGTTGGAACAGATCTCAAAGACAGAATCAACGATTCTTACAAAGCAGTCACGGGTTATACTTACGCGGGAAAGATTCTCTCCGTTTTCCAAGCTATGGAGCAGAGGATTTTGGACAGACACAGAGGAAGAGCAATAATGGAAACTCAGATTGCCACCGGAGGGTTGATTCACCCACTCATTGGGATTCGAGTGCCAATTGATTGTGCCCTAGAGCAGGGTCTCATCAATCAAGCAACCCTTCAAAGTCTCCATGATCCAGTCAGTAACCCCAAAGAGTTCCACTATCCAGAAACTGGGCAGAAGGCCTACTACAGCGAACTGCTCCGATACTGCATTTACGACGTCAATGGTGGAGTATATCTCCTGCCTTTTGGTGACCAGGACCTCTACATAGCCACTCCGTCCATGACACACCGTCAGTCAATCATTAACACTCTCAACGGAGCCAAAATGTCTGCTTATGAAGCATATAAAGCCAGCCACATTGACAAGGCAACCTACCTGTTCATCTCTCAACAAGAAAGCCAATGGGAGGAGACAACAATCATGGACTTGAGTAAGAACTCTCTGCACATCCTAACAGACCACAAAAGTGGGCGACAGCTTTGCATAGAACATGCTCTCACTTTAAAGATTCTCCACATGGAGGAGTTCATGAGCTACCAGAATGGTCAGCTTAGTGCTTTTGAGCTTGCTGACCTTCTCGTTTCCAGAAGACCTGTTAGAAAAGTCCCACACAGTCCTGTTGCTGGACTCTGGGATATGGTTTTGAAAAAACGACTGCCCATTTTCAAAGGCTTCCAGCAGAACCTTTTAGACAGGCTCACTACGCTGAGACTACTAGAGGCCCAGGCTTGCACTGGAGGCATCTGTAATCCAGCTTCTGGAGAAAGGGTTGGGATCGCAGAAGCACAACACCGGGGACTTTTGGACGAAAGCTTCTCCAGACAGCTTCTGCCATGCGAGCAAGCCTACCATGGTGTGGTTCACCCTCAGAGCGGTAAAACACTGAGCGTGTCTCAGGCCATGCAGGAAAACCTGATTCCTAAAGATGTTGGCCTAAGGTGTCTTGAGTTCCAGCTGGCTACTGGTGGTCTCATCAGCCCAGAGAACCAAGAGAGACTTTCCCTGGAGGACGCCCTACAGCAGAGCTTGATAGATAAAGCTACTGCCGCTCATCTTCAGCATGAAATCTCTCATTCCAAGTGTATCACCTGTTCCAAAACGAAGAGGAAAGTATCCTTCAAGGACACTCTGGATAAGAGTGTGTTTGACAGCCACACTGGATTTATGATTCTCGAAGTGACAAAGCCTCCTTCTACTGGTACCACTCCATCCTTCCAGTACTTCTACACATATCAACACTATTAATGTCTGTATGGCCGGCTGTCCTAGTACAGTGATACCTCGACTTACGAATGGCTTTACTAACAAAAGTTTCAAGTTACAAAAATGTCGTCTCTAGTTACAAAATAGGTTTCAAGAGACGAAAGTCCAAAATTTTCAGCGAGAAGGTTAAGAAAGCCTTTTAGCATGCAGGCAGAAGAGTTTCGTACATGTTAAACTTGCGCGAGTCCAGGCTTGTAAAAAATAGTTGCTTAATCAAATAATAATTAAAAAAAAAAAAACTCCTTTCGGTCACAGAGATATTGCTTTCAAATTACAAAAGTAGTGGTTCTTGTTTCCGAATGACACTTAATTTCTGTTTTCCTCTAGTGTGTGTGTGTGTGTGTGTGTGTGTGTGTGTGTGTGTCACATTATTCTCCACCTATTGTCTCTTCTCTCACTCACTGTTGTCATGATAGCAATCGGATTTAACATTTAATGTTTTATGATTGGTCGTCTCGGAGGTTTAAATGTTTAATTTAACTAGTCATATTGTCATTGCATCCGGGAACTCCTTTTATTGTTTTATTTAGTCCCACAGTACTCATTTGTACTGTACATGTTTTTTTTAGATAACGTACTTAACATGCTTTTAATTACATTACAATTATCATTTTAGAATTTCTAAAAAAATCCATCTGAATTCAGTGGAGCTTGGACCGGATCAGGGCATTTACAGTAATGACAGATTCACCTGAAACACGTTTTTGGATTGTAGAAGAAACGCGAAGCACCTCGAGTCACAAACGGAACATTGCTGTGAGGCGACTGCGCTACCCTCTGCTCCACTATGTTGCTCTCAAAACCGCAAATTAATTTCTATTTCTTGAAAATTTTCCCTTACAAAACGGCTTGCAGAACAAATTAAATTTGTAAATAGAGGTACTACTGTACTAAGCACTATTTTGTGATAAAATACTTACTTTACGTAAAGAGACGCTGTAATGGACACTAGCTTAATAAAACATCTTCAAGCTTCATTATGCACCTGCATTAAATACTGTATAACAGACTTCAAGAAAATGGAACGTTTAATCCCTTGGATGATGTTCTCTAATAGACATTCCAACTACCATTCCAGTTTCACATTATAATCCAAAAACCAATTGTCCACAAATGGTAGAGCATTTTGATTTGTTTTTTTTTTTTATTTGGTTTTCAGTTGAAAACCTTTCTTATCATTCGACATAACACAAATACCGTAATGGCCATATGATACGAATAATGAATGGCATAGCAAGCAACAGTACTGGTCCATTTAGCTGTCAATTTACTTTTATAATGGATGAGAAAAACAAAATGCAAAAATATATATTTTTTTATTATTGTTTTGTGGTGTTTTTCATGGGAATAGGAATAAAATGGGTAATTTCTTTGTCTTATAGTGTTTATTTATTTTATGGGTGTTGATCTTTAATTTTCACATGACCAAATAAGTCATCTGTTGAGGCTAAGAAAGATGACTAGAAAGCTGCCGGTTTATTATAAATGGAAATCCATTAATTCAAAATGACCTAAGTTTTGGCGAGTTAAGACCAACACGGGGTGTGTGTGTGTGTGTGTGTGTTAGGATTGATTTAGATTTAATTTAAGTGTTTTGAGACAGTTAAAACTGTGAAAAGCGCCCTACAAATACTCATTATTATTATTATTATTATTATTATTATTATTATTATTTTAACCTACAAGAGTTTCTACCTTCAAACCTTTTTTTTTTTATTTTCTGTGTATCTATAAACTGTATTTGTTAATTTTACAGTAATTGTAAAACGGTAATTTACTGTTGTTTTGTCCAATAATGTACCTTTTTAAATACAAAACACAATAATCGTTCTTTACAGCATCAGAGATTGATTGGATAAGATGACATAAGATGACAATGGCTCGTTTACTTCTTTATGCATTTCATTAATATTCACTATTAAATATATTAATAATATGTGGTACATCTTCATCTCTCTATACTGTACACTGACACAGAAGGTGATGTTTCTACTGCTGGTTATCCCCAAGGGCCAGTGCTCGGTCCACTTCTCTTTTCTTACCACTACTACCTAAAGTGAAGAACAATCCTGTAGTTTCACTCTGCTCAACATCGAGGACTCCAGAAACCCTTTCACAACAGCTTCTTCAGGTTCTGGTGATTCAGGTCATGGTTACATCTCAACACATGCTCTACAAGGAGGCTATAACACAACACAACGTCTAATAATCAACCAAGAGGAACACGTCTCTCTTCTACTAAACTCTGCTCGGATCAGGTGTAAAGAGTTTCACATGCACAATCTTTTCTTTACCTCAACCTTGAACTGCTGATTTATTCTTTCTCACTATTCTGAGGTCAGAAGCGACATCAAGCCGGTCCTGTGAAACCAGGATCAAAATGTCTTTGAGAACCTTCTCTCACTTTCTTTCTCTGGCAAATCTAGATATTATAATAAGGCTCTCTTGAGGATAAGAAAAGCCAGTTTTAGCAACATTAAACATTGTGTGTTTGAGCCTCATGAAGGCAGCTTTTGTCGTGATTTAATGTTATCATCCCTGTGTGTATATAAAGTAGTAACCTTATATTTTCATAATCACTTTTTGTTATATTGCTGCCATTTTCCAGCATCATTTGTTCACTTATTTTGTACAAAGAGCACCCCATATTGACAGAGAAACACACATTTGTTGACATTTGCTTTATTAAAAATTGAAACATCACATGATGACAAGTATTCAGTATAAGCCAGGGATCGGCAACCTATAAAAATATATAATGACGTTAAACGTATAAAACGTTGTCCTGTTTTTCAACCCATTAATTTCCTGGTTGCGGTCGCTGGAGCCAATCACAGCTGTCCTTGGGACAACACCATGTTTTTATTGGATACTGCTTAACGTTGTGACGTCAAGACGTAAATTTGCCCTGCCCTTCTTTTAATATTCAGTAGTCTACTAGCGAAAAAGCCAAAATCTTCAAGACGATGGCTATTCCACAAAATGGAGTAATTTACCTTTGCCTACAGCTTCTGTATGGAATCATTTTTTTAAATATCAAACGTAAATTAATTAAAAAAAAATTTTTTTTTATCTAAAATTTTTCTAAGCATTTTTGTTTCGTTTTTAATTTTGCGCTTTCAATCTTCACTATTGAAACTTTTTTTTGTTGCATTTCAGAGTCCCTGTACAAACACCGGGCTTTTGCTAGACGTATTTCTTTTGCAGTAGTTGTCCAAGCCGCGTGTTGTGGGGGATGAGTTCAGCGATCACTTATTGTGAGGTAAAATAAGTTCAAGTTTAAATGAATGCCCTCCCGATTTTTTATTTATTTTATTTGTGTTTGATTTATTGGGTATTTGTATGTGTCCGAGTTTATTTGAAGTCATTTTAATTTTTGGTAAGGCTAGGACGAGCAGCGACACGGGGGTCCTGAAAGAGTTGAAACAACCACTGGATGTCCACTGTGTTTCTGGTCCTGACCACATGTTTGTTTAGTCAGAATTAAAAGTTGAAAATGAGCCACACGAGTATGAAGACATTTTACATACAGAGTTGTCAAAACGAGTTGAAAGGCTTGTTGTCCTGCATTTCATATTGGGTTTTACAAAAATGCAAAGATTTACCTGTAATTAGTAAACAGGTACTCTTTTGCACTTTACCAATAAGCCATGTTTTTTGCTCTTTCAGCCAAAAAGGTTCCCGACCCCTGGTACAAGCATTAGTAGAAGCCACTTTTTAGCTATTTCAGTCATGAGTCTTTTTGAGAACGATGCAACGTGTCTTTCACACCTATTTGGGGTTTCTCTCCAGTTCTGTGAGGTTGGATGGTAAATGTTGGTGGACCGTCATTTTCAGGTATCTACAGAGATGCAGATTTTATATCAATAGGACACGTTTGTAAAGGACTCCATGACTGATTCCGCATAACAATTTTGACTTCAACGTTGAGAAAAATCAACTTGAACTTTATGTCAGGTCTCTCTGGCTGAGCCATTCAAGAACAGTCACAGGGTTGTTGTAAAGCCAATGCTTTGTTATTTTTGAACCTTTGGTACCGGACTTTGGTACAGTCCTGAGCATTCTGGAGAAGGTATTTTTCCCTTCAGCTGAAAAGCACCCCCACAGTATGACGCAGCCACCACCATGCTTCACTGTTGGGACAGTATTGAGCAGGTGATGAGCAGTGCCTTTACACATCTATGTTACGGCCCAAAACCCTGGTTGCCCAATAGGCTCTCGGTCTAGGGGAGAAAAATAACCAGTCTAAGGGCTTGGACCGAACATAGAGAGGAGGCGGCACACAGTTTGAAATAATAAATGATTTTAATAACAAAAAAACGAATGAAACAAACAGAGGCAGCGAAACTGAAACGGACTAACACAAAACAGGAGGGGATAGTCGAGGAGCAGGCGGGGAAGCTAAACAAAACAACCCTAACTAAGCCTGTGCTCGATGATTATAAACTATCCCTGGCTACGGAAAAATAACATAAAAAGGTGAATCTTCCGCTCAGCTGTCTACCCTCCCTAACCTAACTAACTAATCCAAACTGTGAACTACCAACGAAAACAAATACCGCCGCCTGCTCCCCGTAGCGTAGAAAAATCCCCAGCCGGAACGTCGCTCCGAATGGCGGAAAAGCCGGGAGAAACGCCGCGGGAAACGCCGAGGTGACACACAGGTGATCGTGGCACGATGCGGGCGAGCCAGGAGCGAGAGTGAGAGAGAGACTGGGCGCCACCATGTTGGAGCTTTTATCCCCGGATGCCGGGGCGGGTCATGGCGCACGTCATTCCCAGATGGTGTCACTGGCACGCCTCTCACCGGGACAAAATAGAAAACGTAAAAGACAAAACACTACTGCGTAACAATACCGTTTAGAATTCATGTCAAAAAGTCCTATCTTGTTCTCATCAGGCGAGGGAATCTTTTCTCACCATCTTGGAGTATACGCTTCTGTCCAATCACTCTGCCATAAAGCCCCAACTGGTGGAGGGCTGCAGTGATGGTTGACTTTTTACCTTTCTCCTATATGCATCTGTATGAATTTTCTTCTTTACCTCTCTCATCAAGCCTCTTCTTCCCCGATAGCTTTGTCCCTTTAAGGATTATGGAGGCCACTGTGCTCTTAGGAGCCTTAAGTGCAGCAGAATAGTTTTGTAACCTTGGCCAGATCTGTGCATTGTGACAGTTTTGTTTCTGAGCTCTTCAAGGAGTTCTTTTCACCTTGCATCGCATTAATTTTCTCTTACATGAACCATGAGATGAAAAATGTCAACAATTGTGTGTTTTTCTGTCACTATGGGGAGCTCACTTTAGAACTTTAGAAAATGGCTGCAATATAACAAGGAGTGACAAATGGAGTAAGTCGGTCGGGAAACTGTCTGAACCCACTGTATTTTCTGCTCTTTATCAGGTGTCAGTTGATGATGAAATGTTGGAAAAGGAAGAAGGTTTTGAAGAAATGTCGGAACCTTTGCAGCAGAATCTGACCAAACCGGGGTACGTCTATAGCTTTACACTCTTTCTCCATACACAGTCTAAAACTTGTTCCTGATATGTCCTGATACTTTCAGAATGACTGAGATGGAGAATCGTGGAACAAAAGACCAGCTGAAATCTCTCCTTCAGAACGATATTCCTTCCTTGACTAATCAGGTAACACATGCAATGCAAATGGTACTAATTATTGTGTGAGAAACACTCGACTAACCACTGCTTTGACTAGCCTGAAAGAAAAGATGTGTAACCTAACCCTTAATCCCAAAGACCGACTCAAACAATGGAGAATTCTGATGTGATGCTGTGGTGAACTGAGTTTGCAGTAAACATGGTTCGACAGCCAGTTGTCAGTTCTGCGTTAACGAATGAATGAATGAACTTTATCGATCCCACGGCGGGGCAGATTCATCTCGTTTACTCAACAAACCACTGTCAGTTTCCCGCTCAAGACGCCCATCGGCGCCCCCTGTCGTGGCACTGCTGCATCCCTGCTAGCTACTGTAGCTCTACTAGCTACTAACTTGCGCATGCTTCACATGAGGTGAGTGAGTTTTTGAATTGCTCATTGCAATATCGGCTTTGTGTGTGTGTACGGTGGTACCTCTACTTACAAAATACATAACCTGAAAATTCTGTAAATACAGACACATTTTCTCTGTAAATACCATCATCTGTTCCAAACCCCCCAAATTTGTACATAATTTTTTATAAAACATCAAAATACATCACAACATGTACAAATGCATGTTACAATATAATTATAGGCTATAGCTTTTAGGGCTTCCTTTAGTGTTAATGCCTAAAGGATCGCAAACGTGTTCTGGCCGTATTCTTTGGGGAGAACAACCAAACCCATTTCCTTTTCATACGCATTTATTGCTTTGTTTGTATGGACAATAAAACGTATTTTCTCCATCTGTAAGAGACCTGATCTTTGGCTCCCTCTAGTGGCAGTGAGGGGAAGCCAAGAACGTAATCAGCCAGCTGACAACGGTCGTGATTGCACACCTGTGGGCACTTGTGCCTTATTATTTTTGAGATTTTTGAGATTGAGGTTGTCAGTTCTTGACGTCACAAGATGTTGAAGGACATCCAGGTCTAAAGTTACAACCATTGTTTTGAAGTCAAGTTCCTGATTGAGTTCTGTTTTCCATGCCATGTCATGTTTTTGTCATGTCATGTTTTTCCAGAAGTGAATAAACGTTAACACGCACATTTTAAACTGCCTGAACACTTTGTGGTTGTTGGGAAACTCATTGCGTATACACATAGTCACATAGAGGTCCCTCTTAGCAAATGGGATGCCAGGAAGATCTCAGATAGCCAATAGCAGAACAGCTACTAGTACATCCGTGAAACTCTGGGAGCTGCAAATATCAGTGTGCCTTCTGAATTTTTTTTCCGTAATTTTCCCGTTGAGGTGTTTCATACCTTGAGAATTCCAAAAAAGAGGCGTTCGTAAGTAGAGGTACCACTGTAGTATCAATTCAGGTTCTGCTGTTTCCAGATGGAACAAGCAAGCCATTCTTGACTCTACACGATCCTGTGTCATTTGATTTGATTTAATTGTATTTTGTTTTTTTTAGGGAATGCAAGTCCATACGATTCTTGCCAATAAAAGAGTCGCCATATCATCAGTGCATTGGTCAGTGAACACGGGTCTCAAACAGAACATGATTATGGACATAGAGGATGTGCTGAAGAACAAACCTGTGTGTCTTTCAGTGCTCAACCAGCTACCAAACATAAGTAACGTTGCAGACTTCAGTAAGAACACACAGTTCCGAGTTAAATTGGAACTACAGACTCTGTCTGAGAACGGGCCTGTGATTGTTGTAGAAGTTGAGTCAATGGGCAGGATTTCGTTTCCTGTTTTGAAGAAGATGCTGAAGTCCATCGCGTTACAAAGGATTACGCTAAACTCCTCAGAAGTCCAGAGTTCCGAGCTCGAGTGGCATGATGATCTTGAGAGTAAAAATACCCAGAAAGGCTTTTGGTCACAAGTAGATGGAAAGGGATCTTTGGATGTCTTCAGAAGCTTTTATGAAGCTTTCAAAGTTTTCGAAGAAGCAAAACCTCTACTAGTGTCTTCACCGAAGATTTCAGAGTATCGTTTGAAAGTAAACAACGCCACACAATATTCAAGTTTTTCTTGATTACTCCCCTGTAGTCATAGTTTTATGTCCATCTCCCACTAGTTCCTGGAGGCTCCGGCTGCTTTTTCTCCATACGTGATGACGGTAGATGTTCAAGCAGATCACCTTCAGATTTCTGCTGGCACACTCCTTCCTCCTCATGATCCAGCTCCAGTCTTTGTGGATTTCCACAAGTTTTTCTCTAGTGTTTCTAAGGAGAAGTGCACTGATGTCCTAATGGTTCTTGACAAACACAATGTAAGTTTACATCTAACAGAGCATTGGCTACAATGAACGGAGTTCCTTAGAATAATTGGATTCAGCAGACTTAATATAGTGGTGGAGTTTTATTCTGCAGAAGCTGTTTAGTTGTTTTTTTTTCTGCTTTAGGAAGCATAGATAGGACAAAATGGCAGGATCTGATTGATCGACATATCTGTCATTCATTAGTCCTGAAGGATATCAATTGATTGTTTTTTTCCTGAAAAATCAGGAAGGCGCTTATATTCGCGTAAATACGGTATTTGTGATTGTTCTGACTTGAAATGTGGACATATGGGTGCTTATATTAGCGTGAATTTTTGAAGTATGCGCATATAACCACCCCCAAATTTTGGAGTTTCTAAAGTAGGGTAAAAGAGGTACTTAAAAATCGCGTAAATACAGTGTTTTTCTTTCTTGTGACGTAATAACATCTGTGGAATTGATTTGTAAATGCTAAATTTACAGAGGCCAAAACTCAGCATTTTGACAAAAAGTCAGCTATTCCCAATCTCTTCTGATGCGTCCTTGTCTTCTGAGGCCTTCCAGTTTCACATGATAAGAAGTGAAGACATGGAGAAAACGGTTCAGATAAACAAGGCAAGTGAACATTTCGGCTAATCAACTTTGTACATTTACACTTGTTGTACAGTTACACTACTAACTTGGTAGCAAAATTTGGACCCACGTTGCAATTTGTACAGTTAAACTTTGCTTTGTTTCACATTTAGAACGTGAAGAAGACCTTTTCAGGAACGCTCTTGATCGATGAGAACTCTGAAGACCAGAGAGAGTGTTCTTCTGGATCTGCTGTGGAGAGCTTGGAGATTCATGAGTATCTGTGTCTGCAGCAGGTCCGAGAGATGGAAAGATCCATTCGTGTGAAGCATCTGCTTGAATAAGCTCTGATCGATACGGCCTCCTGCTAAAACTAGCTCTAATTGAGATGATTGAATGGGTTTCAATGGTTTGCCGATAAAGACCTGGGCTTTGACTGCAATGGCTGACATGTTTACAGCAAACTTCAGTCTTTCTGATTGGCAAAGCAGTGCGTTCTGACGCTGATCTTGCCGTGTGTTTCCTAGACGGCCCCGGAGAAGCAGACAGACTTTCTGGAAACGCTGCAGGAACTGTTAGACGACCTCTCCGAGTCAGAAAACCGACTCAATGGCCACCAACAGCAGGTCGTCCCCGCAAACTCTGAGGAGGAAAATCAGCAGCGCCAGGTTGTGGATGAGGTAATAGTCTCAAAGCGCATGTGTGAAAATGTAAAAAAGATTGATGCATTTTATTCAATTGTTCATTGGTGTTAAGATAAAGGCAGGTGTGATTTCGGTTCCAAGCAACTAGACTAGGCAGCCTTGCTATACAATTATATCAGCTTGTTCGATATGTTATTATTACAGGTCACTATCTGCTTTGTTGAAACAAAGTCAGTCTAGACTTAAATTGACTCTGATTGATTCTGAGTCTCGAATTTTGTTAGGCAGAGCATACCATAGTTTTGGTGCTAAATATCCAAAAGATCTTCCTCCCTTGTAGACTTTGGATATTTGTGATACTGTACTATAAGCTGGACGGAGTTTTGTGAGTGCAGCAGTCCGTAGGCTCGTAGTAAGTGATGAGCTCACTGAAATATAGTAGTGGAGTAAATTGGCTAAATTGTTTAGTGCTTTGTAAGTGATTAAGAGAACTTTAAACTGATTTCGATATTTAACAGGTAACCAGTGTAGCACTGGACTAATATGGTTATACTTTTTTGTTCTGGTGAGTAATCTAGCAGCTGCATTCTGAACTAACTTAAGTTTATCTATTAGTTTAGCAGGAGAACCTCCCAGAAGACCATTACAGTAATCTAACCGTGATGTCATAAACGCATGTATCAGTTTTTCTGCATCCGGTCAGGAGAGCATGTGACGCAGCTTTGAGATATTCCTGAGGTGAAAAAAGGCGGTTCTTAGTGACTTTCAAAAGAGCGTTTGCTATCTAAAATGATACCTAAGATTTTCACTTTTAGTGAGGGTGAGATTTCAACCCCGTTAAGATTAATGCTGTATTGAGGTGCATTAGTCTTTAAGTTTATAGACCGAAGTAATAATTCTGTTTTGTCTGAGTTCAGCATGAGAAAATTACTTGTCATCCAATCACTGATGTCGCTGATGTGTAGAACCTCCACTTCTCTGGGCTAAAGTGAACTCTAGAATCACTCTGGACCTCAGGAGAAGATTATATTTAGCAAAGTTGAAGTTCAATTATGACGAAAAGTGTTGGTGTATTGTGGGTTTCTGAGCCTTTCTGTATGGTTGAATTGGGTTCTAGTGTTATTATCGTAACACTCTTGTAGTGATTCAAAATATAAATATAATAAAAAACTAATATTGTACTAGTAAATGAAACCTCAACATAAAGGAAACATGGAGGAAAAGCACTGAGCCTTGTGGAGCTCCGTATTTGACTGTGCATTTGGGACAAGACTTTAAGGTGGTAAAATGACACCAGTGAGGTGGTTTTCTAGGTTTATTTTTCTCTTGCCGTTTCTCAGAGTTTTGAGAGAGTTTTCATAATAACGACAAACAACAGAAGTCATTCTGTGATGGCTTTCACTGGGAATAGCGCTTTAGAAACTTTAACCGGAACTTGAAGACTCTTATAAGTGGCCATTTGTGACTGTAGATTCTGTAATTAGAACACATTAGTGCAGTTTCTTCTCTTTGTATCTTTTTCACATGTCATTTTGTTGCAGAATATCAGAAAGCTTATTGTAAATGACTTTTTCAGTCATTTTTCTGTATAATCTTGTAACTTTTTTGTTTGTGCCCAATAAAGCAACAAAATTACAAGGTCATACACAATCTGATTATAATAAAGGTCTAGTTTCCAGGCAACGAAAAAAATATGATGTGAAGCATCGTTGTGTACTGAACATTATTACGTATTAAGCAAACAGCATTGGTCATTTTCTTCAGGTCAGATGATGTTTCTTACACCATATTGTTTATTCGACACACAAACAGTTGAGCTACATAGAATGTTATTCTACTTTAAAGGCACTTAAAAGCATTATTCAGTTCTAGATTGCATCAGCTTTCCCAGTTAATGTGTTTGCAACTGGCCACACTGAAGCAATGGATTGAAACTTGGTTTGTGAATGTTCCCTCAGGCTTTGCTGAAAGATCTGCGGTGGAATAATAATGCTCTTAATGCCACCATTAGCAGTGCAAAGAAGTTCCTGGAAGAACGTCATTGTGAACTGAATCCAGAGCAGACATCATCTCTAGAGACAAAGCTGAAGGAACTGACCATCAAGACCAACACGTTCAACCAGAAAGCCGAAGGATCAGGAAGATTTCTGGAGAACGAGCCAGCGAATGAAAAGGTGTTTTTTTTTACTTTCTGCCAGTGTTTGGAATGCACACATATATTGTTTGTCAAGTGCTGAGCATATTATATTATAACATGTTATTTCATATTATCTTATATTGAACAAAATTCTGGAACAAGTGTTGGAATTGCTTCACTTCAATTTCACAAAAATAGACAAATCTAGGAAACAAACACGGTTTTAATTTACATATAATTACAATAACTAATTTCCCTCTGTATACAACATATAGAGCATAAAATATTTACTTGTTAGAATGGAATGCTTTTATTGTCATTGCATCACATGGTTACAATGAATTTCGAACATTGTTGAGCAAACATTAAAAGTTCCTCCTCAGTTTCACACTTTACTTTCATTATTCCTTATCTTTCGCGTCTCCTCCGAGTGTTAATTGCTCATTCGTTTACAGCTGACACTCCCACTGATGCTGATTGGGTGGTTCTATGACCTATTAATTTGCTCTCAAATGTACCTTGCGATTTGATCTTGCCAATTGACCTTACAAATCACATTGTGGTTTTGACCTTCTTGTCTGCGTTTGAATTTTCACACACTTAGTGCGCCAAATTGGAAAGGCATGGAATTTTGATATAATGTTCACAATTTACACAGAAATGTTAGGTCGATGTAAGCTAGACCTGCACTGAATGAAGAAGTCCAACAGTGGTTAAGTGATTGCGTTAAATGCGAAACTAAAGCCCAAAAATGTGTTTCTATTACTGCTATTCGTTGTGATAGAAGTTTGTTAATATAGCAAGACTTAAATTATGAAGATAATAATAATAATAGTAATACATTCAATTTTATTTTTGTGGCGCCTTTCGAGACCCCGAAGGTCGCCTTATGATTGTGATAAAAAACAAATATGTATAATGTCCCACCAAAGAAACCAGCACACGGGAAGCCTAGACAAACATAAAGCCAGAGCAATTTTGGCCAGTCTCTTTATTTGTCTTTGTAAAGATCCGGATTATCTCTTGTAGTTGCGTCCTGATTATCTCTAGTTAAAATGTGGCATTTTGTTTGATTCTTCTACATGATTCCAACGCACCAGAAGGATGCTGTTGAGCTACAGAACACCAAACGAATGCTTTTGGACGTGATCTCCAATGCTCATGAAGAGAAGGACAAGGCTGGAACACAAAAAGAGCCTCTGGATAGAAAGAAAGGCAAGACTTTAGACCAACCGAGGATTCCAGAGACTGGAGATCCTAACGGAAATCCTGTAGAAACAACAGAAGCCTCTGAAGATTCCGAGTGTGATGCAGTGGACCAGCAACATTACAGACCAAAGGTACTAGTAGAAGTCTGTGTATGTGTTTTAGATACTTTGCACTTCAAGAAGCTTTATTTTGGATGCCTTCTGAATCGAGTGTGTTATTACAGGCCTGTCATCAGGAACTGTTTTCTCCACAGCAGGATCTGATGATCACACCACCAGCCCTGGGTTTTCTGGGGAAGAAAGCTCTGATCACCAACCTGAATGGCTCCATCACCCCGGCCGAACTGCAAGCCCAGACTGTTCAGAAAGAGCTTTGTTTGTTCCAGGGCGACTGTAGAGAATTTGAAGTGTGGCTTGAGCAGAACCAAAGGATTGTTGAAGATCTCAGAAAGCCCTCAGGAGATCTTCTCACACTACGGAACAAACTTCAGAATCAGAGGGTTTTCTCTGAAGATGTCGCCTCCCGTGAAGAAGACTTGCACTTCGTTACGATCTCCGGTCAGATGGTTCTGGACGCTGCCAGGACCCCCGATGGCTCGCCAATGCTGGATTTGCCTGCCACTCGTGCTGAAGTGAAAGACAAACTGGAAAATATTGCTGGGAATTATAGCTCCTTGCAGGAAGAGGTAATATTTCCCAATAGGTTTTTTTTTTACATTTTAAATTGGTGCTGGCAAACGATAAATTCTTCTAAACGGATCAGTTGCACTTCCCCAACCAAAATAATTGTGATTTTTCGCAGATAATAAACTGAAGCTTGTGAAATGTAAATTAATGTAAGCCCAACACTAAATTAACACTCGTTTATATACTGTAATATAATTTAGTAGACGTTTTGTTCAATTTGCAATATATTTTCTTTGTTTCAACATATTTGCAAGAACCTTGAAATTAACTGTCAGTTAAAACACAGTCAATTAAACTTCAAAATAATCAATGGCAATGGAAAAAAAATATTTTCCTGTTCAAGAGGAGGAAAATATGTAAAGTAACAATGAGTAAAGAATTACTCAATTCAAAACAATTTATCTTATTCCCACTTACATTAAGACGGTTGCTGAGACTGATCAGTCTATTGCTTTCTGGCCACAAGCAACTCGCTGTTCCCTTAATTCTCCATCTTCGGCTGGACTGTGATTAACACGTTCAAATCTACTGTCGTGAATGGAAACCGTAAAAGTTTGTTGCGAAATGTTTGCAGTGCAGGCACGTGTAAAAATAAAAGTTTTCTCGTGGCACCAACACATTATGAGTTGGCGTCTCTTTTGAAAAAGTCGTTTGAGAAATGGTGCGAATGACTAAATTTTCCCTTCTTTATTAACAAAGTGCACCGTGACTTCTACTTTGCAAAATACTGTACACATATTACAGATCCATCTGGCAAAGTTTTAAAATGAAAATCTCCGTCTAAAAGTCCTTCTTTACAATTATTCTTTGCATGTCATAAAAATGGCGACCCCCCACACACACACACACACACAGGAAGTGAATGCAAAAATTGTGCAACAGCGTTAATCCGTCAATTATTTTGAAATAAATTAATTGCATGCGTTAACGCGTTAACTTTGACAGCACTACTTTAAATCTCATTTTCAATGAATCCCAACACCACCAACAATGTTTGAAACGGAAGTTAGCGTTGCGTTTTTAAATGATCCTTTTCAGTGTAAGCAGCTGGGTTCCGACCTTGAAGATGTGGTGCACCAGTACACGGCGTTCCAGGAGAGCAGAAGTTCTCTGGTGAAATGGCTGAATGAAACTGAGGCCGAGTCTAGAAGGAAGCGGTCAGAAGTGAACACTGGAGATCCAGAAGCATCACACAGACAGCTGGACGAGACCAAGGCAAGATCACAGTCGTGGACATCTGTCTGAAACTTCACACACTTACAGAATTTAATCTCCAGTTGAGTTATTAGTAGTGGAGATTCTAGTCGTTATAATGTTTGTTCTTTATGCCGACTGAATCAGAGCCTCAATATGAAAAATTGCCATGAGCGATTCATAAATTGAGGTGACTAGTCTGTGTTTCTACGTACAACATCAATTCAGTTCGATTTCCCTGACTTTAAGCTGGAAGGATGTCCAACATAGTTAATTACTAGACCTTGATTGTAACTGGAGACATGTGATATGTCTTTTTCAGAGTTTTCTGAGGAAGATGGAAGATCATCAGGCTTCAGTGGAAACCCTGAGGAAAGCAGCCGAGGCTTTAGTAAGGAACTGTGGAGAAATGCTCTCGAATCAAGAAGAAATCAGAGAAACCGTAGGTGAGCCAATAATGCCAAATCTTCTCTCCAATTTTAGGTTGTCTTTCAGTTGCCATTGTGCTGATGTAAAGATAGCAGATGCTCATTCATGGAGGATGATGAATATATTTTGAGTAAGATGAGCAAAATATTTCTTGGTTGCCAAGGCTGTTCTGCAGTCTTCACTTCTGTATTTCTTTACACAAAATGACTCATCTTGGTATTATTATTTTGTGTAACTTCATGTGGAAAAAATAGAAGGCTCTCAAAGAAAAGAGGGACATTCTGCTTCACTCTGGTCAAAAAGCAAAAATGAAAGATTTCTTGTTTAGGCCAGAATTGTAGTTGGTAAATATCACCAAATTTTAACTAAAAATGTGGAGGTGATGGGGAATTAATACTTCAGGGTGTACTTCAAGCGGCTGTCAATCACATTCTCACCAGCCAATCAGAGTAAGGGCCGCCCCCACGTGAAATTAGTGATAAAAAAAAAGTCCAAATGATAAAAAAAAAAGAAATGAACGAAAAAGTCTAAAGCGGAAGAAAAGTTACAAACCAAACGTGAAGATTTTTGTTTGTTTTTTTTTTTTTTTTTTATATTTTTGGCATCTGATTCTATAGACCAGGGGTACTCAATAGGCGGACTCCGGTCCGCATCCGGACCGAGACGCGATTACTTTTGGACCGACGGCAAAACCAACATGCTACTCTTGTGATCAAAATCCAAAGGCGTTTTCAGGCGTTTCGCAATTTTTATTCTGCATTGTTTATTCACACACACGCACCAACGCAAACGAATATTTTTATAAATGTATATAATTTATCTTGAATGATTGTGCTCGTTTTAGCTGCGGGATTTGTCCAAACACAGCCGCTGTGAGAGCAACGTGACAACTACGTCATCAGTTTGCGGCTCTGGCGGCAGGCGAACGGCCGCTCTGTCGTTTGCGTAAATCGAGAGATTTTTTTTAACCTTAAAGAATATGGCGATCTCAAAGCTGGCCGTCGATTAGAAAAGAAAAGTTGACTTTGAAAACTGCGAGTTTAAGAGTGAGTGGACAGAATAATATGCATCTGTGCGAAGCAGAAAACCAATGCGTTTTATCTGCAACGAGACTGTCGCGATCGTCAAAAGTGATTGTGAAATGCCATTTATTAATCCAAGAACGCACAATTTGAACAAATTACCCTCCACACATACACGCACGCACGCACGCACACACACGCAACTAACGTCTCACCAGTGTTGGGCAAGCTACTTATAAAATGTAGTAAGCTAAGCTACTCACTAACCTGCAATAAATGTAGCTTCACTACATTGAAGCTAACCTCTGGGAAATTGTAGTGAAGCTAAGCTACGACAACATGGCCAAAGTAGCTTAACTACATTCAAACTACTTCAATAAATTTATAGATTGACCTTCATTCCAGTCACTGCTTCAGTAATCACTAAAACTGCCAATGAAACAGCAGGTAATTTAATTATTTACTGTATTTAATATCTCCAAACAGTTTAAAAAAATTGTATCAAATATGACAAAAAAAAAAACACACAATTCAATCCACACAATTAAACAGTTGTAAATGGAAACACTTCAATTCGGTATAAATATGTATATAAAATGGATTGCATTTTTGGATGGCATTTTATTTTTTTACTGACACTGGAAAGTGTACTGGAAATTTGAGATATTTCTATTTCTTTTAAAACATTCAAATTAACCATAAAGCACTCAAATTCAAATTGTCATAAATACACTGTATTTAATCCAGAATTACTTAACTCCTCCATGTATTGGCTCATGATATTATTTCTGAAAATCAATTACCATAACTTTTAATTTAACAATCGAAAGTTCGCTTGCCCTCTCTCCTCCAGCCAGAGGGCATTAATGGGCGATTCTTACATGGCTACGCGTGTGCCTGCTTGTGCTTGTTGAACTTTATAGTCGCCACTTTCACTGAAACGCGGCCAGATGCTGCTTCTTTTTTGCTTTCGCTCCTATTATTTCCGCGCTTCGTTCAGGCTCGCAGTCTGCGGAGTTTCTGGCACCGCCCTCTTCATTCGCATAATGGTCGAGAGTTTATTCTGTCCTCACACGTGATTGGCCGAAACGTGCGCCCATCAAAAATGTCTCAACAGATCTGACCAATGATCTCTTATGGGAGTCAGTTTTTGTCGTTTGCTACAAAGCGCATTGACTCTTAAAGCATCTGCTCGTCCGCGAGATGCGAACTAGTGCAGCGGCGCGAATGTGAAACTTCAACGAAAATGTAGCTTTAGTGAAATGTAGCTTGTGCGGACGCTACTCCGCTACTTGAGCAAAAAAATAGCTTCGCTACTGAAAAGTTATTTGGATCAGAAAATAGCTTTGCTACCACCAAGCTACTGAAAAATGTAGTTAAGCTAATAGCTTCGCTACAACTGCATCTCACATGTGTCCTGGGACAGCACAAGACACCTTTCTCTAATGCTGAAATAGTCAATGAGTGTGTGAGTGAAGTGGTGACTGCTCTGTTTGAAGGGACTCAAAAGGATAATTCACAATTTATGATCTTTCTCAGATTGTTTGATGAAGAAAAGGGAGGTGAACAATATTGTGTCAAATTTATGAAGATGTTTTGGGTCTTACAAACCTCACACAAGGAGGGATTACATTTATGAAGTAGTGATACAGATTCTTAGAGATCGAGAGATTGACCTGAAGCATGTTGTTTATATACGGATGACGTGCCATTCACATATCGATTCATATTTGCAACTTGACCGATATTTTTCCGGACCTCGGACTGAACGGAAATTTCGTAAGTGGACCCTTCAAGTTTATAATTGAGGACCCCTGCTATAGACTGACAGTATAAAAATAAATGTTAAAAATATACTAGTACAATTCTTTTACGTGCATTTTGTGTTTGTGGTTCCGCTTTTTAAAATGTGTCATGTAAAAAAATTAAATAACCATTCATAACAGATTAACCAGATTTATGTAAAAAAAAAATCTGACTTTCGTTTAATTATTACAAGTTTGGCGGGCCGGATCAAAACATTTAGCGGGCCGCATGTAGCCCCCGGGCCGTAGTTTGCCCACCGCTGCTCTAGTGTCACTATTTCAACACAAAGGCACTTTTCTTTTATTAATGAAGGACATTTAATGTATTCATCTAACTGTAATAATGTTTGTGTGCAGTTGATATATTTTCTCGCTTTGATGAGCTGCTGAGTTCTGCAGAAGAACACAGCAAAACTCTGCAGATGATCTCCACTGAAATCTCGCTGAAAGAGAAAGAAACCGTGTCCTGGATGGAAGAGAGTGTGAAGAACAAGCCATCGGAGGTTGTAGGTTCAAGCTCACTACTAATATAAGGACCATTTTAGAAGCTCAAAAACCTGAGATTTGTTTGTATTTGAATAAATATGCACATGAACATAAATGCCTCGTTTTCCACAATAAGAGTCAGGAACAATCACAATTGAATGGAAATACAGAGGTAACCCAGATTTGCGAATGTCCTAGATAACGAATAATTCAGAGTAATGAAATGCGTCGACGTGAGAATGTCGTCCCGAGTTCCGAAATGTTTTATGTTTTATTTATTTCGCTAGAATATTTATTATATTTCGCTCTTCTTTTCCCTTCTCTCTCTCTCTCTCTCTCTCTCTCTCTCTCTCTCTCTCTCTCTCTCTCTCTCTCTCTCTCTCGTAGAATGGCTAAATAAATATGGCACAAATAAAAAAAATTAAATACACTTTAGTAGCCACAATTCTGGGGAATTTGTTATTTATGCTGCATTTCGCTGTTGTACTGCGTTGTGAAAACCCGGCATAAGTCCAAATATGAACGGAGCAATTGGAGTCATAGCACCGCCCACTAGAATAAACTCTGCTACATTTAGAAATAGCATCTAATAAAATCTATTATTCAAGTAAAACAACATAAAAATGAATGAATTGAGAAATTTTAGGTTTTTACTTGATGGAGACAAGATGAGACAAGCAAGTGTCTGTCCTTAAACACTTTGCGCCTAAATATCAGCAGGTGAAAACAATCACTTTGCTGATCGTAATGAGCCGCACCTGGTGGAGCACTGCACTCCTAACCAAAGGTGAAAAAAATGCAACTAGGATTAACAGAGTTTAAAGGAATTGAAAAAAATTAATGGCAGGTCTCAACGCATTGACTTTGACAAGGGAAGGAAAAGTAATGTACACATGTTCTTTAGCATATTAATTAGGACTGTCAAAGCATCTCTTTAGAGTTTTACCTAACCACATTACGGAGTTAAAAATGGTTTGTCTGTTGATTCATTTCAGGATCAGGCCAGAAATGTTCCTCAGGATCAAGCCCAGGAACATAAGTTTGTGGAGAACTCGGTGCGTACGAGTGACAAACTGCTGGATGTTGAAATGTTGGAGGCTTTGTCTCCAAAGTTAAACGAGGCATCAGAGCGACTAAGTCAGAACATTTCTTCGCTGGAAAAGTTGAAATATAAGGTTGCAGAGTTTGATCTGACAGCAGAGAAGGTGCTCGAGTTTGTGCAGAAGAACTCGCAAACCAACCAGCCAAGAATAGACGTCACCGAGATCTCCAGACTCATCTGGGTATGTTCAACCTAAAGTACCTTTACATGTTTAAATATTCTGATTTTTTTTGCTAGAAAGATTCTGCTATCTCAGACTCGTAGTGGCTAGCCGTGTAAAATACGTATCTTACATGTTCTTACAATCTTTCTAGTAATTTAAATAAATAGCCACTGTGAACATGAATAAATTCAGCTTTCTTGCATGATTAAAATGCATCAGTTCTTCTGTCCTGCCTCAACCACAAACCCAACCATTTTTGGATTTTTGGACGTGTTTGAAAAATGTGGGCTTCACTACCTAATTCATTTATTAATTTGCACTTCAAAAAAAGTGTACATTTTTGTTATTGCGATTTAATTTTGGTACATTGATTAGGATTATATTTAGAGCATAACACTTCTTGTTAAACTTTACTTTTGTGAATTTTCTTAATTTAATTTTGTTACATTCCTTAAGACGCATAATTTATATTTTAGACTAATTTGCTGGCCAGTTGTGGTCTGTTCACCAAGTATTAATTTAGTAATAATAATTAATGTTATTGGTTATCTATTGTGTTTTATTAATTACTATAGTAATGATAATATTTTTAATACAATCCTATTTTGAATTTGATCTCTCACATTGTCACACAACAATGTTAAAATAGTGTAGATTGTTGTACAGTGCTTCATAATAACAATTTATTTTATTGAGTAGTGTCAATTGATATCATTTTACATATTTAATTTTGACAGCAGATTTATGACAAATTAAAAAAATGTTTAAAAATTTTTTTTAAAGTAACTCAATAGTTACTTTCCCTGGAAATTAGTTACTTTCGTAACGATGAAACTCAATTACTAACGGAGTTACTCATCATTAGAAGTAACTAGTAACTGTAACTAATTATTTTTCAAACGAACGTTCCCAATACTGGTTGTGATTAGATATAACGTGTGAGTACTGTTGTAGTAAGTACATGTGATACAGGTGAAAACTGTGAAAAGCGCCTCACAAATGCTCTGAACTTGAACTTGACCATGTTATCAAAACGTTTGTTTGACTTAAGGACACCAATGAAGTAGTAGCCGCAAATTTACAAAATGTGGAAACTCTCTGGGAACTTTGTGAAGAAATCCATGTTCTCGCGTCAGAAGTGAGTGTGGAGAACAACGTTCTGGAGAAGTGAGTGTTACTCTTTGATCTTATCTTAGGTTCTAAAAATACATACATAGTGATAAATAACACTACGTTGGCGTTGTTTTGCAGAATAGAGCTGACTTTATCCTGTCGAGTCCAGTCGAAAGAGTTTAAAGAAGCTGTGGAGGTTTTCCTGCACTGGCTGGATTCACTAGAGAAGCAATCCAGGTCTCCAGAGAGCTTCAGCGAGGAGATCTTAGGATCCGAGCTGGAGAAGGTCCACGTGAGTCTGAAGAAACCTGATTGAATGAATGCCAACACTAAAAACCCAACTGTGAGGGAATTCATGGACTCTGCATGGTGATGTGATGCTTCATGTTCCTCCTGCGTTCTGTCTGCAGGACCTAGTGAAGGAATGGAGCTCGAAAGCACCAACAGTCCAGGAAATAAATGACAAAGGCAGTTTCCTGTGCCGGATGATCAGCTCCACATCACTCACAACTACCAAGTGGCCTCACACTCCAGGTGAAGAAGCATCGGTCAACACAGTTTTAACCTCCTGGGTCCTGGTGTCCTCGTCAGGTCACTGCTGGACATAAAATTGTCGGACACATCACCGAGACTTAAATGCTGCCTGTAACATAAATTGGTGAACACATATTAATTTTTCTGGTCACTATGTTTTAGGTCAAAGGAAATGCATCCATCCCGTTCAAATCATTTTATTAAAACTATTTTAACAAATCCGGCAAGCTCACCACTTGTTTGATTAAAGAAAGGCGTGGCCTTTCTATCAGCCATTTTGAAGGCTTCAGCTGAGTCCGTTTTGTGTAGTGGATGATGGTGGTTTTTCTGTCTTGTTTTATTGCAGATGTATGTGTTGTGTATTGATTTGGCTAATTCTAATTTATTCCCGATTTAGATTCTGCTTTTTTTGGTGTTAATGTTGTTAAGGTTAGTTTTGTAAGATTTAGTTTTATTTCCTGTACCCCCTCCAGAACAAATGTGGTTTCACCCAATCAGTTTAGGCGGGAAAACTGGCATATAAAAGCCGATATATTTTGATTGTGAGGGAGGTTTTGTAGGGTTGGTTGATTGCAAAGAGTTCGACGGTTAAACCAAGGACGCGTATTGTGCAAGTTGACATTTCTCTTGCGTTTAGGAAAAATATTTAGGTCTGAACGTAAAGCACTTTGACGGTCTGGTTCTCTGTTACTCCTGCTTTGAGGAGATTTCTTTTTATTTACCTTTAGGCTCCTACCACTTTCTCTGTTTGAAACACCAGATCATGGGTTCGATTCCCAGGGAAAGCATGAATTTGTTGAATTGTCAAATTGTAATGAAATGTAAGTCGCTTTGGATAAAAGCGTCTGCTAAATGACTGTAAAGTAAAAGTAAAGTAAACTAGTAGTGTCCGAAGTAGAGAATAGGACTTAAAGTTCTGTGGATTGAGTGAAAGACGCAAGTCTTTATAAAAGAAGTATTTAAATTTATTATTTATGGAAAATTATGAGCGCGATGTTTAGGTAAGACGTGTCCCTATTGTTAGAACGCAAAAGATAGATGAAAATAGGTAAATATTTAGTAATAACTCATGTATTATCTACCACTAAATCATGTAAACTTATAGCACTTATTGTGCTTCTAAATGCCCAACTAGCAAAGAAAAATGTAAAAATAATGTAATTTCAAAGCTCGAGTCTCAAGAGGTTAAACGTCTTGACCAACTTTTTCCACAACCAAAAAGTGGGGATCTGGCACCCCCAGAGGCTCGAGAATGCCGGACAACCATTGGACACGGACACACTCATTTACACTTTCACTCATACTACGAGCTGCACGATTAATCATTAAAAGATCGCTATCGTTACCTGCGCCAGTCGAGTTTGCAAAACTTAAATAATAAACAGGGAAAATGAGTGAGGAAACACACTTCTGCTAAAACGTTATCTGCTATCAATTTTATTCGTGTGTGTGTGTGTGTTTACTGCGGTTTCACACCAGATGATGACACTCAAAAAACCGAATACAACAAATATACACAGTTGAGGAGAAAATTAGTAGCCCCCCTGCAAAATAATCATTGTTTGAAAAGTATTTCAAAAGCGCTTTTAAACAGCTAATCGTTGTGTCCTCAATCGTACATGTTTATTTTTTAATGTTTAATCTTTAAAATTAATGTTTAAAGTTTAATAACCATTTTTTTTACATAATAGTGATAAATACTATTAATTTACTTACATTATTTTTTTCCCATATTTTATTCCATTTACGTATTTAAATTCGATGGTGATATGTCTTATATTGCTGTTTGACAACCTGATTTCCAGGGTTAAATATATAAAATATAAAAATATCCAGAATCTTGAGAGAATCATGATATTTAATTGTGGGAAAATTCTCTTTTCATCCACAATCGTACAGCTCTAAACTCATACCTAAGATCAGAAAAGACCAGGTCAGTATGTGTCCCGCCCCAGGCCCAGTGTTCCTGGGATTGGCTCCAGCTCCCCGCGACCCAGAAATAGAGTGAGCAGTGGAAAACGAATGGATGAATATTTGAAAGGCCCTATCAGCTATTATATTCAAGCATATGAATCAAATACACATTTTATATACTGAACTTAAGCGTATATAGGCAGCCCTTTTTTCCAATTTAAGCAGATCAAAAACTTGAGAGGTGCTTATTTTCGCAGTTCAAGTTCAAGTTCTGGACATTTGTAAGGCGGTTTTCACAGTTTTAACTGTCTCAAACTGCATATTTAAAATATGTGCTTGTGTTTGTATAAATATGGGTAATTAAATAGTATACATTTTTTATGATTTTTTTTTTTCAAAATGTATAAATTGAATTGTACATTTTCAGAATTTACGGCAATCGCAATAAATGGTTGTCTTTAGAAATAATATCTAACCGTTACTATTTATTACCTATTCTTTACAGTAAATAAAAATACTTTGAAGTGAAATATAGGGCATATAAGTGGATTATACGTTGACACCGTGAATGAAAACAAACGCAATTATTAAACTAAACTAAATTATAAAGGTTTAAAAAAACAAACAAATGGTTTAAACAAAAATATGTTTGATTTCTTTACCCTTGCTTAGATATGGCTAATATTTATGGCTATATTAATGTCTTTTTCCAACGTTTATGCTGCTCTTTCTTTGAATTTAGGCCGTTCATATAGTCAAATAAATATGAGTAATTAAAGTATTATACATTTTTTATGATTTATTCCCAGAATGTTGAAATGAACTGAACATTAACAGTATTTGCGTTTGCTTTCAGAAGAGCAAAACACGTCCTTCATCAACAAAAGTTACCGACTAGTTGGAGAGCTTCTGAACGTCCGCTCTTCTGAACTTAGTCTCCTGCTCAACACGCCAGCAGAAGTCCACGAGCAAGCCGACTCTTTAAATCAGTGGCCACAGGAAACCAACCAGGCGAAAACACAGTGGGAAAACTGTCTTTCTGGAAAAGATGGTGTGGAATTACAGGCCGAGCCGCAAAAGGTACGTACGTATGTTTGCATTTTTAACAGAAATGACTCAATATGAAAAATAAATGATAAAAAAATCATATTAAAAAGCTGCTTAATGCCCCGTGGCCACAAGATGGCATCACTGTACATGAAATTGCATTTTGTTTCTTTTAATATATGCAGAGTCTGTTATGAAAGATAAGTACATTTGTGGGACTTATGGAGTTTGGATATCTCTAGATCTTAGAGAACGGTCTAGGTCAGGGGTTCTTAACCTTTTTGACCTCAGGGCCCAAATTTTCCAGATCAAAGTGTCCCGTGACCCATTAAAACAAATGCATTTATTTCAGCCCATTCAAATCATGATTTAGGTTGTTCTTAATAGCTTCAAACACTTAATAAACTAAGTACACTTTACACTTACAAAGTTAAACAAGCTAAAATGTTATCAAATTTAAAAAATATGATACACCATGACCATCTGGAAAGCATTTATTTTGCACACATGTATTACTGCACATACAATAAGGTAGTTGCTTTTATTACTATGAATCTTAAATATGTACTTTTAAAAACTCCAGAAATGTATATGAATACAATTTTGCAGTGATAAAATAAATACATTTAGATGCAAAATTACATTTGACAGGCAAGACCAAAATTCCTCCGTTTTGGTGAACGTTTTGCCTCACATTTTCATTTCTATTTTTATTTTATCGCTTGCAATCTTCACCTTTATCTTGCAAAAGTTGAAAAGGTTCCCTTCACTGTTGAGTTCACTGAAAATGTAAAGATTGCAAGCAGGAAAAATATCCGAACCGAAAATGTGAAGCGTTTCATAAAAATTTACGTTTGATATTTTTGCCAATAATATAAATGTATAGAGATCTTAACTCTCATCTTCATTTGGTCGTTTTAAGAACGTTTCCATCTTCAGTAAAAGAGATGAAGCTGCGGCGTCCTCACAAAGGAAGTAATCTGGTTAAAAGATGAGTAAAGAAAAGACTACAATTACAGATTTTGTTCTCTAAAAAGAAGGTTTGATTTATCCACAGAGCGATCACTTGCTTGCGCTTTTTACTAAACGATGAAACTTTTTATTTCAGTGTATAATAAACCATTTATTTAAACCTTGTTTGTTATATTAATCCAGCTATGATTGTTCTCTGACCCAATACTGTTACGTTCCGATCAAAATAATGACTAAAATGCAGAAGTAATAGGACAAAACGGCCAAAAATGCTTGCAATTATAAGACATTAACAAATAGCAATTGCAGCAAGAGCCAAGTGATAAATCGAATATAGGTTTTAAACTACAGTATTTGGTAAAATGACACAGATTGCTGCAGAAATGGAGCTTGAAAAGTTTTATTTTTTTTATTAATGTGTCCAAAACTAAGGAGCTTGTCTTTCAGCATGGTGGTACACCTAAACTCCAGTGATTTTGAATAATCAGATTGTTGAGAGGGTTTAGAATTTTAACTGACTGGCACTTAAATAGACTTTCTTTTGAGAAAAACTCAAGCATCATTTAGGTTATGAAATGCTCACAAAGTTGTTTTCATTACGTAAGCTGATTAACGTTGGTATCAGCCAAGCCATTTTAGAGGTTGTGTACAAAAGTTTTGTGGAAAGTGTCCTAACTTTTCACATGTTGGTCCTAAAGAAGGCCGGGAGCAACAAAAAACATTTCTAAGAACTATTTTATACCCAGAGCGGTAGAGTCCATAAATGTTAATTTTTACTGACACGTGTTAGTACAGACACAGACAGTCAGATAGATAGAGGTAGACAGAGTGAGATAAGACAGATATTAAGAGAGTTAGTAAAGTTAAAACAGAATAACTATTGTCCTACTGGAGCAGTGGGTAGCGCTGTTGCCTCACAGCAGAAGACGAATGGAGAGAATGTGCCGCTTTTCGGACAATTGAGCGTCCAGGGCAATTCCTTTCAAAAAAAAGTGACCTTGATGTGACCAGTGAACTGCTTTCTGACCTGTCAGGCGTTAAAAGAGAGCGGGACACACAAGCAAGAGAAGCTCCATGAACTTACAGAGAATCCAGATTCACCAAGCTGGAGGCAAATGTCGCCTCAGACTGGTATGTATTGCCTATATTCTAAACTGTGATTGCGTGAATAGTTATTTTTTTTAAGTATACAGTGAACCCTGCTTTATCGCAGTAGAGGTTCGGCTAGAGAATTATATACGTATGTGAATCCATATTGTACATTAGTCCAACCTTTTTCTTTTTATGGTACATATCCCATTATATATGTGAGTCCACACTGTACATCTTAGTCCAACCTCTTTCTTTCTATGATACATATGCCGTTATATACCGGTATGTGAATCCATACTGTACATATTAGTCCAACCTCCACACACACACACACACACACACACATAGACATGCATATACATACGTAAACGAAGATAGAAAATAATAATTCATTAAATCGTTATAAATGCATTGAAAACTTAATAAACTCAACACAATAATGTAACGATATCTTGAAGATCTCTACAGTATAACATACAGTACGCAGGCACAAATGTTAAACAATATATTTCTTTTATAATATATACATACTGTAACGGCCAAAACGGTGTGATAAGTCTTTAAAATATTGTGGCCGCAGTGACGTCAGTCTAGCAGGAGACGTGAGAACGTGAAGATGAGTATGTAGCTCCGTTGCGGTTTTTGCTCCGTCCTTTGTTTTATTTCTCTCTTTTGTAATGCTCTCTCATGGGTTGCCCGGACGGGGAAATACTGCCCGTTAAAGGTATTTTGAGCTTCCCATCCTCTGCCTCATTACTTCGGCGAATCAGCCGTGGCGAATCCTTTACAATACGTAATGAAAAAAGTCCGCAAAGTCGTGAATCCGCGATGATTGAACCGCAAAGTAGCGATGTATTCGTGGTATTAATTTGAATGTCACAACTCCAGATGGCGTCCTGGGCACAGAGAAGATGGAAGAGTCGACCCACATGCTGGACTTTCTTCACTCCACGCTGCCTCAGCTCAGCCAGTGGCTCCATGAGAAAGAAATGATGTTCAGTGTCCTCGGACCGCTGTCTACAGACTCCAACATGCTGGACATGCAAAAGCAGCAAGTAGAGGTACGTCCGGTCAGACAAATATAAAAAGCTGGATAGAACTCTACTTTAAAGTCAAAGTTAGCTGTTGCCCATAAAAGACGATAAGATGAGAACACCGATGAAGCTTTGACGAGAGAACAGAACGCGTTACTTTGATCCGCGTTTCAACCAATGATAGTTCCTCCAGAGTGGTCACACAGAAAAAAAAGCCTACGGGGAATTTTGGAGAACTCCTTTGGATTTATTTCTCTTTAGTGTTTCCCAGTATGTAGTGTATTTGATGGTGCATAGGCACAACTTACAGTGAGAGACCTAGCCACCACCTGAAGGTGTAGGGAAACAACTCTATCGTCCACTGGAGAGATATTCAACACGTGGCAGCTGAGTTGGGGGGCGATGTAGTTTTAGACTTCTGGAAAGTCACCTAGAAAGTAAGGAGGCGATTATGTTCGCCTATTAATTAATTTTTTTTGTGATTCAAAAATTGGCAGGGTACTTATATTTGCAGAGTGCTTACGTTATGCGTTGATACAGTTCTTAAACTTTGTTCCTCTTGTTATGTCGTCTCGTAGATTCTCCAGAAGGAATTTGAGAGCCGCGGAGTCCAGTATGAGAAGTTAAATCAGGTTTGCTCAGCACTCGCTGTGGAAGGGATGCTGGAATTTGTTTCCCAGAAGTGGCAGGCTTTGACAGAGCAACTGTCTGACCGACTTTGTCTCATTGATCAAGTGTTGGAAAGATGCTCTCATTTCAAAGAGCTTGTGACCAGTCTCGGTGAAAGAAAAAACATCTTGGAAAAAGAGCTGGAGCAGAAACTGGTTCTTCCCAACGTGTCTGAGGAGAATGCCCAACAGATTGAAGACGTCAGCGTGATCTTGGATCAGCTACGACATGAGGAAGTGAGACTGAAGGAGGCAGAATTGCTTTTTCTGGAGCTGTCGGCCATCGTGACAGAGGAAAACCTCAGATCAGACCTGAGGAATCAGCTGGAGAGCATCCGGAAACAGTTTAGCCATCTCGAAGACAAAGCAGGTATCTGTGGTGCTTTAACTTTTGTGCTTTTTGTTGTTCTTCTAAGGATCAAAAACTTGCATGTTTTATAATTTCATATATGCAAACTCATTGGCCGCATTATTCGTTAATAAAACTGTTAGTTAATGCAAATTTCTAAACAAACAATTACAGTGGTACCCCGATTTACGAATGTCTTTGCTAATAGAAATTTTGACTTACAAAACGCGTCTCAGAGAAAATTTTGTCCCGTGTTCCAAAATCGTTTCGAGAAACGAAAGAAGCGCATCTTTTTCTTACCGCTAGAAAGCAGGGAGATGACAAAGTCCAGACGAGTAAAAAACAGTTGTTTAATCTTAATACGTGTCAAATGAACAAAAACAACTAGTTAGTTTAGGAGATCTTGCTTCCAAATTATAAAATAAGCTTTTCTTCTGCCAGAATGGCAATGTTTTTTTTTTTCCCAGTCTGTTCAAAATGTTTGTATGAATTTAAGAAGGTTTGCCACAAATTAAATTAAACTTGGCTCCGCTAGCCAAATATGTTCTCATATAACGAAACAGATCTTGGCTCGTATTAATTTTGTCAATTTTGAATTTCGTTTTTTTCGTTCAATTTCGTTCAAACCAGCATCAGAATGGAGTAGAAAGCTGATGTAAGTGACTTTGAACATGTCGTGGTCTGAGTATTAGAAACTGCTGCTCTACTGGGATTTAGACACACAACCCGTTCGAGGGTTTAACAGAGAATGATCTAAAGAAAACGTGAACTGCAGTTCTGTGGGTGCAAGTGCCTTGTAGATGCCAGAATACGGAGGAGAATTGGCAGACTGGTTCCAACTTTGTCAACATGGACTAAAATTGCACAGGAACATTGCCACCATCTTGTTGAATCTATGACATGAAATAATGTGGCAGTTCTGAAGGCAAAATGCTGTCCAACCTGTAGTATTAGTATTGTGTACCTAATAAAGTGGTTGTATATTGTCACTCAACTTTATTGTCATTGGCATGTACAAGTGCAAGAAAACGAAATACAGATAATGAGGCATGATATTAGCATCTAGCATTTGTTATGTATTGGCTTATTTACCACAAAACCGACTCAATTAGTTGATTTTATAGGTTTTCAACACCAAAAGTCATGGCATCAGGTAGTTGTTTAACTGTAATGCTATTTTCTTTCCGCTTTACATAATCTCCTCTAGTTGAGTGATCTAGTGATTTGTGGTATATGTTCTAACCACACGTTTCGTTGCCCTTTAGGAAAACATATTGAGTGTCTCCATTCAGCTCGTACCACTTCCCAGCAGTTCTATCAGACTTTGCATCACTTTCAAGCTTGGATAAAGCAAACTGTTGAGGAACAGGGCGAGCTACTGCCCATCTGTGCGGATGTGGACCTGTTAAAAGACAAAATATCCGAGAACGCAAGCATTCAAAACAGCATCACGGAGAACGAAAGGCTTTTTAACACCGTCATGAGTGAAGGAGAAGCTCTTCTGCAAAGCACGGCAGGATCCAGCAAGGTTCCTGTCCAAACACAGCTCTCGGCTCTGAGATCCAGCTGGCTTGATGTTAGGAGGAATAATGAAGAACAAGAGAAAAAGCTTGGAGAGGCCTTGCAGAAAGCAATGGGATACCAGCAATGTGTTCGAAAAATCGATTTACGGTTATATGATTACAAGAACAAGCTGGAAAACGTACGTTTCTGCATGAGCCTGGTGGAAAACGAGCGATATCTCACTGAGGTTAACGCCATGCAGACAGATCTGGAAAGACAGAGCGAGTGGGTAGAGATGAAGGAAGCCACAGAGAGTCTTCTCAACGTCTTACCTGTCGACAATGATGTAGTCAGAGAGGAAATGGTGAACATGTCCGAGGCCCTCGAGAAGTTGACACGGGAGTTAAAGCTAAAGAAACAATCGTTGGAAAATATCGATCAGAATCTGAAGGAGTTCAACAACCTGCAGAAAGAAACCGAAGTTCTCCTGGATGGTGCCAGAAAGAAGCTGCAGTCCGACTCTGCTATGGATCTCCAGGCAAATACCAGCCTGAACTTGACCTCTTTGAAAGCTCTTCAGAGCAGTTTAAAGGCCCTTCACAATCCGATTGAGAGAATCCAGGAGCTGGCACAAGACCTCGCCAAAGCATTTCCAGACGCAGACGGAATTGCCAACCTCCATCTTCAGGCAGACAATTTGAGAAAGGACCACATTATTTTGTGTGAACGAGCAGAGGATGTCTGCTCCACCTTAGAGGACAAACTTCAGGACATTATTCAGTTGCAGAACAGCGTTGGAGAGATGTTTGCACGCTTCACAGACCTAGATGATGAGCTGGATGGAATGGTTCCAGTAGGCAGGGACTTGGACACTGTTTGCGATCAGCAGAGGACCATGAAAGTCTTCCGTGATGTACTTCAGGAGGTGATAAGCAAGACAGCCATTGAGCGAGAACGCTGCAGTAGACTTCTGGAGGTGGAAGAGTTACCAGATCTACTCGGTCTAAAAAGAGACGTGGAGACTCTGTGCAAAAAGTGTGCAAAGCTGATGGGACGAGCCATAATCAGGGACAATCATGTTGAGGAAACCCTCGTTCATCTACAAGAGTTTTACAGCAAGATGCATGAGTTCACAGAAGCACTGAAGGCGGCTGAGAACCAAGAAACCTTCACAGGATCTTTCGAATTGAAAACCGAGTCCATAAAACAACAACTGGAGTCAATTAAGGTACTTTTTATTTGTTTCGCATAATTTGAACTTTACATTACTTTTCCTTAAATGTTGAATTCGTAAAAACTTTTCATTGTCTTTCAAACGTTTTAAAGTGGTGGTTTTTGGTACATTGTGGGCATCATGGTTTTACCTAGTTTATAAAGGATGAGAACTTCCATCTGTGTAGTAGATTATGAGGTACTGAGGTGATCTTACCACACTTTTCTTTTCAATGTCGTGGGGAATCAGCTTCCTTCTTTCAGTCTATCTCATCCTTTTTACTTTTTACATGTAGATTAATTCCATCTATACAGCACATCGTTCTTCTTGACGTCTTCCCTGCCAACCCCAATTTTAACATTCTTCTCATATGCCAAAATTCTGGCTATATCTTCTTGATCTTTTGCACTGTCTCTGGTGTGTTCTTTTAGAATTCTTGACATTTCTACAGAAGATCTTAATATGCCCGCTACTTCCCTCTCTTCTACTCTCCATCTCTTGACTTTTCTTCAATGCTGCAGTATCAGGTCTATCAAACCGACCTTCTTCAGTATTGCCAGCATGTTTCAACCACACAACAATCCAGACAGGTTACAACTTCACAGACTTTTCGTTTAGCACCCTGTTCCTCTGCTCCTAGATGTCATCACGTTGTCGTTGGAGACTTCTGCCTGACCATGTCTTTCAACCTGTCAGTTGTATTGACAAACAGGAAATGGCCCAATACGGAACCATGATGATCTCCCCTCTGTGGCCTAAAGGAAGTCTCACCTACCTCTCAGACACTAGGAAAGCTTAATCTTGCGCTTTTTCTAATTCCACAAACACAAAAGGTGGAAGCCGGTGTAGTGGCCGTTCCCTTTACCTTCTGTATTAAAAATCTGCGTTTCTTTTCAGACAGAGTTTGAGTCACTGAGCTCCAAGTTTCAGGACGTACATAGTCTTTCACTGGGATTGATTCAGAATGCAAGCGCTGGCACCACCAGACGTCTCGAGGACGATTTTGAGTTAGTCAAGACGAAGTGGAACGTCCTTAACAATAAGGTACGTGCACCTAAATAGAAAAAAACTAAATATTACTTATCACATCTGAACTCTAACAGCCGGAAGAGTTCAAGTTAAATCTATTGTCTGTCTACACCAGGGGTGTCAAACTCATTTCGCACAGCGGGCCACATACGACATTCCTCCACGATTTCAAACGTTCCCAGGGTGGTTCGCCATCTCCTTCGTCAAGGAGAAAATCCAAGCTTAAAAAAAACCTAGCCTGTACAACAAAACATACCTTTTTGGTTACAGAGCATACATTTTCATTTCAAAGTATCACAATATGGTCATATAATTTTCAAGAAATATGTCCCAACTACCATGTTGTACACACATTCTTTTCAGCTCAACCGTAACCTGACATTTATATTAGCGTTGAACAATTAGCCGCGCTAGCTAAAAGTTTGCTTACCGAGATGACCTGGGATCATTTATTTCAATTTCACAACTGCTGGTGTCTCAATGAATCCAGTTGCGAAAATTTATATTTCTCAAAAAAAAAAAAAACAGGGAGGGGGGGTTCTGTGCATTTGAATCTTTAAAGCTATCAGGTGCACAATTTAGAAAAAAAAAGATAGGGAAAACGAGTAAATTATAAAGGTATGCAATAGCATTTTCCGTAAGTAAAAGGAAGTAAGAGTAAGAGGCTTTTATTGTCACTCTATGTTGTACAACGAAATTTCTTTCGGAAGCTCCCCGAATCCAGCAGCAATAAAAATAAATTGAAAAACCAGCATGCAATACAATAAACACAATAATAAAGAAATGTAAAGGAAAAATAAACAAACCAAAATAAAAATAAAATATATAAATATAAAAGTATGAAAGGAATATAAATATACATACAAAAGGGCAGTTGTGAGATCGATATACATGTAATGTACAGTATATACATTGTGCAAATGGCTGAGTGCAAACATGCCATTTAAATAACTGTGTATGTTATGTAGGGAGGGGCGTGGCACAGGCTATAGCCCTGGGAAAAAACTGTTCTTTAGTCGGTTTGTGCGTGTTCTGATTGTTCTGTATCTTTTCCCTGAAGGGAGGGGAACAAAAAGTCTGTGTCCTGGATGGGTTGGATCTCTGATGATGTTGCTAGCTGGCTTCTGTAGGCGGCTAGCGTAGACAGCGTCGAGGTTCAGGAGTTTAGTTCCTATGATCCTCTCAGCAGTTTTGACAGTCCTGGTCAGAGCTCGACGGTTTTCCGCAGTGCAGCTGGAGAACCACACGGTGATGCAGTAGCTGAGAATGCTCTCTATTGTACTCCTGTAAAAATTTACTAAGAGCTTGGATGGCACATTTGCTTTTTTGAGTTTTTTAAGAAGAAGAGTCTCATTTGAGCCTTCTTCACCAGGTGGGATGTGTTAATGGACCAAATGAGATCTTTTGATATGTGCAGACCCAGGAATTTGATGTCGTTCACCCTCTCTACCTCCACGCCCTTTATGTAAAGAGGGGGTGGTGATGTTTTCTTGACTCTCCTGTAGTCTACAACGATCTCTTTTCTCTTGGCAGTGTTCAGAAGCAGATCGTTGTTCACACACCATTCAATGAGATGTTGGACATCCTCTCTATAGTGAGTCTCATTGTTGTCTGATATCCTCCCCACTATTGTGGTGTCATCAGCAAACTTCACTATAGTGTTTGAAGAGGAGTGAATGGGTGTGCAATCGTGTGTAAAGAGAGTGAAAAGAGCTGGGCTCAGAACGCAGCCCTGCGGTGCTCCTGTGGTGCT
This sequence comes from Paedocypris micromegethes, assembly GCA_028031935.1. Lineage (NCBI taxonomy): Eukaryota > Metazoa > Chordata > Actinopteri > Cypriniformes > Paedocypris > Paedocypris micromegethes. Next base: position 26,922,734 of record CM051500.1, read on the forward strand.
CCTGTGTTTACGGCGATGAATGATGATGTATGACTTCCTAACCTGACGTTCTGTGGTCTGTCAGTGAGGAAATGCAAAATCCACGCGCAGTGTAGTGGTTAGTCCCAGGTCAGTCAGTTTGTTCACAAGTTTGTGTGGCACAATGGTATTGAATGCCGAGCTAAAGTCCACAAATAGCATCCTAACATATGTGTTGGGGTGCTCCAGATGAGTGAGGCCGGAGTGAAGTGCAATTGAAACGGCATCTTCTGCTGATCTGTTCCTGCAGTAAGCAAACTGTAGGCTATCCAGGTCGGCAGGGATGTTGGCCTTGATGTGTGTAAGGACAAGTTTCTCAAAGCACTTCATAATTATCGGTGTCAGAGCGACCGGGCGGTAATCATTCAGGCATTTTACGACCTAAGGAGATGTCAGGCGGGCCGGACCATTAAAATTATACCATACTCTGCATTAAATATCAGAAATATCATGTATTTTCTTTGTTTTGGTGTAAAGAAGCACAAGAACATTAGGAACATATTGAATTTTAATGAGCTATGCTTTTACAAAACATTCCAAGAATTTCCTCTTAATTCCTTACAAATGTGCAATTGACCTTTATCATTCACATGATTGCAACTTATCCCACTGATTGTACAAAGGCACACAACTTAAATTGTTAATGAAAAATATAGTATTGCACTTGAGGCTTTTAAAGAACTGAATTTTAAACCACTTATATAAACAAATAAATTAAATCCCTGCATACACCTTACAAACTAAGGAGAGTGATATTAAATGTGCAATGAAGAAAGTCACATTCGTAAACTTCATAAATGAAACATGCAATATTTAAATGCAAACAGTATTTAAGCCTTAAATACTGTTTACATTTACACTATTTATCTATCTTTCTCCGTTTGGAACATTTTGATTAATGAGGTTGTAGCAGATAGGTAGCGGATAACACCTGTTTTCCGTTCTTAACAAGATTCTGTCCGTCTCTGTTCTACTCCGATGGAAACGCCCCTTAGCGGACAATCAATGAATTGCAGCAAATTTTTTTTTTTTTTTTTTTTCCAAACAATTCGGCGGGCCTGATCGAACCTACTTGCGGGCCGGATGTTTGACACCCCTGGTCTACACCGTCGACTCCGCTTAATTGGGCCACCGGTTAAAGGGGACACTTTATTGGGCCAAATCCTGAAGTCCCAAAACAAATCGTTTGTGCTGCTTTATTGGGGCAAGAATTTGAGTAGAGGTGAGAAAATGATGCCATAAATCGCCAGCGTTCAGATGGGAAATCTGTAATAAATTAAGGTAAATGCTCTTAATTCCATCACTGCGCATCTGTCTCACTGTTTTGTGGCCAGAGAGAGTAAGACATGCCCAACAGTCTCTCTTTTACTCAAACACGGTTATTCATTAGCATCTTTGATGCTAAAACCGCAAAAATCAGACACCTGGAATATACGCCAGGTTATATGAACATGTGCAATAAACAAACATAAAAAATAGAAATAATATAATGAACACCCACAATTAACATAACATTTGTCCAAATCGGTTCCACGAAAAAACAAAAACAATTGTCCAAAAAAATTGTCAACGAAGAAAATCCAAAATTGAAGTAGCAATTATTGAGATGGGTTTTATGTCCTAACCACTTTTGCTTAACACAATAGATGAGGGAAGGGAAGATTCCTACACGATTTCAAACGTTCCCAGGGTGGTTCGCCATCTCCTTCGTCAAGGAGAAAATCCAAGCTTAAAAAAAACCTAGCCTGTACAACAAAACATTCCTTTTTGGTTACAGAGCATACATTTTCATTTCAAAGTATCACAATATGGTCATATAATTTTCAAGAAATATGTCCCAACTACGATGTTGTACAGACATTCTTTTCAGCTCAACCGTAACCTGACATTTATATTAGCGTTGAACAATTAGCCGCGCTAGCTAAAAGTTTGCTTACCGTGATGACCTGGGATCATTTATTTCAATTTCACAACTGCTGGTGTCTCAATGAATCCAGTTGTGAAAATTTATATTTCTCAAAAAAAAAAAAAAAAAANNNNAAAAAAAAAAAAAAAAAAACAGGGAGGGGGGGGTTCTGTGGATTTGAATCTTTAAAGCTATCAGGTGCACAATTTAGAAAAAAAAAGATAGGGAAAACGAGTAAATTATAAAGGTATGCAATAGCATTTTCCGTAAGCATGTCATCAATAAAGAACTTTAAATAAAGTGTTCTGTATACAGAGAAGAAATGTATCCGTGAAACATTGTACTAATATATTTAAATTGAGTGAGATTTTTTTCAAAATACTTAATTAAACATTATTTAAACTTAATTAAAAAAGAAATTATTAAACATGTTTTTAACATATTAAAAAATTTTTAAAAGATGGAAATATTGAAGTATATGAACACTAACAAAATTTCCATCTATTTAAATATATTCAACCACATTGTAGAAATAGAATAAATATATTAAAAAGGGGTTTGCTTCTCTCTCGCGCGGATCACGTGACTTTACGTGCAGGTAAAACCATATTTGGTACAAAAACAAAATATGCACTGCAAAATAAAATACAGTGGCAACATAAATATAATGATAATGAATAAAAATGATACTATGATAAATAATAAACAAAATCAATACTATGAAACACTTCATATATACTATTTTATAAATAATATTTACAATATAATATTTGTTTATTATAATATTATAAATATTTATATTTTTTCCATCTGGTTAATGGTTTGCCAGCAGCTGAGACGCACATGCGCTGATTCGAATGATGTCTCGTTTAGTGAATATCTGTTAAAACTGCTTCACTTTCTCGATGTGTGTGATGACTTTATTCAGAATCAGTCCGTCAGGGCGCGTCAGGGCGGATTGTGCCCTGAATTATTTTAAAGCTCAAATTTACGTGGCTCGGTTTTCTTTTAACAAACTGCACATTCATAATAAACCGTAGTTTAATATATTGTAATTTGAAGTGTTACGTCTAGTCTTATTTTGGCTAATAATAGAAGCGGATTGATCGGGGGTGGGGTTTGGGGTGTTACGGAAGGGGGGCGTGTCCAGCACTGCTTTAAAGGGGGTGCCGCTCTATTAGGGTAAAATGATCGTGTCCCAATGTGGACTTAGAGTGGACTGATTTTGCAAAATAATTTTAGTTATATGAGCGAGAAGTGAAAAAGGTTAAACGGAAACCTCATAGTTTTATTAATGTGTTTTGACGATTTACCAAAAACAAGATAGATCTGGTTTGGGTGAGTTCAGCAAATAGTTTAAAGTCCAGTTCTGGTGATATTTTTATGGTGATATTAGTTCTTGTGCTCTTATTTGGCAGCCAAATAAGAGCACAAGAACACTCGCTCATCCATTGAATGTCCGAACTAGTGACGGGGACATATTTTATTGTTACATTATAAAACTAAATTGGCTTAATAACAGAAATAAAAGAAGTTTATTTTAGAGAAAGTTTTAAAAGAAAAAAGATCAGACACGCCACAAAACTTAACAGGGACAAAATAACACTGGAAGAAGTATGATTGAACGAAATGCAATACAATATTTTATAATACAACAAACAAAAACTACAAACCATGACCGGTTAGCTTAGCTTAGTGCTAACAAACGGGTCCAGTGTGTAATCGCAGAAAGAGTCAAAACAGTAAAAAATGAAGATCACGGGCAATAAAAAGTAAAAAATCCAAGAAACAGACACAATCAAAACGCTCGGCCTGCTAAACAGGGGATAATAATCCTTCGCTTCTATCTTTTTCACAGCGTCAGATAAACAGAGCGCTCAACGGGCCTCACAAAGTTGCGTGGCGCCTGCACGGACTGATGCAAAGACTATTGGGAAATGAAGTTCTGATCACTAGAATCAACTTTTTGTTATCAATCATTCAAGTAAAACAATATCAAAATGATACGAGTCACAAGTTAGGTTAGTTTAATAAAGAAAAAAATAGAATATTAACGTAATTGAAAACAATAACATTAATAAACACGTTTTTACGTATTTTATGTTTTAACGTTTTTACGTATTATCTTTTCACGTTGTTGGTAAAAAAATATAGTGTTTATTACATTTTATTTTTTTTTATTTTGTGTCTGAAAAGTGGGGGGTGCTTATATTCATGTAAATACGGTATGATACAAATACGATAAGGATACAAATATACAAAATCTGTAAGTGATCAAACTGTTTAAAATGTCCAAGTGTAAAGCGATTTTGTGTGAAGTGAAGATTCCAGAATAATTCTTCAGTGGATGATTATTGGCTGCTCTCAATTAATTTTTTTTCCTTGAAGAACTTTGAGAACCTCTGAACTAGAAATATCGTTAATAAAGTTAATAACGTTGGTCTGATTTCGATCATTTGATCCCTACTCTCAATAATTCTGCGGGTGTTGTTGTGATGTGTTTAGCTGGCGGAGCGTTCCTCACATCTCCACGAGGCCTTGCTTCACTGCGGCACCTTCCAGGACGCGCTGGATTCCTTCCTGAGCTGGATGACAGACACCGAGGAGCTAATGGCCAATCAAAAGCCTCCATCGGCCGAATTCAGAGTGGTCAAAGCACAGATAGAAGAGCAGAAAGTAAGAGTTACTGTGAAATCTACCTTCAGATTAGATGTTCAGCACTTCCTGGTCTCTTCCCAGCTCCTGCAGAGAGTTCTGGAGGACAGGAGAGCAACGGTGGAGCTCATCATGATGGAGGGACGGAAGCTGACTGTGTTGGCAGATGCCGTGGACCAGGAGAACGTTGCTAGAGAGATGAGATGCCTCTGTGAGAGGTGGGACGTCCTGGTGAGGAACGCCGAGAAGAGGTAAGACTCAAAATAACCAGCTGTTGCAAAATCGTTAAAAAACGTAAATGATTAGAAAAATGTAATAAAGTGGTGAAAAGTCCCACAGGGATGATTTTAGGTATAACGTGTCTGATTATTGTTTTTTTTTATGTATTTTTTTTTTTCAATTTGATACCGACACTGAAAAAAACGTATAACTTTCAATAAAATAAAAACAATATTTTTAAGTGAATATAAACACCTCTTTTTTTTCCCCAATTTTTATAAGCTCAAAAACGTATAACCATACGTTTAATCGCACATATAATAAACATATAATCACATACTTCATAAATGCATGTAAATAAACATACTTCTTTAATAATAAATAATGGTTCCACAGGCAGACATGCATATTGGCTGAATAACAGAAATAAAGAAACAGTGAAATAAGTAAATAACGTCAAGCTAAATAACGTGCAACTGAATTTAAAATGTATAAACATTTATCTGAATAATAACACTGGAAGAAATAAAAAATAAATTTAATTAATTACAATAGCATGGTTCCATACATCGTGAATAGTCTAAATAAAATAAAGTGGTGAAAAGATTTTAGGTAAAATGTGTCTGATAACTGCTTTTTTCCAATCAGACTCCGACACTGAAAAATAAAATAAATCAAGTAAAATATATATTTAAATCTAAAATATATGAATTAATTACCAAATTTACGTAAATATAAGCACCTCTTTTTTCTATTTTAGAAGCTCAAAAACATATGACATATTTTATTTATACACGTAAATATACGCAAGTATCCCTTTTTCCATATTTCAAGTCAGGAGAAATCATAAATAAACAAAAATATGCGTCCTGTTTACTTTCTTTAAATAATGGTTCCAGAGGCAGACATGCATATATGACGTTGCCATTATTATAGCCATTGAAGCTAAGATGGCATAAAAAAAATCGAACAAATAAATAAATAAACATGCATATATGCTTTTATTGGCTGAATAGCATAAATAAACATTAGCCACTACTTGACACTTAGCACTAAATAACAAGCTGCTCTACTACCTAATGTAGAGCAACCGAATGTAAAATATATATAAAAAAAAAATTACCACTTAGTAGTAGCTAAATAACACTGGATGAAATAAAACTAGAATTAATAAAATACAATAACATGGTTCCACACAGCGTGAAAAGCAAAATGCATCCATATATGGACATAGCAAGTGTAATCATAGCTCCCCCTACTGGAGATATACTTCTACTACACTTAGAATTCATATTTAACGGTTAATATTAAATCATTTGATTAACAAGTTAGGTTTGTTAAAATAAGTAACGCCAAGGCAGAAATACTAAGCTTGGAAGCTTTTGATTCAGACTGGAGATGATGGACTGGCTGAGATGTTCTCTGCAGGAAACAGCAGCTGGAAAGCATTTTACTGGTGGCGAAGCAGTTCCACGAGACTCTCGAGCCTTTGACTGCGTGGTTGACCGTTACGGAGAAGAGCCTGGCAAACTCTGAACCACTGGGCACCCAGATACTCAAACTTCAGGAGCAGATTTCCCAGCACGAGGTAGAACACACCACACAGACGCAGCAGGGTCCACTTCATCATCTCATTTCAGTTATTTTAGTTTTAACCATCCATTTAGTTTTTAGGGATGTGCCAATACCGATGTTGGGTATCGGCCTCAATACCACGTTTTATTAAGTACTCGTACTTTTCGAAAGTCCTTAGTGGTGTGTAAAGGGTTAATCAAAGGCGTGCGCGAGTGACCGCCTCCAGTACGAATATTTTATACGTTTTATTTAATGAATATGTTCGATTTAATATAACACGTAATTTAATCGAGCGGCTAAAATCCCAACACGACGACGAGTACAAAGATTTCGCTTTTAAACCAACACAACTCACGCTGCAGCAAACACTTGCAAGAGAGAGAAACACATAATGACAATTTAATAGTTTACAGCAAACTGAAAAACAAAATACATGAGTTGCATGGTTTAAATTTTCTATAATAATTTATTCTGTAATACTGAATGTTGCGTACAAAACGCTTCTCCTATTAAAGAAATGTTCTTAATTCCAAACTAGCCTCTTTTTTTTTCATTTTATTATATGACTAAAGCTGTTATCAGTGTTGGGTAAGTTACTTTGGAAAAAGTAACTAATTAGTAATTACGTTACAATTTTACAATTAAATTACTTCTCGACTGAACTTTGTTACGTCTCCGCTATAAATACGACCGTCACAAACTGTCGCGAATCACGTGCACCAGCACTACAACAATTTTAAAGCAGAAAACTAAACTTTTACCATATGAAGATACTTTTATACACTTAAATAATGATATTTCGGAAGTTTAATTATTTTACAATGCAATGCAAGTACATTGTAAGAAACTGTTGTTAAATTTCCTAAAAATTAACAGTAATCAGCTAAATTACTTTTTCAGGAATAAAGTATTTAAATTACATTAAATCGTTACCTGGCTGTAAATTTAAATCGTGTTTTTATCAAGTACTCCATATCGTATCGGCGAGTACTAAAATGCAAATACAGCGGTACCCCGACTTACGAATGTTCTTTCTAACGAAAAACCAGAGTAACGAAATGCATCAACTCAAACATTTATGGTTAATGGTTAATAAAATGTTCTATACGAAATGAATTGAATTGAATTGAATTGAAAAATCCTTTATTAGTCCCACAGCGGGGAAATTTCACGTCACAACAGCAAAAACAAATCCAAGCAAATAAATAAACAAACATCACCATAACGCACTGCACACATCATAATAGACAAACAAACAAACACAGACCATAAATGAACCTGCCCGTCATAAGCATAGTTCCAGTCACCAAATGAGCGCGTCTTGGTGCTCACGCACATCAAATACACAAAAAAAAAGCAACAAAATTGCTGGTGAGTTTCAAATATATTGCTTCCAAAATATAAAATGAGCTGGTATTCTCCTAGAATGGCTTCTGCGAGTCTGGCGTTGGTATAAATAGAACCACGGACAGCTCACTCACACACTCACTTACTCAGTGGGAGTGTGTAGCCTTTACAAACTCACTAACACAAAACTAATAACCCCCACAAAAAGCTTGCAAATAAGCTAATAGAAGTTCGACGTTGTTTCCTTGTCTGTGCCCGGAGATTTGCGTGACGTTATTTCAAGATGGCGGTCACAATTTGATTGTCCGCTGTTTTTTTTTTCCCCACAGTAGGAAATACTGTAACCTTTATAAACATCTGCGAATGGGCAATTTAAAGAACCACTTTGTATCATGTTTTTATTCTATTTATTAACAATAGTTTACCATTTGTAAAGAAAATGTTTGTCTGAATTCACAAACTCATGGTACCGATTAGACGAATTGCGTGTAAAATGCGGCTCAGCTAACGAAATTCCCGCCTAACGAGACAGCCGTCGGCACGGATTAATTTCGTAAGTCGGGTTGCCACTATACTCCGTATCGGCATCGGCGAGTACTGAACCACTCATACTCGTTTTTCATGGTTTTACAATTCCTTTGTACGTTTGTGTTAATTTTTCTCATTATTTCTCCATCGTGGCGTGATCAGACCCTAAAGGAGTGTGTGATGGAGCGTGGTGAGACCTTGCTCCAGGCCTTGAGTCTGGGAGAGGCTCTTCAGTCGCTCTGCTGTGTTGAAGACCAAGAGTTCGTGCGGACAAGCCTAGAGAACACACGCAGAAGCTTTGCCGAGCTGCGGAGACGGTGTGGTCTGCGATCCGAGCTTCTGAAGCAGGCCGGACGCTTTCACGCCGACGCCACGGAACTAGCATCGTGGTTGGAAGACGTTGACAACCGACTGCGGAGCTTTTCTGTGCAAGACTGTGAATGTTCTGTGCTGGCAGAGCAACATGTCGAGCTCGTGGTACCTCCATCCTTTCAGTTGCTTGTAGAGTGATGTGCCTTTGTCTGAAAGATTGTGCTGTTTGGTGACGCTCTGTCTCTCACTATTCAGGCGCTGCACGGACAGATTGAGATGAGAAAACCCGACGTTGAAAAAACGACGCGAAACGGATTGGAACTGATGAAGCAAACAACAGGTACAATTGTAGTAAAATACTAAGAAGTTAAATACAGTGGTACCCCGATTAACGAAGTTAATCCATTCCGAGAGGCGAAAGTTTCATTAGCATTTCACATGTACTCCATCGAATCTGTGCCATGACTTTGTAAAATCAGACAATTTTTTTTTTAATGATAAAATATTATCAATAAATATAATAAGAAGCATCTTACTTGTTAAGTTTGCCTCCGTGTCTCACAGGAACGGTTATCGGCATCTTGATATAATTTCATGCAAATCGAGATTTCCGTAAACTCGCGAGATTGTTGACCAAGCAGTGTCATTGTTCTCGTGCGATTATGGAAATCTCAGGGATTTGCATGACATCAATTCAAGATAGCGGCTCTATTTGGCAACACTTGTGACGGAAGATGTAGGCGGAGAGAAAAAAAACAACGGCATTCTAGGAGTTTTATTTATTTACTGTATTCACAGTCAAGTAGAGTTACTGTACATACAGTAGTAAAGTAAAGTGAATGAGTTCCTCAAAGGAGCATCAAAAAGAACTTTCCTGTTTGACCCCACTGAAGTATTCTCATTCCCATTTATTCATTTCAAACAAGCATTTAAAAAGTTTTAAATCTGAATTAATTATTTTGAAGGAGCTTAACTGGGCAAATGTTCAGAACTCAGATGCAATAGAGCTGAAGACACGAGGAGTTTCTGTGTGTTACTCAAGAGTGCGCACCACAAAGTACACGGCAGTGGCGAAAAGTACTTGAGTAAATGGACTTTTTCCACTTAAGTATTTTTGCCTACTTTGTACTTGAGTATCAAAAATATAAGCAATTTTAGTCTCTATTTGACTACATTTGTGGTTGAGTCTGTACTCTTATCTCACACTACATTTGTATAGACTCTTACTGCTACTTGTTACACTATTGTGATGTCGCCATCAGCTGGGCGCTAAAGGTACTGGATGCAATTTATGAAGTGACTTTTTTGCACATTTGAGTTTCTGTTTTTTTTGTTTTTTGATCTATTGTGTTCTGCCATTTTGAAACATTGAGGTGTTACAGGAAATAGAACCTCATTAACAAGTTTCTTGTTTTTCACATGTTTTGTTGTTTTTGAGCCTAAATTCACTACGAGTAAGATACTTGAGTCCTTTTAAAATTGGATACTTTTTAAAAAACATTTTTAAAGAAATTTTACTCAAATCTTCATGGAATTGGTGACTACTTGTAACTTGCAATTAAGTATTTTTTTTAACAGTAAGGTATCTGCACTTTGTGCGCTTTGAGACAGTTAAAACTGTGAAAAGCTCCTTACAAATGCTCAGAATTCGAAATTAAACGTACTTTTACTCAAGTATGATTTTCAGGTACTCTGTACGCGTTTAAATGTCGCCTGCCAGCGAGAGAACCTTAAGGACCTTGAAAGCGTTAATCGATCTCATTGAAACTCCTCAGAGTATCCTGCTCTTTTGTTTTTTTTGCCTCCTACTATCAGTTTGCTCTTGTGTGTCTGTATGTTGTGTCTCACTTTCAGGAGACGACGCTGCGGTTCTTCAGAGGAGACTCGACGAGCTCAAGACACAGTATTCCGAAATAAGCAGGACGAGCCTCAAGGCTTCAAACACTCTGCAGAAAGCCCTGTCTCTGGCCACCAAGCTCGCCGATGGCCGCACGGAGCTGGAGGTCTGGATGGAGACGGTGCAGGTGCGACTGAAGGAGGCTGAGGAACAGACTGTGGATGGAGAGCAGCTGAGGCATCTGCAGCGGAGGCAGAACGCAAGTAGAACGGTCAAGTAGAATCCCAAGCCAGTATCCACTCCCTCCAGGATTTTGTGATCGCTCCAATTCATGCAAATTCATGGTTCTAATATTTGCATAAATATGGGTGACCTGAAATCTGGGACGTGTCAAGTCCCTTGATTTTAAACTGCATCGTTGTTGAGTCAGTTGGGTCTAATGTTTGCAATCTTTGTCTCTTCAAATGATAGTCCTGGTGTCATGTGAGGGTTAATGGAACGACAGTGAACTTAACTCATGTTGAGCCCTGAGCTGGACCAAGAGGAAGTGGTACACACAAATGCCAACTTCAGTGAGGAAAATGTATTAAGAGAAAACAAAAAGTAAAAAGAACAAATTTTCGCAGGAGGAACATGTACAACGACCGTTAACTAGAGCGTGAGCTTGCACAGAGCAACCAATCAAGCGCCCTAACCTAAAACATTGACTTTTTCCCGCCAAAACAGATTAGGCTAAACCAAATTGCTTGATCTTGAAGGGGAACAAGAATATAAGAATTGACCTTAGATCCTTTTCATTAACATATACGAAGAGCAAAATGAACCTAAATCTAAGCAAATCTGAAATTAGTTTGAATGAGGCAAAACCTACACACAACACATGTATCTTCAGGAACAACAAGAAAATGAAAGCCACCATCACCCACTACCCCAAAATGGAACCAGCCCAAACCTTTAAATGGCTGATAGAACAGCCACGCCTTTCTTTTACCAGTTCTTCGCTGGGTTCCTAACATTTTTTTCTTTATTGTTTCTTTAGTAACAAAATCAATACAGGTGAACGCATTGAACTGTATTCTGTGATGGCCCAGAGTCCATTTTGACAAAGCTTTTTAATTTAGTTTTAGTCATAGTCTTTTGACTAGACCAGCCTTCCTCCACAAGCTCGGATTATGATTGGACGTCGTCACGAAAGGCATTTTTGTCTGGTTTTTAATCATTGACGGAAGTGTCAATAAATTGTAGATTTGTCCCTAAGTGTGAATTTTTAATAAAGTTCTCGTTTCTTTTCTTAATCAGGGAAAAAGTGTTGTGACGAAGACTATGACGATAATTTGTCATCGCCGACAGATTTTTTTGCAGCTGATAAATCACTACATTGACTCAAACTCTTGTCAAATCTAGGCCTTAATGGAGGAGGTGAAGAACCAGAAGCCGCTGGTGGAGTCCCTGAAGCAGGTGAGCAGCGCCCTGATGGATCTGGTTCCGTGGAAGGCGAGAGAAGGTTTGGACAAGCTGGTCAGTGGAGACCTGGAACGCTACAGGTGGGCCAGTGAAGCTGTCACCCAGCGGGCACAGCAGACGGATGCTGCCATTTGGAAATTTCAGCAGGTACTTAGTAAGTTCCCCACCTCGACTCCGGAAGAGCCTGACTGATTCTCTGTATGTGCAGTTTGAAAAAGCAGCTTCCAGTGAACTAGCCTGGCTGACCGAGGCTGAGAAGAAGCTCTCATCGCTCTGTGAAGTCTCCCTTGATCTCCAGCAAGCTTCTGCTCAGCTACAGGCTCAGAAGGTCTCACGTGATTCTGGTGATGGTCTCTCTGTGAAGTCCCAAATTGATTGACGTTCCATGTTTGCCTTCAGGCTTTTTCTTTGGAAGTAATGAGGCATAAAGACGCTGTTGATGACATTGTGAAGACTGGAGAAGCCTTTATGAACAACAGAGATGAGGTAGAGACGTCTGTCTCTGGACTGCTTTATTGGACACGTTGGTGATTTCTTTCTGGAACGATTCAGGTGAAACTTTGTCTGCTGGTGGAAAAATCAGCGGCAGTTGGTGAGTTGAACTCCGAGCGATGTCTGCACCTGGACAAGAGCCATTCTCTGGTCGGTCGGTTCTGGGAGACGCATGACGATCTCTGGCAGTGGCTGCTGGAGTCAGGAGCATCCTTTGCTCGTCTGTCCCAGCCGGCGCTTGAGTTTGAGATGCTTCAGGAACAGCAGGAGAACCTGAGAGTAAGATTTAACTATAATGTTATAATACAACATGACCTTTAACCAAGAACTTCCTGTCCAGCAAATGCGAGAACAGATCGCTGAGCACAAGCCCCATGTCGGCAAGATGAATAAAATTGCACTTGGGCTGGTGGAGCTGAGCCCGACAGAAGCTCCTGTGATCAGAGAGAAGGTCCAGGCCGTGGAACAGCTCTATTCACAGCTCAGAGCTGATGTCAATCGCCAAGCTTCTGCTCTGGAGGAAGCCATCTCCAAATACTCACAGGTTTGCTTCTCACATTCCTGTTGACTCTGCTAGCATTCGTCTTAATACTTTATGGACCAGTTTTTAGAATGTGATGTCACAAACATGATGAGAAACACATACTGTAGTGCCGGTGAACTCAGTAGGCGTCTCCGGTCCGAATCCGGACTCAGACGCGGTTTATTTTGGACCGACACCAAAACCAACATGCTACTATTTTTGTAACAAATTACCACATTTACGTGAATATAAGCACCGCTTTTTTTGAATTTTTGAACGCCTTGTGTGCTTATAATCGCCCATTTCAAATATGCACGTAAATGTTCGCCCATTGTTCCGTATTTCAAGTCAGGAGCAATCACAAATAAACAGAAACACATCATCCTTATGCCGCGGCACGCGTGTGCGTCTTTAAATAATGCAAATGGCAGACATGCATAAAGATTTTAAATTTTATTGGCTCAATAACAGAAATAAACAAACATTAGACACGCCGCGACACTTAACAGGGACAAAATTACACTAGAAGAAGTAAGATTGAACAAAAAACAATAATTAATATTACAACAAACAGAAAAGACAAACCACGACCGGTTAGCTTAGCTTAGCGCTTACAAACAGGTCCAATGTGTAATCGCAGAAAGAGTCAAAACAGTCCAAAATGAAGAACACGAGCAAGAAGTAAAAAATCCAAGGAACAGACACAATCAAAACTCTCGGTCTGCTAAACCGGGGATAATAACCGACTTTTTATTATCTACCATTCAAGTACAACGACATCAAAATGATACGAGTCACAAGTTAGGGTTATTAAATAAAGAAATATTGTATGTTTAGGTGCATTTCATTTTCTGTAATATTAGTAATATTAGGAGAATATTAACGTAATTGAACCAGAAATCTAAAAAAACAAAAAATGTTGTGCCTGAAAAATCAGGGGGTGTGCTTATATTTGCAGTAAATACGGTAGTTTTCAACGGAGCGCGCAATTGTGGCTCCGCAATCTACGTATACTGTATATTTTTGAGGCTTGTACTCATTTTGAACAAAATTCCCCTCAAAACACCAAGGAGTGTATCAGTCAAGTGGTGACTGCTCGATTTGAAGGGGCTCAAAAGGATGAAGAAATTCCAGAAAACAAACCAAATACCATGTTACCTGATACCAAATACCTGCAAGACTGCAAAACTGAAGTGTTCACAAATGATTTGCTTGAACAACTTAGCTCTGATATATATAAAAAAAAAAGCCAAATTTATTTCATTGCTTATGGATGGTTCACAGTTCATAACTCATGGTCCTTGTCAGAGTTTTGGGTCTTACAACCCTCCATGGCCACACAAGGATATGAGAGATAGAGAGAGATATAGAGCGCAACGAATTACACTAAAATACACTAAAATGTACGCCATATTTTTGTGTAAAGATCTAAAGTTATGAGGATTTTTGTTGTTGGAATTCCCTGGAATTTGACCGTTTCTATTCTGGACTGAACGGGAATTTGGCAAGTGGACCTTTCGAGTTTATATTTGAGTCTCCCTGCGTAAGTGTAAGATGTGCCTTAGATAGACCACCGGAAGCCAGCAGATGTTCCTTCAGCATCCCAGTGAGAGCGGCAGATATCTGCGGGACAGTTTTTGAAATGGACAGGAATGTCTAAATGATGCCAACCATTTGTGAGCCGCCCTACACCTTCCCCTGAACCGCGGTGGATATTACTGCATAAGATAAAAAACAGCCAACATTACAAAAAGTCCACAACTAGTGTCCCATCACATCCAAACATCACACCTGTGGCTGTGCTGTCTGTGGTCCTGCAGCATTTGTGTTAACTGTCCCTGGTCCTGAAATGGCCAGGTGTCTCACACAACTCATTATTTATCATAACTTAATTGCAGTAGCGTAGAAAACCTATATTTGCTTGTTGCTCTAACATAAATCTATTTTTTACATTTTGTCAGCTTATGAAAACACAAAACTGTGGAAACACTGCCACGGCTACAGTAGTCAAAAGGTCTTGTGGAAAATGTAGCTTTTGGTCAACACACGCTCTTAATTTATTTTTTGGTATTTATTTTTACACTCAAAACTTTGAAGCTCTCACAGGCCACATAAAATGACATAGCGGGCCACATCTGGACTTGAGTTTGACACATGTGCTCTACAGAGTGAATCCATGGATGCCTTTTGCCCTTGCCCCTCTCTTGTGGACTATTTTCAGGATGTTTCAGGACTATTTTCAGAATTTTCAGGATCTTCCCCAAGCATCTCGATAGCTCTGTCCCAAGTTCCGTCTCAACCCACAAAATTGACCCTTTTACACACAATTGGGATTTGTTCTTGTGCTTGTGCATTGAAATGGCCTCTTATAAGTGTCCTTCACAAGAGCATCCCATGCTGGTGGATCCTGGTATGAATCAACCTTCTTGTCTCTGTGTCTTCCACAGTTCCACACCAAGATCGGTCCGATGCTGGAGACTCTGGAGCTCATCGTGGAGCGCCTGCACAGGCCTCTGTCCATTTCTGGGGAGGTGGAGAAGATCCAGGAGCAGATTTGTGACAACAGAGCCGTGACCGTGAACCTGGACAGGCTCCAGCCGTCATATGAGACCCTGAAGCAGCGTGGAGAGGAAATCATTGCTTGTTCTGAAGGACCAGATCCAGCAGCTAAAGGTTCTTCATGTGCATCACACTGCCCGGCCTTTTATTATTGTCTTTATCCAACAACTTCACCAGACTCCAGAATTCCTGGTGTTTTCAGAGTTCTTTGTGTTCTGTGGTCCTTGTCATTAGTTTGTGTGTTTGTTGATCAGGTATTTTGTGGTTAATCTAACGGTCTTTTCATTAAAGTCGTTCAAGACAAGCTGGACCAGATGCTGGTTCAGTGGAGAGACATCCAGGCTCTCCTGGAGGAAAGAGAGGCCAGACTCCTAGACGTCTTGGACGTAGCCGACAAGTACTGGTGCGACCTCTGCTCGGTCTCTTCTGCCATCGTGGCTCTACAGGACCGTGTGAAAGCTCTGGAGGAACCTGGTGTGGACCCGTCAGTGGTCAAGCAGCAGCAGGAATCTTTGGAGGTTTGCACTCGTTCCAACTACTCTGGGTTTTGATGTGATCGGCACAATTTAACATCATTGATGTGATGAGCAAATATCTCCTTTCACATCTTTGTTCCTCAGGACTTTCGGGAAGAGCTCACTGGGCTGCAAGAGGAGCTTAACGTGGTTAGGAACTTGGGAGCTGAGCTCCTGACAGCCTGTGGAGATCCTGACAAAGTAGTCATAAAGAAAAGTATGGAGGAGGTAATGATCCCAGAACGATCAGCTAACTCAAGTACTGACCTTTTATCCTCAATGGCATAAATCGCAATGTCATTGATTTAAAAAATGTATATAATATATATATATATATATATATATATAAATATATATGATATATATTATATATATATATATATATATATATATATATATATTTTTTTTTTTTTTTTTTTTTTTTTGTGCTGTCGAAGTTAAGTGTTAACGCATGCAATTAATTTAGATTTTTTTTTTTTTTATTCATTTGAAGAGAAGGCAAAAAAAAAAATTGCTACTTAAAACAAAGTCTACCGATTTATTCCACAGTATTTAAATGAGTGTTCATTGAGTGTTGAGTTAACAATAATTTACATTTTACACCTGTATTTAATTGTGCACATGATTAAGGTGAAAATCTAGTCTCTTTTTCTCTACATTAAAAAATATGTTTTATTTTGTTTTATTGCTTGTTTTTAGTGTTTTATAATGTTCTGTAAAGCACTTTGAATTGCCACGTGTACGAATTGTTCTTTATAAATAAACCTGCCTTGTCTCTACAAGAACAATCACAGTAAAATTATGCTATGAAAAACTTGAAAAACTTTGAATGTGAAGTCGGTTGTTTTTTTTTAATACCCAACATCAATGCCCAAAGTTTATGAAAAATTGGTACGGAGCCTGCGGATCCATATAAAATAAACAGAAACGAAGCTTGTTATTTTACTTTCATGGAATGATATTTCGAAATAGTCTTTAGCAAATTGTTTAATTTCAAGTTCAAGTTCTGAGCATTTGTAAGGCGCTTTTCACGCTTTTAACTGTCTCAAAGCACACGTGTGAATATGTAAGAGAACAATTTTTCTGCTTTTGTGTTTTTTTTTATCTTTTGTATTTTTTTATTCATATTTTATCTGTATATTATTTTTTTGTTTTTTTTTTATCACTTGTATTTTATTCATATTTTATCGCACTCTCTTTATTGTATTTTATTGCTTTTGTATTCTTGTATTTTATTGCTTTTGTGTTTTATTTTTTATCCCCTATCTTAACCCCCCCTCCCCCCCAAAAAATACATTTCACTTCACGTTGTTGAAAAATAATTGTGAATGTGACAAATAAAATTTGAATTTGATTTGATTTGAATTTGAAAGAAAAGCATTTGGAACACATGATATGCAGATCCAGCAATAAAACTAAATAACAATAACACACTAAACAGCATCAACTTTACCATTCCAAAGGACTGTTGGTTATTCGAGCGTTCTGTGCTCAGTGTGTTCCTGCTGGGATCAGCTCAGGTTCTTCTGTGTCTGCTCTGCAGGTGAAGGCAGCTTGGGAAGGTCTGAATAAAACATGGACGGAGAGAGTGGAGATGTTGGAAGACGCCATGCAGGCCGCCGTGCAGTTTGAGGATAGTCTTCAGGTGAGACGCGCAGGTTTTTCGTAGCTCGTAGTTTCCTGACACAAGTTGGTTAAAAGGCTTTTGTTTGAAATGATCTTGCCTGGAAAATGTCTTATTTTAGATTATTTTGAGTCTCTCCCTCTACGGAATTAGCTTAATAATTGCATATTTTTTTATATAACTTTGTTTTATTGACCGAATTAATTGCGTCAAGTCTGTCATTGTTGCATCTAGAGGTTTTCATTAAGAGAGGTAAAAACACATTTAAGAGTGGATTCTTTTTTATTATCTGTACTATACGTAACACAGAACGGCCTGATCTTCAAAAAGTTTGTTTTATCCAATACCGTATTTATGCATTTATAGGCACACTTCTTTCTATTAAAAACATTTGGGGGTTCTTAAATGCTCACATTTCAAATATGCACATTTATTTTTGAATATTTTTATTCAGGAGCTCGAATAAATGGAAATGCAGCGGTGCTCTTCTGCGTTGTGTCCTATTTTTTTTTTTAATAATGGTTTCTAATTTAAAATGCAACCAAATTTAAAAGAAATAAATAACAATTTTACTTGAATAGCAGAATTAGGAAACCAGCAGTGGCTAAAGAACACTGGAAGACATAAAAACAAATACATTAATTAATTAATTAATTAAACAGAGAGTTTGTCATGTTTTTGTAATTAATTACAAAAACATGACAAACTCTCTGTCTGAGATGGAACTAGTCCAAGCAGCGTGTAAACCAGAATACGCCCATGTATGGACATAGCAAGTGGAATTATAGCACCCCCTACTGGAGATATACTCTACTACAATTAAAAATAATATTTAACGTTCTGATTTTTTATCTATTATGCAAGTAAACGAGTCACAAGTTAGGTTTGCTAAAAGAAGTATTGCTAAGGAAAGTATTTCACCTTTCAACAAATCTAATAAAAATTATTTTACTTTCAACAAGAAAGTAATAAGGTGCTTATGTTCACACATTAATGGGATTTTTTTTTGTGTGTGTGTCTGAAAAACTCGGGCTTGTGTAAATATGGTGGTTGTATTGTAACAAACTTTGTGCTACTTAAAATAATTTGTTTTATTTATACTGATGTTATGTTATTAATTCATGTAATAGTTTTTCCCTTAATAACTCACATTGACAATAGTTTTACAGATAGTTACGTATGACATGTTGAGTTGGTATTTTATAAAGTGTTTATTCATCCTGGTGTTGTTTTCTAATCCTCTGTAGAACATGTTTGACGCTCTGGAGATTCTGGACGTCAAGCTGAACTCTCTGTCCTCTGTGGCCTCCGAACTAGAGACTGTCAAACAACAAATCGAGGAACTAAAGGTACAACTGTAGATTTATTTCACATAATAGAGATTCACATCATGAGTTGTAAACATATCAAATCAAGTTTTTGTCTTGTAGAAAGACAATGATATCTGACAGGAACCGACGCGTCTCAAAGAATCGAATATCAGTACCAGACAGTAAAGATTAAAAGAGAGTACCCAGAGAGTAAAAGTACAGATACTTACTGTAAAATTTACTCCATTACAAGTAACAAGTCACCCATTTCAAAAAGACGAGTCAGAGTAGCAAAGTGTCCCATTTTAAAAGAACTCAAGTATTCTACTTGCACTATTTGCATGTGAAAGCAAACTCTTTTCATGAGGTTTTGTTTTCTAATACAGGAACAAAATTGAACACCTCAATGTTTCAAAAATAGTAGAACAAAGTAGTTAAAAAGAACAAAAGTTAGTCTCCGTCACCTAAATGTGCAAAGAAACAAAAGTAGTGAAATAAAATTCAGATTAGTAAATTATATATATATTTATATTTTTTTTATTATTTATTTATTTATTTATTTTTTTTTTAAATCAGTAAAGCACATTCTTCCTCTTCTGAGTATTCACGGTCTAGTTTGAGTAGCTTGTCAAGTGATTAGGACGGTTTCTCTGTATTAGAATTGAACATAGAGATGCAGTGGTATTTCTTGGTAAACTACGTATAAATTCAATGAAAAGTACATCACAAACTCACAGCTAAATGTACATTTTGCAAAATGTATAATTTCTGTGATTCATTTATTCACACAAAGAAATAAGCTAAAATATACGTAGTCATGTTAACGTGCTTACACACACATGCTTCACATCGACCAAAACAATCACTTTAAATTGGCATTAATAGACATTAAATAGCGTTTCATCAAATATAAGGAGAATTGGTGAAAGCACTTGTTTTTGTTGACCGTGGTAAACTTCTACCTTCAGCTTCCTATAGATGGCGACATCTCCCATGAAATGAACCGCGGTATGAATAGATGCCGACTTATCGCGGACAATCACAATGTAACGAGTAATAGCAGGTGTCCGCTCAAGTGTAGTGGAGTGAAGAGTACAGATACTCAATCACTAATGTAGTGGAGTAGAGAGTAAAAGTTGCTTTTAATTTTGATACTCGGTACAAGGTAGCAAAAAACATACCTAAGTACAGTAACAAAGTATATTTTCAGTCTAAGTACTCAAGTCTAAGTCCAAGTACTCAAGTACTTTACGTCCTCAGACAATGACTTCAATACACACAGTCTGTGACTGGGAGAAGCGTTGTAGTAATAATCTGAGCTTTAGCTTGTCTGTTTGTGTGCGTGAAGGAGTTTAAAAAGGAGGCTTATCATCTCCTGATGGAGATGGAGCGGCTGAGGAGTCAAGCTGGGATTCTCCTGAAGAAGGAAGTGACGGAGTCTGATCGCCTCTTCATCCTCGATCCGCTGAGGGAAATCCAGTCCTTTTGGGACAGTCTGGACCAAAAGATGACCAGCAGACAGGTGGAAAAGCTTTTCCTAAAAATCAGTCAATCATCTGTAGAATTGATACCGTATTTACGTGAATATAATCGAATTTTCGACGCTCAAAAACTTGAGCTTAGAATTGCCAATTTCGAATATTCACATAAATTTAAGCGCCCATTTTTCCACATTACTATTATTGTAAAAAGTATTAAGTAATGGTTCCGGAGGCAGACGTGCTTATAAGCTTTTCATAGCTTTATTAAAGCTCTTATTATTTTATTAATAACAGGAATAAAGAAACGTTAGTCACGCCGCGACACTTAACAGAGACAAGATAACACTGGAAGAAGTAAGATTAAACTAAATACAATATTTTATATTACAACAAACCGAGACTAGAAACTACATTCAAGTAGCTTGGCGCTAACTGCAACAAACGGGTTCAATGTGTAATCACAGAAAGAGAACAGTCGAAAATGCAGAACACGGACGAGTAGTGAAACAATCCAAGGAACAGACGCAATCAAACAGACTGCTAAACAGGGGATAATAATCCTTTGCCAAGATTCTCTTCACACGACGTTGGATATACAGAGAGCTCGAAACGTTGTGAGATGAAGTTCTGATCACTAGAATTGACTTTTTTTTTTTCAATCTACTATTCAAGTAAAATGATATCGAAATGAGTCACAAGTTAGGTTTGTTGAGTAAAGAAAAAACAGTATTTTTAAGAGAAAGTTTCCGGAACTGAACCAGAAATGTAAAAAACAAAGCAGAAAAATGTTGGGGAATTTTTATTTTGTGCCTAAAAAATCAGGGGGGTGCTTATATTCGCTTAAATATGGTAATTCTATACGAAAAGTTGGTCTCAGAGAATAGTGGTGATATCTAACCCGCATGAACTATTTAGAAGTTCTAGTCTCAAAGCAAGGTGTGTGTTTGTAATCTCTTCCAGCACAAACTGGAGCGTGCGCTTCTGGCTCTCGGTCAGCACCAGCTGGCTTTGGATGAGCTTCTGGCCTGGCTGAGCCACACTGAAGACCTGCTGGGTGACCAGAGGAAGCCATGCTGCCATCCCAAAGCCATCGAGATTGAGCTGGCAAAGCACCATGTATTTCATCATGTTCTTATCATTTAGCTCTTCTATGGGAATCAGATTAGTGCCAAAATTATCCAGCGTAAATAAAAAGAGTCTCAGACTGTTTTGTTTGTTTCACTTTTTTTGCTTTTTGGACTTTTGGCACTAGTTTCACTTGATTGGCTGGTGAGAGTGTAATTGACAGCTGCTTGATCAGGAAGTGTGGGCGGGTTTAAAAGGCTTGAACATTCAAAATTGGAACATCTTAATTGTCGATTAGGCCGTGAGGACCTAAAACATAAGATAAATGCAAATCAGTGATCAGGAATTCAATAATGTGATGTACAATAATCTATCTGCATTTTTGAAAGAAACACAAAAATAAACTTTAACAATTTGCAGTAAAATGCAACATGGAATTATAAGAGATGTCAGAACAATAACAATAATGGTAATAATACGTTTTATTTATAAGGCACCTTTCGAGACCCTTAGTTTGGAGACATCAAACCAATTAAAAAGATTAATCAAATATCTACTATTTACAGACAATTTCATACAAAAAATAAACAAAAATCTCTACTATTATTTTGAAGTTTGACGTCTTGAAACCTAAAGACTTTTTTTAATTGAGTACATGTGCCAAAATAACACTTTATCCGTGGGCTGCCAATCACATTCTCACCAGCCAATCAGAGTAAGGGATGTGAAGCATGTGCCAAAATTCTAACCGCAAAAAAAATGAAACGCACAAAATGTCTGAAGCCAAAAAAAGTCTCTAACTAATATGTGAAGATTTAAAAAATGCGGGAAAAATAACTAAACAAGCAAAAATCTGAAGCATATTTGTCAGTTTTTTTTAAATTTACATCTCACAATTTTCTATAACCTTCACGAGAAGCTCTTTCGTCTCTCAACGTATGTCCAAACTCGCAGGTGTTGCAGAACGATGTTCTAGCTCACAGAAGCACCGTGGAGGCGATCAGCAAGGCCGGGAATGAGCTGAAGACGTGCGTGGACAGAGAAGAGCTCAGTGGTCTGCAGCACAAGCTGGAGAACCTTCAGCATCGCTGGGAGAGGATCCTCCAGAAGACAGAAGACAGACGGCAGCTGCTGAGAGACGCTCTTCAGGAGGTCAGGCCGGCACGCCAGAAGATCTAAATCCTTGTTGTGTAATGTTTTACAATGATGCTGTTTGCAATGCAGTAGTGTAACGTGTAGCCCAGGTTACTAAATTCAAATTTCAAATTTCAAATTCAAATTTTATTTGTCACATCCACAATTATTTTTCAACAACGTGCAGTGAAATGTATTTTGCAATCGTCCAGCATGTTAATATGGGGGAAGGGGGTGGGGCAACATTTTTTAAAAGGGGATAAAAAATAAAACGCAAAAGCAATAACAATACAAGAATACAAAGCAATAAAATACAATAAAAATAAAAGATGAAATATGAATTAAATACAAGTGATGAAAAAATACGGGGAGAGAAAATAAGGGAGAGAAATACGGCATAAGTATACAGATAGAATATGAATAAAAAATACAAAAGATAAAAAATACAAAAGCAGAAAAAGTGGCTCAAGTGATGAATATTTAAAGTGATGTAAACTGAAAAATTTAGCTCACAATAATTAAAAAAAAAACCCTCAACCTGGGAAGAGAAAGAAAACAGCAATGACAATGTCCTCTCCACTTTATGGCCTGAAAGCAGGACAGTATTGTGTATAATTGTGTATAAAACAGCACTGAAGTTTTCATAATCATGTTTTTCGCTTTATGTCTACCATACATTTAACACTTTACTATTTATCAGTGGTGTAAAGAGTACCAGACAACCATGCTTAAGAAAAAGTACAGATACGTACTGTATAAGTTACTCCAATACAAGTAAAAAGTCACCACTATAAAAAGTCAAAGTAGCAAAGTATCGATTTTTAAAAGAACTTGAGTATTTTACTCATACTGAATTAAGGCTAAAATAAAACAAATACATGTGGAAAAAAAACTCTATTCATGAGATTTTATTTAAACATTCATGAGATTTTATTTTTATTCTAAAACAGAAACGAAATGTAACACCTCCATGTTTGATGAAAATGGTAAAACAAATTTTTAAATAAAAGAACAAATAGTAAATAAAGAACAAAAAGCTTCCAGTATCTTCAGCAGACTACAGATGGCAAAATCGCCTCGTTCGCCCAAGAAATATACCGCGATAAAAATCGATTATGGTTCGTCTCGCTCAATCAAAATGTAACGAGTAACAGTAAGTGTCATTTCAAATGTAGTGGAGTGAAAAGTACTGCTACTCTATCAGAAATGCAGTGGAGTAGAGAGTAAAAGTTGCTTATATTTTTTGATGCTCAGTACAAGTACGAAGTAGCCAAAAACATACTTAAGTAACGAAGTACATTTACTCAAGTACCTTACACCTCTGCTATTTATAAACTATGTTGCTATTGGTAGCTTGGATAGGTCACAGTCATTAGGCTACATAACATCACCTTCTACTGGATGTGAAATAAAATGCAAATAGAAGGTCCGTTTTGTTGTTGTTTTGATGTTAACTGGTACTTCTGTGGTGACAGTAACATAAAAGTAATACAGAAGTAATGAAACATATTACAATTCCGAAACACTACTATTGTAATGTAACCCATTACTTTTTACAATAGTTACTTCTTCTTATTATTATTATTTTGTTGTTTCACGGCAGTTTGCATCTATTTATGTCGGATTATCGGCCTCTTGTGTTCTCAAGTAATGTGGAATATATTACAACTTGGAAGTAACGTGCACAACACTGGTAGCTAAATCACTATAATGAGCTTAGCAACCCAAATCCACCGAACAAATATCTTCTACTAGTGAACTTTCTCTGGTTGACTGTATTTTGGTTGAATTGGTTGGTTGGTTGAAATCCAAGAAGAATAATCAATAATTATCCAAAAGCTGAAAAAGTTTGAAACCCACAAATACCGCTTTCAGCTGTATGTTCTTGTAATGTTCACAATAATTCATAGTTGTCGACTAAACTGTTCAGATTGAAAATGAAAATTCAGCAATAGAAAACGAGAATGTTTCCGTCTCCTCCGAATCCAGCTGTCACTTCAAGCAGCAGTGTCTTATCATGTCTGACCCAACACACAGGCTTTACAGTAAAGGACAAGCGTCTTGTGCTGTTATCTTCAGGCTCAGGGCTTTCACGGTGAGATTGAGGCGATGCAGAACTGGCTGAAAGACACAGAGCGTCGTCTGCCATCGTCTGTCGGAGGTTTACCCGACACCGTCCTCCAGCAGCTCAACACACACCTGGTGGGTTTACAGATCTGGCTTTACATCTGTCTAGCATCTGTCCAGTTTGTGCTGTCTAGCAATTGTTGGGTCTAAAACCCTTTAAAAACCGATTCTTTGTCGAAAACGAATGTACAGTACTCTAATAAAAAATAAAACACACGACACGATGATTGTTTAATTTCAAAATCTCAGAGGAAGTTTTCTTCAGAACTCTCGAGCATCTGTCTCTGCTCCCCTGTTTATAATCTTTATTCAGAAGAGAAAAGATCGTAGACGCAACAACGATTACGCCCAAGTCAAGAAATGTGTAGGAATCTGTTGCAGATGGGAAGAACATCCCCATATATAGTCGTTTAGAGTGTGAAGAAGAGTCTCAGAATGCCGTATCAGGACATGACATAGTTAGGAGCAAAGAGACAGTTACGGGAAGTTTGCGAGACTTTTGCTTGCTTCAAGGTTTTAGTACTGTTCAAATCTGATTTGAGCAGTAAGCACACACACTTATAAAATGTCAACTTAACCTTTTTCATCTGCAATTCAAGCTTTCAAACGTTTTACGCATTTTAAAACGTGTTTCTTTGTAGAAAGTATCTTTGTAGAAAACTATTCAACACACATAAATGCATTTTTCAGGTCCTGTGCTGTGCTTTAGAGGCAAAAGAAGAGTCATTCAAGAAAGTTCTTCAGAGAGGGCAGCAGGTCTTGGCCATGAGCAACGAGAGTCCAGACGGCACCACTGCATTAAGCCTACGGAATTTGCAGGAGTCGTGGCAGTTTGTTCAAGTCAAAGTATCCGAAAGGAGGGTGAGAACTAGCGGAAACCATCCATTTACGTCCTCTTTCATGACATCAGCTTGCGACGAGGTTTCAAGTCCAAAAAATAGAATATGCTGCGTCTACAACATAACATGGCAAAATCTCTGTCTGCAAGAAAGAAATTCCGGACAACCGGAGTGTGCCCATATTTGGACTAAGAAAGTGGTTTATTGAATTGAATTGAAAGTTCTTTAAACGTTTTAAGTCAAAACATTTTTGTTATTTCAAGTCCATAAACTAGAATACGCTGCTTCTAGAACTAGAACTCTTGGTCTGCAAGGAAAAATTCTGGGAAACCGGAATATGCCCATATTTGGACTAAGCAAGTGGTTTACTACTCAGAATCAACTTTAATGACCAAGTTTGTACATGACGACTAGGAATTAGATGTGGTCTGACTCCGTCTTTTGTTTCTTCTTATTCCTAAAATACAAGGGAAAAATCCTCAACAAAAATAGAAAAAAAGGAATGCACAAAAATGCTACATATTAAAATAAAAAACAGCGATTCATATTTTGCTATGAAACATAAATTGAAAATTGCACAAATATTGTGCCATTCTTGCAGGCATGTTGGTATTGCACGTGGTTTAAGTTGCACATAAGTTGAATAAATTGAGTGAACACATTGATATACTCTACAACATTTAGAAATAATTTTAACGTTACTGTTTTTGATCTATTAATCAAGCAAAAGACAAGTTAGGTTCGTTAAAAGTAGTTAAAAAAAAGTGTCGTCAAAATAAGTTTTAGCCAGAAGTTTTGGTTTCTGGAAGGACAGAACAACATAAAAGTCACGAGGTGCTTATATTCGCCTATTATTCAAATTTTTGCTTCGTGCCTGAAAAAAAAAAAGGGCGATGCCTATATTGTCGTAAATACAAGTCCCAAAGTCATCTTATATTCTCCATCTACAGACAACCAGCATTCAAATAGTCTTTACCTGATGTTCTTTAGCTGTGATCAGGATAGTAGAAATCAAGAACCAATGGAAAGTGTCTTTTGTGGCGCAGGTGAAGCTGGAGGAAGCTCAAGCAGTGACCACTGACTTCCAGAACTCACTGCTGACCTTCATCACCTGGCTGACCGAAGCTGAGCTGACCCTCACCACGGCTTCTCCTGTATCACTTCTCCTAGAAACCGCCACCTTCCAGAGAGATGAACACAGGGCAAGTGCTTTCTCATTCTCTACCACAGCTCTGATGTTCTTCAGCATTCTAATGGTTTGTTCTTTCTCTAGGCATTTGAGACTGAGATGAATTTGCAGAGAAAACACCTGGTCGAGCTGGATAAGACAGGAAGTCAGCTGCAGTACTTCAGTGAGAAGCAGGATGCAGTGATGATCAAGAACCTTCTACTCGACGTTCAGGAACGGTGGGAGCAGCTGGTTCAGCAGTCATCGCTGAGAGGAAACCTTCTGGAAGATGCTCGGAAGTCTGCTAAACTTGTGAGAAATTAATCTCATTTCAGTTTAATTTTGTTTAATTTATGAAGTGCTCTTTCCTGTCTCTTCTGGCATTGTAATGATGGCTACAGGGCTGACTGAACAACTTTTTCTCTCCTGGATGGTCTTGAACTGATTCTATTCCTTTCAGGAATGTAGAATGACTCCAAATCTTCCCTATGGTCAATCATCTCATACCAGACTCTCCACTTAACACCAATCTTCCTTCTAGCTGAAGGCTATCTAAACTATCTGAAGTGGAGAAGAAGGTCCCAGAAGACCATTAGAGTAATGTAAAGCTGTATTTGTGATTTTTTTTTTTTTTTTTTTTTTTTTTTTTTTTTTTTTTACGCCTCCTAGGAAGCTGAATATAGAAGAACATGATTGAGCCAAGCACCGAGCCTTGTGGAACTCCATTTTTGACTTGATATGAGGGACATTCCATAGACATGAACAAAATGGAAGTGGTCAGATGGATACGACCTCCACCATTCTATTGCTTGTCCAGAAATCCCAAAGTCGCTTTTAATTCTTTCATTTAAAATATTGTGCTCTGTAGTGTGAAATGCATTCATAACAAAACGTTCCACATGTCAGATCCTTGTCAAGAGTTTCACACCTTCTTTTGTATTCACACTTTGTTCTTTTGATCTTTTGTATTGCAGATTGTAGAACTAAAATGAAGTGCTACAGTATTGAAACTCTTGTGTGCTTTTCTTTTTCAAGTTTTATGACACCTGGAGCAAACTGTTGCAGTGTCTAGATGAGGCCGAGAAAGAACTGGACTCTGAACTGGAAATTACAAACGATCCAGAGAAGGTCAAAATGCAGTTGGTCCGACACAAGGTGAGGCATGTTTAGTTGTCCTTTAGATCATCCTGAAGCAACTGGCACTCGTGACGGTCTGTAGCAGCTTTTCATGTTTGAGCTCCAATGAAGGTGAAAATATTTAAAGAAAATAACGGAGACGGCGGATATTAAATCAAAGTGTTGTGGGCAACTCTGCTACTTTCACAGTTGACCACGCCTACGTCAGTGTTAATTTTGTCTATTATTAAAAATATTTCCGACTTTCTAATATTTCCATTCTATTCTAAAATATTTGCATCTTTGTTCATGACACTTTTTCCCTCGCTTTTCCGAAAACGAACCGAAAACTATATAAAAACTCCTGCTCAGGGACAAAACGTTAACTAAATATATTGACACTTTCGTCAATCAGAATCAGGAACTTTATTGGCCAAGTTGCGATGACAAGGAATTGGGTTTGGACTGACTCCGTCTTTTTCCCTCTTTTGGAAATAAAAACATAAATATATAAATAAAATAAAAGAAACAAGGAAAAGGAAAAAAACAATGGCATGAATTATAGGAAACATAAATATCAATTTTGTTTAGTCTCAACGAAAAAACCTAAACAAAAATGTCTTTTGTGATGACATCCAATCATAATCCGAGCTTGTGAAGAAAGGCGGGTGCCTACGAGAACCAATCAGGACTATAGCTTCTTCTAAAACGTCTACTCCCGGCAGGAAAAAGCAGTCAGATATATGAATATTCAATTCACATTCAACGCGACCTGAAAAACTGTCTGTATGGCGCGTATGGAGCAACTGTACGGGCACAAATACAACACGCCTGAAGCGCCATCTGCTGATGAAACCTTTTTTTTCTTTCACCATACAACCATTTGTTACTTATAAACGTGATAGTTTATTTTATTTTGCTGCATTTAATTTTCTCTTTGTTGAGGATTTATTTGGATTGAAAGAAAAGTTCATAAAAATAAGTTCAAGAAAAATAAATGTTTTTCGAAATAAGTAAGATCTTTGTTTATATTTTATATGTTCATAGTTAACTACATATTCTGATTTTTTACACATAGCTTAAATATTTTTTAGACATACTTTATGACATACTTTATGACATACTTCATGTCATACTTTATACATACTTTTTTTTTTAGACATACATTTTTAACGTACTTTAGTAAACATTTAGAATATATAGCACCTATATATATGTTGTGGTATTTAGTCGACTAAATTTAGGCTAAAACAAAATCAAATTTAAAGGACTGAAGCAAAACTGAGTTTTAGTCAAAAGACTATGAATAAAACTAAATGAAACATCTTTCAAAATTAACACGGGTCTACTTCAGGTTGCCCATCTGCTTTTGTCACACTTAGAGTGTTGGCAGATTTTTACCAGTACAAATGTACACAAATTAAAGCACCTCACAAATATAAGCTATAAAATAATTATATTAATATATTATAAGCATGATGTTTCACAAAGAACAAATTATCATTATTGACAAAAATAAGCACCTATTTACTTTCTTGGTGTTCTGACTTTCCAGAAACCTAAAAGTTCTTTGACTAAATATCTAATACTAACTTGTGACTTGTCCCCATATTTCACTTTGTAATTGTACGTTATTATTTCTAAGTCTAGTATATCTGCATTAGGGTGTGCTATGATATTTGAAATATTCAAATACAGTGATACTTCTCTATATGATTCATTGGTGCCGACAGAGGTTTTATAAGTTTTATTTGTAAAATGTGCCGCATTTTGCGTCCGATAATCCGTTCCAAGCAGTCCTAAGTTTGGACAAAATTTTTTTATAAAATGATGAAATATTGTAATAACTGTAAAAAAAAACCCAACATGTTAAATCCACCATCTGCAAAATAGCAAAATTGTGCTTTTCTCCACCAATGGTTGTCACAGTTTCACAAAAAAAACGTGCCACAAAAATTCTGAGATTTCGGTCCCGGAAGTACGAACTCTGTAAACGTGTCACTTCTGTAAAAGTGTTTTTTTTTGTTTTGTTTATTGACATTCGTAAAGAATGAAAATGCGTCTTACACGTCTGGAATCTAGCTTGTTTCACTCAAGATCTCCCTGTAAATTAGTGGTAAGAAAAAAAACATGCTTAGCATTCTTGTCGCTACAACCTTTGGCCTAATGTATAGTGAAATAATTCCGTGAACAGACGATATTTTCAAACAACGTCCTTCGTAAAAGGACATTTTTGTTAAAAGAGTCATTCGTAAGTGCAGGTGCCACCGTAAAAGCACCACATCGAGTTTTTTGAGCTTCTGAAATTGGAAAAGAGGAGCTTATCTTTGCGGAAATATGGTATTTTGCTTTGGCCTATGTGCATTTGGTTAACTTTGGGAATTGTGTTTGGCAAAAAACTCACTGTGGGAGGACGATTTAAAAAGACATGCATAATAACACAAACGTATAACCATTTAAGGAGTTCCAGAAGGTTCTGGGAAGCAGAATCTCCATGTATGACAGCACCAGACGCGCAGGCCGCAATTTGAGAGACGAAACCAAACTAGTAGAAGACAAGCAGAAGCTGGAAGACATGCTGAGTGAACTCCGAGACCGGTGGGACACAGTCTGTGGGAAGTCTGTGGAGAGGTGATACAAACGACCATGATCACTAGAGGAAATGTTCTTGCTTCCCACTAGGGATTCTTAACTTATTCTCCGTTGAGTTTGTACAGACTTGGACTGTTTGATCTTTCAGGCAGAACAAGCTGGAGGAAGCTCTGCTGTTCTCAGGTCAGTTCACAGAAGCTCTGCAGGTTCTCCTGGACTGGCTCTTCATGGTAGAAACTCGCTTGGCTGAAGATCAGTTTGTGCACGGAGACATAGACCTGGTTCTGAATCTCATCGACAGTCACAAGGTATTCAAACGTTCTTCTGGCTGCATTCATTAGTGTATCAGGTTGGCTGTTTAGCTGCTTTGATGCTCTCTAAATCAATTTCCCCACAATGAACGACACTTTAACACTCCTATTATGTCCGTTTCAGAGGAACATCAATCATTTTTGTGGTTCAGTTTTTTCAGTATGTTGCGTTTTTTTTTTTTTTTTTTNTTTTTTTTTTTTTTTTTTTGTCCAGTATGTCAGAAACCAAGAAGTTCCCCAAAACAAAACAAAGCAATCTTTCTAACTCTTTTTAGCTTCCATTTTGTCTTCCAAGGGTCAAATTGACCCAAACATTATCTTTGAAACAAAAACATGTAGCAGGCTTTAGAAATAAGTAAACTGAATCATTTTTCTTTATATGTAGATTACACTAACTAAGACAAGCAGAAGTACTTTTAAGTATTTTTTAAACATTTTTAAACTTTGAAAATGGGTCAATTGGACCCGAACATAATCTTTGTCATATATGCATTTTTTATATGATGATTACATCAAGAAAGCCAAGAAGGAGATGTTTCAATGTGAAAAAATACTTTTAAGTATTTTTTAAATATTATTAAACTTTGAAATTGGGTTGTAAGGTCGAAAAGGCCTCGGTTCTTCCCAGTGAATGGACTTTTCTTGACGAGCCGCTTAAACACACAACAATTTGTTCTTGTTCCAATCTTCTTGTAATGTTAGCATTTCCCGTTGCTAAGCTAAGACGCTAAGCTAAGGAGCCAGAGAAGACTGCTTGACTCTCTCTGACAGAAAACTAGCTGTCTGTGAGTCTGTGTCTCGCTGTGAGAGCATCTCACACTACATGCGTGTTTGGTCATTTACAGAACAAAGAAACAAATGAACACAGTCCAGAAAAGCATTGCCAGTTGCTAAGCTAAGGTAAGCTAAGCTAAGGAGCTCGAGAAGCTTTTTTTCTTAGCTGCTTCTCCTACATCTTCCCAGTCCCAACTTTCGTAAAAGTCACTGAATCAATCTGATCACATTCTACATCACCATCAAAGACGATGAGAACAGCTCTACACCACAGGCAGAGAACATTCAACACTTGGAAAACGAATCATGGAGTGAAATGAAATGTCAATCCAACAAATCATAACTCTAACGTGCGCTAAATCTGACAAATGTCCTGTAGGTTTTCCAGAAGGAGTTGAGCAAACGGACGGGGAACCTTCGAGCTCTGAAGCTCAGGGCGCGTGAGATGATCGAGAGCAGCCATGTCGACTCCTCTTGGGTCACAGTGCAGATAGAGGAGCTGAACACACACTGGGAGACGGTCTGCTCACTGTCCCTATCCAAACAGACTCGTCTGGAAGATGCTCTCTTTCAGGTACTGAGTTACTGGTTCACTGTAGTGGAGTGCTGACACAAGTAATCACATTCATTACTCAAGTAGAAGTTTGGATGTATGGATGACATTTGCTTCTACAGACGCACAACATCACGTAATCTGACCTTTTTAACCTAATTATCATTGCACCTTTTGCACAATACACTGTACTTATGGCATGTATATACTGTACTAATCGCATGTATATACTTTTGTTTTATGTTCTTACCACTGGCACTCAATGCATGTACGGCAAAGAATTTCATTGTGCACACATGACAATAAAACGCTTGGACTTGACTTGAGACACTAGAGGTAAAAAGGAAGTAAAAGTATCAACTCAATCTTTTTACTCAAGTTAAAGTACTGGTTTGATAGAACAAGAAGAAGAAAAAAACTTTTATTTGTCCCAACAATGAGAAATGTACATTTTGCAGCAGCCACAATGGTAGACAATAAGTAAAGATAAAGAATATGAATGGAAACAATTTTGCACATTGTTGATATATGAACTAGAATGCGAAATGCATTCTAAAAAAAAATTGCACATATTGTTGGTATGAATTTTTTTTACCTGTTTGATCATTTGTACTACCCTTTACTACCAGTTGAAATGATAATATTTGCAATAATGTACTGAATTTGTGAGCTGTCTCTCAAATTGAGTTGATTTGAGTTGAGTTGAGTTGAGTTGAGTTGAGCTGAATTGAAATGAAATGAAAAATCCCTTAATTGTCCCACTGCGGGGAAGTTGCATGTCACAATATCAGTCAAAAATATGTGTGTAAAAACATTTTATATGAAGAGTAAACAGGCAAATAAGCATGCATGATATTAACATAAACATAAATAACACCGCACACACTATAAAATAGTGTATAGTAGTGGTTAAAAAAAATCTCTCCAGTTTCATTGCAGTGTAATGCTGTAATGACAATAAAGGCATATCTGTCTGTCTGTCTGTCCATCCATCCATCCATCCATCTAAAGAGTAGAAAGAACATTTTAAGTTCTAGTTTATTTATAAAGTGCTTTTTTAAGTTATAAAAAGGGAAAATGTCAATTGTCCATCGTTGTTCAGACTATGGGCTATGACCCAACATTTATTTGCAAAAATGTGTGGAGTAGAAGTAAAAAGTAGGTGGGGGGAAATAATCACTCAAGTAAAGTGTAAATGAGCAAAACTTGAGTGAAGTATCCAATCACTGGTGTGATTTTCTGGTCTAATTCGTTTAATTTGAGATGGTATAATTAATTTTTAAAAGGAGGAATGCGGAGGTTATTTATAAAATGTAAATATAAAATGTAAAATCTCTCCAATTTTGTTTCAGTGTAATGACTATAAAGGAATATCTGTCTGTTCATCCATCCGTCCATCCATCAAGAGTTGAAAGTACCTTTATTTACATAAAAATGTAAGAAGTAGAAGTAAAAAGTAGGTGGGGGAAATGAGAATTACTCAAGTAAAGTATAAATAAGCCTGTCTGTCTGTCTGTCTGTCCGTCCATCCGTTCGTTCATCCATATATTGAGTAGAAAGTACATTTATTTGCATAACAATGTAAGGAGTAGAAGTAAAATGTAGGTGGGGGAAATAAGAATTACTCAAGTAAAGTAAAAATACGCCTGTCTGTCTGTCTGTCTGTCCATCCGTCCATTAATCCATCTAAAGAGTAGAAAGTACCAATAGTTGCATAAGAACGTAAGTAGTAGAAGTAAAAAGTAGGTAGGGGAAATGAGAATTACTCAAGTAAAGTATAAATAAGCCTGTCTGTCTGTCCATCCGTCCGTTCATCCATCTAAAGAGTAGAAAGTACATTTATTTGCATAACAATGTAAGGAGTAGAAGTAAAATGATGGTGGGGAAAAATAATTACTCAAGTTAAGTAAAAATAAAGACAAAATTCTACTTGAGTAAAGTACGACGTATTTTACTTGACACCTCTGCTGCTGTGTCTGGTGTGACTCAATCACTGGTGTAATTTCCCGGTCTAATCCGTTTCATTTGAGATGTTTCTCAGACACGGCAACCCAAATCAAAACCTTGGAACATTCACCTTGTACTACATCAGATGAATGTTCTTGACTTGCTTTACTGTTCTCAGGCGGATGAGTTTCACTCCAGCGTCCGTGCGTTACTGGAGTGGCTCGCACAGGCCGAACAGAACCTTCGCTTTACTGGCTCGCTGCCAGATGATGATGAACAAATGCTGCGTCTCATTCATCAGCATCAGGCAAGTTTTAGAGGCAACGCTTCCTTCAGCAAGAATGAAATAAAGGTGCTGGAAACAGTAATATCCCAGGAAAAAAAAGTATAAAATGAACATTTAAGAGTATAAATGTTTCAATTTCATGACCACTATTAGTCTACTAATAGTACTAAATAGTACTAATTTGTAACAATAATATACCTTGTTTGCTCAAATTTAAGCACCCTTTTTTGCAAAAAAAAAAAACGTATTAATTAACATATAATAATGGTAATTAACATATAAATACCGATTTTAAATGTACGTGAATTAACAAAATAAATGAATAGTGCATTAACGCGTTAACCTTGACAGCTCTACTATCTCTAATTTCTTTTCCCCGACTTATAAGCGGATCGACTTATAAGCGAGTAAATACGATATTTCAGACTCTATGAAATGCAACTTATGGGAGATTGAAGTGGTTTTTATTTTGATTTCGAATGGTTGTGACCTTGCTGTACGCAGGAGATTATGGACCAGCTGGAGGAGAAGAGACTGGACTTGACCAAAGCCACAAGCATGGGAGAAACCATCCTGTCCACCGGACACCCAGACGCTATCAGCTCCATGAAGAACTGGATCGCTGTCATTAACGCTCGCTTTCAAGAGGTTGGTCTGTTTCTATGGGTTCTCCTCAAACCGTTTTTGATGTTTTGTTGTGTCGAGTCAAACTAGTACGTTTGCTAGTTCCAGCATGTCTCAGAAAAGAAACCGCGGTGCCTTGATTTACCTGTCCATATGTTTGATTAGTTTAGTAATTACCGTATTTTTCACCATGTAAGACGCACCGGCATATAAGACGCATCCAATTTTAAAGGAGGACAATCTAGAAAAAAAAGATTCTGAACCATATACTGTAGTAAAATATTTTATATCAACTGTATAAACGTTAACAGCAGTTTAAGAACAACTGTTTGCCAAACATGTGACATGAACAGTCTTACTGACAGTTAGTAAACAGTGAGGGGTAGGGCTGGGGGCGGTATACCGGTATTGAGATGTGCCACGATATGGATTTTGCGATACCGTGATTATTCATGAATTCGATTTTTATATAAGTATATAAACACCTTAATACAGTATTACACATTAGTTGTAACTAACTACCAATGACGGCACGGACATTGCTAATGGAACACAGTTTGTACTTCACGCGCATACGCGTGCCGCTCCGTTTACTGCGCTGTGCCTTTAAGAGAGCGGCTGTTTTGGTTTTAAAGACGCGCAAGAAAATCTGCTTGTTTTATTTTTGTCAAAGTTCGTTTTTGTTTGGAAATAATGGTTTCATTCTGTGAGAAAGAAAGCGAGACAACGTATGTACGGTAATACCACGGTATTGCATACTAAAATGGCGGTGACCGCGCTCCGCGGACCTCTGCATTCGCCGTATAAGACGCACCAACTTTTCTCCCTCAGTTTTGGGAAAGAAAAAGTGCGTCTTATACGGCGAAAAATACGGTAATTCGTTTATTTAATTTAGAGGAGAACTTTCACAGTTGCCTCAACCGTGTTTTTAATTGTCTTTTACGGTTTACACTTCGTCTTTGAGTTCACATTTAAATTTTATTTGTCACTTACGCATTATTTTTCAGCATTGTGCAGTGAAATGTGTTTTTACAATTGTCCAGCATATACAGTAAACATAGTGGGGGGGGGGTGCAATAGAAATACAATAAAGATAAGCGATAAAAAGCAATAAATTACATTAAAAATCGAAATAAATATAAATGAATAAAATATAAAAGACAAAAATGCAATAAGAGAAGGATACAAAATACATGATAGAAAATGCTAGGTAAAATGTGAATAAAAGATAAAAGATAAGATACGTCAAAGACAAAATAACACAGGTAGAAGTAAGATTTAACTAAATACAGTCATTAATTTTACAACAAACAGAGAGTTAAAAATCCAACAGACACAATCAAAACGCTCGGTCTGATGCCCAGGGAACCACATTATTTTGCTACAATCATCTTTACACAGCGTCTGTTATAAAGAAGGCTGATTATGGTGACGAGCTGGTCTGCAAGTTTGCAATCTCTATTTTTTCTTTTTATTAATTTAAAGTAAAACGACATTGAAGTAATTTGAGTACAGTGATGCGAAGATAGCTTTTTAAAGAGAAAATTAACACAATTCAGCCAGAAATTAAAAATGTAAAAGAAAATATATTTAAAATGTTTTTTTTTTTTTGAGCCTGAAAAATCAGAGGGGTTGCTTATATTCGCAGGGTGCTCGTATCTCTGTAAATACGCTACGGTAGATTATATTTTTATATTATATCTATTACTAAAGTAAAACGACTTCAAAGTGTTACAAGTCACAAGTTAGGTTTTTAAAACAAAAAAGTTACAGGTGTGTGGTTTTAAAAGAAATTTCACTTAATTTAGCCAGACATATATAACGTTTTTACTCGTTTTTAATCGTGTGCTCTATGCTCTTTTAGCGCAAAGGCTCATGGGAACCAGTTAGAATAGATTATAGTTTAATTTTTTTAAGTAAAACAACATTGAAGTGATACGAGTCACAAGTTAGGCTTGTTAAATAAAAGAAAAATGGTATTTTAAAGAGAAAATGTAAACAAAAATTCTTATTCTTTTTTTTTTGTGCCTGTAAAATCAGGTGGGTGCTTATATTTGCGGCGTGCTTCTTTTCGCGTAAATACATTGTGTAAATATATATAAGAAAAAATTTACAACATTTTAAATTAGAAAATCGACATAAATTAAGCATAAAAATTATTATTAATTATTTATTTATATTTTATTTAGATTTTGTGCCTGAAAAGTTTGTGCTAATATTCGATATAAATACGATAGTTTTCCCTAGATGTTCTATCTGTGAGTGGTCAGTTCAGCAGCCTCGTGATGGTTTGCGTGTTCACATCAGGTGAGCGTTTGGGCCCGGCAGCACCAGCAGAAGCTCTCCCAAGCTCTGGAGGAACATCAGGCCTCTCGAGTCCTGCTAGAAGACCTCATGCTCTGGCTCCAGTGGGCTGAGACCACCCTCACAGAAAAAGATGGAGAACCTCCACCTCAGGATCTACAGCAGGTCAAGCGGCTCATCGATGAGCACCAGGTGACACCAGCAGAGCAAGTTCACACACTGCCAAAGAATCCACGTGAAAAGACGAGAAAATAAAAAAACTAAATGAGTAAAAACATTTTTAATCAAGTAAAACTATCTGCTAATAGGGTGAGAAAATTTTACTTGGTAAAACGACCCAAAACCAGACAAAAAAATCTTGTTACACGGTTGATTTGTTTCTGTTCATTTCTGTTCATGTTCTCATTGGCTTTGATATAAAAAGTAGCTAGTTTCTTAAATTGAGAAACATTGTGTTATTACAATGAGAAAATGTCACTTGACGTTTCTTGTTTCAGGAAGTTTTGTGTTACAACATAAAGTCTACTTTGAAAAACGTCTCGGTTTAGTTTAAAATATCATCAAAATTAGCATTTTTTTCCCAAGGTAAGAAAATTCAAGTCCTATTTTCTTGCAATAAGTAAAGTCTTCTCTCCCTCTTAGCCCTAACATGGTTAATTTATCTTGAAGAGATAACTAAAGTGAAAGAGAAGAAAGAGAAAATAACTAGATTAATTGTCTAATTTCAAGATTTTTTAGCTTGTCAAGAATGTATGTGCAGTTACAACTGTCCCAAATGGTATGAAAATTACAACGGTACGAAAATGTAAAAGTAGGGCTTATTTGGAGTTCAAGTTCTGAGCATTTTTAAGGCGCTTTTCACAATTTTAACTATCAAAGCGCTCAAATCATTATCATATTAAAAATACAACAATCCAGTTCACATAGGTGTAAGTTCAAGTTATGAGCATTTGTAAGGCGCTTTTCACAATTTTAACTGTCTCACCACGCTACATGTTTGTCACAAAGATACTGTTCGGGTCCAACTGACCCGTGTTAAATGTTTAAAACTGCATTTCAGTTTTAAAACTTCTGAAACTTCTCTTGCTTGTCTTAGTTAGTGTAATCTACATATAAACAAAAAAAAAAGGTTTGATACACCCGCTACATGTTTTTGTTACAATCATATGGTATTAAACAAAATAGATGCAAAACAAAATGTAATGTAATAAATGTAATATGTCATAAACAAAATCATAAACAACATGGACGCAAAAAAGGGGCTTGAAAATCCAAATACTGTTTGTTTTTTTTGTAACAATGAGACACAAATACACCTCTGTCTCACACACACACTGTTTTGGGTAACTTTTTGGTTTCTTATATGCATAATAAAAGACCCATAGAACATTCTTCATGTTCCTCTGAAACGAACATAACAGGAGGGTTAAGCCAAACGGAACAAAAAGTCCCAAAGTCATGTGATACAAAAACAAAAATGAATCGTCAATTGATCGGTAGAGATAATGCTTTATCGCCTGTGTCTTTTCCACACGGCAGACTTTTATGGAAGAGATGACCCGAAAGCAACCAGACGTGGACAAAATCACCAAAACGCTTAAGAGAAGATCAGCAGATCACACGTGTCACTCTCAGATCCCTGTTCTGTGCAGAGAACAAGCACGTGAGTAGACGGACATTTCTTCAGACCAGCATCCTGTGTGTTCTACAAGACAAACATTCCTTTTATGATTTAGTTCATTTAATCATAAATTTATGATTTATCTTTTCTGTCTTTTAATGCAGTTTTATTCTCGTACTAAGTTCAAATTGACCCATTTTCAAAGTTCAAAATACTCGATTTGATACTTTATTTGATACTGATTTTTAAATTTTTTTTATTTTTACTAATTTTAACTGTCTCAAAGTAGTAGTAGTTGTAGTGGTAGTAAAGCCAATGGAGAAATTTAGAAAATCCGACAGCAAAACACATACAAATGCTCAAACATATTCCAATAATTAACACTAATAAAAAAATAAATAAAGAAAATATTACAATTCATTATTGTCGTCTTTATACGGACCTCTTTTCTGTCTTTTAATAATGATTCTGGATGCTGACGTGCGTATATTTGCTCCATAACAGAATTAAAGAAACATTTAGCTGTGGCTAAGCTACGATAGATGCAACCGAATTCCCAATAGATACAAAACAAATGTACCTGAATTAAAGAAACCTTGTCCATCAGTGGCTAAATAACACTGGAAGAAAATAAATAAAATACTGTAACATGTAATCTGTCTGTCTGAGATTGGGAAAACTGGAATGCGGTTTTGTCATTTCATTGTTCAAGTATCATAATCATATTAAATTAAATCATATTAAAGTAATCATTCATAAACATAATTGTAGGGTAAACACAATTTTACTGCTATTTTTCTTCAGCCCATATATGGACATGCCAAGTGGAATCATAGCACAAACGACTGAAGATAAACTTTACTACATTTAGAAATAGTATTTTAACGTTGTATTTTTTCAAATGCCGTAAAACCTCTAATAGAACGATAAGAAAAATAATAAGACAAAACATAGGAAGATAAAAAAAGGAATTGTCTTGATTATTTATGAACGGTACATGTTTTTTTGTGTAGATCATGAGAAAGGAGACATTTCCTACTTGAGTCTTGTTAAGGAGAATAGGCTTTAAACGTTTAATATTATATACACTTGAAATGTGAAGAAAAATATAAGCTTGAAAAGAAAAAAAAATCTTTATCTTTCTCAAGTAAACCGCCACCCTTTTATATGCTTATATTCACATTGTGTGATCTTTTGGGCTTGTGTACCAACACGTCATGTTGAATTTAAATATTAATCATGTGTGTAAGAGCATTTAACACCAACTCACCATGCCAAGTGAGACGAGTCGTCATTGTTTGACATTGTCTCCACCATTTTGAAACCAATATCGACCCCTCTAATAAAGCTTGAAAAATTAGACCTTAAAAAAATTAGGTTTAAAATTAAATGGCGTTCTATTAGAGGTTATATGGTATATTATTCAAGTAAGAGTCACAAGTTTGTTATTAGAAGTTATAAAGGTATTGTTAAGAGAAGTATTTAGCCAGAATTTAAGATTTCTGGTAAGTCAAACACCAAGAAGGTGTCTTATGAGCATCTACTAAATAATCGTTCAATAACGAATTGAAAGCATTTTTATTATTGTTATTATTATTAGTGGAATTTTCAGCTTATTTTTGCGTAAATACGGTACGAACATGTGTGTATCCCTCCCACAACCGCGTAACTCAGGAATAATATATGATATGAAACTTCTTCTCTCAGACTATTTAACCGTGTCTTTCTTCATGACCGCCAGGAAACCGATTTCCCGTGCGATCAATGTCTAACGTGTCGGAGAACAAGAACCCCAAAGTGAAGCTCCTGGTCAGTAGATGGCAGCAAGTTTGGCTTCAGGCCTTGGAACGGCGACGAAAACTCAACGAGGTGTTGGAGAACCTGGAGGAGGTCAGTCCTACATGTCCACTCCATTCAAATGTGCCATTAATATGATTATCGTTCTCAAGATTAAAGAGTTTTCCAACTTTGACTTTGACGTGTGGAGAAAGCGATACATGCATTGGATGAATCACAAAAAATCCCGCGTCATGGATTTCTTCCGCCGCATGGACAAGGACCAGGATGGAAGAGTCACCAGAAAAGAATTCATCGAAGGGATTCTGTCCTCAAGTAAGGACGCTGTGTGTCGGGTTCTGAATATCGATTCCTTATCTTCTGGAATCGGATTCTGATTCCTAATGTAACTGTAACTTTTGACCCTTCTAGAGACTTTTTGGGTCCAAAATTCTTCATGACCGGTTCTTTGCCTAAGCTGCTGTACTTTATAAAGAAACAAAACACACGACTCAAGGGATTAAAGATAATTTCAAAATCACAGGCACAGACTGAGACCAAACTCGGACCCGTTCCTTCAGATTTCTAGAGCTTCTGTGTCTGTCTAAATGCTTTCCTTCAAGGTTCCAGGTCTTCAACAATCTGATTAAGAAACACACACACTCACTACTACTACTCACACTTTATGAAAAATGTCAACCTGACCTCTCATTT
Source organism: Paedocypris micromegethes (assembly GCA_028031935.1). Taxonomy (NCBI): domain Eukaryota; kingdom Metazoa; phylum Chordata; class Actinopteri; order Cypriniformes; genus Paedocypris; species Paedocypris micromegethes. The sequence continues at coordinate 26,964,050 of CM051500.1, forward strand.
GCCATTCAAGCTTAATTGATATAAAACGTTTAAAGCCTTTTAAAGCATATTCTCCCTAACAAGACTCGAGGGAAATGTCTCTCTTCTCACAAGGATCTACACAAGAAACCGTGTCCCGTTTATAAATTCCGGAAAATAATTAAAATAATAGTACCCATTTTTTTTTATCTTCTTATATTTTATCTTTTTGTTTTTCTTATCATCTATCTTCATCAACTATTTTTGATTGAAAGTTTGGAACTAGATCTTCAAAATTGTTCTTCAACGGTGCAGAGCCCCCGCAATTCTGAATATTTAGTTTTTTTACATTAAATTTCTGTTAGATATGGAGGCTTCTTAGTATCATTAGTCAAATGTGGTTTATTCTCCTCCAAAAACATGACAGAAGACCATACAGTAAGAGCTCATTTTTATACCCAAACCAAAGCCTGGAACCTTCAGGTCAAATTAGCAAACACAAGAGCTTCATTCCTTATTATTATCAAGCTATCAATCATCAGAAACAGGAGTACTCCAAAGAAACATAAATCCCTACATAATACATGAGCAGTTCAGCGAAGTCAAACATCTTCAGACTCTCTGCTCTTAGTGGGTCAAGCTCGGTAGAGATATTGTCACCCCCGACCTCGCAATCATGGTAACCTATCTTGATCCATATTCCAAGACAAAGAACAACTTGGGAATACATATGAAAAGAAAATATAATCAGTTATACAACTTAAGAGTATAAATCCGGTCTTACAATTACAGTGAGAGGTAATATCATGTATTTCAATGAAATGAACGTTTTTCACAGAGTTCCCAACCAGTCGCCTGGAGGTGAGCGCAGTGGCAGACATCTTTGATCGAAACGGTGACGGTTACATCGACTACTATGAGTTTGTGGCAGCTTTGCATCCGAATAAAGATGCTTACAAGCCGCTGACAGAGGATGATAAAATTGAAGATGAGGTAAACCGTTCAACTGGCCCCGAGTAATTGTTCCTCATTTATTTGAATTATTAATCTGTTCTACGTGCAGGTAACACGACAAGTCGCAAAGTGCAAGTGCCCGAAGCGTTTCCAAGTGGAACAAATCGGTGCGAACAAGTATCGGGTACGTCACATTCTTTTCTCCGACTCATTTGTACAGTTTGACCCATTTCCCATCAGCATTTTTGTTACTTGTTTTTTTTTTTTCGTTTAATGAAGTTTTGCCAAGTTGTTTTTTAAACAAAGAGAAATATTTAAAGGTGAACAAAACAAGTTTTTGAGATAACACTGAATGATTAGAAAGATGAGAAGAGGAGGAGTAGAGTAGAGTAGAGGTATGAATAGAGATGAGTCTGGGGTCGACAATATAAATGGCCCGGTGGCCCGGACGCACTTTTAAAACCAACCGGGCCACCAGATTTTAAAACCAAATTTGGCCAACCAAATTTCTCATTATTTATCTGCATTTCTGTTTAATCGTTTCGCTTGCTAACTACCGCGAATTGTGTAAAGCGTTATGTGATCCCGACAGTCTTAGACTAATGTGCAGTGCACCGAGTTTTTGGTGCTCCGCCTCCTAACGCCGCGCTCAGTGCTGCTCACTCCTGCGGAAGCGCAGAGTCTTGCGAATGTGTGTGCGCGCGCGCCGCAGCGGCTAGTATACACAAGTAGCAAGTTCCTCGCGAATAATCTCGTTGAGTCTTGGCATCAAGAATGAAAAACGAGATTAAATAAAGCAGCGCGGGTGAAAAAAGGCGGCAACCGCTGAGCGATAATTTGTTAAAAGATACGTTGGTTAAATCACGAAACGCTAACGCGGCTTTCTTTACACTTTTCACGACTGTGCAATAACGACACACTTTATTATTAAACCATAATACAATACTGCTACAGATATAATACAATACTACAGATACTGCTATCATGAATATTACACGAAGAACAGCGTATCTGACTCGTGATGTCCATCACATTGAGACGCAGCCTCATCACAGGAAGTGTTCCTTTTGTCCAAGATTTCAAACCTCTAAACACGTTTGAAATAATTTGTTTGATGATCTTTAATAAAAATATCCAGACATTTTCAGAGTTAGTTTAAATTAAATAATAAATTGAAATATATATTTGTATTTCCAGTTATTTAAAAACACCAGTTATATTTACTATGACACTTTGATTAGTCTCTGCTGTGATGCTGCTCTTTTTATATGTAACATGTTCAATGCCCAAGACACAGAAATGTTTTCTAATGGGCGTCACTGAGCTAAGTGACATGTTTCAGGAAAGAAGAAAATAAAATCACGAGAGGTATTGAGGGAAAGCAAAAGAAAATACGAAAAGAAAAGGCAGAGAATTGCACTTGTTCTGTTTTTGTTTAGGTTTTCTGCACTTTGCACTAAACCTACATTAAACAAATTATTTTCATGTTGTTCAAGCAAACAGTTATTTATTTCTTTTGTAATTATTGGGATCAATACACAACGCGTCGACCTGGGCCAGTGGTTTTGATAGTCGGGCCAGTGAACTTCAAAAGTTACTGGCCGGGCGGGCCAGTGGAAAATTTCCTTTATTGTCTACCCCTGTGAGTTTAGGACAATGAGTAGAGTGGATGAGTGAATGAGGATGAGTAGTGATGGACAAGTAGACTGAATGAGAAGAGTATAAGTAGAGGAATGATTACTGGGTGATGAGTAGATGAGGATGAATTGAGCCGTGGTGAGTAGAGTTCAAGTTCAGTGCATTTGTAAAGCACATAAAATGAGTAGATGGTGTTGAGTAGAGGGAAATACGAAGAATGGGGTGTGTAAAGAAGCATGTGAAGAGTAGGATGGGTAGAGGCGGAGGAGAAGAGGAGGATGAATAGATGGGAAGGAGAAGAGGAGGATGAGTAGATGGGGAGGAGAAGAGGAGGATGAGTAGATGGGGAGGAGAAGAGGAGGATGGGTAGATAGGGAGGAGAAGAGGAGGATGAGTAGATGGGGAGGAGAAGAGGAGGATGAGTAGATGGGGAGGAGAAGAGGAGGATGGGTAGATGGGGAGGAGAAGAGGAGGATGAGTAGATGGGGAGGAGAAGAGGAGGATGGGTAGATAGGGAGGAGAAGAGGAGGATGGGTAGATGGGGAGGAGAAGAGGAGGATGGGTAGATAGGGAAGAGAAGAGGAAGATGAGTAGAGGGGAGGAGAGAGAAGAGGATGAGTAGATGGGGAGGAGAAGAGGATGAGTAGATGGGGAGGAGAAGAGGAGGATGAGTAGATGGGAAGGAGAAGAGGAGGATGGGTAGATGGGGAGGAGAAGAGGAGGATGGGTGGAGTGGGAGGAGAAGAGGAGGATGGGTAGATGGGGAGGAGAAGAGGAGGATGAGTAGAGGGGGAGGAGAAGGGGAGGATGAGTAGAGGGAGAGGAGAAGAGGAGGATGAGTAGATGGGGAGGAGAAGAGGATGGGTAGAGGGGGAGGAGAAGAGGAGGATGGGTAGATGGGGAGGAGAAGAAGAGGATGGGTAGAAGAATGAGTAGCGGAAGAGGAGGATGAGTAGAGAGGAGTGAGTAAAGGACACTTGAAAATGTAAAGGAGTAAAACGAGGGGTGAGTAAAGGAGAGTTTAGATACAATTCATATATACAGTCAATTAATTGGGACACGTTTTGCCCCAATAAAGCAGCACCGGACACGCCCCCTTTCTAGAATAAATAAGGAGTGCGTAAATATGTATTAATGTATTATTTATATATTTTAGTCATGTTTGTATTCATTACCTTTTATTTGTATTTATATTTTACTAGTTGTTACTGTATATACAAACACAACAGTGTTATTTATATATTTAATAATAAATCTAAATTCAAAGTTTTGACTTGAAGCCGTGAAGCCGTGAAGACTGTTAATCTTATCGCCTAAATAAGCAGGAAGTGAATGACGTAGTTGTAAAAAACAATCAAATGTCTTGAGGGACGAGAAGTCTTGAACGAAGTGTGTAGCACATTTACCACAACTTTGTGTTTTTTAAATGACCTGAACATTTCTTTGCTTAAGCAGTGTTTACTAAGACAACTAGTTCAACCTTTTCAGCTCAAATAAAAAAATGTCATTAACATTTGATCATTATCGCTCTTATCTGTCACTGTTTCTTCTTTTCAGTTCTACTTGGGAAACCAGGTAAATGTTCCAGCATGTTTTTTTTTTAATCTTTTTTGAAATCAGTTCAGGAAAGACGTATCATATAAAACTCTCTTTGTGTAAACTTGTACACTAAGTTATGCGTCTGTGTTCTACACAAACCGTCTGATAAAGCGTGTTTCTGTGTAGTTTGGCGACTCTCAGCAGCTCCGGCTTGTGAGGATTCTGAGGAGCACAGTGATGGTGAGAGTCGGGGGAGGGTGGATGGCCCTGGATGAGTTCCTGGTGAAGAACGACCCCTGCAGAGGTACATCTACTAGAGGAAAAGGGGATGGAAGGAAGGAAGGAAGGAAGGAAGGAAGGAAGGAAGGAAAACCGATTGAAGGAAATACAAAAAGAAGACGGACAGAAAAAAGGAAGGAAAAATTTATGAAAAAAGACTAAAAGAAATACAAAAGAAAGAACGAAAAACAGAGGCAAAGAAAGAAAAAATGGAAAGAAAGAATGAAAGAAGGATGGAAATACAGAAAGAAACGATGAAAAAAGACTAAAAGAAAGACAGAGTAATATAAGAAAGAAAGAAAGAAACAAACAAAAAAGAGAAGGAAAGATGGCAAGAAGGAAATGACAAAATAAAAAAAGAAAGAATGAAAGAAGGAAATACAGAAAGAAATTATGAAAAAAGACTAAAAGAAAGACAGGAAAAAATATAAGAAAGAAAGAACGAAGGAAGGAATAAAAGAAGGAAAGAAAGAAAGAAGGAAAAACAGAGAGAAAGAAAGGCCGAAATCAAATGAAGGAAAGAAGCCTTTCAAAAAGAAGTGTAATAAAGAAAGAAAGGAAAAAAGAAGGAAAACAGATAGATGGAAAGAAAGAGCATAATGAAAAAGAATGAAAGAAAGAAAATACAGAAAGAAACAATGAAAAAAGACATAAATAATGACAGAAGAAAAAAAACAGAGAAGGGATAAAAGAAGGAAAGAAAGAAGGAAAAACAGAGGAACAAAGACAGAAAAAGAAAGAAACAAACAAACAAAAAAGGAAAGGGATAAAGAAAGAAGAAAAAACAGAAAGAAGGAAAGAAAGGCCAAAATAAAAAAGGAAAGAAAGGCCGCAATAAAAAAACAGGGAAAGAAAGAAGGAAAGAAAGACCTAATTAAAAAGAATGAAAGAAGGAAATACAGAAAGAAATAATGAAAAAAGACTACAAATAAAGAGTGATAGAAAGATAAAATGGAAGGCAAGAAAGACTAAAGTAAAAAAATACAGAATGAAAGAAAGAAGGAAAAAAAGAGTAAAGGAAAGGAGTCCAGATGTGGAGAAGTTTGTCTTCAGTTGTCAGTGCATTTTTAGATTCAGGATTCAGTAGGTCATTCCAGCTGTGCAGTACGGAAGCTTCTAGAGAGAAATACAATACAATGTGATCATTGTTCTTTAGACGTTGCAGAATTCACCGTTAGACGTTGTGGTTTAATCTTTTAACACTCTCTATTTCAAACCTGACTTCTGTTTTGTTTGGTTTTTTTTTTTTCAGTTCATCATCATGGGAGTAAAATGTTGTGCTCGGAGTCAAACTCTTCCATCGCTCCGTCTGCTATAGGTTGGCAACTTTCACAATTTCTCTCCCTGCTCCATCCCAGTGGTATGTCTGCATCCCTGTGTGTGTGTGTGTGTGTGTGTGTGTGTGTGTTGTGTCATTTTTCATAGATTTTTGTAAAGATATTTTGGCCTGACTTGTACTCACAAGATCGCAGGTTTGATTCCCGGTTTTGGGAAAAAACTCTCAGATTTAACCCTGCTCTGCACGCGCATGTGTGTGTGTGTGTGTGTGTGTGTGTGTGTTCCATGCATTATTTCAATGCCAATTAATTTACCTTCCTTCGTCCTTCTGCTTTTTTTTTTTTTTTTTTGTATTTTATCGTTTTTTTTTTCTGCAAAAGCATTTTTACATTTCTACCCAACGTTTCCATATTTTAATAGATTTTTGTTTGTTTTACATTTTAAGCATGCCAATTAAGCTCCTCCATTTTCACATACGTGTATATATATTTAAGATTAATTATTATATTTATATTATTTATATAATTTGTAATTCTTTATATTCAATTATTTTTTTCCAACATAAATCAAGAACATTTCGGCCAAACTGAAACATAACAAATATGCAACATTTGTAAATGTGTTTGATTCCCTATAGAACAACAGTGTGTTTGTTTTGAAGCCAAGGGCAGAACCAACGTGGAGCTGCGAGAAAAACTCATTCTCCCAGAAGGCACCACCCAGGTCATGGCCAGTTTTTGCTACAGAGGTCGAAGGTCGCGACCTACTTCGCGAGGAACCTCCCCTAACAGGTCCAGATCCAGCCAGGCCGGCCCACCTCAGGTCAACCCACCAAGTTCCTCCTTCACCAAGGTCAATACCCGTTTAATGTTCTGACATGGTCGGAAAATAATAATAATAATAATACGAGTATTTGTAGGGCGCTTTTCACAGTTTTTACTCTTTCAAAGCGCACAAAAACGTGGAGATCCTTAATTCAAATCAGAATTAAATAATTGTAGTAACAGTAATAGTATTTTTATCTATATTGTGATAAAATTACACAAGATGTGTGTCTCCATCTAACGGCTGTCAAGATCAGATCATTATTCAAGGTTACCATTCAAGACATAGGGTTAATTGTGTTGTTATTATTAGTGTTGTTAATGTTAGTCAAAATTAGCGCGTTAACGCACACAATTCATTTTGAACGTTTAATCGCGTCAGTTATTCTCAAATCAACTGAACACATAAATGAACGTTTATTTTTACTTGCACTATTTAAAAACAGACATTCTAAGCTTTATGTTGACATATGTTTCATGTTTGTGTGATAACAATCTATTAAGTTTAGTTTCGCGCTTCACGTTTTAGTTTTAGTTTTTTTTTTTTTTTTTTACAAAAAACCACAATGTCCTGTATTTTGTTGAGTTTACATTCATTTGCATTTTACATTTTACAATATCCAATATTAAAAGCTTCAGTCATTTAATTACTTTTATTCGGAAGATTAATTAGTTTGACAGCACTATTATTAATTAACTAATAATTGTAGAGATGGGATAAAAGCGAAGTGCAACATTTCTGGAAAGGTGTTTCAAACTTCATGCTTTTAAATTGCATTTCTAGCGTTTTTTTGTTGTTGTTGTTGCTTTTCATATTTAACAAAAAATGTTATATTAAAGTAAATGTTGTGTTACTGTATAAAGGACTGTGAGCAGTGTGTGCGGGTTCTTTGGTTAAGTTGTGGTGTTGTACAGCATTTAACAACTTTCTCTCTCTCACACACACACACACACACACACACACACACACACACACACACACACACACTCTCTCTCTCTCTCTGTTCTAATCGACAGACGGAAGTGGTATATTTCTACGTGTTTCAGAATGGTATTAATGTACCTCGCTACGATTTAAAACGAACAAAATCTTCGAAAAGCGCTGTAGCTTTTATGACCCTGACGGAAACTCAAGGCGACCAATAAGAGCAGGGTAGTCTAAGTCACGCCCACAGTCGGAGTGAGCCACAGACCGATGTTGAGAGATAAAGAGAGAGAGGAAAATAGTTAAGATTAACCTAAATATTAGAATAATTCCACATTCTGCTCTGCTTCTTGGAAAAATTACTTGTTTCGAATCGGAACATGACGCTGGATTATTGTGGTTGGGTTTTCCAATCTAGAACTGGATTTTAAAAACGGAACAGCCCAGGCCAAACTAATTTTCTTTTTAACTGTAAGCATTGTATACTCTTTATTTCAGAACTGATTTAAACAGTTGATTTGTTTTCCTTTTCATATTTTTACTTATTGTTTTGCTTTGAGAGAGACGTTTACAGATTTTAAGATTGCATTCATTTATTTAGTTTTGACTGTAAATTCTTGGTTTACTGTATTTTGCCGTTTTACTTGTTTAGATGCAAATTTACTAAGGACATTTTTCATTTAAATTTAATCTGAAATCTGATTGGCCCAGTTTAGAGCGCAATAGGTTAGCGACACGACACACTCAAGATGTATTACATACAGTGTTAGGTACGTTACTTTTTAAAAGTATTTAAGTACTAAATAATAGTTACTTTACAATTTTTTTATTTTAAGTATTTAAAATACTTTTCTAATTACTGCGTCTGAAAAGTAACTTAGTTACTCAAAAAGTAACTTAACTAAATACTTTTTTCAATCCCTAAAAGCCTTTAAGTAATAAATTATTTTAAAAATATACCAGTAAAACTCGAAATAGTTGACAGACAAAACAGAAAACAGAAAAATAAATAACAAAAAAGAAAATCTATCTATCTTCTCTTTCGGCTTTTCCCTTATCAGGGGTCGCCACAGCGAGTCATCCCTTTCCACCTTATTCTATCCTGAGTATCTTCTACTCTGACCCCAGCCAACCTCATGTCCTCTCTTACTACATCACGCACCCTCCTGCCTCCTAAAAAGTCAAAAAAGTCGAAAATGAAGAACACGGGCAAGAAGTAAAAAAAATCCAAGGATCAAACACAATCAAAATGCTCGGTCTGCTAAACAGGCGATAATAATCCTTCACTTTGATTCTCTTCACACAGCGTCGAATAAACAGTTCCTTTGCACATGTGCGGACTGGTGCAAAGAATCTTGGGAATTGAAGTCCTGATGACTTTTTGTTATCTATCATTCAAATAAAATTATATGAAAATGATACGAGTCACAAGTTCCCTATCGAGCTGTCCACTACTGACACCACCGGTGGGGAACAACGTTTCCTGACAATTCAAGTGAAGCAATAGAATGACGCAGTGATAACTGCAGCCAATGGCGACAAAGCACCGCCCCTTGGGCGTGGCCCACACGCCCAAGCGCCTGCGCGTGCCGCCATTTCCTCAGTACAATTGTCTTCACGGTCGAGTGAGCTTTAGAGCGAGACACGTTGTCTCTTTTTGTTAGCTATTAGCCTTAGCCTTTTGTTGAAAGCTTACATGGAGGCTAGAGCTAGCGCTGGCCCCGGGGCTCGAGTCTTTTGTCCTTAGCCGGGATAAGCCTCGCCCCGGGGGACGACGATGCGTGAAGTGTTCCGGTCCCATCGAGGCGGAGGACACTCACACGGAGTGCATCGCGTGTCTGGGGCCCGACCACGCGACCTTAGCTCTCGACCGGTCCGCCGCGTGTCGCGACTGCCGTGAGCTGTCGGTGGGGTCCCTTTGGCGCCGGGTCGACCTCGCAAGCAGACGGACGGCCGCCCCTCCTCACCTCCTCTTCCCAGCGTTCAGGCCAGGGAGCCGCGCCTCCTATCCTGGGGCTCGCAGCTGGAGAGCGCGGGTGCGGCGCTACAGGACGAGGTGAGTGAGGTGCGTTTCCCGCCTGCGATGGGCGCGCGACCCGGCGCGCGACGACGACGACAGGCGACGTGACGACGCTCTTTCCACGGCTGCGTCGCAGTCGGGGTTCCGGAGCACGCGGCGCCAAGTCGCCCGCGTGCTTTCCGACGAGGACCTCGCCGACTGCCTGTCCGAGGCCGTGGCCCTCATGGGCCTCGACTGGCAGGCCCCGGCCCCTCCGACGGATTGTTGGTTGGACGGCAACAGGACCAGGTTGGGCGCCCCAAGCCGCGAGTCTCCGGGCGGCCCCGTTTTTCCCTGAGGTCCACAAAGAGCTGAGAGCTCATGGGAGGCCCCGTTTTCGGCCGCACGCGCCCGCCGGGCTCTCCCATGCTGACGACGGTGGACAAGGCCGACGACTCGTCTACGCAGCTTGCCCCAAACGCGCATTGGGGCAACACGTTGCTTGCCATCAAAGCCCTGCCGCGCGACCGCGTCTGTCGCGGACAAGGCTTTCACCGCGGGGAGGCCATGCAGCGGCCGCCCTGCACGGCAGGCGGCCCTCCTGGTGCTAGCGGCTAATTTCGCCCGCCGACTCCAGTCCGGTGAAGAGAACTCCCAGCTGCTGGATCGTCTGCTGCGGGTGCTGGACCACGCCCTCGAGGCCTCGCGCAAGGCCTGTCAAGGTGGGGAGGGCCATGGGCGGCCCTAGTGGTCATCCACCGCCACATGTGGCTCCACCTCGCTGAGGTAAGGGAGGAGCACAGGCGGAAGCTGCTCGACGCGCCCATCGTGCCGGACAGTTTGTTCGGCGACGCTCCGGAGTCGCTGGTGGACGGCGTGGACATGGCCCAGAAGAAGGCCAAGGCCTTCGGCCGCAATTCAGCGTGGGAGCCGAGACCGCAGCAACCGCAGGCCGCGGCGGACAGGGGGCGCTCCAGGTCGTCGGCTCGCGGGCGGAGCCTTGGTCCAGAGAACCACTTCCGCCGAGATCGTCGCAGGAGCCGCCGGTCCGCCAGCCTCAGGGCGTGCAGCAGCAGCAGAGGAGACGGGGCAACGCTCCCCAGCATCGAAAGGACAACCGCCCCCCCCGCCCCGGCGCGGGACAGCCGCAACAGCGGTCCTGACTGTCCGCCGGCCTCGAAGAGGGCCGCGCCTCCGGTCGCAACGTTCCGGGCGAAGAGGCGCCGAGTTTGTCTTGCCGGCCGGGACCGGTTGGTTCCGCCGGTTGTGTTGGAGTCTGCAGGTGGTTTGTCCGAGTTTTTCGGTGCCTTGCAGGCCATTATTAAAGAATGTTGTGTTGGAACGCATGTGTGTCATTCCTCCCTCGGTAGAGGTAAGTGCCTTAGGACCTCTCGGTCAGGCATTAGACGAGCGCAGCACTATGAGCGCGACTATCGCGACACGCTGCTATGCACCCACACAACCATGCCCCCCGTCTCAGGCCGAGGCGGCCCTGCAGGTAAGACTCTCCCCCGCCGACTGCGTACAGCAGTGGAGGGCCCTCCCCCACGTCTCGCGGTGGGTGCTGGGTATTGTGGAGAGGGGCTATACGCTCCAGTTCGGCCGCAGGCCCCCAGGTTCCGCGGCGTGCTCGAGACGCAGGTGAGCGGGGCGCACGCGCCGCTGATGTGGGGGGAGATAACGGCCCTGCTTCGGAAGGGGGCGATCGAGCCCGTCCCGGACGCGGAGCGGGAGTGTGGGCTATACAGCCGCTACTTCCTGGTCCCGAAGAGGGGCGGCGAGATGAGGCCGATCTTGGATCTGCGGCCGCTGAACAGGGCGCTGATCTCGCGCCCGTTCGGGATGCTGCCCTGAAGCAGATTCTCGCGATGGTTCAGGCTGGGGACTACTTTGTCACAGTCGATCTGCGGGACGCCTACTTTCACGTCCAGATGGCGCAGAGACACCGGAAGTTCCTCCGGTTCTCCTTCCAGGGCAGGGGTTTTCAGTTCAAGGTGCTGCCTTTTGGCCTCTCGCTGGCACCGAGGACCTTCTCCCTGTGCGTGGAGGCGGCCCTGAGACCGCTGAGAGAGCAGGGGATGAGGATCTTCTGCTACCTGGACGACTGGTTGATCATGGCACAGTCGCCGGAGGCTCTGAGGCGGCAGACAGGGGCAGCTCTTGTCGCACTTGGTGAGGCTGGGCCTGAACGTCAACCTCGAGAAGAGCAGACTAACCCCTGCCCAGGCAACCCGGTTCCTGGGCGTGGACCTGGACTCGAGGTCCATGAGGGCATGCCTCTCGGAACCCAGGGTGGACGCGATCAGACAGACGCTTCCGCGTTTGGGCTGGGACGCCGAGTGTCGTGTGAAGCAATGCCAGAGGCTCCTGGGCCTCATGGCGTCAGCGACATCGGTGTGCGTGATGGGTCTGCTTCAATGCGTCCGTTGCAGTGGTGGCTGCGCGACAATCGTTACGGCTTCCGCGTGGGACGGTGGCCGGGCGGAAATACGCGTGTCATGGGGCTGTGTCAGGGCGCTCGTCCCATGGAACGATGGGGGGATGCTAGAGAGAGGGGTGCCCATGGGCAGGGTGACCATGCGGACCGTCGTCTCTACGGACGCCTCCCTGTCGGGATGGGGCGGATTTTGCAACGGGACCCCGCTTGGGGTCGGTGGCCGGAGCACCTGGCGAGGCGGCACATCAACCAGTTGAGGAGTTGCGGGCGGTGTCGCTGGCTCTGCGGGCGTTTTTGCCGCAGGTGCGTGGGCGGCACGTCCTCGTTCGGTCGGACAGCACCTCGGTGGTGTCCTACCTGAATCGTCAGGGAGGCCTGGGATCGAGGGCCCTATACCGCGGGGCCAGGGAGCTCCTGCTGTGGGCAGACAGGGAGCTTCTGTCTTTGAGGGCCGCCCACGTCCCTGGGAAATCGAACGTGGGACCGGACCTCTTGTCGAGGGGCGGTATCGTCCACGGGGAGTGGAGGCTCCATCCCCAGACGGTGCGCCTTATTTGGAAGCGTTTTGGAGAGGCTCAGGTGGATCTGTTCGCCTCGAGGGAGAACGCTCACTGCGCGCTGTTCTTCTCTCTGAGGGCGATGCGCTCTCCTCGGTCTGGCCGAGCGGTCTGAAATTCGCTTTTCCGCCGGTGAAGGTCATTCCGGTCTTGTTGGAGCGGATTCGAATGCAGTCGGACGTGGTTTTGCTGGTGGCGCCGTACTGGACACGTCAGGTCTGGTTTCCAGAGCTGGTGGGGATGTCGAGTGGCCCCCCGTGGGAGGTCCCGATCAGGGCGGATCTCCTCACGCAGGCGGGCGGGTCGATATGGCACCCCCAGCCCGAGCTGTGGAAGCTGCATGTGTGGAGGGTTGCCCCGTCCTAGTCCGTTCTCTGGAGCGCCGCGCGCTCGAGACGGTTGAGGAGGCGGAGGGCGTCTTCCACGCGTAGACTGTACGTGTGTAAATGGCGCGTATTTGTCCGTTGGTGTGAGGCGACGGGCGTGGGGCCGTGGGATTGCGGCATTCCTACTGTCTTGTCGTTTTTACAACACCGGCTGGAGGAGGGTAGTTCCCCTTCCACGTTGAAGGTGTACGTCGCGGGAGCCGCCGGTGCCGCCGGTCCGCCAGCCTCAGGGCGTGCAGCAGCAGCAGAGGAGACGCGGGCAACGCTCCCCAGCATCGAAAGGACAACCGCCCCGCCCCCGCCCGGGCGGGACAGCCGCAACAGCGGTCCTGACTGTCCGCCGGGCTCGAAGAGGGCCGCGCCTCCGGTCGCAACGTTCCGGGCGAAGAGGCGCCGAGTTTGTCTTGCCGGCCGGGACCGGTTGGTTCCGCCGGTTGTGTTGGAGTCTGCAGGTGTTTGTCCGAGTTTTTCGGTGCCTTGCAGGCCATTATTAAAGAATGTTGTGTTGGAACGCATGTGTGTCATTCCTCCCTCGGTAGAGGTAAGTGCCTTAGGACCTCTCGGTCAGGCATTAGACGAGCGCAGCACTATGAGCGCGACTATCGCGACACGCTGCTATGCACCCACACAACCATGCCCCCCGTCTCAGGCCGAGGCGGCCCTGCAGGTAAGACTCTCCCCCGCCGACTGCGTACAGCAGTGGAGGGCCCTCCCCCACGTCTCGCGGTGGGTGCTGGGTATTGTGGAGAGGGGCTATACGCTCCAGTTCGGCCGCAGGCCCCCCAGGTTCCGCGGCGTGCTCGAGACGCAGGTGAGCGGGGCGCACGCGCCGCTGATGTGGGGGGAGATAACGGCCCTGCTTCGGAAGGGGGCGATCGAGCCCGTCCCGGACGCGGAGCGGGAGTGTGGGCTATACAGCCGCTACTTCCTGGTCCCGAAGAGGGGCGGCGAGATGAGGCCGATCTTGGATCTGCGGCCGCTGAACAGGGCGCTGATCTCGCGCCCGTTCGGGATGCTGACCCTGAAGCAGATTCTCGCGATGGTTCAGGCTGGGGACTACTTTGTCACAGTCGATCTGCGGGACGCCTACTTTCACGTCCAGATGGCGCAGAGACACCGGAAGTTCCTCCGGTTCTCCTTCCAGGGCAGGGGTTTTCAGTTCAAGGTGCTGCCTTTTGGCCTCTCGCTGGCACCGAGGACCTTCTCCCTGTGCGTGGAGGCGGCCCTGAGACCGCTGAGAGAGCAGGGGATGAGGATCTTCTGCTACCTGGACGACTGGTTATCATGGCACAGTCGCCGGAGGCTCTGAGGCGGCAGACGGGGCAGCTCTTGTCGCACTTGGTGAGGCTGGGCCTGAACGTCAACCTCGAGAAGAGCAGACTAACCCCTGCCCAGGCAACCGGTTCCTGGGCGTGGACCTGGACTCGAGGTCCATGAGGGCATGCCTCTCGGAACCCAGGGTGGACGCGATCAGACAGACGCTGTCCGCGTTTGGGCTGGGACGCCGAGTGTCGGTGAAGCAATGCCAGAGGCTCCTGGGCCTCATGGCGTCAGCGACATCGGTGTGCGTGATGGGTCTGCTTCACATGCGTCCGTTGCAGTGGTGGCTGCGCGACAACGTACGGCTTCCGCGTGGGACGGTGGCCGGGCGGAAATACGCGTGTCATGGGGCTGTGTCAGGGCGCTCGTCCCATGGAACGATGGGGGGATGCTAGAGAGAGGGGTGCCCATGGGCAGGGTGACCATGCGGACCGTCGTCTCTACGGACGCCTCCCTGTCGGGATGGGGCGGAGTTTGCAACGGGACCCCCGCTTGGGGTCGGTGGCCGGAGCACCTGGCGAGGCGGCACATCAACCAGTTGGAGTTGCGGGCGGTGTCGCTGGCTCTGCGGGCGTTTTTGCCGCAGGTGCGTGGGCGGCACGTCCTCGTTCGGTCGGACAGCACCTCGGTGGTGTCCTACCTGAATCGTCAGGGAGGCCTGGGATCGAGGGCCCTATACCGCGGGCCAGGGAGCTCCTGCTGTGGGCAGACAGGGAGCTTCTGTCTTTGAGGGCCGCCCACGTCCCTGGGAAATCGAACGTGGGACCGGACCTCTTGTCGAGGGGCGGTATCGTCCACGGGGAGTGGAGGCTCCATCCCCAGACGGTGCGCCTTATTTGGAAGCGTTTTGGAGAGGCTCAGGTGGATCTGTTCGCCTCGAGGGAGAACGCTCACTGCGCGCTGTTCTTCTCTCTGAGGGCGATGCGCTCTCCTCGGTCTGGCCGAGCGGTCTGAAATTCGCTTTTCCGCCGGTGAAGGTCATTCCGGTTTTGTTGGAGCGGATTCGGATGCAGTCGGACGTGGTTTTGCTGGTGGCGCCGTACTGGACACGTCAGGTCTGGTTTCCAGAGCTGGTGGGGATGTCGAGTGGCCCCCCGTGGGAGGTCCCGATCAGGGCGGATCTCCTCACGCAGGCGGGCGGGTCGATATGGCACCCCCAGCCCGAGCTGTGGAAGCTGCATGTGTGGAGGGTTGCCCCGTCCTAGTCCGTTCTCTGGAGCGCCGCGCGCTCGAGACGGTTGAGGAGGCGAGGGCGTCTTCCACGCGTAGACTGTACGTGTGTAAATGGCGCGTATTTGTCCGTTGGTGTGAGGCGACGGGCGTGGGGCCGTGGGATTGCGGCATTCCTACTGTCTTGTCGTTTTTACAACACCGGCTGGAGGAGGGTAGTTCCCCTTCCACGTTGAAGGTGTACGTCGCGGGAGCCGCCGGTCCGCCGGTCGCCGGGCCAGCCTCAGGGGCGTGCAGCAGCAGCAGAGGAGACGCGGCAACGCTCCCCAGCATCGAAAGGACAACCGCCCCGCCCCCGCCCCGGCGCGGGACAGCCGCAACAGCGGTCCTGACTGTCCGCGGCCTCGAAGAGGGCCGCGCCTCCGGTCGCAACGTTCCGGGCGAAGAGGGCGCCGAGTTTGTTCTTGCCGGCCGGGACCGGTTGGTTCCGCCGGTTGTGTTGGAGTCTGCAGGTGTTTGTCCGAGTTTTTCGGTGCCTTGCAGGCCATTATTAAAGAATGTTGTGTTGGAACGCATGTGTGTCATTCCTCCCTCGGTAGAGGTAAGTGCCTTAGGACCTCTCGGTCAGGCATTAGACGAGCGCAGCACTATGAGCGCGACTATCGCGACACGCTGCTATGCACCCACACAACCATGCCCCCGTCTCAGGCCGAGGGCGGGCCTGCAGGTAAGACTCTCCCCCGCCGACTGCGTACAGCAGTGGAGGGCCCTCCCCACGTCTCGCGGTGGGTGCTGGGTATTGTGGAGAGGGGCTATACGCTCCAGTTCGGCCGCAGGCCCCCCAGGTTCCGCGGCGTGCTCGAGACGCAGGTGAGCGGGGCGCACGCGCCGCTGATGTGGGGGGAGATAACGGCCCTGCTTCGGAAGGGGGCGATCGAGCCCGTCCCGGACGCGGAGCGGGAGTGTGGGCTATACAGCCGCTACTTCCTGGTCCCGAAGAGGGGCGGCGAGATGAGGCCGATCTTGGATCTGCGGCCGCTGAACAGGGCGCTGATCTCGCGCCCGTTCGGGATGCTGACCCTGAAGCAGATTCTCGCGATGGTTCAGGCTGGGGACTACTTTGTCACAGTCGATCTGCGGGACGCCTACTTTCACGTCCAGATGGCGCAGAGACACCGGAAGTTCCTCCGGTTCTCCTTCCAGGGCAGGGGTTTTCAGTTCAAGGTGCTGCCTTTTGGCCTCTCGCTGGCACCGAGGACCTTCTCCCTGTGCTGTGGAGGCGGCCCTATGAGACCGCTGAGAGAGCAGGGGATGAGGATCTTCTGCTACCTGGACGACTGGTTGATCATGGCACAGTCGCCGGAGGCTCTGAGGCGGCAGACGGGGCAGCTCTTGTCGCACTTGGTGAGGCTGGGCCTGAACGTCAACTCGAGAAGAGCAGACTAACCCCTGCCCAGGCAACCCGGTTCCTGGGCGTGGACCTGGACTCGAGGTCCATGAGGGCATGCCTCTCGGAACCCAGGGTGGACGCGATCAGACAGACGCTGTCCGCGTTTGGGCTGGGACGCCGAGTGTCGGTGAAGCAATGCCAGAGGCTCCTGGGCCTCATGGGTCGCTCAGCGACATCGGTGTGCGTGATGGGTCTGCTTCACATGCGTCCGTTGCAGTGGTGGCTGCGCGACAATCGTTACGGCTTCCGCGTGGGACGGTGGCCGGGCGGAAATACGCGTGTCATGGGGCTGTGTCAGGGCGCTCGTCCATGGAACGATGGGGGGATGCTAGAGAGAGGGGGGTGCCCATGGGCAGGGTGACCATGCGGACCGTCGTCTCTACGGACGCCTCCCTGTCGGGATGGGGCGGATTTTGCAACGGGACCCCCGCTTGGGGTCGGTGGCGCGGAGACACCTGGCGAGGCGGCACATCATCAACCAGTTGGAGTTGCGGGGGCGTGTGTCGCTGGCTCTGCGGGCGTTTTGCCGCAGGTGCGTGGGCGGCACGTCCTCGTCGGTAGGACAGCACCTCGGTGGTGTCCTACCTGAATCGTCAGGGAGGCCTGGGATCGAGGGCCCTATACGCTGGCGGGGCCAGGGAGCTAGCTCCTGCTGTGGGCATGGACAGGTGGAGCTTCTGTCTTTGAGGGCCGCCCAGGTCCCTGGGAAATCGAACGTGGGGACCGGACCTCGTCTGCATCGATGGAGGGGGCTCATCGGGGCGTGCGCCGACGGGAGAGGGTCAGTGATCGTGCGATTGGGGAGTGCTCATCTCCGCGAGACGAGGTAGTTCCGCCTTCACGTTTGGAAGCGTTTTTGGTCTGGGTACGTAGGTCTGGTTCCATAGCTGCGCATTGGGGCGATTTCGAGGGTTCGCTCGCTGGGTAGGCACAGGTTGGTGGCCGGTTTTCTTAAGGGCGCGAGGCGGCTGGTGCCGGCCCGGTCCCGGTTGGCCCCTTTGTGGAGCCTGTCCTTGGTTTTGGAGGCGCTGTCCGGAGCGCCGTTTGAGCCCCTTTCGGGGTGTAGCCTGGCGCTGCTGTCGGCCAAGACGGCCTTCCTGTTGGCCTTGGCCTGCGGGAAGCGCGTGGGCGATCTGCACGCTTTTTCCGTTGACCCTGCGTGTTTATCGTTTGGGGAGGACGATTGTGTGGTGAGACTGGTTCCTAGACAGGGGTATGTCCCTAAGGTTTTGTCCACGCCGTTTTTGGATCAGGTGGTGACTGTCCGTGCTTTCGGCGTGACGGGTTCGCCCTTGTGCCCGGTGCGGGCGCTGCGTGTGTACTGAACAGGACGGCGGCTTTTCGGTCGACCGACCAGTTGTTTGTGTGTCACTCAGGGGCGAAAAAAGGGGGTCCGCTGTCGAAACAGCGGCTCTCACATTGGATTGTCGACGCTATTAAGCGGGCTTACGTGCTGCGGGGTCAGCGGTGCCCGGATGGCGTGAGGGTCATTCTACACGGGCGCTGGCGGCGTCGTGGGGATGGGTAAAGGGCATGTCCTTGCAGGACATCTGCAGGGCAGCTGGCTGGTCGTCTGAGGACACCTTCGCGAGGTTCTATAACCTTGATGTCTGTCTCTTTTGCGCCGCATGTGCTGCACGAGACTGGAAGGCGAATCTGCTTCGGAGGGCCGGAGCAGGGATGGGCCTGGGGCCACATGTGTGGCTGGGGCACAGGCTTGATGGTGGTCTCGGTGAGTCGCCAGTCGGCTTGGTGCCGGTTCCCTTGCGGCGGGGATTGTATTGCGTTCCCCACCGTGGTGTCAGTAGTGGACAGCTCGATAGGGAACTATCTAGTTACGTCTGTAACTCCGGTTCCCTGAGAGATGGGAACGGATGACACCACACAGGTTGCCGCAAGGGGAACGATGGGACTAGGGGTGGTTGGGGAGGCTCTCCTGTCGTTCACTCATTGTACTGAGGAAATGATGGCACGCGCAGGCGCTTGGGCGTGTGGGCCACGCCCAAGGGGCGGTTTTTTGTCGCCATTGGCTGCAGTTATCACTGCGTCATTCTATTGCTTCACTTGAATTGTCAGGAAACGTTGTTCCCCACCGGTGGTGTCAGTAGTGGACAGCTCGATAGGGAACCGGAGTTACAGACGTAACTAGATAGTTATGTTTGTTAAATAAAGAAAAAATAGTATTTGTATGAGAATATTAACGTATATATGAGTACGAGAATATTAATAAACTTCTACAACAAGAAGATAGATTTATAAAATTAAATGATGATTTTCAGCTCGTTTAATTATTTTACAATGCATCGCAAGTACATAAGTAACTCTTAATTACCTGAAAATGAACAGTAATCAGTTACAATACTTTTTCAGTGGAAAAATGTTTTAATTACAGTTAACACCAGTAAACCAGTAAACACTGGTTACATAAAAGAGTCGGACAATTTTCATCACGCCACATAAATTCCACATACAATTTAATGGATGAGTTTCACATCTTTCTTTTTGTTATGTGGTTTATACGGGTTTTTTTCTTCTCAGACTTCTCATTTAAGTCGGAATTATGATAAACCCTGGCTGACCAACAGCAAGACAGCAGCTTCCTTTAAATCCTCCGAGTCTTTTGACAAGAACGAGGCATCGCACGAGGTAGTAGAATTCAGAAGGCCTTGCTGTTTAATCTGAAGTGTGTTTGCATTACGCTAATTCACACGGCATGGATTTCGTTTCTAACCATTGTTCACGCAACAAACCAGCCCTGAAAAAGGCTTTACCACTTCCTGCACGAAAAATGAGTGTTCACACTAATTACGTAATAATTTGAGAGCAATAAACTAAATATAATAAATATATTATAAATATAATAAATAAAAAAATATAATATATATTAAGCTACTGTTCATTGTTATCACATGGTTTGAGCCGCATGCCGGTAAACATCGCATTACAGGTTTATAACATCTATAGAAAACTATCAGAAACTCAGAATTTTCTTCTTCCCACAAATGTATAAAAAGTGTTTCTAATGCATGAATCCATCTCTTAAGGTAATACAGTGAGTATAAATAATGCAATTATCTGATATTTCTGGATATCATAGGCTAGGAAATCTTTAAATAGTTGGATACAGCACTGTATACTGTTTTATTGGAATCAGATTTATTTTCTGGTGTCTTAAGTGGCATAAACTATCAAAAAGTTAAGATTATCTTATTCTAGGCTCAGTTGATTTCAAACATATTATATTTACACTCAACTGAATACCATGATTTAGCAATATTGTGCCAGAATAACACTTTAATCACAGTTCATTGTGTACTAATATTAAAATAAAAAAAGATTTGACCACTTCCTAGTCAGGCAGCTGCCAATCACATTCTCACCAGCCAATCAGAGTAAGCCCCTCCCCCAAACGTGAAGATTGTTCCAGGAGTCCAAATGAAAAAAAAAATTAAATGAACGGAAAACTCTATAGCTAGAAAAAAAGTTTCAAATGCATGTGTGAAGATTGAAAACAAAAAAATAAATGTAAGTATGGAGCATTTTTGTTTGTTTCGTAGAAATTTACGTTTAGAAATTTAGTTCCATAGAGTAATCTCAGAATTAGTTTGCCTGTCTATTAGTTGGGGCAAGTTGGGGATTATTGAAATAGATACAGCTGTCCTTATAGCACTATTCTTCTGCGTGTTGCGTATTTGTTGAAGACAATACGTTTTATAATGCCATAAACAATTAATGGATGAAAAAGGTTACGTTGATATTTTCTAAGTGTGTGTGCGTGTGTGTGTGTGTGTGTGTGGCTCAACCAGATTTTTCCAGAACTAAAACCTTGAAGTAAGCAAACGTCTCGCAAACTTCCCGTAACTGTCTCTTTGCTCACATGCCTTGTTCTTATACGGCATTCTAAGGTTCTTCTTCACTCTCTCAAAATGACTAGACAACGGTGATGTTTTTCTAAGCTGCCACCGGCTGATTTGATTTCTCTATATTTCCTGTCTTGGGCGTAGCAGTGTTATGTCTTCAGTCACTGTATCTTTGCTCTAAGAGTAAAGTTTAGAACTGAGGAGCCGAGACAGAAGCTCGAGAGACAAGGTTATGAGTTTTTGCTCACTCCTCACTCCTGATTTTGAAATGAACTTTAACCATCGTGTTGTGGGATTTATTATTAAAAGTACAGTGGTTTAGGCAAAGAATGAATGAATGAATTACTTTATTTTTTTATTATTTATTTTATATTTTATTATTATTATTTCTCTTTTGTGTGAACAACTGTTACCGGAAAAGCAATATCCCCCTGGGGATGAATAAAGTTTTTTGAGTTTGAATTTTGAATATGAATTTATCCCACTAAGGGGAAATTTCTTTGGTTTCAGCAGCAACAGAGAGACGATACAATAATGAAACACTGGTATAAAAGCGGTCACAAAAGTATATTATAAAAGTATAAAACCGGTCATTACAAAAGGTGTTATTCAGTGAGACGCTGTAATGCTCTCACAGTCCATGAGTGGCGCTGCTGGCACTGCAAAAAATCCAAACGAAAAAACAAGAAAATAAATAACAAAATGAGTAAAAAAATATACTCAAATTTCTCAATGGGGTGAGAAAGTTTTACTTGTTAAGACAAATGTAACTATTTTCTTAATAAGTAAGTACTTCTTTCTCTCTTCATTTTAAAATGAAGATTTTAGAATTATTCAAGAAAAAAAGCCAGAATTACGGCTTAATTTCTGAATATTTTAGCTTGTCAAGAATTTATTGTTTGCAGTGTGGTGGTTTGTCACTGTACTAACACATCTTAACAGATTTTTGAGCTTCGTCTTCCACACAAAATCAGTAACCAAAGTTCTTCCACAAGGTGCTTAGTAGACTTTGCTAAAAAAAAACGAGAGGGTTTTAAGTTTGTGCCGCTGTTTGGTGTGTAAATAGCATGTGCCTAGTTAGGATGCTAAATTATTCAGCGTAATGATGGAGTCTGGAACTGACTTTCTGTCGTTTGTGTTTTGTTTCTCGCTGATTGTAGTTGTAGAGGTTGAATGGAGATTCAGATTTGCTCCTGAACTAAACCACTGATTCCTCTCGTTCCCACAGAAAAGCGACATTCACAGCAGTAAACTTCGCCTTCCAGGATATTTATCAGGAAAAGCCTTCCATGCGGTGGAGGATCGACCTTCCATCAGAAGAACTCACACCATAGGTAAAGATGGCGGCCGGACGCGTGTCCTATGTTTGTTTCAGAGGAACATTAATAATGTTCGCCTCAATACCAACGTTTTTTTATTTAGTTTTAATCATAGTCTTTTGACTGTTTTGTTTTAGTCCCAAATTAGTCATCTTAATTGTTTTAGTTTTAGTCTAATTTTAGTCGACTAAATACCACAACACTAAATTACAGTAAAGTTGCTATGTCTAAGAAATCTGAATACGTAGTTAACTATAAATATGTAAAATATGTACAAAGATCTTACTTATTTGGAAAAACTTATTTTTCTTGAACTTATTTTTATGAACTTTTCTTTCAATTCAACGAAATGTATTCTCATAAACGAAACTCCAACAATGAGAAAATTAAATACAGTAAATTCAAATTTCACATTTATTTTTCACTTTGAATTACATCATTGTAATGGTACATCATTTCCGTCACAATATGAATTATTGACTTTCATTCAGTTTACACAGATTAAACCGTTTGCCTTTAGTTACTAAAAAAAAAACTTTCATATTTATTTTTCCCTTTGAATTACCGATATATCATTTCCGTTAAAATATGAATTATTGACTTTCATTCAGTTTACACAGATTAAACTGTTTGCCTTTAATTACTAAAAAAACATTATATTTATTATTATCATATTTATTTTTTACTTTGAATTACCAGTATATCATTTCCGTTATAATATCAATTACCTTTTAGTTACACTGCAGACATTTTAGACATCACTTTTCTTTATGAAACCATGACATCCATAATACACAGTACACAAACCGGTTTAAAAGATGCACTTTATTGTAAAAATCTATTAAAATCTATTACATTTAAAAGTGTTTTTAGTTCATTAAGAGAAAAAAAGATCCAGCGCACTGTTAAACATGACTCAAGTACTCGACTCAAGTACAAACAGAACTTGACTACAAATGTTCTGTTGTTGAGGCCAGAACTAATGCCAAGTCATTGATTGGGCCTTTTGACAGGCTCCAGGAAGATTCTCAGCCAATCAGGGAGTGGATGCAGCAGTCAGCGTGACAGCGACGCCTCCGATTTCGACATCTCGGACATCCAGTCGCTTTCCTCCGATGTGACCGAGAGCGTCTCAGGTCAACGCAGAAGCCGCCGCTCCAGAATCCCCACCCCCAAAAACAAGACCACGCCCATAAGTAAAGTACCCAGATCATCTCTACTCTAGAAACACTGTGCTCGCTTGGTGGGAGGAGCCACTGACGGCGTTTGTGGAAGGTACTTGAGTAAATGGAGTTTGTGACTTTACTTGAGTATTTTTTCTGCCATGTCGTACGGAGTATCAAAAATATAAGCAATTTTTACTCTCAACTCCACTGCATTTCTGTTTGAATGTGTGTACTTTTTACTCCACTACATTTCAACAGAAAACAGAATGAAAAAAACAGTGTGACTTTAATAAGTTGCAGTGTCTGCTTTGTTTACCGCCGAAAACAAAAATACGCGCTTTTACAAATCCATCTGTCAAATTTAAGCTTATTTATTGTCGATTTAAAGGGAAATGTTGTCACGTTAAACTATACAGATCTTCCATGACACTACAACGGTATTGTGAGCATACAATATATGATAAAAACCTCGGATAAAGAATAAAGAATTAATAAAGAATTTATTAATGAATAAAGAGTTTGTTTTTCACATTTCTTGTTTTTTTTTTCAGTTGCCTAAATTCAGTGCGAGTAAAAAACTCAAGTTCTTTTAAAACTGGATACTTTGCTACTCAAGTTTTTTTTTTTTTTGAACTTGGTGACTTGTTACTTCTAATGGAGTCCTTTTTACAGCAAGTATCCGTACTTTTACTCAAGTAGGGTTGTCTGGTACTCTTTACATCTCTGCTTTGAACTAGTTTAAGTGAATGTCGGCAAGCTTCGTGATAATGCTGTTTTATTTCATTAAGGTTGAGTCGCTTTATTGATGTCATGTTTTACCAAAAGAGTACGTATTCACTTGAAGAGTTTCGTTTCAAGCTAAAACAAGCCTGACATATTTTGACATCTCCGTCATTAAGATCATCATTATAAACTGAACTGGGTGCAAACACACGTGTGATGGGCAACTGTGACTGGATCTTTTTTACGCCCTCATGCCATGTATGTAAATAAATCAATAAAATGGTTGATTTGTGAAAAGTGGGTGTGTCTAACTCTGGATAAGATTGTGTTATGAGCAACAGCTTTTTTTTTGTTTCAGCTTTCAAAGGTTTATAAAAGTGAATAAGCCATGGTCCCCAACCATTTTTTTTGGTTTGTTTCTAAGCTGTAGAATTATATTTGTTCAAAGTAAAAACGAGGAAATATAATCAAGTCTAATTTTAAAAAGATGTCTGACATTTTAAAACAAAAAAGTAAATATAGATTTATTTTTTATATATGAAAATTACATTCAAATACCAAATAAGTTACCTCTAAAAATGTTAAACCGCTTTTTATTCATCCGTGGGTAGAAAAAAATCGAATTAATTAAAAAATTTAATGTATTGTTTAATAAATATAAATTAATTGTATCGGCACATGGTTAGTGTTTAAGATCACGCTCAAATTACACGCGTATGCTGCAACCATAAAACATCTGGAAAATAAATACGTGTGAACTCCATTCAATGCTTGGATTTACGGTTCTCAGTTAATATAAAATTGTGATGAGTGTATAATATTTTTTTTAATAAATAAATATTTGCTTGCATTTTATTTTTTTCAGTAATGCTTTTCGGTTCGCGATCATTCCAAAGATTAATATTATCAACCATATTACATCCTAACTATTATGAACATTTAATATTTATTAGTCATTTTTGCATTTTGGTACTTTGCGGAAACTGTATTCTAACATTAATTTCTAAACTGTATTTCTAAACGTGAAACATTAAACAATATTTTTATTGTTTTACTACAGTTCCCATTCCAAACAACAAACAATGATTATTTTTAAACAAGGTACCGTTAGCGATGTAGAAGTACGCACATTACGCCCAGGACACGCACGGTGCGGAAGTAACGTAAGACTGCGTAAAATCAAAACGTGACGTTGATTTCAGCCAATAGAAAGGCGTTGGCGCAATCACGTGATCCTTTCACCTGCTCGGAGTTGGAGACTGGCGTCTGAAGTGAAATGGTTGTTCTGAAAGGAATCCCCTCAATATTTACGCCGGAGCTGCTGTATGTTTTGGCGCAGATGGGCCATGGAGATGAACTGGGTGAGTAGTTAATGGAGTCACGCACGTTTTCTAGAATATAGAAGTTCGTGTAATCGTCCGCCTTCTGGATAAAGAGGAAGAGTTTCCTTCACAAGCAGCACTTTCTTTTCTCTGATCAAAATGTCGCTTTTTCGCGTAAACGTGTAACTACGTGCGAGGTCAATGTGTTTGGGTTTTGCTGTTAAATGTCATTTATTTTGTCAGTGTTGATTCGGTACACACATAAAGGTAAAACTTCTAGCAAGTTGCCCTGTTCGTGCTCTTCGTAGAATCTCAACGTTGTTTTGACTAATGTTTTGATGTGAATCCTTTAAATTGAGCACTTTTGTTATTTATGGTATTATGTTTTTTTTTAACGTTTTTAAACGTTTTTTTTAACGTGTAATGTGGAGGAACTGCAGGTAGGGGGCGTCATAACGTCAGCGTGCGTTGCTCAGCAGTTTTGGTTTTCTCAAATTAGTTATAAATCAAACCAATGGATAATTTTATTCTACAATTGGAAATCTGAATTTCTAAAACATTTAATAATCTGGATGTACCAACAGTTGGAACTAAATTAGCTTACTTATTTTGGCTATTTAAAGGTTTTGTCGTAATTTATTTTTTCTAAATTCAAACTCAATAAAGTGGTTATTCCTCTGCATTACAGTGCATTCTATGCTTCTCATAGCTCCGCCCACATCTCACACATGGTTCCGCCCACACCTCACAGAGAGATTGTAAATGCATGAATATAATACATTAAAAACATTTGTTAAGTAAATGCGCAAACTTTGGTCTTTCTAATGATAAACGTTTTTCAATACATATAATTAATCAGCCAAAATTTAAAGTTAATTATCTTATCAGTATGATTAATAGCTATGATAATCGATAAGCACACATTGATTTGTCGTGACGTCATTTAAGTTACGCATTAATAACCCACAAATCATGGAACGCAGCAGAGATTCTCAAACACACATAGCTCCACCCACATCTCACACATAACTCCGCCCAGAACAGAGACAGAGATATTATAAATGCACGAATGGAATAAATTGAAATGGAATAAATGGACAAACTTTGGCTATTTTAATGCTAAAGATGAAAAGATTTACAACACAATTCATTAATTGGCAAAATTCAAAATTATCTTTTTTCGAGAAAGACCCTGAACGGATAGATTTAATTAGATAATAAAATCAGTGAGTGATTAATCACCTATTAACTCTTGACTAACAGAAAAAACAAGTTTGTAGTTAAAAAAAAACTTTTGTATCGATTTCTTTTTCTACATTTTAAAGAAATGACTGTAAAATGGGCTGATTTTTTTTTTTTATCAGTCTAACAGATTGTATCGGGAACAAAATGTGAATAATCAAAGTGACTTTACACCCCTCCTTTTAGTTCTTGCAGATTCTAACTTTCCAGCTTCATCAATCTGTAAAAACGGTCCAGTGGAGATTAGAGCAGACGGTTGGTTCATTTTAATCTTTTTCTGTTTGTTTTATAAAAGTATGAAATAGAAGAGCGCCTTTGATTAACTTTAATGATTTATTTGTCAATGTTTAAAATTACGGTGTTGAAGTGTGTTTTCTTTTAAAGGTGTTGGTATCCCTGAACTTTTGAAGTCGATATTACAGCTTCTCCCTCTCGATACCTACGAGGATTCAGTAAGTGACGACTCCTTACGTAGTAACACTCACATATAGACTGTGTGTAAACACTCTGCGTTTGTGATTCGTCAGGCCGTGGTCATGAAGCTCGAACCATGTGACTCGTCACGTGACCTGAAGACGCCAGTGTGGGACCAGTACACGTCCCTTCTGAAAGAAGCCGGATCAGATGTGTGTGTGTGTGTGTGTGTGTGTGTGTGTGTGTGTGTGTGTGTGTGACCTTTTCTTATATTTGTGTGAATGGTTCTTATAGGTCCTTGAAAGACTTGGTAAAAAAAAGTGTAACTGTGATGACGTGTGTTAAAAATGAATGTCACTATTAGGAAATTTAAATCAATTGCATGCGTTAACGCGTTAATTTTGACAGCCCTACTTTAAATAGAAAAGTAAAAATAAAGATAACTTTAAAAGTTAAAAGTTTTTTACCACACTTGAAAGTGCTTGAATTTCATCTTTCAGAAAGTGTAGGAACCCTGTCTCTGGTTTTTTAATCTTAACAATTCAAACCCTTATTGCTTTTTTCAGATTTTCTTTTTATTTTTTTAGAATTACGGTAGAACGGTAACAAAATGTAGGTATTGCCTAATGAAATGTATTTTTGCTGTAAAAAAACTCCTTAGCAAGGAGGGATACACTGTGTTACATGTAATTGTTTACATTTCTTTAGATACATTTCTCATCGGTTACATCGTTTTTTTTTTTTTTTTTTTGCATCGTCGGGTTGTTCTTGTTCTTTTCTTTTCAATTTCAAAAAATGTGACTAAAAGTCGTCAAAAGTGTTGTAATACTTCAACCAACGACCTAATAAGATGGTTGTGTGCACTTTGTGTCTTTGTGTTCGCTATGTACAAGATAAGCTTTAGTTTTTATTTAAGTCACTTTGTTGTTGGCTGAATTTAAATGCACTTTATTTTTTGTGTTTATGCCCCAACGTTTCATTTTGCCTTTGTGTATATAAATATTGAACATAAAAATGTGTCCTTAATAATTATATTATATATATATATTTATATTACATTATATATAATATTATTATATAAATAAAGGGCCGTGTTAATTAAAAGCCAAATGGCAGGTTTATTTCATTTATATGAACAAATAATTGTTTGGGCAAAGAAAATAATCGGTAGTGTAATAGAAAAATTCAAGTTTATTTATATAGCGTTTATTTGAATCGAAAAATTAGTTGACAGATAAGTCGAAAACTCGATAAAAATAATTGATAGATTAATCGATTAGAAAATAATCATCGCATTAACAACCAATTCTATTCGATAATACTAGTTTTTTTTTGTTTTTCAGGGCACGCTGATGCAAGTTGAGCGCTTTGCGTTTTACGAGCGTGCGAAGAAATCATTCGCTGTCGTGGCAACAGGGTGAGTGACGACTTTCAAAACCTTCGTCAAAACATCGAGATCCGTTGTAGCTGACGCCGCACTTTCTCTGACAGCGAGTCCGCTCTTTACGGCAATCTCATCCTCAAGAAAGGCGTCATTCCGCCCGGCCAACTGATCTGAAAAAGTCCTCGAATTCTCTGATTTAACCATGAACAATGTTTGTTTTCTCAAAAGCGTAAACATTTCACACAGATAAATAATGGACATTTTTCTTTTTTAAAGACAATTTTTTTTCCCTAATTCGCAAAGCGACTTTGCGTTGGTTTTGAACTAAGAAAAGTCCTATGTAAATAAACTTGAACTTAAACACATTTAAAAACTATGTTGTTGTGTTTAAAAACTGGCCTGAAAGGATAACAAGCATCATTAAACAGTCAATCTTTTCTGACAATTTAGTTTTGATAATTTTTTGAGTTGCAGAATTGGCCACTTCAGAAACAAATTTATGTATATTTATTAATGATTGTAGATAAACCATATTGTCATTTCCGTGGGATTGTATTGTCTAACAAGCATATTTTTATTGAAAATATGAGAATTGCGATTAAAACCATGAGACAGACTTTTTTAAATCAAGAGACACTGAAAGTCTTGTTTCTAAATGTTTATCCATCAAAGATCGTTGAGTTTTTGTCAAAGATACACATTGTTAAGTTTATTTGAATATTTTATGTATGTGTTTACGGAAATGTTTTATATGAATTTTAACTTGGCATGATACAATCTTGTATGCTTTTTTTTTTTTTTTTACATTATTTAAAATTGTATAAGCCATGACATGGCCTCTGAAGCTGAAATAGCAATAAACAAAATAATCAAAATAATCTATTGAAAATATGCCATCGATTGGGGGAAATATTCAGAAAGTATTTTAGCAACCGTTTTTACACAACAGGGTTTTCACAAATTGAACCGAAATCAAGTAGAAAGTTTGTATCTAATTTTTAGAAGTTCTGTTGATAATAGTGTCTATCACTAATAGTATAATAGTGTCTATCACTATTACACAATATTATTGTGAATATTATTGTCTAAAATTTTTTGGTTTCGAATATTTTTGAAATGTTAAAATATGAAAAAGAACTTTTGCCATTAATATAGCCATTGGTGCTAAGATGGGGAAAAATAAACAAGTAATTACATTTTCAGACTGTCATTCAGACACAACACTCATCATTCCAAACACTCGGAAATTTTTATATAACTGGAAAGAGGAGTTGCTGAATGGATGATGGGTTAGTAAATTAAACATATATACAAACATTTTGTACATGCATCAAACATGATTAATACTAAATATCTATTGAGCAGTGTTGGGTGTTACTGTAATTAACATACTTTTTCACTGTAAAAGTAATGTAACAAATTACTTAGTTACTTGTCGTGTACTCGCATTACATTTTAAAATAAATAAACTCGCTGACTATTTGTGACTTTGCGACAGCTTCTGACAGCTTTCGATAGTTTGCGTTCACAAAAAAATTGTTTTTTTTTTTTTCACAGCATAGACGTTGGACTCGGACGAAGCTACTGGCTGTTTTTCAAAATGGCAATATTCACGTCACTTAACATAAAAGACACATACTTAACATAAAAGAAGGTTACATTTCCTACGAATAACTTTTACAATTATTGAACGTAATAAAGATGACTCGGAAAGCTAAAAGGCTCAACTATTTCTTGTTTACTGGTGTGTGTTTTTGTTAATTGTTTAAAGGTTTATAGGGATTTTATTCCTCTTCAATAAGCACATTTAGCTTTTCTATATTGTTGTACATTTTTATCTTGTGATATTCTGTTTTCTTGATATTTTTTTTTTTTAGATTTATTTATACATTTGTTGAAGGGACTTTTACCTTCATTTTGTACTAGATATATTATGTAATCTACTGTATATTTCCTTTTATTCAACGTGTATATGTCTTAGAATTTCATTTTGATTGTTCATTCCCTTTTTTTTACTTTACTTTACTTTACTTTACAGTCATTTGGCAGACGCTTTTCATCCAAAGTGTTTCTTGCACCAAACGGAGTAGTATTCCAAATTTCATCGTAACCATGTGATACAATGAAATAAAGAAATAAAGCATTCTATTCTATTTTAAGAAGTATTTCGTTAAGTTACTTATTGAGTATTAAGTTACTTTTCAGACACAGTACTTAGAAAAGTATTTGAAATACAAGTTGTATTAGTAATTAGTTGTTTTTTAGAAACTTACTAAAAAAGTAACTTACCCAACACTGCTAGTGAATAAATTCAATGGTGTAAATGAATTATCAAGTGTACACTGCAAAAAAATCAACGTGAAAATATAAGAAAATAAAAAACAAAACGAGTAAAACTATTTAAACAAAGTAAAACGAGGTGCCAATAAGTACTATGGAAGACGGCTCAAAACCAGACAAAAAAAAATCCCGTTACACGATTGATTTGTTTCTGCGTTTCAGTTTTTGTTGAGGTAAAAAAAAAAAAAGTAGCTAGTTTCCTAAATTGAGAAACATTGTGTTCTTCAAATGAGAAAATATCACTTGACATTTCTTGTTACAGGAAGTTCGGTGTTAAAACGTAATACAGCATCTACTTTGATCTACTTTGTCTCGATTTAGTCTAAAATATCAGCAACATTAGCATTTGTTATATTGGAAACGTTTGGAGCACTTTTTTTGCTCAAATTTTATATTTTATATACTTTATGCTAGATATATTATTTATATTTTATCTTACACAATGCACATTTTTTTACGTTTTTATTTTGTGTGTTTTTTCTATATTGCTCCAAACAGAGTAGTCTTCCTAATTTCGTTGTAACCATGTGTCGCAATGACAATAAAGGCATTCTATTCTATTCTATTCTATTCTATTTTTTTCTAAGCAAGAAAATTCAAGTCCTATTTTCTTTAAATAAGCAAAGTCATCTCTCACTCTTAATCCTAACATGGTTAATTTATCTTGTAAGAGAAAATAACAAGATTTGTCATTTAACTTCGATTATCATTTGATTTTTTTAGCACGTCAAGAATGTATTTTTTGTAGAGTAGTACAGTAGTAGCGAACTATGCTGCGTTGTGGCCTGCGAGTGAAGTCGTGTCTGCCCGTGACATATCACAGGTTTGTGCGAGATGACCTCACGGACAGAGACTCACTGTTCTGTGCCCACCTGACCAATGATCCGTGATGGACGCTAGCCTCATATCTCAAGAGAATAAGCTCAATCGTTTAAAACACACCCGTTCTGTTTAAGCACACTGAGCCAACATTTTGACATTGATATCATGTGACGTCTGATGAAATGCTGGAAGCTTCTCCGCCAGAGTAGAAGAAGATCGGGCGGCTGGATCAGGAGCGGGGTGGAGCTCACGGGATATTCTTCTTACTTTTTCTGTACGTTATCTTCACGAAAGCCTTCAGTTTACTGCCTCCTCGGAACATGTAAGTACAACTTTTTTTCCCCTTTTGCAGGTAAAGGGAAGACTTTGTGAAAACGGGATTTTGTGCGACAATTTGTTTTTTATTATTATTCATTCTTTCGTTACTTTTCACTTTGTCAATTGTGAAAATCGGATTTTGTGCGACAATTGGTTTTTTATTATTATTCATTCTTTTGTTACTTTTCACCGTCAATTGTGACAATCGAATTTTGTGCGACAATTTGTTTTTTATTATTGTTATTCATTGTATTGTTACTTTTCACCATGAATTGTGAAAATCGGATTTTGTGCGATTATTTTTTTTTTTTTTTTGTGATTTGTTTTTTATTATTCATTGTTTTGTAGTGGCAACATAAAAAAAAAACGTTTAAACTTTAAACAGCGTTAAAATAATCTCTGAACGGCAGTGAGTTCAATAATCTCTGAAAGTAAACCAGATTAACCTGCAGTGTGTTCAATAATCTCTGAAAATAAACCAGATTAACCTGCAGTGTGTTCAATAATCTCTGAAAGTAAACCAGATTAACCAGCAGTGAGTTCAAAAATCTCTGAAAGTAATTCAGATTAACCTGCAGTGTGTTCAATAATCTCTAAAAGTAAATCAGATTAACCTGCAGTGTGTTCAATAATCTCTGAAAGTAATTCAGATTAACCTGCAGTGTGTTCAATAATCTCTGAAAGTAAACCAGATTTTATTCAATAATCTCTGAAATTAATACAGATTAACTTGCAGTGTGTTTAAAAATATCTGAAAGTAAACCACGTTTTGGCACAAACTTTCTCTGCAGGTACATTGAACATCCAAGCAGGAAACGTTTCTGAAGCACAAGTTTTGATGAAAATGCTGGTTATTACAGTCTTACTGCATCTCTTCAGCCTCTTCAGAAGTCAGGAGTTGCCAAGTAAGCACCTGAAAAACACACTCACCTCTGCCGTCGCTTCGGTTTTTATTCCAGTTGCCAGATCCGTCATGTTTTATTTCATTGGAAGATGGCGGGTGATTGGACAGACTCCAAAATGAGTTTTAGATTGTCTTGCTAAAACTCAAAAATGTTTCTCTTGCTTGTTTTTACATGGATGTAATGACACAAAATGTACAGAATGGACAAAGGCATTTATTTAAATAACAATAATAACAATAAACAATAATTGAACCTTTATTAGTCCCTCATGGGGAAATTTTTTCTCTGCATTTAACCCATCCGATCAGACACGAACTCGGAGCAGTGGGCAGCCACACAGTGGGGCGCCCGGGGGGCATGTGGGGTTCAGTGTCTTGCCCATGGACACTTAGTTGTAGAACTAGTCGTAGGGGGGATTCGAACCGGCAACCTTTTGGACACCAGCCCAAGTCCTCTACCACTGTACCACAACTCCCTCACTCCATGTTCACATGTTTTATGTGTATTGTATTGCATGCTAGTTTTTATTTGATTAGATTTTTTTAATTTGAGATAAAGCAACACATTTCATTGTACAATATACAATGACAATAAAAGTCTCTAATCTTATCTTATCATCGGCACTGGCGAGTCAGTGACTTAGGGAACACATATAGATGGATACTTTTGAATTAATCTAAATTTAATACCTAAAACTAGGGGAATTTTGAGTTCTTACAGCAGCGAAAAAACAAAGAGACAGCAGTTTGAACAGAAACACTTTTTCAAATGACAACAGTGAAAGCTGAAATTGCAGAAAGCATAGAGAATAAAAGACAAAACAACAAAAAATAGATGGTGCAAAAATACAGCTGTGCAAACACAATAGTGGAAACAACAGAGAGTAGTGCAAAAATGGCAAAAGTGTCTCACTGCATTACTGTAATAATACTGTAATAAACACAAAATAATTAAACATTTTACTGTATTTAAAAGATATCCATCCTATATTTAATATCATTCATTTATATCAAACATTACATGTTTAAATAAGTTTCAAAATTGTTTTGCATACATTTACACACTCCTGTCACAAAGTAAGAGGAATATCAATAATAAAAATACTATATTTTACAAATGTAAACACATTTGTTATTAAATATGTTTGCCGCTAATATTTCTGCAAAGTCTGGTATTTTATGTATTACTTTGTGAATTTATACAGATACTGTATATGTGTCTGCCACTGTATTTGCTCACTCTGCTTCTGTATTGATGTGAAAGAGCAACAGCAAATATCAAATACACGAGCAACAAATTCTAGTTTAAAGTACTTTAGTGTTTTTACATTTTTTTTTATTGTAACTGTTGTTAACATCTTGTAAAGTGTCCTTGGGTGTCGTGAAAGGTGCTGATAAATAAAATGTATTATTATTACGGTATTTACGCAAATATAAGCACCCGTTTTGTTTCCAATTTTAGCGGCTCAGAAACTAGCGTTGTGCTTTTAATTGCCAATTTCAAATATATATAAGCTCATTTCTTTAAATAATGGTTCTGCAGTCAGATGTGCAGGCGTTTATTAGCTCAATAACAGAAATAAAGAAACATTAGACACGTTGCGACACTTAACAGGGACAAAACAACACTAGAAGAAGTAAGATTACACAAAAAATCATAATTATTATTTGAACAGACAGACCATATTGTATCCGGTAGATTGTTGTGCTAAAGGCTAACGGGCTAGCGCTTGAAAACAAGACCAGCAGCTACAAAAGCTTCTGAACAGAAAACAGTTCTAAACAAAAAACACCAGAGTCAAACACAATCAAAACGCTCTGTCTGATACACAGAGAAAAACATGACTGTTCTAATGTTTACGTCTAACACAAACCGAGCTCAGTCAGATTTGCTATGGACTATTAGTGCAAAGGCTCATGGGAACCAGTGAGCAGCAAGTCAAGTCAAGTCAAAGTTTATTTATATAGCACAATTTAAAAACCACCACAGTGGACCAAAGTGCTTCACAAGAAGGCGTAGAAGAAGAGGTAGAAGAGAGGTAGTTAAGATAAGAATAAGAAAGTAAAACAATAATTAGATAGTAAGGTAAAGGGAGGAAGGCAGAAAAAGAAACAAAACGCTTTATGCGGCAGTGCATAGAGGGACAGTACTTATAGTGGCATTTCGAAGGCCTGGGAGAACAGGTGAGTTTTGAGTCTTGATTTGAATGTTAAGATGGACGGGGCAGCTTTTATGTGAGGAGGAAGAGTGTTCCAAAGTTTCGGGCCGACCACAGTGAATGAGCGATCACCCCGACATTTAAGTCGAGTCCTGGGATTTTGAGGAGCCCTTGGTCGTTTGAGCGCAGGGTTCGTGATGAGGATTGCGGAGATAAAAGTTCGGTCAGATAGAGAGGTGCTTGGTCATTGAGTGCCTTAAAGACAAAAAGTAGGATTTTGAAGTCAATCCGGTATTTGATGGGCAGCCAGTGTAAGGAGCGTAGAATAGGGGTGATGTGATCGTATTTGTGTTTGCCCGTCAGGAGTTTAGCGGCAGCGTTTTGGACAAGCTGAAGGCGTCCGAGTGTAGACTGAGTGATGCCGGCGTAGAGTGAGTTACAGTAGTCTAAGCGTGTCGTGATGAAGGCATGGATTGCTATTTCCAGACTTGGTCTCCAGCAAAGCATGATGGGAGATGTAGTTCTGATCACTAGAATAGATTTTAGTTTTATTATTTTTAAAACAACATTGAAGTAATATGAGTCAAAAAGAAAAACAAAGAAAAAATAGTATTTGAAAGAGAAAATGTACGTAATTTAGCCAGAAGCAAAAAAAAAAAGGTTTTTTATTTTTGTTTATTTTATTTTATTTTATTTTAATCATGGGGGTGCTTATATTCGCGTAAATATGGTATTTTAAACTTTTCCAGTGATAACGAAAAATTGAAAAGGAAAAACTATTGACTTGCAACATTGTAACTACAAGTCAAATGTACATCTTAGTTAAATGTCTGCGTAGTAGAGTATGTTTGCATTGTGGTGCATGTCATTTACAGTTTATGGCTTTTTTTTTTTAGCGTATGATTTGTTGGAAGAGTTTGGCTTGTCCGAGACCGTTGGAGTGAGAAGAGTTGAAGGATCAGAACCTGGTTTGGTGGCTTTTCGTGTGGATCCACATCTCCATTTCCGAAAGCAAATCGGGTATTTTCACATCATTCTGATCTGTGATCACAAAAATGTTTTTATTGTGGCAAGTTGTGTTTTTTTAAATTGTTTTCTTTTAATTATTTTTCTGTGCTGTCAAAGTTAACGCGTTAACGCACGTGATTAATTTTAAGTGCATAATTGAGTCAATTATTTTTCACGCCATTAATCACAGTTGTTGTTTTTTTTTTACTTTCGGTTTTTACTTTCGGTGCAATGAATAGAACAAAGCGTGCGCGGCTCATTAAGATCAGTAACTCACTAAGATCAGTAACTCACATTTATTGAGTTCAGGTATTGTCAAAGTGCAAAGTGTTTAAGTGACACTGACCTACTTTTCCCCTCTCAGCAGCAACACAGACACGATTCCTTTTCAACTGCAAATAACTTACTCTGTTCAAAAAGCTTTTCAAAAATAAAGCTGTTCCATAATATGTTTCATGTTAGAGTGATAAGTATTTATTAAGTTACAGTTCGTTTTCAGCAAAAAAGTGCGACTCGACTTTGGAGGGTTAATAAACAAAGACAAAACATTGCAAATTGAACAAAAAGTATACTAAATTATTTTACAGTATTTAAACGAGTGATTATTTAGTGTCGAGTTTACATTAATTTACATATTACACCTCAATATCCGATATTACAAGCTTCAGTCGTTTAATTGTGATTAATTTGGTCAGGGAAGTGCGATTACCTAGTAAAAAAAAATGAATCGTTTGACAGCCCAATTATATTTATATTTTTGTACAGCACTCATTTATATCACTCATGTGTCTGAACTCCCTTCCACCAGTGACATCTACTCCAACGGTCTGCCATCAAACTACTCCATCACGGCCACTTTGAAAGTGGTCGAAGATTCGGCTAAAACCTCCTGGAGCCTGTGGCAGGTCAGTGAAGCCCAAGGCCTGAGGCAGGTGGGCCTTCGTCTCCACGGCGACACTCAAACCCTGGAGTTCTTCTACACCGGTCCACGAGGCTCCAAGATCTTTCAGGTGCTCCAGAAACTAGACAAGCTGTTTGACGGGGAATGGCACAAGCTGGCGCTGATAGTCCACGGAGAGCAGATGAGGCTCCTGGTGGACTGTGAAGAAGTCCGAGTGCAGACCCTCCACCAGCCGCAGACATTGATGCTCAAAGGTTCCGTCTCCATTGTCAAGAGGGATGTGGGGAACTCGGTTCTGGTAGGTCGGGCAGTAAAGTGAACGATTCTTTTCGAGTCATTCATTCATTTTTTTTTACTGAATGTGGCGCTCTCCGTTGGAACAAGTTGCGAATGATTCTTCTCACTAATTCTTGACAAGCCAGAAGATCTTGAGATTACTAAATCTTGTTTTTTTTTTCCAGACCAGATACATTAACTGGCTTAGAATTAAGAGTTGGTTTACAATTTAAAGAATTAGAATTAAAAGATTATTTGCTTTTGCTAATATCTCCAAACTCCAGTTTCGCAACAACGTTGAGTGAAATATATTTCACATTCGTCCGGCGTTTAAACATAGTGGGGGAGGGTACAAATACAATAAGATAAGCGATAAAAGCAATAAAATACAGTAAAAATAGAGATTAGATAAAATATGAACAAAATATTCTTCTCGCTACACTGCAAAAAATTTAATTCTTGACTAGCCAAAAGATCTTGAAATTACTAAATCTTGTTTTTTTTCCAAGCAAGATAAATTAACTAGCTTAGAATTAAGAGTAAAAGAATATTTTGCTTAAAAAAAAATAGGTCTTGTTTCAAGCCGTTTTACCGAGGAAAATTTTCTCACCCCATTAGCAGATAATTTTACTTTTGTTTAAGTCTTTTTTACTCATTTTGTTTTTTTTTCCATGTGGATTTTTTGCAGGGTACGAAGTCTGTGTGGCTCGACTTGTGATAAACGATTTGCTTGTTTAATTGTCATACAAACGTTCAACCCGATTCATGCAAAAAATGTGTTCATTTTGAACTAATAATTCACGAAAGACACATCACTATTACTGCATGCATCCGTTTGTAAAAGGAAAGAGAAAAGGCACTATAATAATAATAATAATAATAATAATAATAATAATAATAATAATAATAATAATAATGCTTTGTGTCCTGTGGAGTAATACAATTATTTGGGTAGGAAAATTTAATGAAAGTCAGATTTTTGTTTTTAATGTAAATCCGCTTAATCTGTTATGAAGGGTTATTTCATTTTTTATGTATCACATTTTAAAAAGCAGAACCATAAACACAAAATGTACGTAAAAGAGTTGCATTAGTATATTTTTTACACTTATTTTTATACTGTCAGTCTATGGAATCAGATGTCAAAAATATCAAACTTAAATTTATAAGAAACAAACTAAACTCTTACCGTTTTGGTTTGAAACTTTTTTCAGAGTTTTTCTTCTAAAATGTGAAACACTAAAATGTGAAAGCAGATTGACTCTAAAAAGTTGAAATCGCCGAACCGTGCCATTTGCAAGACAACAATTATGACCAAATAATTTAAATTTAAGGTTGGTTTAAATTTGTTTAACCGTTTTTACCGATTACCAATCCATTATCAAGTCTGGCGTGAAAAGTTATGGGTTTTGTGAATTCCTTTGAATCTGAACCTCTTGAATCCATTTTCATTAGATATTTCCATTAAATGAAAGAAATGTATGTAGCTACAATGTAAATTTTTTTTTTCACCACAGATGTTTGCACGTGAAAATACACGCTGTTATAAAACAATCTACGAATAAACATCCAACTTCACTTTGTGACATTTGGCCCAGAGAGCAAAACGTTTGAAAACGTAGAATTAGAAATTTGTGTTCACAAACTCTATTTTGTACTGCTTATCTGTGGGTCACGCGGAGGTGTAAAGTACTTGAGTAAATAGACTTTGTTACTTTAGGTATTTTTGTAAATTTTGTAAACATACAATATACATACGTATATTACAATTGAATTACAATACAAAAAAAAGTATGACTAACGCATAAAGAAACTGGAAAGATTCTTTAGACATTTAGCATAGTATTTGTACTTTTACTTTGCTGACTTTGTGAATTTTTTGAGACTGCGTGAATTTTAAAACGATATACATATATATTATATGTATATCTATAAATGATATACAATAATAATAATAAAAACATTTACAACATTTACAAAAGTAACTAAAGTAACAAAGTCTATTTACTCAAGTATTTTACACCTCTGGGCTCACGGAGAGCTTAAGGCAGCTTTGAGACCAACCATTTGCCGACTAACAGACACAAACACGCACAATCACACCAAGATGCCCAAGCTACGCCCTGAAAGTAAAAATAATTAAAAGTAAATGTTGTAATTCT
The DNA here is from genome assembly GCA_028031935.1 of Paedocypris micromegethes. Lineage (NCBI taxonomy): Eukaryota > Metazoa > Chordata > Actinopteri > Cypriniformes > Paedocypris > Paedocypris micromegethes. The sequence goes on from CM051500.1 coordinate 27,003,084, forward strand.
TGTGTTCCTGTGGCAGGTAGATCTGCAGAAGATGGAGGTCTCCTGTAATGCAGACCAAGCCATTTCTGAAGGCTGCTGCGAACTCTCCAATGTGGTGAGACGAATGTAGTTTCCTAGTCTTTCTGTTTTTACTTGGAATATTCAGCAGACCGAGCGTTTTGATTGTGTCCGTCCCTTGGATTTTTTACTCCTTGCCTTTGTTCTTCATTTTGTACTGTTTTGACTCTTTCTGCGATGACACATTGGACCTGTTTGTTAGCGCTAAGCTAAGCTAACCGGTCGTGGTTTGTCGTTTCTATTTGTTGTAATAACAATTATTGTAATTAGTTTAATCTTACTTCTTCCAGTGTTATTTTGTCTCTGTTAAGTGTCGCGGTGTGTCTCATGTTTCTTTATTTCTGTTATTGGACCAAAAATAGCTTGTGACGTTCGATAATTGTGAAGATATTCTGACGAACTCCAAGAAGTGATTATGAACGTGATTATTATTGTCGATAACAACGTATTAAGTGCATCAGTATTAAATATTTCACTACATCCCATAAACAACTGAAGCAAAGATTATTTTAGCAGCAAACTTTGTGAAAACGGATATTTGTGTCATTCTCTAAACGTTTGGCCACGACTGTATGAATGTAGAAATGATGGACGTCTACTGAGCGTTTTGCTCTAATGTCAAAAAATAGTTCCTTAAGAAGTTAGGTTGTCTTCTCATCAGTAGTTAGTGGAATAATGTATCATTTCCATGTTACAATACATTACATTCTAATTTTTGAATCGTAGACTAAAATCAGGCTCCTATAAATTGTGTTGTTTGCAAGTCATCGAATGATACAGTTAAAAGAGATTGTACTACACAATTATTTTGTAATTGTATTTGTGAATTATATGCAAATATAATCACAAATTCAACCCCCCCCCCTTAGATTTTTCATGCACAAAATAAAAAATCCATTAAAAAAATGTTTTCTAACGAACTAAAATTGCAACTCTTTCGCATATTTATGTTTGATGTCGTTTTACTTGAATGATAGATTGATGGTTGTAATGTAGCACCCCTACTCATAGTAGCACTTGCTATGTCCATATATGGGCTTATTCCGGTTTTCTCGCTGTAAGTAGACAGACATAGCAAGTTCCCCATATTTTATTGTATTGAATTTGTTTAAATGTATTTTAGTGTTTTTAGCCACTGCTAAAGTTTCTTTATACCTGTTAATCAGGTGAATGTGTATATATTACATACATTTACATACAATTAAATTTGGCTGCAAGTGAGATACAGGGGCGCATTGTTCAGCTACTTCCTGTTAATCAGCCAATAAAAGCACAAATGCACGTCTGCCTCCAAAACCATTATTTAAGGAAAGAAAATTGAACACCGTTATGTAAATAAGACATATTTCCAATAATTTGTACTAGGTCTGTCAAAGTTAACGCGTTAACTCATGCGATTAATTAAATGTGCCTGTTTTTCCGGTTTTTGATTTTCACTTCAAAACCTTTTGTTCCTTTAGTTAAAAATGTGTGATCAGTCTTTTCAGCTAGACTAATTATCAGTGCCATACTTCTGCCACACAAATATACAAATACATATCCGTTGTCTCTTTTACTCAAAAATTACTTGTTTCTTTTTTAATTATTATGACCGGCTTACCAGTTGTTTTCTTTAGTCAAAACGGTATATTACAGTATTTAAACAAGTGTTTATTTTGCGTTGAGTTTACATTATTTTACATTTTACACTTCAATATTTAATAGTACAAGATTGTATACTTGTCCATGTCATTAATAATTGTTGACACTAAAGAAGTATTACAGTTTTTCTCAAATGCTAAAACACATTTCACAAATGATCCCTGCATGTTACCCAATGTCTAAACACAACACTCGCTTCTAAAGCTACATAAACACAACTACACCTTCTCACTTCAAGACTCAAACCTTCGTATCAAAAGAGCAGCTCGAAGCTTTAAAAATGTAAACACAATTCACATCATTGCACACTACAGCAAAACAGCTGAAAACACAATTCTCGGTTGGTGAGAAGATTCCTTGATTTCACAACCGCCAATGCCTATTCGTAGAAATTTTGAAGGAATGGAAAGTTAGAAATCTTAGATTTCTGCAGAGGATTAGGCATTTCGATTTTTTAGTTTGACATGAGGAGTACATATCTGTAGAAAATACTGCATGTACACTACTGTAACAACTCAAAAACAGAATTTATGCGCACAACAGTACTCTTGAAAACATGATCAGGGTGTGAAGTCCTTTTATTTACCTTATTCACACCACACACACTGGGATGTCATCACTGGCCAGCTCCATTGCCAATAGGAGGTTCTCTCTAGTGTATGGTTGTCTGTCATAAACCTTCCATCTCCACAATGAGACGAACTCCTCTATACGGTTCAGTAAAGGGGAGTAGGGTGGCAGACAGACGTTTAAAAAGTGGTTACTGTTGGTGGTGAAACACTCTGACTTTGTTCGTTCGGATCACATAAATGTGAGTTGTGGTTCAGTGGTAGGAGACATGGACTCGTGTCCGAAAGGTTGCAGGTTCAAATCCCCTCTACAGCTGGTTCTGCAACCAAGAGCTTGTTCCACTTTGGGCAAAATGCTGAACCCCTCCAGGCGTAGGTTACCCTCTGGGTTCAGCATGCTGGTGAATTGCCCTCTGATTGCCCCCCATGGAACCTCAGTGATGGCTCTTTGACCAGTGAGGTTACAGCCTCTTTGCCTTTGTTTCGTTTCCAGGAAGAGGTCTGGCCATCGTGTCCAACTGTAATATCCTCTGTGAACATGTGAAAGTGTGCAGGTGTTCAGAACAACAGTCAATCAGGTAGTATTAGATAGTATAGAAGTAACGTTGACCACTGAGCCCACTTGTGTTGCTCAAAGGGAACCCTATAGACCTGTTTCATCCGCATCTTTTGGCGCCGGAGAACTCTGTCTATTGACATCATCAATGCTCTCAACATTGACATTACGTATCGGCAATTACTTTGCTTTGTCTCTGAAGAGGTCTCCATAGTAGTCTGAAGAGGTTGTTCTCATGAAACTATATCCACAACAAGGGTTTCTTGTGCCGCTGTAAATATGGCAACCCTCCCACCTCTACAGCATGTGGTATTCCTTCAACTACAGTAACAACTGATTTGAAACTAGTAGACTACTTTCACAGGCTTGCAAAACTGTATTGTGACAAACAAAGCAATAGAGTACCATACATGTAGTGTTGTCTGAATGCCCTGATAATGGTGGCCACAGTCAACCTACTCAGGTTCAGCCATTGTCATGCCATGGACAATGACATGGTCAATGTTGCTCGCATCTCGTCGATAATGGCGGTGTGAGGTTGTCTTGCTCTTCCTCTTGGACCTTCTCCTCTCCCTTTTTGGCCTTCTTCTGTTCCTCGTTGGCCTGCACTTCTTCTTCCATGACCAGCTCTTCTCTCTCCTGTGACTCGAATTTCTCTTCCCCTGACTCTGCCTTCATTCATTGTGTTTGTTTGGAATCTTCAGCAAACTTTGCACTCTGAACTTGCTTTTATACATGTAGTCACAGCATTAGCAACAAGTGTCTTCCGTTTTGAGTTGTCGTTTGTAGTGAATGACGCGAGGTGTGTTCATTGTGTTCAAATATTGCTGACTGTGTCAAGCATTTTGCATCACATGAGCTTTCATTTGAGAATATGAGCAGAGTTCTTTTGCAACTTATGTTTTAGCAAGGACAAGTGTGTTTAGAGTTACGAGAACAGACATTGTGTTTTGTGAATTGTGTCTTCATGTGAAATGTGTTTATGGTATTGGAGAATGATGGTTGGATTTGGTAAATGTGTTTAGATGACCGGTCATTTGGTTTAGGGGATTGGCTTTTGTGTTTTAGCATTTGAGAAAAACTGTAATAATAAATTATCACATTATTAAGAAGTATTAATAATTAATTATCAGTATTAATTGCGATTAATCAAGATTAATTTGGTTGAGGAATTGCGATTAACTAGTTAAAAAAATGTAATCGTTTGACAGCACAAATTAGTACGTGTCCTCACTTTAAATGTGTATAAAGGGATGCTTCTATTTACCACACGCATATTTGAAATGTGCAAATATAAGCACCCACCAAGCTTATATTCACATAAATAAGGTACAGTAATTAAATAACAGATATTAAATTAATATTAAAATTATTTAAATTACAGATATTAAAATCGATGTTATAGTTTACTTAACATTGGGGTTTCTTGCCCTCCACTTGAACTCTGATTAAAATAAGCGTCTTATGAATCCATTGATGGTGCAATAACATGGAAATACCATTTCATTGGCTATTTCAACAGTTTTATTGTAAATATACCTTGCACGAGTAAAATTCAACTCTTTGTCGGAGAACTTTTGGTCCCATCAAAAACCGAGTAAACGTAACTCTTACTTACTTACAAGAATTACTTTTTCTCAATTTAATGTAAAGACATTACTCTACTCCGTGTTTTTTTTACTCTGATTAGTGCTTTTTAAAATGAACTTTTACTCAATTATGAGTAAACGATGACTTATATTTAACTCTTATCAGGAGTTATTCAATTCATGCTTTATCCTGAAAGAAACACTTAAAGCAAAATGATCTCATACTGTTTTTTTTTTTTTTTACTGTATTAGCTTTTTTTTTTTCCCTTATGCACAATAAACAGTTAAGACAATGAAAAAACGTGATCTTTACATAATATATAGCACTGCGGCGCACAAAGGTCTACTCAAAAACTCACATTTACAACAAAAACAACACTTAAACACACAAACAGCAAACAACCGCAATGCCTTGTGGGAAGCCTGTGATTTGGGATAAATGACTCTGAGGAGAGCGGTTATGAATGAATGAACGAATGAATAAAACGTATTGATCCCACAGTGGTGAAATTCAATTGGTTCAATTGGTTAGGGGGAGGAGTCACAGTTACTCTGAATGTGTGCTGCCGCTCTTTTGATACTCTTTGTTCAGTAAACTCAAAGCAGAGTAAAAACAACTATTTTGGAGTAAAAAAAGTTCAACTCTGGGGAAAAAAAATACTCAACTGTTTTCCTGTGTGTTTGCTCACCAGTGCAGTGGATACGCTGAGATGGGCGTAACTGGAAGGAGCGGCTGTAGGTGTGTCCACGGACAGCCTGGGGTACAGGGAAAGCCCGGAGAAAAGGTGCCCGTGACCCTTGACCTCTTCTCTGTGAGATTATAGACGGCAATCTTTACGTTCCGTTTGATTAGGGTCACGTTGGCTTGCCGGGGACCACCGGAGAGCCTGGCAGGGTGGGCAAGTGGGTAAGAGCTTTCTCTGGAATTTCTCACCCCGTTGGTGCATTTTTCTCTGTTTGATTCGGACAAACGACAAGCGGAGGGCAAAAAAAACCAAGACTGAGATGGTTTTTCCTATCATGACCAGTGTTGGAAACTTTCCTTTAAATAAGTCACTAGTTACAGTTACTAGTTACTTCTGATAAAATATTTGAGATATTTTTTTTTATATTTGAGATATTAAATATGTTGAATGAATGAAATTGAGACTAAAAAAAATTTATGATTATTTAAAGAAATTATTATTTTTATAAAGCTCTGTACATGAATCTAAACTGTTTTAATATTGTTGTGGGATAATGTGAGAGACACCTGTGAATCTTTTTTTCCATCTGTCAGCTCACAACAAATGTGGTATTCATCACGCCTGTTATCCCTTTTATAACATTTCTTATGTGTTTTTTTTATTTAAAATGGATGACATGTATGATTATTGATGTGGAATAGTGAACTAATTTTGTTAGATTTTCATGCAGAAAATGAACATCAAATTCAAAGTAATATTGTAAATATTATCATTAGTATAGTAAATAATAAAACACAATAGATAACCGATAACTTTTAATATTTATTGCACAGACTACAACGGGCCAACAAACAAGTCTAAATATAAATTATGCTTCATAAGGAAATTAACAGAAGTAAATGAATAAAATTCACAAAAGTAAACACTTTAACAAGACTTGATCTGCGCTCAATATAATACTTAAATAAATATGTATGTATATATATATATATATATATTTATTATAATAACTATATATACACATCATTATATGTATATATAAATCTCTATATTGCGATCTAGCTTGCTCTTCTGGTCATAGTCTGAACACCAATGGACATATTTTTCCTTTTTAACTATTTTCTCCCCAAATTTCTGAACTCATATAAAGAATGGACATTTTTCTTTGTCTTTGCGTTGGTCTCGGACTAAGAAAAGCACTATATAAGTAAGCTTGAACTTATATATTATATTATATTATACATATAACACTTACATTAAATATGTATATATGCAAACTATAATATGTACATTTCTCTTTGTTAAGACAAATAAAGGTTTTCTTCTTCTTCTTCTTAACAATGTACCAAAATTAAATTATAATAAAAAAATGTGTACTCTTGCTACTCCATGTCCATCTCTTTGGCTCATCGCTGACTCCTGCTGGGCGAGCGCTTGTTCGTAATGGATGTGATGGACATTTAATCTACTCGTTACTGAAAAAAACAGCGCAGTTTCTTTATAACGGCGTTATTCCCATCACTGGTCATGACGAGAGCTATGTAAATCTTTTAAATCATGCTTACAAAGGAATCAAGTCGAGGATTCGGCCCGTATTTTCTTACACTGCTTCATTTCAGACTTGTTTTTACACAGGGAAGGCGTGGAGAAACTGGTGACTATGGGAACATTGGGGAGCCGGGCCCGAAGGTGAGACACCGTGATATTCACACTGCAAAAAATGAATTCCAGACAAGCAGAAAAACCATGAAATTACACCATAAAACTTGTTTTTTTCATACAAGACAAATTAAATAGTTTAGATTTAAGATTGAAAGATTAATTTGCTTGTTTAAAAAAAAATAGCACTTGTTTCAAGCTGTCTTATCAAGTAAAACTTTCTCACCCAATTGGCAGATCATTTTACTTGATTTACGGGTTTTTTACTCTTTTTGTTTTTTATTTTCTTGTTTTTTCATGTGCATTCTTTTGCAGTGCATTTCTGTGCGATCAGATGATATAGAAGAAAAGCCTTCATTGTCACTGTGCACATTATACACGTATGCGTGAAATTTAGAACGTCTTCCATCCAGTGACATTTACAGTACAAAAATTGACATGTATTATGAACAGTACAAACAAATTTACATAAACCGTGCCAGCAGTAGTTGTATGATATTGCACACACGGCAGAAAATCCACGTGAATAAATAAGAACATAAAAAACAAAATGAGTATAAACAAATGTTATCAAGTAAAATTATCTGTCAATGGGGTGAGAACTTACTTGGTAAAACATTAAAATTAAAATTAAAACAAGACAAAAAAATCCTGTTACACGTTAGATTTGTTTCTGCATTTCAGTTCTTGTTCTCATTGGCTTTGATATAAAAAAGTAACTAGTTTCCTAAATTTGGAAACATTGTGTTCTTAAAATAATAAAAATTTCATTTGACATTTCTGGTTTCAGGACGTTTGGTGTTAAAACATAACGTCTACTTTGAATAATGCTCGATTTGATGTAAAATATCATCAAAATTAGCATTTTTGTTTTCCAAGCAAGAAAATTCAAGTCCTATTTTCTTGAAATAAGCAAAGCAATCTCTCACTCGTAATCCTAACATAGTTAATTCATCTTGTATGAGAAAAAAAAAAAGACTTTCCAAAAAAAAAAAAAGTTTCCAAAAAATCCGGAAATGACACAAAAAATCTTGTTTTTTTCCTTATACAAGATAAATTAGTTTAAAACTAAGAATGAAGGAATAATTTGCTTGTTTAAAAAAATAGTACTTGTTGCTGTCTTACCAAGTAAAATTGGCAGATAATGTGCAGATCATTTGACTTGATTTAAGACTTTTTTAGTTTTTTCATATTTTTTCATGTACATTTTTTGCAGTGTGGACTTTACTTTACTTTACTTTATTTTACTTTGCTTTACGGGGTTTTTTTTTTTTTTTTTTTTGCACAACATACACATTTCAAATAAATAATCACTTGTGGTCTTACGTCCTGAAGGGAGAAGAAGGTATAAAGGGTGAGAAGGGCATGAGAGGACTCCGAGGACCAGTGGTGAGATGTATTATCTAACACTTTGATATCTAGTGTGATTGTTTTATGCTAAACTAATGGTCTCTCACAAACAGGGAGACAGAGGAGCCAAAGGCTTGAAGGGGTTAATGGGAGCGGTGGGCCACAAGGTACAGTTTGTGGAATTCTATACATTGCCTCATTACTGATTAAGATTACTACCATATTTTCGCGAATATAAGCACCCCACTGATTTTTCAGGCACAAAATAAAAATATAATAAAATAAATAGTGTTTTTCTTTCACGTACATTTTCTCTTTATAATAATATTTTGTCTTTACTCAACAAACCTAACTTTTGACTTGTGTCAATGTCGTTTTAGACGTAAATATGAGAACAGTCATGTTTGTCTCTTTTGACCATGGACTCGTTTTCACGCGTTAGCGCTGATCTACCGGATGCAATAAAATATAAAATATTTAATTTATTCTCACTTCTTCCAGTTTTAAGTGTCGCAGCGTGTGTAATTGGAATTGTTCCTAACATGAAATGTGGGAAAATTACAAGCTTATTTGAAATTGGCGATTTTTAAGCACCCTGCATGTTTTTGACTCGCTAAAAATGGAAAAATAAAAGTGGTATAAATACGGTAATAAATTAGACTGTAATATACTCTGATGGTGTGTATTTTAGGGAGTGCGAGGGTCTCCTGGAGAGAGGGGTCAAACCGGACCACCAGGGGTCGTGGTGAGTTTCCTCCAAATATTCACTTGTTTGTACACTTATGCATTTATTAGTAGTGTAATTGTACCACCTGAGTAAGTAAAGTGTGTATCGTACGTTCATGTATATGGTAAAGTGAATATTTATAATTTTTGACATTGTCTTCTTGAAAATTAAAGTCCAACATCATTACGCAACAAAGTAGTTGTTTATAACACGGATTTTTGATTTATGAAATGGAATGTAACGAAAAAGCCTTTAATTGTCACACCGCGGTGAAATTAGACAATTTCGTGTAGGTATATAAAACATGTATGAAAAAGAAATAAAGTGAATAAGCATGCATGCATTAGCATTAACATAATACTGCACACACTATAAATAAATAAATAAACATAATCATAACACATCGCAGACACCATAATGAACAAATGTATTACGTATTACTATGTTAGATTTTAGATGTGACAGAATAAGAACAATAATACGAGTAAGAGTACGAAATAGTCTTAAAAAATAAGATTAAAATAACAAAAGTTTGTATCTTTCCTCCGTTAAAAATTAATTCCGTATTTTTTTTTTATTGCACCACTTTTAAGAATCAGGTAAAGTGAAGTTACATGACTAGTGTTTTTTTCAACATCAACTTACAAGTTGTGTTGAAAACTTACAACTTACAACACATCAACTTGTGTTGATTTTTAGTGACTGTGTTGTCTCGGACTAAGAAAAGCGCTACATAAGTAAACCTGAACTTGTCCTTAAGTCATTATATTAATGCCATTTTACTGGGTCTTTTAAGTTGAAGTTCAGAGCATTTGTAAGGCGCTTTTATTTTATTTTTTAGGGAGCAGTGGGAGTGCAAGGGTTCGATGGAATCTTGGGCTACCAGGGAGTCAAGGTAAATCTCCTCTATTCTTCATGTCACGCTGGCTCGGGTTTGAAATCAGATTGGCGTCATTTCTAAATGTACAGGGAAGTGAGGGTTTAACTGGAGCTGAAGGATCTCAAGGACTGCGTGGTGAGCAGGTACAGAACTCAATCTCACGTTGTCTCTAGTTAGACATCAATATTACAATACATTGCTGTACAATATTGCTTTCGGATGGTTGGGTATGAATATATATATCATGAATGTTTATAATCATAAATAATATATATACAGGTAATTATGATGGATGTTTTGCTGATTTTAACGATGCTCTTTGGTCAGGGGATTGTGGGAGATCCTGGAGAACGTGGAGCATCTGGTGATAAGGGAAAGCCGGTGTGTGCTGTTATTCTTTCTTTACGTTATTCTAGAAACTGATTTTCAAATCTTCACCAATAATGAACTTGAAGGAATTCTCGTTCGTTCTTTCTTTCTTGTTTCATTCGTTCTTTCTTTCGCAGTGCTGTACAAATCTCATGTTTCAATACTATTTATTGTACATATTTTTTAAATCCTACTTATGATAAATTAATATGGAAGACCAAATCTAGATATTCACAAAAATGTCGAAGTTTGTTTTCATTATGTCTGAAGATCTTGTGTGCTTATGCAAATTAAGTGTAATGAAGCATTTATTTATTTTGATATTTATGTAAAATAAAACTATAAAACAATTAATACAAATAAACCCACACCAGCACAGGGAGACCATGCAAACTCTTTAGTCTTGAGCGGGTTCTTCTTGCTGTGAGGCAACTGCCAATAAACCGGCCTCACCAATAAATATATACCGTAAAACCTCTAATAGAACACCCCTTCTAATAGAACGCCACCTCCAATAGACCACCACCCTTATACATCTATATATACACACGAGTGATGAACTCTTCTTTCACATTATGTATCCTTTAAGGCTTGTCGTACTGAATCAGTGGATTGATTAAAATAATAAGAAGAATATTAATAAAAATAATAATAAATAATAGCTTGGACCCCAATGTCTAGGGCAGACAAGGAGACATTGACGGTGACACGTAAAATTACCTTATTAAAGCATCTATTGTCTCCTTTTAAGACAAATCACTTCAATTGCTCCTTCTTACAACGTAACAGGTTCATGTAAACGTGTGTAAGATTTATTTTAAAGTTTAAAAAGAGTTAAAGAACTTTGCGGTACACATGCAAGCGTCTCTCTCTCTTGCTCTCTCACTGTTTGTCTTAGTCTTCTTATCTGTCTTTTTGTCAATCTCTCTCTCTCTCTCTCTGTTTTTGGATAAGAGAGTCAGTTCATTATTTGTCTGGCATAGTTATTGACTAGAGTGGAGGATCTTTGCGTTTCAGCCTAGATAACTTTAACTTGGCCTAACAGGTCTGCCTGGTGACATCAGAGGTGCGAATAAATACTGAACGAATGGCGTTCTATTAGAGGTTTTGCGGTATATTTTCTTAAATGCTGAGATGGGTACTCTGCTTGGTAGACTGGAGCATCTGGTTTCTGTTTGGTCCTGGATTTAGCTTTGGGTTTGTTTGCTTGATGATGGAAAAGTTGTGCATTTTCTCCTCAGGGGCTTCAAGGGCCAAAAGGAAAAGCTGGAGGGATTGGAGGAGAGGTTTGGTCATGTTGCCTACAGATCTAAATTAATTGTCAAGTAAAAGTCAATGAAAGGTAAATGATGGTCTTGATTTGTTTGGTAAATGTAGGGTATCCTTGGTGATCCAGGTTTGCCGGGCCGAGATGGAGATTCTGGCACTGAGGTGAAGAGGGTTTTAATAGAAACGTTCACAATTCTTGGTTAACAGTTTTTAATATGCCTGAACTTTAAACCACAGGCTTATCAAGGACCACAAGGACCTGAGGGTAAACGGGGACAAGTTGGTGAAAGGGTAAGCTCAGAAACTCTCGTCTTAAAGGAAACTTGGATAAAATATGACGTTTTATCTTTCTTCCTCCACAAGAAGTTGTGCATTTACTCATCTAAACACTACAAACTCCCCATGAAGTGACACACACAAACCCGGAGCAGTGGGCAGCCTTTAGTCGTGGTGTAACCTTTAACCTTACTACTCCTTACTACTAGGCCACAACTGCCCTTACAACTCAGACTTGATGATGCTTCTCATAGGTGTGAGCAACTGGTCGAGTAGTTTGTCAATCTCTTACTAATGTCTTGTTGTTCTGTACGTATTGTTTTAATTTTTTTAATATATTTTATTTATTTTATTTACGACGCATCTGGCCATTACTCAACTGTCCTTGAACAAGACATTGAAACCTACTTCAAGGGCTACACGGCCTAAAACTGCCCACTGCTCCGGGTTTGTGGTGTTCGCTCCACTGGATTGGTCCAAACAGGGTTCTTACGGGAGCTTGAAATCCTTGAAACTGCTTGAACTTCTGTCGTGTGTTTTCAAGGCCTTGAAAAAGCGTTCATCTTGAATGAAGTGCTTGAAAATGCTTGGAAATTATACAGTGGAATCCGAAATCACTGGACCGGATCCAAACTTCTCCCACTCTGTGTCTGGTTTCACGCAACCTTTGATTCAATAGACCCCGCAGAGTGAGACAGAGAGAGAGAGAGAGAGAGAGAGAGAGAGAGAGAGAGAGAGAAATAAAGTGAGTGTGTGAATAAACAGCCTGTGATCACTCACTATGATCCAGGTCATTTAAAGTGCAGAGAGTGGGAAGCATGAACACCTTTATTGTTGCAGTGTTTCTGGCTTTGTTACACGTTATTAAGCTAAAACACACTTTGCTAATAATGGAGAAGAATGGCAGATGTCTAATGTCTTACTTTCAATAAAGATTGTTAAAGCCTATAATGTTAATAAGGTCTACTAAAATGTAATGAGACTTTGAGACTTTGTTTATCCCACTAGGGGAAATTTCTGTGTTGTGCAGCAGCAACATTGGTACAAAACAAACCTGTGATGACATGGTAAATAGTAGCAGTAAGTAATGGTATGAAAAATAGTGCAAGATAAAGAAGATATGAATAAATAAATACAGGGTTCCCACGGGTGCTTGAAATCCTTGAAAATGCTTGAATTTCAATAATGTGTTTTCAAGGCCTTGGAAGTGCTTGAATTTTAAACGAAGTGCTTGAAAATGCTTGAAATTTTAATTGTGTGGAAACAAGTCATCTTATGAGCAGTGTCTCTTCTAGATCTTCTTAACGATCGGCGCATGTGCAGTCGTTTGAAAGATAGTGCGAGTGATTGAATTTTTACCTGCAATATCATGCGTTAAAAATAAATATCGCTATTGAGAATTTTAAAATTAACCGCATGCGTTAATGCGCTAATTTTGACAGCCCTACTTTAAATGTAAGTTTTACGACAAGGTGCTGGAAAAACTTGAACATGGACCTTGAAAGTGCTTGAAAAGTGCTTGAATTTTATCTTTCCGAAAGTGTAGGAACCCTGTAAATAAAAGGTGCAAAAACTACAAGCAAAATGTTCATTTTATTTCCACCAACATCACAAAACTTTTCCACTAAATGTCAAAGTGTAATTTTGCTTGTTGTTTTTATTGTGGGTTTTAAATGTAAAATTTGCCACAACTGTATGCTGCTGGAAAAACTGGAACATGGACCATGAAAGTGCTTGAGAAGTGCTTGAATTGTATCTTTCAGAAAGTGTAGGAACCCTGTTAAAACCCCACTGAAATTACACAAATTATCAGATAAACTTTTCAATAAGATAAATTAACTATCTTGGGATTAAGAGTAAAAGGTTAATTTGCTTGTTTCATGAAAATAGGACTTGTATCAAGTATCAAGTTGAAATCTCTTGCATCAAGAGTACAATTTTCTCACCCATTGGCAGATTTTACTTGATTTAAGTCTTTTTTTACTCATTTTGTTTGTCATTCTCTAATTTTTTCATGTGCATTTTTCGCAGTGAAATGATTATGTAGACCAAAAAACATTATGTATCGTGTTCTATATAACATAACTTGGATCGACTTGAGCTGAATGTCATTTTTTGAACAATAAGTCGTTGCATCTTGCACTCAGGGCGAGAAAGGAGCGAAGGGCCCTTCAGGTAACATGGGTCCTCCAGGAGTCACGGTACGTTTCCTGCTTTCTTACTCAGACGTAGAGCTGCACACGCGTAGATTTAGGAAGTCGTCTGCTTCCCAGGGCTCACAAGGTTACAAGGGGAATGCTGGAAAGCCGGGAAGGCCGGGATTTGTTGGACCAACTGGGCCGATTGTAAGTTCTGCTACAAGACGATTCGAAAAGTTTAACGGTTTCGGAAAGCTGACGGTGATGCTTTACAGGGACACATCGGAGCAGCGGGGAAACCTGGAGCAAAGGTAAAATAAAATATGCTTTTATCTGTCTACTTAATATTATCCGTGATATCGCAGCTGCACAACTGAAAGATTCAGTTTCAGATGTTTCATTGTAGATTTAAAAAAATAATAATTCACTCCTTTAAAGGGTTCGCCATCAACTGGCTTTTACTTTTTATTCTGCATCACTGTGTTTCTAGTTCAGGTTTAAAAGTGCTAATAATAATTGCTGAATAGTCACAGACGAGAACTGCACAATTTCGAGAAAAAAACCTAATTGCGATTTTTTTTGCGATTGCGACAAAACTAAAATTGTGAGTAAAATATGTTGTTTGATGCTTCATGATTATTAAATACCAGAATTGAAATACAAAATAATAAGAATGGAAATTAACTTAACCACTGGGTCATATTTGTTTTTAAATGTAACTTTAAAAAAAAATTTTTTTAGTTTCTTAATCTGAAACACTGAAAAATTAATTCAGACACACAATGTTGTCACTGTTACTGAAAAGACGCTCTGATGGCATAAAATGGTAAAAATATATATTAAAATATCCTCTATTCAAATGTTTTAACTTATTAACAGGTACAAATCTGAACATGTCCTGAGCAGTTTTAGAACATGTCAGACTCGCTGGTTTAATCTCCCGGTGCGTAATATGAATAGAAAAGTATCTGTCGGATGGAAAAAAAAAACATTTTCCCTGTCAACTTTTCTCTTTTTGGACAGTGAGATTTTATATTTATCTCTTGGCTTTTTCAATCTCACTCGTCCCAACTATCGCCTCTCTATCGGTCTCTCTCTTTGTTTTCCATAACTTTTAATAACTGTAATTGTTATTAATTCCTTTGCAACCTCGAACTTTCTGCCAATGTTCAGTCGGAAAATGTACTGCCTGATATCCAGAGAATCTATTTGTTTCTGTGTTAAAGTCGTACATTGTGATTTAAGGTGGACCGCTAGATTTCAAACTGCTCTGTTTTGTAGCCATTTCCGATTGGTCAGCAAGCCAACAACCCCAGATCCAACTATTTTGATTGGCGAGAAGGAATGTCACTCAAATGTCAGAGGCGGGAGAAAGCCTCAGCCTCCTGAGGTTCGGTTATCGCGGAAGTTAAAACCTCGATATCGATGCGATTAAGGTTAATCACGCAGCCGTATCACAGGCTGTCTGAAAGCAACTTTACAAAAAAAATAGTTTGTAAAGTTTTTAATTCCAGTAAATTGCTACAATTGGTATGGAAAATTAAAGCAGTAAAACACGGTAAAAGACTTCACACAAGCACTGCCATTCCGGCATTTTACCGGTAAAACACCATTCACACAAGCGTTTTCAAAAAGCAGTGGTAACCTGACTTATGAATGACCTTTCTAACAAAAAACCCAAGAAACAAAATGCGTCGCTGCAAATATTTCGTCCTGAGTTGCGGAAAACATTCGCTATACGATTTTACAAACATCTTACCGTGAGCGTGCATGAATGAAAAAGTCCAGAGTTGTGAAAAACTTTAAAAAACTGTAAAAAAAGTTGTTTAATCTTCACGCACTTCAAATGAACAAAAAAACAACAATAAAACACTTGTTAGTTTCAAGTGTCTTTATCCAAAATATAAAATAAGCTTGTATTCTCCCCAAATTTATTGTGTAAATGTTTTTTTTTCTATATCTAAAAATAGACCCCCCCACCCACCCACACACACACACACACACACAATATTCAACAAACACACACACTCAGGCTTCTAAAGAAACACTGCTCTAATGGAGAAAAGTTGGGCAAATAAAGCAGTTACATGAACTATTCTCGCTGTTTTACACCATTAGACAAATTACGTGCGGCTAAAATGCGCTAGCGGCTCAGCTAATAAAAGCCAACGAAACGGCCATCGCATTCACAAAAGGCAGTTTGCCGGCAATTTACAGGCAACGTTAAAGCTAGCCTTTAACGCTACAGCTAGCCAAACGTTACAGCTAGCCTTGCCGGCTAATTTACCAGCATTTGTCTGTTCACACATGACTGTTTGCCGGCAATTTACCAGTAATGTTGAGTGAACATCATCTCACTCCTACCAAACCTTCCCAGAGGACCAGCGTGAAGACAAGAGTAGTTCACTGAGGACCATGGAAAAAAATTTGCCTTCAGACCTTTTCAGATTTGCGACTATGGATCGTGTTGAACTGAACCATCAGGAGTGTGAGCAGAGATTCCACAGGCTTGGAAAAGTCCATTTAAATCAACTTAATGAGAGAGTAAAGTAAGAGCTGTGCCTTCTCAAAGTGTCACTGCTTTCTGTCAAACAGGGCAACACCGGTATTCAAGGGGAGCAAGGAGACTCCGGAGATAAGGTCATTCTTTGTCTTACTCTGATTTCATGTGAAAACTCTCATGTAAACTACATTTTTTGACAGTTATTTTGTTTATTATTTGTTTTACAGGGTGCGAAAGGCGTAAAGGGACCTAAAGGCACAGTAAGAAACCTTTCTATCACTTGTGCTTGATCTGTTCAAGTTCTGAGCATTTGTAGGACGCTTTTCACAGTGTTAATTCATAGTTTTGATGCCTCCAGTGTGAATCTACAATTTCCACAGTCCTGACAATGTAATTTTGACTCTTTGAATGAGAAAGTGTGTCCAAACTTTTGGTCTGTACTGTATATGATATAGATGATATATCAAGACATCATTTTCAGGCTTGTCTTCATGAAAGGATGATACAATTTTATTTTTGAGCTGACAACATGAATGACACGTTTCATTTTTTTCAGTTGAACCGATGAAACAATCAATCACTGTCCACGTAATATTTTGCCTTGTGCACAAACAGGAAGTCACATCAAATTGAAACGCCAAGAGATATACGACAGAGTAGATAGAGATGAAACAAACGTGTATAATTCTGTATTTGTTCTATATTCTATATCACATAATTTTGTCCTAGTGCTTGTGTTCTATAACCAGCAGATTGACAGAAACTTGCACAACCGTTCAAAAGTTGGAGGTCACTTTGAAATGTCTTTATTTTTGAAATAAAAGCACTGTTTTTGTCAATTAAAATAACTTTAAATGTATCAGACATACACTCTATACATTGCTAATGTGGTAAATAACTATTCTAGCTGTAAATGTCTGGTTTTCGGTGCAATATCTACAGAAGTGTGTAGAGGAACATTTCCAGCAACTGTCACTCCAGTGTTTTTTGTGTCAAAAGGATAATGGATGATGATAAAACTCTTGTTTGATGATGTCAGCACTGCTGGAAACTGTTTAGCTGGTTAAAGAAGCGATAAAACTGACCTTCCTCTCAGGAGGTTGAGAATCTGGAGCATCACATTTGTCAATCAAACGCTCAAAATGGCCAGAAATGGAGAACTTTCATGTGAAACTCGACAGTCTATCCTTGTTCTTAGAAACGAAGGCTATTCCATGCGAGAAATTGCCAAGGAACTGAAGATTTAGACCCCAAACTTTTGGAACGATGGTGAAACTATTGACAGACGGTCAACGCGGAAGTGAAAGTTTCTTCACACTTTCTGATATTTACACCATTAGAAGCTTTAGCTAATAATGCAAATCATATATTTGGCACATTTCGAGACTCTTGAGGTCATCTTACAGAGGAGAATAACACACACACACTAGTTGCAAAAAAAGTAGCTAAAAAAAGGCAATTCATATTTAAACCACAAAAATAATCGACTCATCACTCGCAGCGTATCGCCAAGGTGTTTCTTCGCTGTGGGACCGATGAAGGAATTTTATATCTATTTCTTAAGAAACATTCTGTGTGTCAAACTATACATTATAATGACTAGCAATACACATGCACACTCAAAATAAAAAGTCACAAATACAGTAATTATTCTGCAGATAGAACTTGCCAGGGTCCAAGCCACCTTCTGAAAACACTGCGTACAAACAATTCTAAAAAAATCTACAAAAGCCTGGAAAAGATGAGATGTGATCTACCCGTTTCTTGGAAATAAATACATAAATGTGTGTGTTTTTTTTTTTTTTAACTATTTTAACACTATACACCAGGAGGCGCATTGAGCAACAATCGACCTCTGGAGTATTTTTTAATCCTTGCAAATATTTGTGAATTAGTTTAACTTGGTAATAAAGAGAAAATATACTACACCATGAATTGTGGAAAAATAAAATCCATTAGACTCAAGATATTTTTTTAGGCGGATGAATAACAACACAAACAACAAACCGCATAGACCATCTGGCTGATCGACCACTTAAAAAAAGTGTTGATTTCCTCCCCGTGTTTATTATATTATAATATAATATGTATTTTGTTTGCCTCCGGACAGATGGGAGGTGTGGGAGAGCCGGGACTGCAGGGCTTCAAAGGGGAACGAGGCCCTTCTGGAGAGCAGGGTGGTAAAGGACCTGTGGGCTCCAAGGGTGTGACCGGTGATGGTGGCCAGCCAGGACTCGAGGGACCACCAGGACCACCAGTAAACAAGCTTTTTTCTTCTTTTTTTTTTTTTAATCAATGCTAAGTACTTAATATCCGGGGTTCCTACCAGTGCTTGAAATCCTTGAAAATGCTTGAATTTCAGATATAAAGGCCTTAAAAATGCTTAATCATTTTTATTTTACATCAGATAGCTGTTTGACTAAATACTTTGCTTTTTAGAAGAAGGAATAAAAACATGTCGGCAGTCTAAAATTCAAACTGCTCTGGGTGAGCTGTGCTTGATGCTCCAAATCAAATCATTTCGTCTTTTCATTTTGTTCATTTGTTTTATATCGACTGTACATAAACGAACCTTGACAGTCGACTAGACAGAGAGGGCACAACTTTTTATTCAATTGCTAATCACATTTTAAGATTATTATGCAAAAACATAGTAAAGTTTCACTTTGATTGTATTTAAGGCAGACCTTTAAATATATCGTATATTTACACGCATATAAGCAGCCCGCGAATATAAGCACCCCCCTGATTTAATTACCTTAATATTCACTTAAAAATAATTTTTTTTCTTTATTTAACAAACCAATTATGTGACTTGTATAATTTTGATATTGTTTTACTTGAATAATAGATAACAAAATTAGTTAAACGTTTGTTAAGCACTAAGCTAAGCTAGTTTGTAGTCTCTGTTTGTTGTAATATAAAATAATGTGCTGTATATAGTTTAATCTTACTTCTATAATTACAACGACATGTTTCTGTTTATTTGTGATTGTTCCTGAAATACAGAAAAATTGGGGCTTATATTTACGCAAATATTTCAAATTTCCAATTATAAGCACCCTCTAAGTTTGAGCGTCGAAAATTTTGAAAAAAAAAAAAGGGTGCTTATATTCATGTAAATACGGTCATTTTTTTTAACCATATTAACTGTATGGTGCTGGAAAAGCTTGAACATGGACCATGAAAGTGCTTAAAAAGTTCTCAAACTTGACTTTTCAGAAACCGTAGGAACCCTAAATGTAGTTTGTCAATTGAAATTTGTATTTGTCATATCAGATGTAGACATATTCATGAACTCCGTCCTGTTTACGTGAGTTAAATTTGGTTTTTCTTTTATTAAACCAGTAGTTTTAACACTTAAGCTGAGCTGTGGCTGTGATCTCAGAGGGAACATGTCTTTCCTAGGGTCTGGCTTTAGCGGCACAGCACGTGGTTGAGGTCTGCAAGCAGGTCGTGTTGAAGAAAATGTCCACATTCGCCAACTCTGTCAAGAGGACGTGTGCGGCTGTGTGCCCACTCTACGGTGACGTGCCCATGGGCGTTCCAGGTCCGCCAGGCCCCAAAGGACAATCCGGACCTCCGGTAAGTTTAACTCTTTGACACCGTCTCACATCAAAATCATCTCCAGAGACGTAGAGAGAAAAGCTGAAAGGACTAGTCGATGTATCTATGACGTAAATACGTAGACGCAAAAAAAAACGTGTGTCGATCCGTCACTTGTTCATTCTCATTTTTTTAAAACATGGCGGTGCGGGAAACATGCGGATGGGAAAAAATGGCGAGCAAAAGTCGTCAAAAGTGTGGGAAACAAAAAAGATCGAGATCAAAACAAAAAAAAAAAATATGAAGATCGAGGTCTCCGCCGTTAGGACACAATTTGGCTTCAGGAAGTTAATTAATTGCACATTAATATTTACAGTCAATTTTACTGAATTCATTTTTCACTGGTTTTGTGTTAAGGACATATAAGGCCTTCTAATTTATGTCGTGTAATTTTTATGTCTATAATTTGGCCTAGTTTTATTTTTTGTAAATGATATTGAAATGTACAATGTGATTATGTACAACATACGTTTAAGTTTTAAAATCCCTTTTTTTGTTGTCTGAATTTAAATGCACTTTACGAGGGGCGGGGCATCTTTAATCAATTTGTGTTTGTGCCCCTATGTTTCATATGGCCTTTTCTTTTAAAATAAAAGACAGTGTTAAATAAAAACCAAATAGCATGCTTATTTAATTTTGATGAGCAAATAATTGTTTGGGAATTTTTTTTTTAAATCGTTAGAATAATTGAACATTTGGTTGATTGATTAACCATTAATAAACAAAAAAAAAAAACGATAAGAAAATAATCGTTAGCCGCAGCCCTAGTTACCAGTAAATAACTGTGCTGATTCTGCCATATTATATACAAATGAAATTCAAATCAGAACATCTCCAGTCAGCAGATGAGCCCGGGTGTCCCACAGGGCTCAGTTTTAGGCCCATTACTTTTCATGATATACTTTTGTACATTATATACTTTTCATCATTTTTATACTTCCCCTTGGACACATTTTGAGGAAGGCCATGGCTGTACTGTACCTGAACCTACTTAAACCTTCTCTCCTCCACAATTATTGCCGCAGATGTGGGACATATCTAGGACCTTCTATTGATGACAATAGAATACAACTTTCTCCTGGGTTAAAGACAGTTCCATCTTTGATGGTTTGAACTGTGAACAATATAGCATTTCTCATCTGAAATCATTCTCCAGTTGAGCTTCTGCAGAAGCTTCAGCTGGTCCAAAGCTGCATCTCATCGCAGTCTCCCAGTAAAATCCAGAATCAATTTTTCAAACCCTTCTTCTCAACTTTAGTGTCCTTTAATACAAATAAACACAAACCATCCATCCAAACATAATGAAGAGAACGTGTATGTCTGAAGTGTGGTTTGTGAATTTACATGACACATAAATAGAGAGAAATGTGTTCCTTAGGGTTTCAGATGTGATTGTCATTGTGCAAGACTCTTAAAATGGCTTACAAAAGGCCACTCAATAACCTACAAACAGAATTCAAATGAAAAAGAATGTATTGTTGATAGGGTAAGCCTGGCATTGACGGGCAAAAAGGAGAAGTTGGACAGCAGGGATTCTATGGAGAGGCTGGTGAGCAGGGTAAAGAAGGATCGTCAGGTGAGTTATTCCACACTTCTAAAGAATAAACCTGAAGATGGAAATGTTCAAGGTCTGGCCCGCATGTCAGTTCCACAAGTTTTGCATTATTTGGAGTTTACTGACTCAGGAGCAGAGGTGTAAAGAGTACTGGACAGCCATACTGGAGTAAAAGTACGGATACTTACTGTAAAAATTACTCTATTGCAAGTAACAAGTCACTAAGTAAAAAAAAAAAAAAAGTACTAAAAGTTGCAAAGTATCCAATTTTAAAAGAACTTAATTATTTTACTTGCACTGAATTTAGGCTAAAAAAAAACAAGAAATGTGGAAAACAAACTCTTCATTCACAAGCTTTTATTATATTATATATGCTTACAATACCATTGTAGTCTCATTGAAGATCTGTGAAGTTTAACGTGACAAAATTTCACTTTAAATGAACATTAAATAATAATAATAATAATAATGAGTATTTGTAAGGCGCTTTTCACAGTTTTAACTGTCTCAAAGCGCACATGTAAATATGTAAGGGAAATGTTGCTTTTTATTCAATTTGTCGTCTGGATTGTTGGTGTTGACTAAGTGGCTGGGTTATGACAAGACAAAGACCAGCGAGCAAGCACATACGCAACAGTGGCCAGGTAAAAAAACCTCTTTAACGAGGAAAAACCCTGGGGAGAACCCGGCTCACTGGTGCCAGTCTCCTCCGGCATTCTAACACTACACAATCAGTGCGTTGGTTGTTCCGCGTCATTTTTAATGATGATTCTGGAACGATGTTTCCCTCCTCAATGGGGAAAGAGGCGGCTCCACTTCTCCAAGCCAACAGCGTCATCAGGTCCACAGAGGTCGAGGAAGCACCACCGATGATTCCGAAGCTCTAGGAGATTCCGGTGTACGACACTTGGCGCTCAGGAGAGGAGGGAAAAAAAAAAAAAAAATATATATAATACAAGGCAATTAGAAAATTCACTAACTAGGCAGCCTTTCTATACGATATATTAATATTTTCTGTAAGTTATTATAACAGGTCAATATATGCTTCGTTGAAGAGAGCGTCTTCAGTCTAGACTTAAATTGACTCACTGATTCTGAGTCTCGAATTGGACTAGGCAGAGCATTCCATAGTTTGGGTGCTAAGTATGAAAAGGATCTTCCTCCCTGGTAGATTTTAGAGATTCGCGGTATTATAAGCTGGCCGGAGTTTTGAGAGCGCAGCAGTCGTGTAGGCTCGTAGTAAGTGATGAGCTCACTGAGATATAGAGGAGCTAAACCGTTTAGTGCTTTATAAGTGATTAAGAGAATTTTAAACTGGATGCGATATTTAACAGGTAACCAGTGTAGCGACATTAACACTGGACTAATATGGCTAAATTTTTTTGTTCTGGTTAGTAATCTAGCAGCTGCATTCTGAACCAACTGAAGTTTATCTATTAGTTTAGCAGGAGAACCTCCCAGAAGACCATTACAGTAATCTAACCGTGATGTCATAAACGCATGTATCAGTTTTTCTGCATCCGGTCGGGAGAGCATGTGACGCAGCTTTGAGATATTCCTGAGGTGAAAAAAGGCAGTTTTACAGACGTTGTGCACGTGACTTTCAAAAGAGAGTTTGCTATCTAAAATGACACCTAAGCTTTTCACTTTAGGTGAGGATGAGATTTCAAGCCCGTTAAGATTCATACTGTATTCGGGTGCATCAGACTTTAAGTTTGAGTCAACAAGTAATAATTCGGTTTTGTCTGAGTTCAGCATGAGAAAATTACTTGTCATCCAATCACTAATGTCGCTGAAGCAATCTAATATATTTGCAAATTTTGAGATTTCATTAGGCCGTGCCGAGATATAAATTTGTGTGTCATCTGCGTAACAGTGGAAGCTATGACCATGCTTTCTGATTATGTCCCCTAGTGGAAGCATATAAAGTGCAAATAGGATTGGGCCGAGCACGGAGCCTTGTGGAACTCCATATTTAACACTAAATCTGGGTGATGAGACTCCATTTACATGGACGAAATGAGAGCGATCAGACAGATAGGACCTAAACCATTCTAACGCGTGTCCAGAAATACCAACGTAATGATCAAGTCTATGTATTAAAATATCATGGTCAACAGTGTCGAAAGCAGCACTAAGATCTAACAGAACTAAGAGTGAGACGTTCCCTTTATCTGATGCCATTAGAAGATCGTTGGTGACTCGGATTAGTGCCGTTTCTGTGCTGTGGTGCGATCTAAAGCCGGATTGAAATTTTTCAAATCTTCGTTCTGTTCCAGAAATTTACAGAGTTGTCCCGAAATAACTTTTTCAAGAATTTTAGATATAAATGGAAGGTTTGAAATTGGTCTATAATTAGCAATCACGTCGGCATCAAGATGTGGCTTCTTAATAAGCGGTTTTATGACGGCCTGTTTGAACGCTTGTGGCACGTGACCAAGAACTAGTGACGAATTTATAATATTCAAGATTGGTTCGTTAACTAATGGTAGGACTTCTTTAAGTAAAAAAGTTGGTATAGGGTCAAGTAAGCAGGAGGTCGTCTTGGTCTTAGCTATAATCTCAGTGAGCTCATCAGGGCTGACCTGTTTGAAAGTGCTAAGCTTGACAGCGGGTGGGTTTATTTCCGGTATAACCAGTTGTGGGCTAGTATTTGTGGATACAATTTTCATTCTGATATTAGTAATTTTGTCATTAAAGAAGTTGATAAAGTCGACACTAGTGAGCTGTGGGGGGATTGCGGAGTCTACTGTGCCCTTTTTCTTTGTTAACTGAGCTACGGTTTTAAACAGATAACGAGGATTATTTTGATTTGCAGAGATAAGTTTACTAAAATATGTAGATCGTGTGGATATTAGGGCCTGTTTATATGCGATTATACTGTCATTCAGGCACTGCGAAAAACGTCGAGTTTAGTTTTTCTCCATTTCCTTTCTAACTTTCTACTTGATAATTTTAAGGCTTTTAGGTCATTAGTGTACCATAACACTTTGTTTTTTGTGTTTAGTCTCTTTTCCCTAAGAGGGGCAATAGAGTCAAGGGTACTTGACAAAGTTAGATTTAAGGCTGCAGTCAAATTCTCAAGCTCTTCTGTTCTTTCAGGAGTATAAATGGTAAGATCAGGAAGACGTTTAATAAAATTATCTTTCGTGCTGGAATTGAAACTGAAATAGACTCTTGCCTCAATTTTTTTGCTCAAATTTGACATTTAATTTTTTAAAAGCGCTTATTTTTGTTTTGCGCTGCAAGCAACTTGTAAGAGTCATTCTGTTTTGTTTTGGGTTTTTTTCATTCTGTTATCTGTTCAAATGTAGTGGAGTAAAAAGTACAGATTTTCAGAAATGTAGTGGAGTTGAGAGTAAAAGTTGCTTATATTTTTTTGATACTTGGTGCAAGTGCAAAGCAGCAGAAAACCTACTTAAGTAAAGTAACAAAGTCCTTTTACTCAAGTACCTCAACACCACTGCTCAGAAGCTAAATCAAATTTGTCATTTAATCGGCAAAACAATTGCATAAAAAACATTCCAAACAGGAAAGTATCAAATACAATTATTTTTCAGTTCATAAGTTCAATTATTAATTTTTTGTGCATTAGAAACCATACATCTAGTAAAAAAAATAATAACAGGGTTCCAACAGCTTCTGAAAAGTCAATTTCAAGCACTTTCACAAACAGTTGTGGTAAAATATATATTTAAAGGTCTTCCTAAATACAACTAAAAAATAAACGTTGTCATTTTAATCACATTTAGAGATTGATTTGTGAAAAGCTGTGCAGTTGTGCTTTGTAATAGGAATTTGATAAATGTCGCTGTCTGTACATAAACTAATACGAACAGTCGACTAGACAGTCAATGTAAAACAAATGAACAAAATGCATGAATTACTCGAAATTATTTGTTCACTTTATTGTTCACGAGATAAAGACTTTTTTTCCTTACAGTAATAAGAGGGAACAAAGACAATAATAAACAGATTTTTCTTTTACTTTATTACTTGAGTACTCGTTTTTAACGTTTTTTTTTCAATAACTGTTATGTAACAGATTTTATTTATAATATGATAAAATATCGTAATAACTTAATAAAAAAAAAACATGTCAATTACAAACAAAATTACAGAGGGCTTAGAATTTAGTTGGTAATTTATATGCTATTTGCATCCCGATTTATGATATGACCACTGTATTTGTTTGTTGTGTTGTGTAAATTTTCAAGCGTTTTCAAGCTGTTTGTTTGTTTGTTTGTTTGTTGTCAACTCTTTGTGGCAGGTGAGAGGGGCGAGCGAGGAGACAAGGGCGTGAAAGGACATGGCGTCACGGGGCAGACTGGAGAGCAAGGCACTCTGGGTAATCAAGTTCAAGTTCAAATTTATTTATATAGCGATTTCTTTTGTGACCTAATGACCATGATAAGAACTGAACACACACCTTTGGATGGGGAACTGAATGTTGGAGCGTTTTACTCACATTTTACCCATTTTGTTATCTGTATTTCTACTGTATTATCGTATTTTTTTTCTTCAACTTTGTAGCTTTTTGTGTTTGTAGGCCCCGGTGTTGTCAATCCAAAAGTGAAGGACATTTTTTTAATCGCACCTCTAGCGCCCCCTGTATAACGATTAAAACATTTGAATGAGAGGAGCCAAAATTAGTTTGTCATACCAAATTTGCTGAATAATTAGTGAAGGCCATCCTGAGCATAAAAGCCAATGACAACCATGCTGTATTTTCAACCAAGTTCTCCCCCACTCAAACCCTCATGTTTAAGTGCTGGACGATCGGAAAATACATTTCACATGATGTGTGTGACAAAAATAAATTGAATTTAAAAAAAAATTAAATTAAAATGTGTTTCTCCTCAGGTGAGCGCGGGCGATCCGGTCAGGCTTTTGATGGGAAAACGGGTCAGGTGGGTGCAGTGGGCATCGTTGGCCATCCGGGTACACGGGGTCACCCAGGACTGCCCGGAGTTCCTGGAGTCTGTCTGACGTCGGGATGCAGTTTACTCGACGTACCAGCGCCCCCAGTGGCCCGGCAGAACGCCCCGCGGCGGCTCAGAGGACGTCAGTGAAAGACTCCAAAACTCTAAAATGCCAACGTGGCAACCCAAGAAAGCTACAATCACACACACAAAGCTTGTGAGACGTACAATGTTGCAATTCGCAGTTATTTTACCGTTCTTTCCAGTAAAACATATAAAGTGAAGTCCTTCATACTTGAACTCAAGTGTTACATGAAAATATAACAATGGCGACAAAAAGTGAATTTACCACTAAACAACAACAGCGGTAGCATGTTTTTTAACAACTAGCATTGTATATGCTCACACAAGGAATTACCTGAAAATACTGTATGTTTTCGTTATTTATAGTCATTTCTGTACATTTTCAAAATCTAAAAATAAATCAGAACGTTTTACAAGTACTTCTGTGTGTATTTCGTTGTGAAAAATGGCTGTTCGACATGGCAATTTTAGTTTCAGTAATCCTTAGTGTTGTGTTTTGCCGTATTTCGATCTCTATTGTCTGAAAATACAGTGAAATACTTAAAATTTTTATTATGACCTTATGGTTTCCTGTTTTGACCTTCAGATGGCTTCTACGTGTGTGTGTGTGTGTGTGTGTGTGTGTGTGGTGCTGATATGTACGTTACCATTTGTGTAAATATAAAATATTTTCAACAATATTTTTTTCTAAGCTTATTTTTTATTCTTCACTATATTTAATAACTTAATCAGACGACAAAGCTTCTTTGGAAGCTCTTTTCTGCCGTTATTAGAAGACTTTAAGCCACAAACAGTGTGTTTAACAGTGTTTTATAACAGTGTGTTATAAACACTCACTTAAATACTGTAAAATAATTTTGTATAATTTTTGTTCAATTTGCAATGTATTGTTTTTGTTTTTTAACCCTCCGAGGTCGAGTCGCATTTTTCAAGATAAAACACACAAAAAAAGTCAATTTTGGTCTTACATATAAGTGTTATCCATCAATTGAAAGTTTGAAGTACATATTTTTTAGGATACACTCTTAATAAAAACAAGACGTTGTGTTTTTTGTAAAAATAATAATGATAATAATAATAATAATATTAGTAATAAAACTAAAACGAGAAGCATGTTTTGTCTTCTCTTTGTCAGCTGAAAAAAAAACTCTAACTTGATAAATGCTTATCTCTCTAACATGAAACGTGTCTACATAAAGCTTAGAACGTCTGTTTTTACAGTTTTTTCTGATTGCTTAAGCCCAAACTGGGATTCTTGTTGCACAATTTCTAAAAACCACGCAAAGAGTTCGCAAAATTAAAAGCACAAACTCTGCTTTGCACTCAGTTTGCAATTTTGTAACATACTTTTCAAAACTGAATTCACTGTACAACACTCTTTGTGCAAAACGGGTAAACACAACTCACTGCTTACACACTCAATTACCAAATTTCCAACACACTCCTAGCAAAATTATACACATGTTTTGCTATCATTAACACTATTTGGTCAACTTTCTGGCACAGTTTCGCATGTGAAAAACTGTTTTAGATTATTAGTTCACTTTGCAATCAGACTAAGCGCTATACATAAGCCACAGGTAAGCTGTCTATGTGGAGTACAGTGGAAGAAGCAGTAAGAGTGAGAAGAGTGAGAATCAGAGGAGGCCAACGGACCTGGAGGTGAAGAAGTCGAAGCAAGAGAACGTGAAGTTGAAGTGAGAGCGCTAGAGGAAGATAGAGGAAGAGGACAAGGAGGACCAAGAAGAGGACGAGTAAGAAATAGAATATCTGATGACATCAGCGCTACTATAGTGGACCATGTCATCAACCATGGGATGAGCCTCACTGAAGCTGGCCAACAGGTAAATTTGAGTCGCTACACCGTGGCAAACATCACTAGGACATTTCTAAATGAGCTACTTTTTGTAGATGAGGCCGATTACAACCCGAGTAAAACCAGGAGACGTGGCAGGAACATTATTGTACACCGTGTCATCATCAATGTCCCAGGACAACGTGGTGGTAACATAATGTGTTGTTCACCATCATACAACCATAGGCCCAGACAACACTGACATCTTACATGACATACTCACTGTTCAGAGACCAGAACATACCTGACATCATGTCATCATGTGGGACTCTTAGGGCTGCTTTGGTCTACTACTGGTTTACAGACTACCCATCCTCCATGACATCTTACCGTAAATTTGCAGTCATTTAGTAGACACTTTTATCCAAAGCGACTTATTCCGTGTTCTTAACTTAATCTCTGACGCTGGTATGTCTTTGAAACCATGTTCATTTCATGTGATCGGGGCTAGTTCCCAAGATCAATCGATTGAAAAAAAAATGTTTGAGTCTCGGAATCCTAAATTCTTTGATTGCATTGAAATGGACAAATTATTACCAAGTTACAATGGGATGTTTTTACCCCACCTCAGCCGAAATGCAGTTTCTTGTCTTATTAAAGGATAATGACGAAGCTGTTGACCTTGATTCAAAGCAATTGGATAAGGCAATCGCTGAAATATTTCAAATTAAAAAAACAAAGTACGAAAAACAACTTTCCTTCGAGGTGGAATTGAACCAGCGACCTAAAGATAACCACAGCCAGTTCTACAATCCTCCGCTCTACCAGCTGAGCTATCGAAGGTGCATTGCTGCCCAGAGAAGGGTCTTTTCCGAAGACAAAATACACAGCCTGTGACCACATTTGAAACACTGTATCCTTTGCTCCCAAGAAGCCGGTCTGATGCCCAGAGAAGCCAAGCATTCCAGAAAAATGGTTTCTCGTTTTCTGCTCTTGTCATTAACAACACTAACAACACTAAAAGTTTAAGACTGATAAAGGAACATTTAAAAGACCTGACTCTTTTGAATAACAAACAAAGACACTTTCCATACCGGGAGTTGAACCCGGGCCGCCTGGGTGAAAACCAGGAATCCTAACCGCTAGACCATATGGGAATTTACAAGACTGGGTCTCACCCACATTTCTCAGGGATTCACATAGCATCACATTACAGGATTCACAACTACAAGGTTCAGTTACTCGCTTGGTCTACAAAGAGGACGAGCTAGCCCTTATCTTGAGTCATTCCGTGTTCTTTACTTAATCTCTGACTCTGGTATGTCTTTGTAATCTTGTTCATTTTGTGTGGATCATGTCTAGTTCCTAAGATTTATCAATTAAAAAAAAAAAAGTTTTAGTCCCGGATTCCTAAATTGTTTGATTGAATTTCGGCTGAGGTTGGGTAATAACATTTCGTTGTAACTCGTTGGCACAGAGTAATATTTTGGCCAATTCAATGCAGTTTCTTGTCTAATTAAAGGATAATGACGGAGCTGTTGACCTTGGTTCAAAGCGATTGGATAAGGCAATGACTGAAATTCTACAAAATGCAAAGGTTTTAAACAACCGAATTTGGGTGTCTTTCTAATATGTTTGCCATATTATTCAAACGGTAACGTTATTAATCAAATAGTATGTCGTTTCGCGACCCCCCTGCAAACTGAGGTCCTGTCGATTGCGCCAATTAGTCAGTTTGTTTTGTCAAAAAGCAATTAATACTTCAACGTTTCTGTAATTAAATGAATTGTTTCGGCAAACAGCTGCAGCACTCTGAGACTTGGCTCTGTGGCGCAACGGATAGCGCATTGGACTTCTAGGTTCCATAAATGGAGTCATTCAAAGGTTGTGCGTTCGAGTTCCATCAGAGTCGGCCACTTTTGAAATTTGTCAGACCGGTCATTTTTAAACAAAACATGTACTTTACATTCCCGCAGCACCCTGCTTGTGTTTTTCTAACCCTTCTTTGTGAGTCGGCACTCCATTGTTCACAGAACATCATTATCGTTTCAGGATGGGAATGGGCAACCTTTTTGCCAACTTATGTCCGACTGAAAAACTCGGCTGGACTGGGATTGAAACGTTTCTACGATGAAGATGGAGCAGGGTTTATCTTCGACAGGGTTCAATCATTCAACAAATTCACGCAGATGAGCCAGAATCCACACATGCTTCGGACATCTGAATTTTGAGATTGAGGACATTAAAGGCAGAGAGCATGAATCCCACTCTGTGAGTACAAAGTCTGAAGACTAGAGAGGCAGTCAAGAAAAGCATCTCACAAGCCTTTCTCCTAAAAGTTGACGGACTTCTCACTCTTCTCCCATTGAAAGGTTTTCTTTGGATCTCAGACATGCTATAAGTGCACAATGTGGCTGAACTTAATGTGAGAGAAGCTTAAACTTCTCTGAAAAACTCTGGGATTGTCGTGGAGGTTGAACCAGAGACCACTCGCAGCCTAAGCGAGAATCATACGCCTAGACCAACAAGCCACAAGTATCAATTCAGAAATTTATCACAATATCCAGGTTAAGGCGATGGACTTGAAATCCATTGGGGTATCCCCGCGCAGGTTCGAGCCCTGCCGACTACGTGCAACTTTAGAGTTTTCTTCTCTCTGAAGTGTTGCACAATGTTTCACAAACCACAACTCTGTAACAACAAACTGAGCTATTTCAGCCATGGAGAACTAACAGCCTTCTTAAACTGAGGGGCGGAGGACAACACATTTGATATTTCATTCAATCTAAAGTTGTTCACGCCTATTTTACAAGTCCGGTAGAAAGGACAGATCCTACAGTAGTCTATGCATAACATTCTGTACAACTAGACGCAGTGAATAAAAAGTCTAAAGACGGAAGGAGAAGGCATTAAAAGCTGATTTCTAGCCTTGGCTTTAAAGTTGCAGTTGAGTGAAAACTCCAAAGACGTTTCTTGTCGTGTGGCTCATTGATTTACCATGGGTCCAAGCAATGAAGGCAAATATTTTAGTACACAGTTGCACGCAGGGAAAACCTAGGCCTCGTCCGGGAGTTGAACCCGGAACCTCTCGCACCCTAAGCGAGAATCATACCCCTAGACCAACGAGTCAGAGCACCAAGCATAGGTCTTTCTCCCAATGGCCAAAGACAACTCCCCATGTCCAATGGAAAGAACATTTCCAATAACTCTCTAAGGGTGGAAGAGGGCCAGAAAAGGTGTGAAAATCATTCAGTATGGACTGGACTAGGTCATCACATTGGGAACATCAACGAATCGTCATGGCCGAGTGGTTAAGGCGATGGATTAGAAATCCTCGCACTGATTCGAATAATGGAGTAGGACATCTCAAATTAAAGGATTAAGAAAAATAAATATAAGTGTATTTCAAGAAACCAAATGGTCGCTGTTTAAGGGTGCTTTCACATTTAGCTCGTTTTAAGCGAACCGAACACAGATTGTTTAAAGTGAGCCAGAAAGAGAACCAGCAGTAAAGAGATCCCAGACCCTTTCTTGTTCACACATCAATCTGATCTCGCCCCTTTGTTGTACGTTGCTTAATGTGGTTCCGTTAATTCACATTTTCTTCATTTTTTGTGTGATCAAAGGAAAAACTTTAATTTATTAGGAATAAAAACGTTTTTTTATAAAACCCCTTTTTTATAAGCTTTTTATATGGGTTGAGAAGAGTTGTCATCTCATGCAATCGTCAATCGAAATGCTTCATTTACTTTTGTTTTTCCATTTTTCGCTTGCAAGTACGTTTGTTTTATTTTTCTTTGGTTTTCGTTTGGTTTTCTGGCACTAATCTGATTCCATAGTTTTCTTCCGGTATTACGGTGACGTTTCGGATTTGCGGGTAACCGAAACATTCGGGTGCTGCACGCGGAGCGAAGCGAACAGAGAAGTGGACCGAGATCTCTTCGCTTTCACATATCACATAGTAATCGAACCACAAACAGTCCCGCAAATGAACCGCTCTCAGACCACCTCCGGAGGTGGACCAGGGACGGATCGCATTCGGGAGCGTTTAGGGGGGTCTGAGATCACTTGGTGTGTTCACATATTTGCTCTGAACCGCTCCGAGTGCGTTTGAAAGGGTTAAACGAGCTAGGTGTGAAAGCACCCTAAGAAAGTAGCAGAGGGCTCGCATTTTACTGTCTGAGCTGTGGTAAAAGCCTTTCATCTGAAAAGATATCGTATCTGTGGTCGCATACACACACACACACACACACACACACACCATTTAAAAGGAAGAACTTATTTTAATTGAATTGTTAGAATTGGAATCAATTGTGCAAAATTCAGTAGTGGTATGGAATAACATTAAGGCTGAGACACAACTTACTTTTCAGCTGTTGACCCGACATTCTTTTACATTTTCCATTGCATGAGAAGAGCAGACACATGTGTACACTTACATGTCTGACGTGGTTTATTCAAAATCCGGCATTATGAAACTGTTTGGTCATAGTTCTTTGATAAAGAATGAAAAAGCATCAGATTGAACTTTACCTGAGTCGATGTGCTGGGCGCAGCACAGGAAAAGTTTTCAGTGTGAGCCAAACACGGAATGACTCTCTGTTCGCGTAGGGGCGTGTCTCAAGTGGCCGGAGCGACATTACGCAGGCAGGAGATTAAAGCATGTAACAAACGAATTTAATCTCAACAGCAGTCGCGTAACATCACTGAAGTCACAAGTTTTTCAGTTTCACGTATAGACAGATACAAACAGTGGGGTGTAACAATGATTCTCCAATGACGAGGGAGCCAAAGATGGAGATGGAGGTAGCATCGTTTGAATGAACCAATGACGAGAGAGCAGCCAGAGGTGTAAGACAAAGAAATATAGATCAGAAGAAGCACTGGTGAATAATCATTAGCATATACAGCGGGGGGGGGGGGGGGGTGTCTTGATTTGTTTGGAGATTAACAGTTGTACTAGTTCACGAAGAGGACAAACCGTTTGGTCCAAGAAAGAAACAGAACAGAAGTAAAACATCTCACAGGGACCTTTCATCTGATCTGTCACGAAAGGTAAACAATGGCACAGCGTGTCTTCCCAGGGATTCCGGACATAGAGGAGAACCATTTGCCATGATTAAAACAGAGGAAAATATGAAAGTAAAGTAGAAACACGACATACATCAAAGCATCAATGTATTATAAGGGAATGGAAATAAAATATAAAGGCATAAGAGTATAAATCATTTCTCACATTATGTAAAATGCAATGTTCTATATTTTTACATTAGAAATACCAGTAGGCTATATAAAAACTTTACGAGCTGATGTTTGTAGCAATTCTATGTATGTGTTGTTTCCATGTTTGGATGGTTGTTACTGCCAAAAATGTTGTAGTAAAAATCTTTATCAATGTCAGCCTTTAAAATACATATATCATTAGAAAAATCAGTTGTAAACAAGAAAGATTGGCAGTTTTACGCCATGTCTCTGTTTTGTTTTTCCGGCTATATTATGCATGGCATGCAGTCTTTTGAAGTCTTTTGTTCAATTAAACCGGTTACGTTTGGCAACCTGTCGTCCTGTCTTGCTCAGAGTCGAAAACCCTGATGATCCAGTTGTTCATACTTTACTGAAGAGACATTTTAAGTTGTAATTTACCACCATTGGCCTGAGATCACTGTACTCTCGGCTCCTACTGTAGTGCGTGTCTTATTATTTTTACATTTTTATTAGTGCTGTCAAACGATAATTTTTTAAAACTAGGTAATTGCACTATCCTGACCAAATTAATCATGATTAATTCCGCTTAAGTGACTGAAGCTTGTGATATTGAGGTGTATTGATATGAATGTAAACTCAACACTAAATAAGCACTTGTTTAAATCTGCTGCTGAAAGGGGAAAAGTAGGTCAGTGTCACTTAAACACTTTGCACCTAAGTGACAACACTTGAACTTAATGACTGTGAGCTGCTGATCTTAATGAGTCACACCTGGAGACAGCCCTCGGCTCTCTTGGTTCTATTTATTGCACGTTGCCAAACCGAAGGTAAAAAAACACAACTGTGATTAATGGCGTTAAATATAATTGACGCGATTAAGCACTTAAAATTACCGTATTTTCCGTCGTATAAGACGCACTTTTTCTTCCCCAAAACTGAGGGTGAAAAGTTGGTGCATCTTGCGCAGCGAATGCAGAGATCTGCGGAGCGCGGTCACCGCCATCTTGGTATGCAATAGTATGCAAGTATTACATACGTTGTCTCGCTTTCTTTCTCACGCAGAATCTTGTGAAATAATGAAACCATGATTTCCAAACGAAAACAGAGTTTGATCAAAATAAAACAACCAGATTTTCTCGCGCTCGTCTTTAAAACTAAAACTCCCTTCTCTTAAAGGCAGAGCGCAGAAACGGAGCGGCACACGTATGCGCATCACAGGTTTGATCTATTAATTCAGTCTGTTACACTGCTTTCTGTGTTCAATTAACAATGTCCGTGCCGTCATTGGTAGTTGTAAGTTACAACTTGTAACGATACTAAAGTGTATTACTACTAGGTGTATAAAGGTGTTTATATACTTATGTGGAAGGTGCGAATGAAAGGGATAAAAACGATACCCTGGTTTGAGCACACGAACGCGTGTGTCGTTTATTCAACACTTCCAACAACTCTATATACTTCCGGCACGCGCGTTATACGTCCCTATGACGTCAGAACTTAACTCCCAACGGGAGAACAAACAGAACTCCCTTTGGCAATGTAACACACAGATTACTACCTGAGTGAATTATGTACAGTCACCACACACGTCCCCCCAGAATTCACACACAAAAAAAAAACTTAACGGCGAGGCGTACGGATTACTCTGCCGCAGCGGCTACTCCGCGTCACCGTTTCTGGCACCGAGGAAGGAACCGAAGGAACCGAGGGCTTGCTGCGGCGTGTGCGAGGGTGAAGTGGCGTGGACACTGCTGGGGGGCGTCCTCGTCGTGGGGGTATCGCCAACTGAACCGGCTCCGAAACATCCAGATGTGCTGGCTTCAGGCGATCGATAGAAACCCGTTCCCGTCTGCCGCCCATGTCCACAACAAAATGTTTGTCGCCGGCCTCCAAAACACAAAATGGACCATCATAGGGCGGGTGCAGGGGACTCTTGTGAGCGTCGTGGCGGATGAACACAAAGTCGGCTGACTGCAGACCAGCAGGGATGTGGGACTGAGAGACGCCGTGATGAGAAGTGGGGACCGGTGTGAACAGCCTTGCATTGTCCAGGAGGGTAGCCCGCTGAACAGAAGCAGACCACGGGGCCGTAGTGCTGGGAACAAAATCTCCCGGTACCCGTAGCGGTTGACCATAAACCAGCTCCGCCGACGAAGTCTGCAGGTCCTCTTTTGGAGCAGTCCTGATGCCAAGCATGACCCATGGCAGTTTGTCCAACCAGTTGCAGTCCTTCAGACTGGCACGAAGAGCAGCCTTCATTGCTCTATGGAATCGTTCGCAAAGTCCATTAGCCTGTGGGTGAAAAGCAGTGGTGCGGTGGAGTTTCACGCCCAGGTGCTCTGCGACTGTATTCCACAACTCAGAGGTAAACTGAGCGCCTCGGTCGGAGGAGATGTCTGCAGGGGTGCCAAATCAGGCAACCTAGGTGGCGTAGAATGCTCTTGCCACTTCCGCAGATGTGGTCGCAGAAAGTGGTGTGACCTCAGGCCAACGCGTGGTCCGAGTGTAACACCTGCCTCATCAAAGAGAACGTCCTCGATCTTTAAGCCTGTAGTGGAAGGTTTGAGACGCTGTACATCTGGATCAGCAGCCTGATCAGCAGCCATGCGGTTGTAGTCTAGACCCAGATGAACGGCTCCCACCGCCGCTCGAGAGAGGCAGTCAGCGACACAGTTGTTTTTTCCGGAAACTCAGAGACGTAAGACAGCTGGTGTTGTTGGCGGGCAGACCAAGGTTGTGCCACTTTGGTCATGGCGAAAGTCAGCGGCTTGTGGTCCACAAAAGCGGTGAAAGGCCGTCCTTCTAACAGTGAACGGAAGTGTCTGATGGCCAGGTAGAGGCCGAGTAGTTCCCTGTCGAAAGTGCTGTACTTTCGCTCGCTGGGGCGTAACTGTCGACTGAAGAAAGCGAGCGGCTGCCACGCGCCACCCACCCACTGTTCATACACAGCACCGACTGCATAATCAGAAGCGTCCGTAGTGATGGAAATCGGGGCTGTGGGTGATGGATGTGACAACATAGCAGCGATAGCCAGCGCCGCCTTTGTGTCCGTAAACGCCTTATCTGCGTCCACAGACCAATCCACAGTGTGTTTCTGTCCTTTACCCTTCAGAGCTTCCACTCACGTCCGTGAGTGGACGTGGGAACTGTGCAACGGCCTCGACTTTTGACGGAAGAGGAACAGCTCCGTCCTTGGTGACTCTGTGGCCGAGAAAATCAATAGATGACAGACCGAACTGACACTTGGTTGCATTGACGATCAATTCGTGCTGGTTGAGTCGGTTGAAAAGTATTCGGAGATGTGCCAGATGTTCAGCCTTGGAGTCGCTCGCCACCAGTATGTCATCCAAATAGACGAAAAGGAAAGGCAGGTCACGCAACACAGAGTCCATGAGGCGCTGAAAAGTCTGAGCAGCATTTTTAAGTCCGAAAGGCATGCGGAGAAATTCAAATAAACCAAACAGTGTGATAACCGCCGTTTTTGGAACGTCCGATGGATGCACTGGCACCTGATGGTAACCTCGGACCAGGTCGACTTTGGAAAAAATGGTCTTGCCTGCCAAATGGGTGGAAAAGTCCTGGACGTGTGGAATGGGGTAACGGTCTGGTGTCGTGGCATCGGTCAGCCGGCGATAGTCACCGCACGGGCGCCAACCGCCACCAAGCTTAGGGACGATATGGAGTGGAGATGCCCACGGGCTGTTGGAACGCCGAAAAATGCCCAAGTGCTCCATGCTGTCAAACTCCGCCCTGGCCACAGCCAGCTTGGTGGGGTCGAGTCGGCGCGCGCGAGGGTAGACTGGAGGGCCGGTGGTGGTTATGTGGTGCTGCACTCCGTGCTTTGCTGTCGATGCCGAAAACGTGGGCTGCGTGAGGGCTGGGAATTCAGCGAGCAATGAGCCGAACGCATCTGCAGCAGGAAACATCCCGGAAAGCTTGACGGAGTCACCGAGGCGAAAAGTGCATGCGTAAGAACAAAACGTTACCGCGTCAATCAAACGGCGGTTCTTAATGTCCACCAACAGTCCGTGTGCACACAAGAAATCCGATCCTAATAACGGAAAAGCCACTTTTGCAATAACAAAATTCCAGGTGAAACGCTGTCCTCCGAAACACAATTCCACATATCTTGTGCCATACGTGCGGATAGTGGTGCCGTTAGCGGCCTCCATAGGCGGCCCGTGGCTGTCGGCTGCAGTATCCAGCGCGGATGCTGGGAGGACACTCCGTTGTGCTCCCGTGTCACACAGGAAACGCCGTCCAGATAAAGTGTCTTTAATGAAAAGTAGCCCGTCTGTGTGGCCGACACTCATGGCTACTAATGTGCGCCGGCCTTGGCGTTTCCCGGTTTGCTGAAAGTGCATGGAAGGCAGTGCTTAGCTTTGGCTCCGAACTTTGCATGATAAAAACACAAGCTGTGAGTCTGCTGCGGCCGCGATGTCGCAGCGGCGAAAAGTGCAGATGGTTCTGGAAGTGCAGCAGTCTCGTGTGGGGGCAAAACGGCAGCCACACAGGGTTGTTGGGTCGCTAGGAAAAATTTATCAGCCTCCTCAGCCTGCGCCCTACAGTCTGTGATCATCGTGTTGGCTAAAGCTGCGCGCAACATTCTGTCCATCAGCTCAGAAGGTTTGCTGTCGCCCAGTCCTTGTAAAGAGAAAAGCCGGTTGGCGCTCTCGGCGTCGGAGAGTTCAAAAGTTTTCAGCAGCTGTGTCTTGAGTGTGACATATTTTTCCGTTGCTGGCGGATGTTTCAGCAAATGCACAACTCTGGCCGCCGTTGAGCAGCTTAATGCTGATACCACGTAGTAGTATTTTGTGGCGTCTGCTGTGATCTCTCGCAACGCGAACTGTGCTTCCGTCTGCGCGAACAAGGCCGAAGCGGAGAATTCCCAGAACTCGGGGAGCTTGAGCGTGACGGCGTTTGCGGTCATTGTAGTTTCTGTGGATACGTCCTACAGGTAAACGTCGGGGTCACCAGTGTGGAAGGTGCAAATGAAAGGAATGAAAACGATACCCTGGTTTGAGCACACGAACGCGTGTGTCGTTTATTAACACTTCCAACAACTCTATATACTTCCGGCACACGCGTTATACGTCACTATGACGTCAGAACTTAACTCCCAACGGGAGAACAAACAGAACTGTTCTTTGTTTGTTGTTCACAGATTACTACCTGGGTGAATTATGTACAGTCACCACACTTATATAAAAATGTAATTAATGAATTATAATGGTATCCACGATATTGCAAAATCCATATCATGGCACATCTCAATATCGTTAAACCGCCCACCCCTACCCCTCACTGTTTACTGACTTTACTGACTGTTCATGTTACATGTTTGGCATACAATTGTTCTTAAACTGCTGTTAACTTTTATACAGTTGATATAAAATATTTTACTACAGTATTTGGTTCAGAATCTTTTTTTTCTAGATTTTCTTTCTTTAAAATTGGGTGCGTC
This sequence comes from Paedocypris micromegethes, assembly GCA_028031935.1. Taxonomy (NCBI): domain Eukaryota; kingdom Metazoa; phylum Chordata; class Actinopteri; order Cypriniformes; genus Paedocypris; species Paedocypris micromegethes. Next base: position 27,041,984 of record CM051500.1, read on the forward strand.
TTACATGCTGGTGCGTCTTATATAGTGAAAAATACGGTAATCACGAGTGTTACCGCGTTAACTTTCACAGCACTGATTTTTATATCCAAGTAGATTTTTACTTTTTAAATCAGTATTTTTATACACAATGTGTTCTATTTTATGTCATTCATTCTTTGTCTCATTGTGTCTCTATTTTTACCGCATTCTTTGCGGGAAGCATTTCATTGTATAGGGAACTGTACAAATGACAATAAAAGCTTTGAACTTGAATTGAACTTTACTCTGTAATACAAGGGGTCATAATCACGCCACTCTCAACACAGAAGACTTTTATTTGATTCAACATTTAAAGGCATGAAAGCGCTTTCAAACTAAGCTCTAGCTAATGGATCTTGGTTAAGTTGTACAAGTAGTGAAAATTATGATTTTACTGTTAATTACACAAACACTAGAACAAAAAATAAATACTGTAAAAAAAAAAAACATTGCAATCTTAATAAAAACCAAGTAAAATAAAAAGTGATGAAGCTACCAAAAATGTCTATATTCACAACTCACCAAAGTTTCATATGAATGATATTTTATATTAGTGAAGGTCTCCACAGCAGCGGCACGGATAACTCACATCCAGATATAGTTCAGTTTTATCTTTCAGACGTGAGTTTGATCTCAGAGCTGAAGTCAGAGCAGAACAACCTTCTTCTGTCACTCCACAACGACTCAAACTGTGAAGAACAACGACACTCTTCAGTCTCTCAGTTCAGAAACATCAAGATAATAAAGAACAAATCACTGACACTTCAAGACTGAAACTATTGTCAGCTTCAACTGTAAATTCTAAAATGAAATCACTTTTTCCACAATTAAAATGTTTTTATTTTAGCCAATACAATAAAGTTTTAGTGCAGCTTCGCAAAAAAACGTATATTTTCTAGAAGAATTTCAACAATTGAAATCTTGAATTTTATTTGGTATTTTATGCTTAATCTCATATGTAAATGTTTTCTGAGATCAGAATTACCCGAGTTTGTGTAGATTACAGTGAGAAGAATCCTTCAGTACATCAGAGAGAATCTTCACTCCAGAGTCTCTCAGATCATTCCAAGACAGATCTAGTTCAGTCAGACGTGAGTTTGATCTCAGAGCTGAAGTCAGAGCAGAACAACCTTCTTCTGTCACTCCACAATCTCTCAAACTGTGAAGAACAACGACACTCTTCAGTATCTCAGTTCAGAAACACCAAGATGATAAACAACAAATCACTGACACCGACTTTCGTATAGAAAGGCTGCCTAGTTAGTGTTCGGAACCGAACTACAAACTTTTCCTGCGCCTCAGAAAACTGTCAAAATCTTTAATTATGGTACTTCGAGTTTTGCCAATTGCTTTGTTTTTTTGTGTTTCACTCCTCTCCTTAGCGCCAAGCGCTGTACAAAAGGAATCTCCTAGGAGCTTCGGGTTCATCTTCTCTATGATGCCTCCTGGACCTGTGTAGACCTGATGACGCTGTTGGCGTGGAGAAGTGGAGCCGCCTCTTTCCCCAATGGGGAGTGAAACACTCTCCGGAACCAGTAATAAAAATGGCGCGGAACAACAAACGCACTGATTGTGTAGTGTTAGAATGCCAGAGGAGACTGGCACCAGTGAGCTGGGTTCTCCCCGGGGTTTTTTCCTCGTTATGTGCTTGCTCACTGGTCTTGCTTTTGTCTTTGTCCTTGTCTTTGTCATAGTCTTAGTGATAATCACAGTCATTTACTTAAACAACAACAACCAGAAGATCAAATGAATTGTCTTACATATTCACACGTGCGCTTTGAGACAGTTAAAACTGTGAAAAGCACCTTACAAACGCTCAGAACTTGAACTAAAACTAAAATAAAAAAATTAAATACTCATCCCTTTTTCCACTTTTGAAATATTTTAATTTTAAACAATACATTAAAAACAATGAAATGTTTTAGTACAGCTTTACGTAAAAAAAATGTAGATTTTCTAGAATAATTGAACAATTGAAATTTTGAATTGTATTTGAATTTGTTTATGTGTGATCTCATAATTGCATATTTTCTGTGAGCAGAAATACCTGAGTTTGTGTAGATTACAGTCAGAATCCTTCAGTGAATCAGAGAGAATCTTCACTCCAGAGTCGCTCAGATCATTATCAGACAGATCTAGTTCAGTCAGACGTGAGTTTGATCTCAAAGCTGAAGTCAGAGCAGAACAACCTTCTTCTGTCACTCCACAATCTCTCAAACTGTGAAAAACAACGACACTCTTCAGTCTCTCAGAAACATCAAGAAATATCAAGATAATAAAAAACAAATCAGACACTTCAAGACTTTTTTCCACCTATAAAAAATCCATATTTTATTTTTCTATTTCAAATTTTATATTCTTTTTTTTTCTTTGTCTTTTTTAGGTTTTTAGGTTTTTAGGTTAATAGACGTCTTTGGATACTCGTGTAACCTCAGTTTCTTGAATTGTCAGGGAACGAGACGTGTCAGTGGGACTGATGATGGAAGATCGGACGGGAGACGATTCGCCGCTTCAACTCTTCAAACACGCCAATGAACGTCAAGATCATGGCTACATGAGTTTGCATACGTCACCTTTGAACCGGACCCGGTAATGTAAAAAGGACGCTCTCGTTATGCATATTATCCTTTGCTGATTGAAGCCGTTCGGGCAAACAAAGACTTCAGCAACTTGTACTGTTGTGGTGACAGACGGAACATCTCGCTTTCTGATAATTCAGCAACATAGACTCTCAGGGTGGAATCTTCTTGGGAACAGCGAAGTATAGGTTGTAAAATCCACAATGTGGGAGTTGTGGTACAGCGGTAGAGGACTTCGATTGGTGTCCAAAAGGTTGCCGGTTCGAATCCCCCCTACGACTAGTTCTACAACTAAGTGTCCATGGGCAAGACACTGAACCCCACATGCCCCCCGGGCGCCCCACTGTGTGGCTGCCCACTGCTCCGAGTTCGTGTCTGATCGGATGGGTTAAATGCAGAGAAAAAATTTCCCCACTGAGGGACTAATAAAGGTTCAATTATTTATTATTATTATTATTATTTATTGTCTCTGCTGGCGACACCATCTTATTAGCGCTTTTTGCTAACAGTGAACCCATGTTCCAGTTAATTTATAGAGCGCTTTTCTTAGTCCGAGACCAACACAAAGGCGCTATGTGAAAAAGTCTTTAAAAAAAAAAAAGTCTTATTATTAGTTTAAAAAATGTGGGGAAAAAAACAGTCAGTTAAAAAGGAAAAAAAAATATGTCCATTGTTGTTCAGACTATGGGCTATGACTAGAAAGAACCCAAAAAGACAATAAAAGGATCGTGCTCATCCGATGACGGCAGCCACTTATCGCAATCAGAAACTTGGCACAAACAGAATTTCATCTTTAAAAAAGACGCATCAAACGTTTTAGGACGTTTTAGTTGTAACCAATAAAGAGCTTTCCATGAAGATTGAAGAGCAAAACACCAGACCAGCTTCAATCAGAAAAGATATTGTGCATGACGCGCCCTTTTATTCTACCGGATCTGGTTCAAAGGTGACACATGTAAATTCATGCAGTCACTGAACTTGACGTTCACTGGCGCTTTGTAGAGCTGAAGCGCCAAATCAAATCCATTCGATCTCCATTCGGTTTTGTCCCATATTCCTTAGAATATTTTAAAGCCGCGACTCGTGCATGGTGATAACAATGTAATTATTATCAATGTAATACAATGATTTGCTTGACAGACACGTAAGCACTAATGTATTACATACAACATTATTACATACAACATAATGCCCATATGTACAAAAATAAAACTAGTAAATTTAAACTCTACATTTTTACATTTGAAATAAGCTATGTAAAATCTTAACTAGCTAATGTTTGTTGCTATTTTATGTATGTGCTGTTTCCATGTTTTGATTGTTAATTCAAAACAATGACAAATATTTTAGCCACTCTTTAAAATATGATGGTGATGATGATGATGCTTATTATTATGATTATTATTATTATTATTATTATTATTATTAGAGAAGTCTGTTGAGTTGTAAAAGAGAATGACTGACTGCATTTAAATGAAAGACATTGTTCTTAATTCCAAACTAGCTCCGTGTTTTTTAAATTATATGATTAAAGCTGTTGCCTGTAAATTTAAATTGTGTTTTTATTAAGTACTTGACAAGGCTCGTAGTTCACGGACCCACATTCAACAGGTCAGAGACTTCAGGAATCGATTGCAAGAGTTTATTTCGTGGTCGTACAGGCAGAGGTCAAATGCAGGCGTTCGGGGCAATAAGGGCTAGGCGAGAGAATGGTCAAAACAAGCAAAGTCCGGCAGCGAAGTATCCAAAACAAGTCCAAGACGGCAGGCGGGAAATCGAGGTCGAGAAAACAAAGCAAGGTCAAACACGAGACTAGACTAGGCAACAAAAACGCTGGGATGACTGACGTGGAACGCACAGACAAACTGGCAACGAGACAAAGACTAAACAAGGCTTAAATACACGACGTGATTACACAAAGAAACAGGAAACACCTGGTTGCTATGACAACCGACGAGGAAACAGAACACAGAACATGGCGGCGCGCTGTAGCGCGTGTCACAATAAAAGTCCATGAGATAAAGCACGTAAAAGTCCGTGAGATCAGCCGTCAGAATCCATGACAGTACTCTGTATCAGTATTGGTGAGTAATGAAAGGCAAGTACTTGTACACGTTTTCCAAAAAAGTGGTATTGGTGCATCCCTAATGGAAACATTCTTAAAAATGATCAAATGAAGATGAAAGTTAAGACCCGTTTAATAATGGCAAAACTGCATATAACTTAATTTGAGCTATTTTAGCTTCTTTAACTTTGTAAGTTCAAAGTGTACTTCATATAGTTATTAAATACAAACCTTGGATTGGCTGAAATTAATGTGTTTGTTTTAATGGGCCACAGGACACTTTAATGTGGTCAATTTGGGCCCAGAGTTCAAAAAGGTTTAGAACCCCTAGTCTAAGTAACTCTGAACTATTATTTCTTCATTTTATTTGTGAAATATTTTTATGCTTTGTCTTATATTTTTCCAATTTCTCAGAGCAGAATTACCTGAGTTTGAGTAGATGACAGTCTGAATCCTTCAGTAAATCAGAGAGAATCTTGACTCCAGAGTCTCTCAGTTTATTCAGAGACAGATCTAGTTCAGTCAGACGTGAGTTTGATCTCAGAGCTGAAGTCAGAGCAGAACAACCTTCTTCTGTCACTCCACAACGACTCAAACTGTGAAGAACAACGACACTCTTCAGTCTCTCAGTTCAGAAACATCAAGATAATAAAGAACAAATCACTGACACTTCAAGACTGAAACTATTTTCACTTTCGAACTTTCAAACCTAAAACTGTCAATTAAAGTGTTTAGTTTTTTACACCTAAAATTTTGTATTTTATTCAATTTCACATTGTATTTTTCATTTCTTTACAGTGGTACTCCAACTTACAGATGTCTTAACTAGCGAAAATTTTGATTTCGAAACACGTAATCTTGAAATGTATTCAAGATTGGAAAGAATCGTGTAATTTTATCACCGCTAGAATGCAGGGAGACGAGTGTCTAAACAGTTGTTTAATATTCCTGTGCAGTGTTTAAAACAGCAAAAACACTAGTTAGTCTCAGAGATCTTGCTATCAAAATATGAAGTAAGCGTCAGAGTGGTGACAAACAGAACCACTGAACCGCTGTTCAGAAAGACGGAGGTAGAGACACGAGGCTTCTGCTTGTTCTGTTTTAACAAACTGCTCACAGGAAACTAACTTAGTGCACGATTCTCACTGCGTGTTAAGACTCTATATTGTACGTGCGGAACATTCTGATGACGTCAGCGTCGTGTCTGCACTGAAACGGCTCTCGGCACAAATTAATTTCGTAAGTTGGCGAGCCACTGTATTTATTTTTTAAGTTAGAAAATGTTTACTTCGAACATTAAAACTTACTATTTATGGGCTTGTCTTGAAATAATTATTTTGAACTACTGTAAGACTTAGCTAAAGTTTTTTTCTATAAAATAAAAAAAAAAGCTTTAGTGCAGCCTCACAAATTTTTTTTTATACAACAATGCTTTATTTTCAAACAATTGAGAGAATTTGAAACAATTTTGAGAGCGGAATTACCTGAGTTTGTGTAGATTACAGTCAGAATCTTTCAGTGAATCACAGAGATTCTTCACTCCAGAGTCGCTCAGATTCTCATTCCATAACAGATCTAGTTCAGTCAGACGTGAGTTTGATCTCAGAGCCGAAGTCAGAGCAGAACAACCTTCTTCTGTCACTCCACATTTACTCAAACTGTGAAGAACAACGACACTCTTCAATGCAATTTTACAAAAAAAATGCTTCACCTTGTTTGTGTAAACTCTGAGAGCAGAATTACCTGAGTTTGTGTAGATTACAGTCAGAATCCTTCAGTGAATCAGAGAGAATCTTCACTCCAGAGTCTCTCAGATCATTACCAGTCAGATCTAGTTCAGTCAGACGTGAGTTTGATCTCAGAGCTGAAGTCAGAGCAGAACAACCTTCTTCTGTCACTCCACAACATCTCAAACTGTGAAGAGCAACGACACTCTTCAGTCTCTCAGCTTAGAAACACCAAGAAAATAAAGAACAAATTACTGACACTTCAAGACTGAAACTATTTTGAGCTACACCTGGAACTAAAATGAAATATTTTTAGTTTTTATTGAACCTAGAAAATATGCATATTGTATCCAATTAAAAATATTCTTTGTTTTAGTTTTGCCAGTTTTAAAACATTTTTACTTTAGACAATGAAAAGTTAATTTTTATGAAGCACTAGAAAAATCCCTCAAAGAATTTTGCACAAAAAGCTTTGCATTAAAATAATTAATTCATCTTCTGCCACTTAGTCCTTCACGGGGTTTTGTAGAGCTGGCGTCTATCTCAGCATCACTGGGCCGGAGGCAGGATACACACTCTGGATTGGAGGCCAACCACACCTACAGGGTCAATTTCCTAATGTTTTTGGACTGTGAGAGGAAACCGGAGACCCGGAGGAAACCCACGCCAGCACGAGGAGAACATACAAACTACACACAGAAAGTCCTCGGCCAGACTCACACCTCGAGTCTCACACGGAACCTTCTTGCTTTGAAATCAGATTTAATGCATCATTGCATTAAAATGTTTTTTTTTTCCAAAATTATTATTTAGCACAACTTCACAGATAAAATATTTTGATTTCATACAATGCAACAATGCTAAATGTAAAACTACTGAGACGTATTTTTGTCCTGCGCTGGGAACAAACAGAAGATGGTGAGTTGAGAAATCAGATGTTTAATGAAGATTACATCAGGAATTCTTGCAGAAACTGCATAGGAGGAATATATAAATTGAATTGAATTGAATGTATGAAAACTCAACATTAACCTAAATTATGAAACGGATCGAAACAAATAACGTCAGTAACGTTAATATTCATCAGTCTTTACTAGCGCTGCCCTTAGGGTGTACTCACACTGGGCGATCCGTGCTTCAGTATGATTGTCCCCCCTCCCTACTCCCCTGCCGGCCCGCACTCACACTGCCAAATTTGCGATCGTGCTTCAGGACGCTTACGTTGCGATGTATCAAGTAATACTAGTAGTTGCCGGTAGATGGCGTAGGTTTTCATCATGCTTTGTCACTGATATAATTGTAAGCCTGTTTATTTAAGTTCATATACATTTTATTTAATTTAGCATAAATCTATTTTAAGTTATTGTCGATTTATTTTACTGTTTAATTTGTGATTGGTATTATATTATTTAACTTGAAATATTAATTTAAAAGAATTGTGGGGAAAAAGTCCCTGTCCCTTTAAGGCGAACTTGGAGTAACGAGAAATAACGAGAGTCATGTGCGAGTCTCCCGGAAAAGCGGACTGTGAATGCTGCGCGTTGTGTGGAAATAAACAAGTCCGTTCTGAATCTATCGTGTGATCCATTTATTAAAGAAGCCCACGCCGAAGAGACGGAAGAAGGACCAGAAATAAGTACGCTTACGCTGCGATGTATTAAGTAATACTAGTATGTACCGGTAGATGTAGCAAGTTTTCATCATACTTTGTCACTGATATAATGTTGGAAACGTTAGTAAAAATACGAACGAAATCAAAACAGGTTCGTGCGCTTTCTTGGAATCCAAATGAGTCGAAATGTATATGTTATTAAGCATATAGATGGGGACAAAACATTCATTATTATGGTGCAACGGTTTCAATATAAACGGGAAGAGCGGCGCTTTCACTGAAGCATTGATTCTGTCGCTGGCGAGTGTGTAGCTTATCATTTTAAATCGTTTGGTCTGCGGAGCTTCACAGCCTCGCAAAATCACTTGTTAGCAGCCTGTGTGTGTGTGTGTGTGCGGGCGTGCGAGAGAGAGAGCAAAGCAACCAGCACGAGATGTGGAGAGCTTTTGCTTGTGCTGCGCTCGCTTTTGTTGCACATAAATGAGGCGCGCGCGCAGTCCTGTGAGCCGTGCCCCAGCACACCTCTTCCAACCGGGCCACGGCCGTGTTCAGAAGTGCCGCGGCCATGCACGGATAGGAGCACTCACACTGTCAAACGAACCATGCTTTGGTACCCGGGCACGGATCTGAGTACCTAGTGTGAGTAAGCCCTTAAATACACCAGCACAAGTGGATTCAGGTCCAGCAATGAGAGACCGAGACCAGGAGTTTCTGAACAATCTTCTTCCTTTTATTTTCTATATTTTCTTTATGCTCTACCTGACAATTGCATATTTTCTGAGAGCAGAATTACCTGAGTTTGTGTAGATTACAGTCCTTCAGAAAATCAGAGAGAATCTTCACTCCAGAGTCGCTCAGTTTATTACAAGACAGATCTAGTTCAGTCAGACGTGAGTTTGATCTCAGAGCTGAAGTCAGAGCAGAACAACCTTCTTCTGTCACTCCACAATCTCTCAAACTGTGAAGAACAACGACACTCTTCAGTCTCTCAGTTGAGAAACGTCAAGATAATAAAGAACAAATCACTGACACTTCAAGTCTGAAACTATTTTCACCTTCCACTGGAACTAATATTCTAAAAAATGTATTTTTCATTGTTTTTCCCCACCTATAAAGTATTTAAATTGTATTAAATGAAGCTACATATCAGAGTGCAATTCTCTTTAGTTTAGTTGCTTTAGTACATTTTTAAATACTTTTACTTTTTAGATATTAAAGTGTACAGAACTTTTCAAACTATTGTGAGATTGCACTAAAAGCTTTACACTAAAATGAATTAAACTTGAATGTTTAATTGCAACTTCACAAACAAAATGTAATTTTTACAGCAATACTAAATTTAAAACAATTAAAACTTATTTTATTTGCTTTGTTTATTCGATTTTATATTTGTGTATTTTCAGAGAGCAGAATTACCTGAGTTTGTGTAGATTATAGTCAGAATCCTTCAGTGAATCAGAGAGAATCTTCACTCCAGAGTCTCTCAGATCATCATTACCAGTCAGATCTAGTTCAGTCAGACATGAGTTTGATCTCAGAGCTGAAGTCAGAGCAGAACAACCTTCTTCTGTCACTCCACAACCACTCAAACTGTGAAGAACAACGACACTCTTCAGTCTCTCAGTTCAGAAACGTCAAGATAATAAAGAACAAATCACTGACACTTCAAGACTGAAACTATTGTCAGCTTCAACTAGAACTAAGACTGTAATTCCATTTAATGTAAAAAAATAAATTAATATAATATATATAAATATAAATAAATCAAATCTAATTGAGCCCTAGCGTATCATGAAATGTTTATTTTGAACTATTGTGAGATTGAACTAAAACTTTAAGTGTTAACTTTTCAAATACAATAATTATTATTCATACAATAAAACTAAATATAGCATAATTGAAAATTCGGAATCACTTTGTTTTATTTATTAAATATTATTATGCTTTTCTGATATTGGAGTATTCTCAGAGAGCAGAATTACCTGAGTTTGTGTAGATTACAGTCAGAATCCTTCAGTGAATCAGAGAGAATCTTCACTCCAGAGTCTCTCAGTTTATTATAAGACAGATCTAGTTCAGTCAGACGTGAGTTTGATCTCAGAGCTGAAGTCAGAGCAGAACAACCTTCTTCTGTCACTCCACACCATCTCAAACTGTGAAGAACAACGACACTCTTCAGTCTATCAGTTCAGAAACATCAAGATAATGAACAAATCACAGACACTTCACGACTTTCAATGATTTTCAGCTTCAACTGAGAGTAAAACTCACTAACTAAAGGAAGGTTCCTGCATGAAAGTTAAACAGTGGACTTTTGTGCAATTTCCAAGTTGTTCAAATGTATTGTTGTTGTTATTGTTATTAGCAATTCTGTAGATTAATAAACAAACTAGAACAGAAAAGTAACCAACAAATACTAATTTATTATACACAAATGTCCAAACAATTCTGAGAGTTTCAGGTTAATAATTGTGAATGTTACTTACTCGACTGATGAAGATTCTCTAATGACGGGAAGAAGCTTCTGAAGAACTCTGTCTGCTTTAGCTCTTTTTCTGAGGAATTCTTTTAGTCTAAAAACCTCCATCTTCTGAAGCCGAACACTGTTGTTTGCGGTCGCAGGACAGAAGCGTCTCCGCTCAGAGAAACACGGGAACTGGATCAGCCAGAGAACAAGAGCTTTTATTAGCGGAACAGAGCGGAGACGTAGTAACTAACGTGGTAACTAAAGCAGGTAAATAACTCAACATTACACAAACACTTCAGGTTGTCACGGAGATTCCGTGGTGATGATTTGTTGTCAAACACGAAACTATTAGCGCAATGATGATGGGAAATATTCCACAATAAAGTACAACACTGAAATAAACCACATTAAATTCCCGATTATTGTAATGTGCATGATTATTTTAGAAAAACACAGAAGGCGAAACACACAGTCTCCTGCTCCAGAAAGACTTTCTCACAACTGTGAAGAAGAAATCTTACCTTCATCACCTGAGAGTTTCATCCCTTTGGTTTTAGGGGAAAAGAGCTGTAGAAGATCCAGAAGACTGATCCGTCTGTCCTTCATCAGGTTGATTCATTCATTGACGTTCATTATGTTTAACGTGTTGACGCGCTAGTTCAAGCAGGAGTCGATGCTTTAAGAGCCGAGGCTTTTAGCTAGCAAACGGTAAGAGCCGACTCTCATAGGAGAGAACCAAATCATCAGTTGCGATTGGTCAGATTTTTTGACGGGCGCACGATTCCGCCAATCACTCGCGAAGACAGTTTAGAGTCGTGACGTCACGCTAAAGAGTGGGCGGTCCCAGACGCTCTTCAAACCGCGCGCCTTCCGGAAAAAGCGCGAGAGAAAGAAGCGCGTCCGGAAAAAGTGAAAAACATGAACGAAAACCGAATAAGAAGAAGCTTCTGGCTGCATTTCAGTGCATTTCTATTTTTCTCTAGTTAACTTTCTATTGTTAAATGAAAGGCTTGATTTTATTTCTATTTTTAAATGGAAAACTGCATAAAAATTTGCATGAAAAGACGGAATAAACAAATGTTTACCTACGCATGGACTATTTATGATTACTACATGATTTACATTTTTTCGCTATACCTAAGTATTAAAAGATCCCACCAAGATAAATATTGTGGAATAAGTTATGTACAAGTGAGTAAGTATAGTTGACTTTCATAAGCAATGCCATGATTAAACAAATGGAGCAGGTAAGGAATTCTGCATGAAATACAATGTATTTATGATTAAAAAATCTTTCAGCATCTGCCGAGCAACGCACACTGACGTTATGATGCCCCCTAGCTGCAGCTCCTCCACATTACAGGTTTTACAAAACAGTCAAACAATAATAAAATAAATAATTGAAAAGCTCCGTTCAAAAGATTCACATGAAAACATATATAACTCCGTTACATAAGGTTAAATTAAATATTTCAAAGTTAATGGAAAAAAAAAAAAAAAACGCAACTGCCAGTACACGTTCCAGTGTCAGTAAAAATATATAATGTCATCCGAAACTTAGTGTAAATGTACAGTAGAATTCATTGTACTTACAAAATTTTGTTTCAAGACATTTTCGGAGTTAAAGTAAGCTTGTTTACAAAACAGGATGTACAGTAATGACCAGGACAGATCCAGATAGATGCAGTACTTATAGGAAGTTTTATTAACATATTTATACTGAATTAAGTTGATGCATAGGTTCTTTTCTGGTAACAGCTGTTAAACTGTGTGGAACATGTTTTTTTTTTTGTCATGTTTGATACAATTAATTTAGAGTTTGGAGTTATTAAATACACTGAAAAAAAAGTCTGTTGGATTTACATGAAATTATTATGGAAATCGGTTCCACATATTAGTTAAGTTCGCTTCAAATAAGAAATATATGATAATTGTACTGAGTTTTTATGAACTAAACTTACATGACATTTTTATGTGAATATAAAAGACACATTTAAGGCTATTATGTTAAAAAATCTTGGGTTAAATTAAACATGATTTTTTTATTGTAATATAAAAGATACGTTTGAGGCTAATTAAAAAATGTCATGTTGAACAAACGTGATTTATTCGTTTTTAATCTAGTACCTGCTTATTCATCCATCCATTATCTAAACTGCTTAGCCTGTTCAGTGTCTCAGTGGGCAACCAAGCTGTCAATGTTACTGTACTTTTTTTTTACCATACATTGTGTCTTGACATAAAAAAAGTACACTGTAAAAATTGTGACGTGCTATTTACGTAAAAAAAAGTTTGATAACATATTACACAAATTATAAGTAGAACATACTTGATAAAATTAAGTAAAAAATATTGAAGTTTTCAGCTTGACAATACTAATTTAACAATTCTTAGTGGATTGTGCTTTTTAATTTAATTTTCATTTTCTCAATTTTTTTGATTATTAATGGTTTGAATGCCAAAGACTTGACTGATTACATTTCCATATATTTCCTCACGAAGAGAATCCAGTCATTAGTCATCTCTAGCTCTAATAAGACATTTAGCAACCAAAAAGCAAGAGTCCAATCCAGCCGCAACCTCATTCTGAAGAGCAGTAGACACATTGATGGTGAGATGGGTATTTGCATTATTTAAATATATATTGCCATATTTTAAGATAAATCGCTTCAATTTATCCTTGTTATAACGAAACTTAATGTAAAAATGTTTATGCTTTATTTCAAAGTTACAAAAAAAGTTAAAGAACTGTAAGCAACACATGCAAGCTTCCCATTGGCTCTCCCAAGGAAAATGCTCATCTGATGATTTGGAGCTGCTAAGATCCTCTTAATTTAGCACTTTCCTCTTAACGGACTCCACATTCACTATTCATATGCTGTTCATAAAAATGACTTTTGATCACTTCACGTGTTACAAACTGTGACTCAATTAAAACTGCAAACCATTTGAACCAATTCTCTTAAAATAAATGTGAATTCTCGTTTTCTCAATTTTTTTGCCAAAATGGTGTCTTAAATTGACGCCAAAAATTGCACTGGTTTACTTGAAAAAGAGGGGAAATGTACATTTTAATTCGTTTTTACCAAAATGTGCTCAATATTTTAAGTGAAACACAGAACGACATTTTTTTAAGGACACGTGCACAATCTTTTTAGCAATCACATAATTTTTTTAATGAAAATTCCAAGCCTCATGAATCATTTTTTACAGTGTACTTGCAGTGTTGCTCTTATACAAATCTAGCTAACTCAAGTCTCACTCAATAAAGTTAAATTCAGCCGCATACTTAACTCTACATGATCAAAGCAAAATTTGTAACTGCCATCATAACAACACAAACAAAACATTTTTCGCAACAAAATTCAACTGTGTAATCTAGTAATCTGGACAACATGCTGCTTAAACAGTACATCAGATAACTCGTGTTTCTTTTAAAATAACCACTCAAACAACTGAATTGACTCTTAATTCCCAAAAAAAATTTAGCCATATTAGTCCAGTGTTAATGTCGCTACACTGGTTACCTGTTAAATATCGCATCCAGTTTAAAATTATCTTAATCACTTATAAAGCACTAAACTGTTTAGCTCCTCTATATCTCAGTGAACTCATCACTTACTACGAGCCTACACGACTGCTGCGCTCTCAAAACTCCGGCCAGCTTATGATACCACGAATCTCTAAAATCTACCAGGGAGGAAGATCCTTTTTATACTTAGCACCCAAACTATGGAATGCTCTGCCTAGTCCAATTCGAGACTCAGAATCAGTGAGTCAATTTAAGTCTAGACTGAAGACGAAGCTTTTCAATGAAGCATATATTGACCTGTTATAATAACTTACAGAAAATATTAATATATCGTATAGAAAGGCTGCCTAGTTAGTGCTCGGAACCGAATTACACCTGCACCTTCAGAAAATTTGTCAAAATCTATAGTACTTGAAGTTATTCTAATTGCCTTGTATTTTTTTTTCTTTTTCTCCCCTCCTCTCCTGAGCGCCAAGTGTCGTACGACCGGAATCTCCTAGGAGCTTTGGGATCATCGGTGGTGCTTCCTCGACCTCTGTGGATCTGATGACGCTGTTGGCTTGGAGAAGTGGAGCCGCCTCTTTCCACACTGAGGAGGGAAACATCGTTCCAGAATCATCATTAAAAATGACGCGGAACAACCAACGCACTGATTGTGTAGTGTTAGAATGCCGGAGGAGACTGGCACCAGTGAGCCGGGTTCTCCCCAGGGTTTTTCCTCGTTAAAGAAGTAGGAGGAGTATAACTCTGTTACAGTGTTAACTAAGTGGCTGCGGTTATGACAAGACAAAGACAAAGACCAGCGAGTAAGCACATACGCAACAGTGGCCAGGTAAAAAAACCTCTTTAACGAGGAAAAACCCTGGGGAGAACCCGGCTCACTGGTGCCAGTCTCCTCCGGCATTCTAACACTACATAATCAGTGCGTTGGTTGTTCCGCGTCATTTTTAATGATGATTCTGGAACGATGTTTCCCTTCTCAGTGGGGAAAGAGGCGGCTCCACTTCTCCACGCCAACAGCGTCATCAGATCCACAGAGGTCGAGGAAGCACCACCGATGATTCCGAAGCTCCTAGGAGATTCCGGTCGTACGACACTTTTCGGAAGGTGCAGGTGTAATTCGGCTCCTAGCCGGAGTTTTTGAGTGTGCAGCAGTCGTGTAGGCTCGTAGTAAGTGATGAGTTCCCTGAGATCAGTGTTGGGCAGTAGCTTCGCTACTTGTAGCGAAGCTAATAGCTTAGCTACATTTTTCAGTAGCTTGGTGGTAGCGAAGCTATTTTCTGATCCAAATAGCTTTTCAGTAGCGAAGCAATTTTTTTGCTCAAGTAGCGGAGTAGCGTCCGCACAAGCTACATTTCACTAAAGCTACATTTTCGTTGAAGTTTCACATTTGCACCGCTGATATAGTACGAGTCTTGCGGACGAGCAGATGAGTCAATGCGCTTTGTAGCAAACGACAAAAACTGACTCCCATAAGAGATCATTGGTCAGATCTGTTGAGACATTTTTGATGGGCGCACGTTTCGGCCAATCACGTGTGAGGACAGAATAAACTCTCGACCATTATGCAAATGAAGAGGGCGGTGCCAGAAACTCCGCAAACTGCGAGCCTGAACGAAGCGCGGAAATAATAGGAGCGAAAGCAAAAACGAAGCAGCATCTGGCCGCGTTTCAGTGAAAGTGGCGACTATAAAGTTCAACAAGCACAAGCAGGCACACGCGCAGCCATGTAAGAATTGCCCATTAATGCCCTCTGGCTGGAGGAGAGAGGGCAAGCGAACTTTCGATTGTTAAATTAAAAGTTATGTTGAGTTATTGATTTTCAGAAATAATATCATGAGCCAATACATGGAGGAGTTAAGTAATTCTGGATTAAATGCAGTGTATTATGAATTAGTATCTGAATTTGAGTGCTTTATGATTAATTTGAATGTTTTAAAAGTAATAGAAATATCTCACTTTCCAGTGTCAGTTAAAATATAAAATGCCATCCAAAAATGCAATCCATTTTATATACATATTTATACCGAATTGAAGTGTTTCCATTTACAACTGTTTAATTGTGTGGATTGAATTGTTTTTTTTTTTTTTTTTTTGTCATATTTGATACAATTTATTTAAACTGTTTGGAGTTATTAAATACAGTAAATAATAAATTGCCTGCTGTTTCATTGGCAGTTTTAGTGATTACTGAAGCAGTGACTTGGAATGAAGGTCAATCTATAAAATTATTAAAGTAGTTTGAATGTAGTTAAGCTACTTTGGCCATGTTGTCGTAGCTTAGCTTCACTACAATTTCCCAGAGGTTAGCTTCACTGTAGTGAAGCTACATTTATTGCAGGGTAGTGAGTAGCTTAGCTTACTACATTTTATAAGTAGCTTGCCCAACACTGACTGAGATATAGAGGAGCTAAACCGTTTAGTGCTTTATAAGTGATTAAGAGAATTTTAAACTGGATGCGATATTTAACAGGTAACCAGTAGGGGTGTGACGAGATCTCGTGGCACGAGATCTCGCGAGATCCAATGCTTCTCTCGAGATACAATTGAATCTTGTGATATCGCGAGAATTTGGCGCCATTTTTGATATATTTGCAATACCGTGGATACCGTGATAATTAATGGATTTGATATTTATACAAGTATATCAAGTTCAAGTTCAAGTTCATTTGTATAGCGCTTTTCTTGGTCCGAGACCAACGCATATAAACCCTTTAATACAGTATAACACGTTCGTTTCGTTACAAGTTGTAACTTACAACTATCAATGACGGCACGGACATTGCTAATCGAACACAGAAAGCAGTGTAACAGACTGAATTAATCGATCACACCCGCGACGCGCATATGCGCTGCTCCGTTTTCTGCGCTATGCCTTTAAGAGAACGTATGACGCGCGCGAGAAAATCTGCTTGTTTTATTTTGAACAAAGTCTGTTTTCGGTTGGAAATCATGGTTTCACGTAAAAAAAGAAAAGAAATCGGCAAGAAAAGCGACGAATACCAGAAACAAAGCTAAAGTAGGAAGCCGCTTTCTCTCTCTCTCCCGCTCTCTGTCCTGCTCTCACTCTCTGTCTCTCGCTCGCTCTCTCTCTCTCCCGCTCTCTCTCTCTTATCTCTATAATTAACTGGACAGTGACACTTTCAATACATGTGTTTTTAAGAGCTAAAATTAACACAGTGAATTTAATCATAATGAAGTAGATTGATGTTGAATTGAACTTGATGCCAAAATGATTCTACCATTCTTTACAATTTACTGGAAGACTTGTCTTTGTTTATAAATAGTGTTTAATGACTGCCCTTGATGGATTTTCTATACTATTGACCAGAGATGGGGACAAGTCACATATGGTCAAGTCCAAGCAAGTCTCCAAGTCTTAACCATCAAGTCTCGAGTCAAGTCTCAAGTCACAGTTTAGACAAATCAAGCAAGTCAAGTCAAGTCAAGGGTTCACCCCAAGCAAGTCAAGTCGAGTCATGAGAAGTTTCAAGTCAAGTCAAGTCAAGTCACAGTACTAAAATAAACAGAGGTTAAATTATTAATACATGTTTATTTTTGCACAAAAAAGATGAACCTATATACATATATTATGCATCTTCACACTGCTATATTTGAATTGAAAACATGCACTTGGAAAAAATATTTGCCAAGACATTGGCACAAAGTTGTTGACGATTGGGGATCGTCAATAATAATAATAATTATAATAATAATAATCCTTCTGAACACACGCCATTCAATGGTCAGGTGGTAGACTGGATATGTAGTAGTCTGGGGCACAATCAACTGCGACATGGATGGCTGCTGTAGATCGCTGCAGTGTGTCTTGGATTTGAGATATTCATCATATCTGCATAGATAAAAAAAACAAAATACAAAACCAATCAGGAAAACTGTAAACATTAAAACTAAATTATTTTCTATGCACAAACATTATTTTTTTAATGATGTAAGGAATTAAATTGTAAATCAGATTTTCATGTTTACACACACAGAAATGGAAATACACATGAACGGACATAATGTAAGATTTGAGCATTTATATACAGTCTATGAACCTTATAAACCAAGTATTGTGACTGAAAATTTGCCTAGAAAGTTTAACATAAGTTTTAATACTTATTCTGTTCATTATAGGGCACAGTATAGGGAATTTATACACTTTTTCATTTTAGCAGAATATAAATTTAACGTATGTGAATATAGCCCAGTGATGCAGGTTAATCAGCACACATTTTGTTGTTATTATTAGTGTAGACAAAAAAGTAGACAGACTTCAATTCGAACGATGAAATTATTCTGGTCAGCATGACCAAAAAGTTTAGAAAGATTTTAAGGGCAAGTGATCGCTCGCACCGACGCGTTGATCTGGATTTTCATGCAGTAAGCGCGAGCTGTTATTCAACAACCACACGTAGTCAGACGATACAAACACTTGAAAATGCGCACACCTAACGTAGACGTTATAGCTTATGTGTTATATCGAGAAGCCCCTCATTTTAAGATGCACCCAACATTTAAATTCGGGCTGCGCCACTGTTACAGGCGTAAATGATCACACATTTCTGATAAAAAAAACACACACATGCAACCATAGCCAATGTATGACAAACAGAAACGATTCATTTATTACATTAGTAATATTCTTTTTTTTTATTACATTTATAAAGAAATGACTTTCTTACCTTTCTATGTAGTTCTTGAAATGCCGCATGAAATTTGACGCTGTGGTTGTCGTATCGGATGTTCTTGCGTTGCATTTTCTGCATCTGTTCAATCTTTTTCCATTGGCAATATAAAGATCCAGTTCAACGTCTTTATAGCCAAACGTGACTGCTTGTGGAGCTCGACTATTGTCTGCTATCCACGCACGGAGCGATTTGTGCTGTTAAGGTCACAGGCAGGCGCTAATCACAGTTGCACAGGTGCTGCTCATGAGGCACAATTAAGTTTTTTATATGCCAAAGTTCAAGTCAATTTCGAGTCATCCACTTCAAGTCGAAGTCAAGTCTCAAGTCACCTGCTCTCGAGTCAAAGTCAAGTCAAGTCATTTTCTTACTTTAATCAAGCAAGTCGCAAGTCATGAAAAATGTACCTCAAGTCAGACTCGAGTCAAGTCATGTGACTCGAGTCACCCATCTCTGCTATTGACAGTTAAAACATTTTGTGAAATTACTTGCCTGGCAATTTATGGCATCATATTTTGTATGATCAATATTATGTTGGTTATCTGGTTATCACTGCATGCAATTGGTGAATATATGTTGCATCAACAGTTTTGAATGTTTTAGTTAAATAAAATACAGATAAAATATGGCTCTCCTTATCGAAGGTTTTTTTTATTTAAAAAAAAATCTAAATCTCGTCTCGTCTCGATCTCGTGAGCCTAGTGTCTCGTCTCGTCTCGTGGGAAAAGTGTCTCGTCCCACCCCTAGTAACCAGTGTAGCGACATTAACACTGAACTAATATGGCTAAATTTTTTTATTCAGGTTAGTAATCTAGCAGCTGCATTCTGAACCAACTGAAGTTTATCTATTAGTTTAGCAGGAGAACCTCCCAGAAGACCATTACAGTAATCTAACCGTGATGTCATAAACGCATGTATCAGTTTTTCTGCATCCGGTCGGGAGAGCATGTGACGCAGCTTTGAGATATTCCTGAGGTGAAAAAAGGCAGTTTTACAGACGTTGTGCACGTGACTTTCAAAAGAGAGTTTGCTATCTAAAATGACACCTAAGCTTTTCACTTTAGGTGAGGATGAGATTTCAAGCCCGTTAAGATTCATACTGTATTCGGGTGCATCAGACTTTAAGTTTGAGTCAACAAGTAATAATTCGGTTTTGTCAGAGTTCTGCATAGAAAATTGCTTGTCATCCAATCACTAATGTCGCTGAAGCAATCTAGTATATTTGCAAATTTTGAGATTTCATTAGGCCGTGCCGAGATATAAATGTGTGTGTCATCTGCGTAACAGTGGAAGCTATGACCATGCTTTCTGATTATGTCCCCTAGTGGAAGGATATAAAGTGCAAATAGGATTGGGCCGAGCACGGAGCCTTGTGGAACTCCATTTGTAACACTAAATCTGGGTGATGAGACTCCATTTACATGGACGAAATGAGAGCGATCAGACAGATAGGACCTAAACCATTCTAACGCGTGTCCAGAAATACCAACGTAATGATCAAGTCTATGTATTAAAATATCATGGTCAACAGTGTCGAAAGCAGCACTAAGATCTAACAGAACTAAGAGTGAGACGTTCCCTTTATCTGATGCCATTAGAAGATCGTTGGTGACTCGGATTAGTGCCGTTTCTGTGCTGTGGTGCGATCTAAAGCCGGATTGAAATTTTTCAAATCTATCGTTCTTTAAAGTTGTGTAATTGTTTTATTACTTAAATGTTAATAAATGATGACCAACATGACCTGAACAAAATAAACATTTATGATAATAAAAACAATAACACAACTTTAAAGAGTAACATTGTTTTTAATTCACAAGCAGTGAATTGAAAAGTGCAGCAGTGCGTCTTTACAGACAGGTTACTTTGGGCTTTGTTGGAGCGGATGTTTCTCTCAAGCTCCATGACCACTTTCTGTAGAACTTCAAATGTATAGTTCAAGTAGTTCAAGTTTAAAGCATACATCAGGCCAAACAACATGCCGGCAGCAAATATAACGTTGTCCAGATCTTGTAGAATTGTCTGGCCTTCAAGAACAATGCCAATGTCCTCTGGGTTATCACTGCCATGAAGTCCCTGGATGACATAAATTCCAACAGTGGTCTCCTCTGTAGCGCTTTGGACGACGTCTTTGTCTTCTACCTGCACAGTTAGAAAATTTGATATAAAACATATAATAGATGAAACGCAAACTCTTGCTGTGTCATGGTCAAATATTGTGGGGAGAATGTACTTGTTCTTTGAATGAGAACCTTGACAGGTTAATGACACATTAATATTACTTTTAACATTATTAATACTTTTCTTGTTGTCACTTTGGTGTTGGAACTGGTTGGGGTTAATCTATTTTTAAATACCTTTACGTGGTGAACGTTTCTTTACTCGTTTACCTTTATTGAAAAGAAAACTTTTCTCCCACAGATATTTACACGCACAAACAGACAAAAAAAGGCTTTGAAAAAATAACCTTAACAGGGGCTTGAGAACACACTCTCTTGCGAAATCAACATCATCTTCCTATAAGAGTAAGCAGCAGCGAGTTAGAGTAGAATATTTTTTTCTCCAGTTATCAGGTCCCCCGCAATAGCTAGCTGGTGATAAGTGACTTCTTATTGCCGCCTAAACTTACAGTATTTACTAGCCTATAAGTCGATCCACTTAAAAGTCGACCCCCCCTACTTCAGCTGTGAGATTGTGGTATTCTGTTTAGACCCCCTTATAAGACGGGGGAAAGAAATGAGAGAAAAGTGAAAAGATAGAAATGAGTAAAAACCCAATTTTGTGTTTCATATAAAGTCAATTCCGGTTATTTGGGGCTCACTGGGACACTAGAGTGGCGCCGGGCACACACACCCTTGCGAAATAAGATGAAGTAACCCTTAAAACATCATTAAACACTTTTTTTCCAAGTTTAAACATGTAGCACAGAACTAGAGGGGAAAAATGATAGAACACCTTTTCAGATGCTCTTTAATCCTATAGAAATAATAAAACTACTCAGACATTCTTGGTGATAAAGGAAACCTAAAAATAAAGTAACCATTTGTTTAAGTTGGTGTTAATCTATTGAAGTTATTGTAAATGTATGTTTATGGTTTTATTTGCCTTTGGTATCGTTGCAAATAAAAATTATAATTTTAAAGGTTGTGGGAAAAGTGCCCTGCCCCTTTAAGGAAAAAGAAAAGAAAAGTAGAAGGATGCTAATGCTCGTGGTTTGGGGATAAATAAGAGTGTGCCAAAGAGTGTGCAACTGTGCTTGTGTGTGTGTGTGTGCGTGCGTATGTGTGTGGGTGCGTGTGTGCGTGTGTGGAGCAGCCAGCACGAGAAGAGCGGTCTGCCAGTCGGTGCTCCTTTGCGCGCACTGTGCAGTGCTCGGCTTGCACACATCTTTTTGACGCAGAAGTTTGACGTAAAACAAAAGCCGACGTGCCTCGTTTTCTGAAAGATTTATTTAATTCACGTCATAAATGTTAATTTAATTACCGCGCTTGTGTCTCTTTTTTATTTTTGTAAGAAAGGGTGAATTATCTGCGAACTGTTGTGAGTGAAATATGTTCTAATTTGGTAGACAGCGCGTATAAGTCGATCCTCCCACTTTCAGACCGAAATTTTAATGAAAAATCCTCGACTTATAGTCAGGTAATTACGGTTAAGTTGCTTTGCCTTAATCAAGTTATCACTACAGATATACGGTAGCTCTAGCTAAGCAACTGCTTTAAACCGCCGAAAAGACAAGACACATTCAAACAAATAGAAACCATTAAAATGTCAGTCATTTAGCGAAATGTTACATTCGCTAAGCTAACATTAGCCTTAACATTGACTGTTATATAGCCAATTATAGCGGTTTCAAACTCACAATTTACAGTAATAGCCCCCACTCACTGGTCGTAAATAACTACCTCTCAGCCTGAAAAAGATTTTACTTCTATATTTTACTCACCTTGACCTAAGAGAAAAGTCTTCCAGTCTTCAGTAAAAGTCCCAGTGCGAGTGAAAAGATTGCGGACTGCTGCGGTAACTTTCCCTCCGGATTTCGAAACGACATGGAGGAGCATCCAGACTAAACACAACTATTTCAGGTGTTCTTAACATGACTGACTCTTGTCAGTTTAACATTCGCATGAATTCAAAGGATTTTAAAAGACTCATTCATGTTTAGAGGGAGGACATAATTCAGTTATGTAGAATATATAAGATGCATATTTGTAAAGTATACAACCCCCCTGAACCATTTTTTCAGTGTAAGCTGTCTATGTGGAGTACAGTGGAAGAAGCAGTAAGAGTGAGAAGAGTGAGAATAAGAGGAGGCCAACTGACCTGGAGGTGAAGAAGTTGAAGCAAGAGGACGTGGAGTTGAAGAAGTAAGAGCGCTAGAGGAAGACAGAGGAAGAGGACAAGGAGGACCAAGAAGAGGACGAGTAAGAAATAGAATATCTGATGACATCAGCGCTACTATAGTGGACCATGTCATCAACCATGGGATGAGCCTCACTGAAGCTGGCCAACAGGTTCAGCCAAACTTGAGCCGCTAAACTGTGGCAAGCATCACTAGGACATTTCTAAATGAGCTACTTTTTGTAGATGAGGCCGATTACAACCCGAGTAAAACCAGGAGACCTGACAGGAACATTATTGGACACTGTGCCATAATCAATGTCCCAGGACAACGTGGTGGTAACATAACAATGTGTTGTTCACCATCATACAACCATAGGCCCAGACAACACTGACATCTGACATGACATACTCACTGTTCAGAGACCAGAACATACCTGACATCATGTCATCATGTGGGACAATGTTAGTGTTCATAAGGCTGCTTTGGTCCGCTACCGGTTTACAGACCACCCATCCTTCACAACATCTGAAAGATTGTTATCTTTCTTGGAGGCTTCATATAAGTCAGATGTTTCATCTTTGCTGAGGTGCAGGTCTCTGTCAATGGCAGTTGTTCAGAAAATGGATCCATGAGCAATGCATGAGGCCGACACAGCGTTAGGGGTTAACACGTGGTTTTTTTTTTGCTGCTCAATGCATTACTGAATAACAGTCAGGAAATGCGGATCTTTTATACCCTTATATTACCCTTATATATTATCATATATCGCGTCACTATCGGCAGACTGCGAGATTTGTCACAGGATGAAAGCACGAGGTATTACAGTTTTTTCCAATTGCTAACACGCAAAATTTACAAGCTGAGCACAATTACTGACACACAGAAAGGAAAACTTCTTCTCAAGTTGCCAAAACTCTAAACACATTTTATGCTTTACACACATACGTATATCGGATCGGATCAAATAAGACTTTATTTATCCCACTAGGGGACATCTTTTTGTACATCAGCAGCAAACAGAAAAACAAATAGGGACAATTTAAAAGACAACGGTGAGGAAAACATCAGTAAATAGATGCAAAAAAACAACTGTGCAAAACAACAGTGGTGCAGTATATGAAACTTAAAAATTGATTTACTGGACAATTCCACAATAACTTTTCTTGAACCTTCACACACACAAACTAGATATGTGCCTCAACAAGAATCAGTGGTTACGTTTAACAGAAGATGTAAGCTTTAATGTTTATTAATATTTGAATTTTTCATTATAATCTACGTATATGACACTTGAAAATTGATGTACTGGACAATTCATCAATAACTTTTCTTCAACCTTCACATACATAAACTAGAGCTGGTCCTAAACAAGCAGTCGTTACCTTTAACAGAAGATGTAAGATTTACTTTTTACGAATTTCTGAATTTTTCATTATAACATACATGACACTTGAAATTTGATTTACTGGACAATTCCACAATAACTTTTCTTTTCACTGTCTTTGGCTGCAGGGGAAAAGAGCTGCAGAAGATCCAGAAGACTGATCCTTCATCAGGTTGATTCCTCTTGGAAGGAAGAAGAAACACGAGCTGGGTGTTCATTATGTTTAACGTGTTGACGCGCTAGTTCGAGCACGAGTCAATGCTTTAAGAGCCGATGCTTTGTAGCTAGCAAACGACTCACATAGGAAAGAACCGAATCTTAAGTTGCGATTGGTCAGTCTTTTTGATGGGCGCACGATTCCACCAATCACGTGCGAAGACAATAGTGGGCGGTGCCATACGCTCCTCAAACAGCTAGCCGTCCAAGGGATGAAACTCTCAGGTGATGAAGGTAAGATTTCTTCTTCACAGTTGTGAGAAACTCTTTCTGGAGCAGGAGACTGTGTGTTTCACCTTTTGTTTGTTTCCAAAATAATCATGCACATTACAATAATCGGGGATTAAATGTGGTTTATTTCAGTGTTGTACTTTATTGTGGAATATTTCCCATCATCATTGCGCTAATGGTTTCGTGTTTGACAACAAATCACCACGGAATCTCTGTGACAACCTGAAGTGTTTGTGTAATGTTGAGTTAGTTACCACGTTAGTTACTACGTCTCCGCTCTGTTCCGCTAATAAAAGCTCTTGTTCTCTGGCTGATCCAGTTCCCGTGTTTCTCTGAGCGGAGACGCTTCTGTCCTGCGACCGCAAACAACAGTGTTCGGCTTCAGTGTTTGTATTGCTGACGTCACAGCAGAAGAGGGAGGTTTTTAGACTAGAAGAATTCATCGGAAAAGTATCTACAGCAGACAGTGTTCTTCAGAAGCTTCCTCCCATCATTAGAGAATCTTCGTCCGCTGAGTAAGTCACACTCACAATTTTTAACCTGCAACTCTCAGGATTGTTTGTGTAAAATACATTTGTGTGTGTAACCCGCGCTTCTCGCGATTCCGGGTCTCTAGCACGCCCGTTGCTCTGCGTTGTGTTGTTTAGATGGTACTCGGTGGGCGGTGGTAGCGGGAGGAATGACGCGGACACGTGCTGCTCGTTGATTGTGGCTGGATCGTTTATTTCTCCACAGACAGGCTAAAACAATGACACATCCGAACTTTAGAAATAACGAAACGATGAAATAATAGAAATGCATGAACATAAAAAAACAACTCAGGATTAAACAAAGCCATGTGCTCCAAGCAACGATTGCATTTACCCAAAATACACAAATACAAAGATTTGAAATTATTTATAAACCAAACAAAATCACAAATATAAAAATATGTCTTCACTTTTGTTAAATAAACTCAATAACTAAACATAATACAGCACCGTAAAAAAAACGTGACTTACCTAAAACAATGACACAACCGAACTGATGTGTCTTGACTACGGAAAGTCAAAGCGCTCAAACCGCATGAAGAACTCCAGAAACATAAACAATGTCTCCCCCCAGAGGTCACCCACATACACTTCCCTACATGTGTAATACATTTGTTTTTGTTTGTTACATTTTTTTTTATAATTTGTTTATTAATCTACAGAATTGCTAATAATAATAACACATTTGAACAACTTGAAAATTGCACAAAAGTCCACTATAACTTTCATGCTGGAACCTTCCTTTAGAGAGTTATACTCTCAGTTGAAGCTGAAAATCATTGAGTCTTGAAGTGTCTGTGCTGTTTATGTCGCGGGTTCCGTTTATAATTATGAGATTATATGAAAGATGGTCTTTAATGCGTCAATTCTTTTAGTTACCGAACATAGAACCAACTTCAACACACACTGCGCATGCTCCAACTCGCGCAGCTCTTAAAGCAACAGTGCTTCTACAGTACATCTCCTTTTTTCTTAAAAAAAAAAGCTTTAGCCTTTTATGAACAGCAAAATTATAAATTATGATTGACAAAATCACCACCCTATGGCATCAGTCATTTTAACTTTAATCAATAAACATAAACAGTATACTGTGTCACATATCACAGCATAAAATTACAACTGAACTTCTTCTCTTAAATTAGTTCAATTAGCCTCTCCGGTGGTTTGACAGTCCTTGATGATCTTCTGAAATCTGGCTCATCACAACTTGTTAGTTTTTCTGGTGTTTCTTCAGGGGTATGTTGAGTTGGTTCATTGTCTTCAACAGCTACAGTTGGTCCCAGAAGATCACGACGATTCCTTCTCAGAATAGCTCCTTCCTCTTTTCGAATGTCATAAGACCTTGGTTTGACTTTGCTCAGAACAGTTGCTTTCTGCTTCCACGTATCTGATCTGTCCTTGATCCTCACCGGGTCTCCTCTGCAAAGTTCAGGTTACAACTGAGCACCTCTGTCAAAATAGAACTTTTGTTTAGCTCTCTGCTGTTCTTTGAAACATTGTATTGCTTTTCCACCCTGTGTTTTCAACAGGTCTTCTTTAATAGGTACAGTAGGTTTGATCTTAAACGACGTCCAATTAGAAGATGCGCTGGAGACTTGCCACATTCCAGTGGTGTTGTGCGATAAACCAGCAAGCTCTGATAGAAATCAGCTCCAGTATCTCTTACTTTCTTCAGGAGTCTTTTCACTGTTTGAACAGAATTTTCAATCAGCCCGTTCGACTGAGGGAAGTGGGGACTTGATGTTGTGTGCACAAAATTCAATTCTCTTGCAAAGAACGTAAATGAAGCGCTAGCAAACTGTA
Organism: Paedocypris micromegethes; assembly: GCA_028031935.1. Taxonomy (NCBI): domain Eukaryota; kingdom Metazoa; phylum Chordata; class Actinopteri; order Cypriniformes; genus Paedocypris; species Paedocypris micromegethes. The sequence continues at coordinate 27,069,178 of CM051500.1, forward strand.
GTCAGTTGTCTGTGAACACTTCATCCGGCTCTCCATGTCTGAAAAATATAGCTTTAGGGACTTTTTTGCAGGGACCTTTTCTTTTTAACTTTCTATGAGCATTATTGGTTCAACCCGTATATTTTTCTGGTTATGTGCAATATCTTCATGCTACTATTTATTGTTAGTCACTTTTTTACTTATTTGTATTATACAGAGATTTTTTATGCAGATTTACATTTCTATTTTTTGCTTCTTTTATTATTATTATTTTTCTCTTTTGTGTATTTTTTTTTGTTTGGTTGAGCAACTGTAACCGAAAAAGCAACTTCTTTATCCACATCTTGATTAATTCTCGGCCAGTACATCGTTTCACATGCTCTTTTCTTGCACTTTTCAATCCCTAGATGTCCTTTGTGAATCTTCTTCAACATTTCACTTCTCAGACTCTTTGGAATGACTATCTTGCTTCCTTTGTAGATTATGTCATCTACCACAGACAGTTCTGCTCTGCAGTTCCAGTACTCAGCAATGTCAGATGTGCAGTCTTGTTTCATACTTGGCCATCCTACTATGACGATGTTTCTACAGGGCGGGGAAATGTTGAAGTTATTGAGCTTACGGTACTGACCAAAGGTACTCTTTATGTAAAATCTTTATGTAAAGGCCTTATGTAAAATGTATATATTTTTTAAATTTATATTATTTATAAGTAGAAATTTGAACTGCAACGTGGAACAAAAGCCAAACTTTAACTCTGAGTTTCCAGGTGTGTCGAGAAATCTCGAACTATGAATGGACACTTCTGTGTCTTTATCTTTTTCCAAGGGACCTTGGAACTCTCTGTTGCTCAGAAATGACGTGGTATGCAAATGAAGTAACTTGTGACTTGCTTTAAATATCTTCAATAAATACTAGTGCTTTCTGAGGAGTGAGCGCAGAATAACGATGACAGAGGCTCAGTAAAATTTAGGCTTTGATTGTTCGGGCTCTGAGACATTCCTCAGAAATCAGAAAAACTTTGAATCTACAAACTCTGTGTTGAAGTCTTTTATTTCACTAGAGGAGATTCGGGAAAGGCTAAGATCCATCAGTGAGCCGCTCGCAGTAAAAGGGTTATCGCCTGATACCCCATCATGATGTTTCTCAGAATGTTTAGTGTATCATCTTTGCTTGTCTCTGTTCTAATGAGATCCATCTTTGCATCAGCAACAGGCATTGAGCTAGTTATCATCTTGACACACGCGTTCACATCATCACTGATCTTGCTGTGTACCAGTTCTTTGGGGTCAACGGCTCTGGACAGTGTGTCAGCAGTGTACTCAGTCTCGCGGCTGAAGCAGGATGGGATGCTACGGCTCTGTGTGATGTGTTCGTGAAAGGCTTAAACCGACGAATCAAAGACTGCTTAGCATCCATGGAGCTATCACCAGATCTTGAACTACTTATGTCCCAGGTTATCAGAGTAGATCGGCGGTTGGCGAATAATGCTCAGGAGAGTCGAGAGAACGGCCACCAATTCCGCCATTCATGGATTCCCCGCAGAGAGTCACCGTCCAGGGGTTTAACCACGGATCAATTAAGCCCACGACGCCCTCACCACCAGGTGGCACCACCCAGTTCTCACCGTTCCAGCACTTCAGAGAGCAAGAGTAAAACTCCCGACACCAGTGAGCCCATGGAGTTGGGGAGATTCAGACTTTCCGAGACGGAGAAACTCCGACGTCAGAGTCTTGGCTTTTGCAGATATTGTGGGCAAGAAGGCCATTTTGCTCGATCATGACCAGTAAAAGAGGAGACTCGTCATTAAAGCAGAGGATAGTGGTGAGTCGTTCCAATGTCCCTAATGCCTCTGCACGTATTTTACCTACTGTCACGTTATCGTTTGGCGACAGGTCCATCCAGCAGGGGGTGTTGATAGACTCAGGTGCTGACGTCAGTCTTATGGATGCTCAGTTGGCGAAGAGACTTAAGGTGCCGCTGCACACCCTACCCGAACCATTAGAAGCCACCGGATTGGATGGACGGCCATTATGGAGTGTTACCCACAGTAGTGGGCCGGTCGTCATGAATTTCTCCGACACTCACTCAGAGACTATTCATTTCCACATTGTAGATCACTCCCATCATCCTGTTGTCCTGGGTCACACCTGGTTAAGGCGGCACAACCCACGTCTAAACTGGAGAACGGGTGAGGTCACAGAATGGGGTCCCGATTGTTCTCATTCTTGTTTTACCCCTGATGAACAGATTCCTGAACCCTGTGCACCTATGGACTTAACAGGAGTTCCAGCTTGTTATCACAACCTTGGACCTGTGTTCAGTAAACAAAAGGCCACGGCCCTACCTCCACACCGAGGACACGATTGCGCCATTAATCTGCGACCTGGGACCACACCCCCTAAAGGTAGTCTCTACTCCCTTAATCCCCTCGAACAGCAAGCTATGAAGGAATATATCACGGAGTCATTGAAGACGGGTCTTATTCGACCTTCCTCATCACCAGCAGGAGCAGGTTTCTTCTTTGTAAAGAAAAAAGATGGATCTTTACGCCCCTGCATTGATTATCGAGGATTGAATGCCGTGACGATCAGAGACTGCTACCCCTTGCCACTCCTGTCATCAGCGTTTGAATTACTGTCCGAAGCCAGACATTTCACCAAACTCGATCTACGTAATGCGTATCACCTGGTCAGGATACGCGAAGGAGATGAGTGGAAAACGGCGTTCAACACTCCAATAGGACATTTTGAGTATCTCGTCATGCCATTCGAATTAACTAATGCCCCAGCTGTCTTTCCAGCTTTTGTTAATGACATTCTTGGTCCCATGATCAACGTTTTTGCTTTTGTGTATCTTGATGATATCCTTGTGTTTTTTAAGACAGAGGAGGAGCATCGCCAACACGTGCGACAGATCCTAAAGAGACTGTTGGAACATAAATTATACGTCAAGGCCGAGAAATGTGAGTTTCACGTGTCCACTGTCTCGTTTCTGGGATTTGTGATTTCCCCCGAAGGAATCCTGATGGACCCAGGAAAGACCCAGGCGGTGCAAGAATGGCCCACACCCCAGTCATGAAAAGATGTCCAGCGATTCCTGGGTTTCGCAAATTTTTACCGTCGGTTCATAAGAAACTTCAGTTCCATTGCTTCACCCCTCCATGCACTTACCTCCGCTCGTTTCAGATTTCAATGGTCTCCAGAGGCAGAAAGAGCGTTCCAGCAACTCAAGAAGAGCTTCACTACCGCTCCCATACTCCGAGTGCCTGATCCAGCGCTTCAGTTTGTAGTGGAAGTGGACGCCTCCAATACTGGACTGGGGGCTGTTCTGTCTCAGCGGGATCCACAGAAAGGGAAGTTACACCCATGTGCGTTCCTGTCTCGTAAACTCTCCCCAGCTGAGAAAAACTACGACATTGGCAACCGGGAGCTGCTGGCCGTTAAAGTTGCACTCGAGGAGTGGCGTCACTGGCTCGAGGGAGCAGAACAACCCTTTCTTATTTTTACGGATCACAAGAATCTGGAGTACTTGAAAACCGCCAAAAGACTGAACTCTAGACAAGCACGCTGGTCATTGTTCTTTTCTCGCTTCAACTTTCATCTGTCATATCGCCCAGGTTCTCGCAATTTCAAACCCGACGCATTATCTCGACTCCATGGCACTGAAGAGGACCCTGAAGAACCCACAACCATCCTTCCAGCTTCCTGTATTGTTGGGGCAGTAACCTGGTCCATAGAAAATGGAGCACAATGTACCTGCTAACCCTGCTTGCCCCCCTAATCGTCTATTTGTACCAGCCGAATTACGAGGTGAGGTCATACACTGGGCTCATACGTCTAATTTCAGTATCTGGGCTCATACGTCTAATTTCAGTATCCATCCAGGGGTTCAGAGGACGATCTTCGTCATCGGTCGTCGTTTCTGGTGGCCCTCAGTGAATCGAGACGTAAGGGAATATATATCGGCCTGCCCTACCTGCGCCACTCATAAACCCTCTCATCGTCCTCCGCCAGGTTTTCTCCAACCTCTCCCTGTGCCTCATCGCCCTTGGTCCCATATTGCCCTAGATTTTGTCTCCGGCCTACCCAAGTCTAATGGCAACACAGTAGTCCTGACGGTCATTGACCGATTCTCCCGCCTAGCACACTTTATTCCCATGCCTAAACTCCCATCCGCCAAGCAAACTGCTCAAGCTATGTTACAGCATGTTTTCCGTTTACATGGTTTTCCCCAGGACATTGTATCAGATCGTGGCCCACAATTCATCTCACGGTTCTGGAAAGAATTCTGTTCCCTCTTAGGGGCCGAGGTCAGCCTGTCATCGGGCTATCACCCACAGAGCAACGGCGTCACGGAGAGAGCCAATCAAGAACTAGAGGCGGGGCTCCGGCTGCTATCTTCTACTAATCCGGCAACTTGGAGTCAGAAACTGCTGTGGGTGGAATACGCCCACAACACCCTACCCTGCTCGTCGACTGGTCTCCCCCCGTTCCAATGTGCCTACGGGTACCAACCTCCGTTGTTCCCATCCCTTGAAAGAGAGATTGTCATCCCGTCTGCTCACGCCCTAGTACGCCGTTGTCGTACCACTTGGTCCAAAGCACGAAGAACCATGTTACAGACCCAAGAACGTTATAAACGAGCAGCAGACCGTCATCGAACTGCAGCTCCCGAGTATTCCAGAGGTCAACGGGTGTGGCTGTCTACAACAGATCTCCCAATTAGAACAAAGGCACGTAAGTTGTCTCAACGTTTTATTGGGCCATTTGTGATTGACCAGATTATTAATTCCTCCACTGTGAGACTTACCTTGCCTAGAACCATGAGGATCCACCCGACGTTCCACGTCAGCCGCATCAAGCCTGTCACGACCAGCCCGCTGGTACCTCCTGCTCCGCTTCCTCCTCCTCCTCCTGTGGTCATCGAGGGCGAGCCGGTCTACAGGGTTCAAAAAATCCTGGACAGCCGCAGAGTAGGCCGAGGGTTCCAGTACCTCGTGGACTGGGAGGGGCATGGACCCGACGAACGTTCCTGGGTTCCCGGAAGAGACATTCTGGACCCTTCACTTATTGAGGACTATCTCCGTGAACGTTCCGAGACTCCTGGCCCGTCTGGAATCCGGGCTAGGGGGGAGGGTCCTGTCATGGATCACGAGTCACGTGACAACGAACTTTAATTTTGAAACCTCTCATGGGACTCTTATGTTGAAGTGTACCGGTCTGCCGCCATTTTGGTCAATCCCTATGTTTGTACGATCGTTTGTAACTCAGGTGTGTGTGATTCATGATTATCGGTCATTACCCTGTGTATTTAAGCCAGAGTGAATTCCAGTGTCATTTGCCAGATTGTTAGTGCTCATGCCTACTCTCCAGCGTTTCTTGTATTTTGCCTCGTCTCGTCTCGACCCCTGTTTCCCTTCTTGGATTATTGCTATTGCCTGCCGATTTGGATTTGTCTTGCTAATCTCGTTGCCAACCCTCGCCTGTTTCTCTGGATTACGCTGTTTGCCTTGTCTCTGCCATTACTGTTTGCCGTTGCTGATCTTCTCTGCCTGCTCGACCACGATTAAACGCCTTGTGAACTTTACCCTCCGTCTTAACTCCATTTGTGCAATGTGGGTCCAACGCTTACGGACCGTGTCATTTTAGTGGCTTTTGTAGACTAAAAAGGGACTTTTCTACAAGGATGAATAACAGGTGGTATTTTTCTGTCAACTCTGGTGTGTTCTCCTGGAATACAGCCTAATCCCTGAAAAAGTTCCTGTAATCTGTCAAGAGTTCATCGTAATCAGTTTTCTTTCGGTAATCAGTTTTCGTAACCAGTTTCTCTTTCAGTTCCAACCACGTAAACTCTTCTCATGAGATTTAATCTCACACAGGCAGCTAGACCTACCTATCGCCTGTACTTCTTTGTTCACCACGATGAATGCTACCGTGTGACTTTTGTTTTTGATAGTCACCAAACATTTACCTTTCACTGGCAGTTGTGCAACTGAGAAGCCACTGACCTTCACCTTTGTCTGTTGCAGTTTTGGTCTGGGTGTTATTTTCTTGAACACCGTCTCTGAGATCACGTTAGCTTGGGCTGTATCCAATTTAAATTCTAGTTGGACGTCATTTACTTGTAGTGTCATCAGCCAATCATCTTTATCAGTTGCAGTTTGTGTCACTAAATCCACATATTAAATAAATCCACATCCAGTTATTCTACATCATTTTCATCCAGCATGTCCACTTTACTGAAGTGTGTTCTAACTCTGCAGCATCTGGCAAAATGGTTATCTTTGTTGCAGTTCTTGCACTTTCTTCCATATGCTGGGCAGCTCCGGGGAGGATGTTGCGTTCCGCATCGTCCACATGTTCTACTTTGTCCTTCTCCTCTGGCTTGCTTTTTCTTGTTTTTCATGTCGATATTAACATTTTCATTTTTGTCATTTTGTTCGGTTCTTTTTCCACTGAGTCTACGTTGCTCATCTCACTGTTCAACTCTTTTGCACGTGTTCTGACTGTCTCGGCCGCTCTGCACACATTTACAGCTTTTTCTAAATTCAGATCTTGTTCTCTCAACAGCCTCTCTCAAGCCGTTGTCTGGAATACCGCACACAAGTTTGCCTTTTATTAACGAATCCGTCAGGTCTCCAAATTCACATGTTTTACTTCTGTTTCTCAATTCAGTCGCATACTGATCAATTGTATCTCCTGGTTTTTGTACACATGTAAAGAATCTGTGCCTTTCGAACACTATATTTCTCGTTTCAAGCATGTCCATTATTATGTCTAATTGCATTTTATCTTCCTTGTCGTCGAACGAAAAGTTGTTATACACTTCCAGTGCTTCCTCACCAACCACGTGCAGGAACAAGGATGCTTTCATTTTATCACTTTTCTTGCCGGCGTCAATAGTGGACAAATAGAACTCAAAACGTTGTCTGAATTTTCTCCAGTTTTCAGCTACGTTACCAGTCAATTGAAGAGATGGAGGAGAGCATAATCCTTCCATTGTAGCGCTTTATATTCACTTGACGTTGTCCACTTTCACTCGTGCTACTGTGCAGGATTAGCTTGTTGCTAACGACCTGCTGCAATATCGTGACGCTCCTCTTTTACCTCAATCTTCTGTATTTTGCCACTTCTCTCCAAGACCAGTTCTGACACTATGTGCTGTTTATGTCTCGGGATCCGTTTATAATTATGAGATTATATGAAAGATGGACTTTAATGCGTCAATTCTTTTAGTTACCGAACATAGAACCAACTTCAAAACAGTTGGTTCACACCAACTCGTGCAGCTCTTAAAGCAACAGTGCTATCATTACAGTGTCTGTGATTTGTTGTTTATCATCTTGGTGTTTCTGAACTGAGAGACTGAAGAGTGTTGTTGTTCTTCACAGTTTGAGTGGTTGTGGAGTGACAGAAGAAGGTTGTTCTGCTCTGAGATCAAACTCACGTCTGACTGAACTAGATCTGTCTCTGAATAAACTGAAAGACTCTGGAGTGAAGATTCTCTGTGATTCGCTGAAGGATTCTCACTGTAATCTACAAAAACTCAGGTACTTCTGCTCTCCGAAATTACTCTAAAATCAGAAAAGAATAATAACATTTAATAAATAAAACAAAGTGATTCAGAAGTTTTAATTATGTTGATTTAATTTTTTGTATGAAAGATCATAATTTTATTTGAAAAGTTAACACAAACATTTTATTTAAAGGCAAAGTTTTAGTGCAATCTCAGAATAGTTCAAAATAAACATTTCGTGATACTCTAGTGCTCGTCTAGATTTTTTTTTTTTTTACATTTAATAGATTTACAGTTTTAGTTCCAGTTTAAGCTGACAATAGTTTCACTCTTAAAGTGTCAGTGATTTGTTCTTTATTATCTTGATGTTTCTGAACTGAGAGACTGAAGAGTGTCGTTGTTCTTCACAGTTTGAGTCGTTGTGGAGTGACAGAAGAAGGTTGTTCTGCTCTGACTTCAGCTCTGAAATCAAACTCACGTCTGACGGAACTAGATCTGTCTTGGAATGATCTGAGAGACTCTGGAGTGAAGATTCTCTCTGATTTACTGAAGGATTCTGACTGTAATCTACACAAACTCAGGTAATTCTGCTCTCAAAAAATATGCAAAGAAGATCTAATAAACAAAGCAAATACAATCAAAGTTTTAATTTTTTCAATTGTAGTATTGTTGTAAAAATTACAAACATTTTGTTTGTGAAGCTGCAATTAAAGAACTTCCAAGTTTATTTAATTTTAACATAAGGCTTTTAGTGGAATCTCACAATAGTTTGAAACATTTTGTACACTTTATTACCTAAAGTAAGACTTTTTTTTTTTTTAATTGAATAATGCAACTAAACTTAAGAGAATAGCATTCTAATGTGTAGTATTTTGGAATGAAATTTGAATACTGTAAGTGGAACAAACAACAAATGAAAAATACATTTTTAGAATTTTAGTTCCAGTTGATACTGATAAAAGTTTCAGTCTTGAAGTGATTTGTTCTTTATCTTGGTGTTTCTGAACTGAGAGACTGAAGAGTGTCGTTGTTCTTCACAGTTTGAGTGGTTGTGAACTGACAGAAGAAGGTTGTTCTGCTCTGACTTCAGCTCTGAGATCAAACTCACGTCTGACTGAACTAGATCTGTCTGGAAATGAACTGAGAGACTCTGGAGTGAAGATTCTCTCTGACTTACTGAAGGATTCTCACTGTCATCTACACAAACTAAGGTAATTCTGCTCACAGAAAATCTACAATTCTCAAGTAAAGCATGAAGAAAATATAGAAATTAAAAGGGAGAAAATTGTTCAGAAACTCCTGGTCTCAGTCTCTCAGTGCTGGACCTGAATCCACTTATGCTGGTGTGTTTAAGGGCAGCGCTAGTAAAGACTGATGATTATTAACGTTACTGACGTTATTTGTTCTGATCCGTTCTATAATTTGATGTTGATGTGAAGGTTTCATACATTTTAATTCATTTTATATATTCCTCCTATGGAGTTCCTGCAAGGATTCCTGATTTAATCTTCATTAAACATCTGGTTTCTCAACTCAACTCTTCTGTCCGTTCCCAGCGCTGGACAAAAATACGTCTCAGTAGTTTTACATTTAGCATTGTTGCATTGTATGAAATCAAAATATTTTATCTGTGATGTTGTGCTAAATAATAATGTTGGAAAAAAAATTATTTTAATGCAATAATGCATTAAATCGGATTTCAAAGCAAGAAGGTTCCGTGTGAGACTCGAGGTGTGAGTCTGGCCGAGGACTTTCTGTGTGTAGTTTGTATGTTCTCCTCGTGCTGGCGTGGGTTTCCTCCGGGTCTCCGGTTTCCTCCCACAGTCCAAAAACATTAGAAAATTGACCCTGTAGGTGTTGTTGGCCTCCAATCCAGAGTGTGTATCCGGCCCCCGGCCCAGTGATGCTGAGATAGACGCCAGCTCCAATGAATGAATGATTTGAATGCAAAGCTATTTGTGCAAACTTTCTTGGGGGATTGTTTTTGGGCTTCATAATATTAACTTTTCATTGTCTAAAAGAAAAAAATGTTTTAAAATGGAATATACAACGAAAACAAAGAACATTTTCAATTGGATACATTATGCATATTTTCTAGGTGGAAAAAAACTAAAAATATTTCATTTTAGTTCCAGGTGAAGCTGAAAATAGTTTCAGTCTTGAAGTGTCAGTGATTTGTTGTTTATTATCTTGATGTTACTGAACTGAGAGACTGAAGAGTGTCGTTGTTCTTCACAGTTTGAGTTGTTGTGGAGTGACAGAAGAAGGTTGTTCTGCTCTGACTTCAGCTCTGAGATCAAACTCATGTCTGACTGAACTAGATCTGTCTGGTAATAAACTGAGAGACTCTGGAGTGAAGATTCTCTCTGATTCGCTGAAGGATTCTGACTGTAATCTACTCAAACTCAGGTAATTCTGCTCTCAGAGTTTATACAAACATAAGGTGAAATACTTAGTTTGTAAAAATGCACTAAATCATTGCTTTGTTTTTTTTCCACTTTAGTACTAGATTTTGCAATCTCACAATAGTTTGAAAAAAAAATTGTGGGCTATAAAAAAAATGACTTTCCCTGTCATGGTCAGTTTCTGTCTGTCTGTCAGAGAAACTGACTATGGGATGTTCCAAGTGTCTTGATTCGTAGCTTCAGGTCTTCAAAAGGCCAATAAAGGAACGTTCTGCATGATCTTGCATACGTCAACTCTGAACCAGAAACGGTAGTATAAAAGGAACATGTTCAATACCTCATGGTCAATACCTTTCTGATTAAAGCTGGTCGTATGCATTCACCAAGCAAATGCCATGACCAAGCAGAGACTCGGGCACTGGACGTGGTTGGCCCTGGTTACCCCATCCTGTGTTTCCCGTCACCAGCAAACACACATGACAGGCGTTCCTCAGTGCCTTCTCAGATTCAGGTGATGCCCTGCATGCCCTCACACGAGCAGCCCTCGCGAGAGTCTGAACATCTGTGTTCTTCCTTAAGAGAGAAGGTCAAGAAAAAAGAGATTCTTTCTCCCTCTCATGGCCTCATTCTGTCCTCGAAAGACCCTGGGCTTGTTCAGAGTGTCCGCCCCATTGGGTGGCCCAACGCTCACCACAAACTACATGTTAGATGGTGGTCTCACAGTTGGCCATGCATGTCAAGTTAAGCGGCTGTTACCCTTCGGGAAAAGCAACTAAACTAAAGAAAATATCATTCTCATATGTAATGTTATTAAATAAATCGTAAATTATATACTGTAATTTGAAAAATAAAAAAAAAACAATAAAAAATGAAATTTTAGAATATTAGTTTTAGCTAATGTAGAAGGTTGTTGAAAGTCTTAAAGTGTCAGTGATTTTTTGTTTATTATCTTGATGTTTCTGAATTGAGAGACTGAAGAGTGTCGTTGTTCTTCACAGTTTGATATGTTGTGAAGTGTCATGGAATGAGAATCTGAGAGACTCTGGAGTGAAGAATCCCTGTGATTCACTGAAGGATTCTGACTGTAATCTACACAAACTCAGGTAATTCCGATCTCAAAATTGTTTCAAATTTTCTCAGTTGTTTGAAAATAAAGCATTGTTGAATGAAAAAAAAAATTTTGTGAGGTTGCACTAAAACTTTTTGTTTTTTCATTTTATGGAAAAAACTTTAGCTTAGTCTTACAGTAGTTCAAAATAATTATTTCAAGACTCTTCGGCGGCCGATAAAATGTAAGTTTTAATGTTCAAAGTAAACAATTTTTTCGTAAAAAATAATTACAGTGGCTCTTCAACTCACAAAATTAATCCGTGCTGAGAGCCGTTTCAGTGCAGACACGACGCTGACGTCATCAGAATGTTCCGCACGGACAATATAGAGTCTTAACACGCAGTGAGAATTGTGCACTAAGTTAGTTTCCTGTGAGCAGTTTGATAAAACAGAACAAGCAGAAGCCTCGTGTCTCTACCTTCATCTTTCTCGATGTGCTTATAATGACTGCGCAGGAACAGCGGTTCTGTTTATCACCACTCTGACGCTTACTTTATATTTTGATAGTAAGATCTCTGAGACTAGTGTTTTTGCTGTTTTTTGTCTATTTGACGCGCATGAATATTAAACAACTGTTTAGATACTCATCGCTCTGCATTCTAGCGGTGATAAAAATACACGATTCTTTCCTATCTCGAATTCCATGATTACGTGTTTCAAAAACCAAGTTTTTGCTAGTTAAGACATCTGTAAGTCGGAGTACCACTGTAAAGAAATGAAAAAAAAAAATAAAATAAAAATACAGTGTGAAATTGAATAAAATACAAAATTTTAGGTGGAAATTTAGTTCCATTTGAAGGTGAAAATAGTTTGAGTCTTGAAGTGTCTGTGATTTGTTCTTTATTATTTTGATGTTTCTGAACTGAGAGACTGAAGAGTGTCGTTGTTCTTCACAGTTTGAGAGGTTGTGGTGTGATGACCGTGTGCAAGTCTCCCGAGCCGGCGCGCGTGCTGGTGCCGCTGGCGCGTGCACGCACTCTCTCTCGCGCCTAAAGTGAATTCACCTGCCGCCAATCACGAGGACTATATAAGGACTTGCAAGCCGTTAGATCGGGGCGAAGCTTTGCCTACGCCTGCCGTTGCCACGTTCCTTGCCTTTGCCTTTGCCTTTGTCTTCTGTGTTGTCTAGTTACTTCCGTGTTTATTGACCTCCTGCCTGTGACCTCGTTGTGATCCTGTCTCTACCTCCCCTCGACCCTGTGCCTGTCTTACGACCCTGATTCTGCCGAACGGACTTCACATCATTAAACATCTAAACTGCATACGAGACTCGACCTGCTTTCTAGCAACCACCATTTATGATATGTGGAGTGACAGAAGAAGGTTGTTCTGCTCTAACTTCAGCTCTGAGATCAAACTCACGTCTGACTGAACTAGATCTGTCATGGAATGAGAATCTGAGCGACTCTGGAGTGAGGAATCTCTGTGATTCACTGAAGGATTCTGACTGTAATCTACACAAACTCAGGTAATTCTGCTCTCAGAGATTGGAAAAACATCAGATAAAGCAAAAAACATTTCATAAATAAAATGAAGAAAATACACTTCAATTGTTTTTAAATTTAGCATTGTTAAATGAAATAAAAAAAAAAATCTGTGAGGTAGCATTTTTTTGTTTTAGGGCTCAACTTTGCAATGTGAGTGCAGTCTCACAATAGTTCAAATTAAATACTTCAAAATGCTTTGAGGGCCCATACAATGTACTTTCCCTTTCATCGTCAGTGTTACTTCGACTGTCAGTGATACTCGAATCTGATTTGATTCAGATTCAGTAATGCTTTATTGCCTTGTTCTATAGAGAGCACTTTACAGAACTTGGAATTTTTCTTGGGGTGTACTCACACTGGGCGGTCCGTGCTTCGGTTCGATTGTCCCCCCTCCCTACTCCCCCGCTGGCCGGGTACTCACACTGCCAAATTTGAAGTCGTGCTTCAGTACGCTTACGTTGCGATGTTTTAAGTAATACTAGTAGTTGCTGTACGTATGCAGAGTCATGCAGCCATGATCTTGACGTTCATTGACGTGTTTGAAGAGTTGAAGCGGCGTATCGTCTCCTGTCTGATCTCCCATTCTCAGTCCCACTGACAGATGATTTGTTACCTGACAATTCAGGAAACCGAGGTTACATTAGAATCTTTTAACCTAAAAAAGAGATAGAAATAAAAAACGTATATACAATTTGAAATCGAAAAATAAAATCTGGATTTTTTTATAGGTAGAAAAAAGTATCAGTGATTTGTTGTTTATCATCTTGATGTTTCTGAACTGAGAGACTGAAGAGTATTGTTGTTCTTCACAGTTTGAGACGTTGTGGAGTGACAGAAGAAGGTAGTTCTGCTCTGACTTCAGCTCTGAGATCAAACTCATGTCTGACTGAACTAGATCTGTCTGATAATGATCTGAGCGACTCTGGATGGAAGATTCCGTCCGATTCACTGAAGGATTGTCACTGTAATCTACACAAGCTCGGGTAATTCTGCTCACAGAAAATGTGCAATTATGAGATCACACATAAAAAAAATTTAATCATACATAAAATCAAATACAATTCAAATTTTCAATTGTTCAATTATTCTAGAAAATCTAAATATTTTTTTATGTGAATGTCATGTTCTACGAACGGTCTTATTCAATCTTATCTCGCTTTGCCGCTAGATGGATCTTGCCGTCCCAAAACTAGTTCTAAAAATAAAAGACTTTAACACAGGGTTTGTGAAATCATTTGAGTGTGGGAAGTGCCCAAATCTTTCGCTATTTGTTCCGTCTCTCTCTTAACGTCTCTCCTTCCTTCTTCCAACTAAACTTCTCCCAGACTCCCGTTTATTAAAGAGCAATAAAGAATAGCAAAAATCAGCAGCAGCGAATCACAGCGCGACACGTCAGAGAGCTAGAGATAAAACAGTTCCTCCCTTGCCGTCACATAGCAACCGTCAAGGTACTCTCACATTCGGACAATGGACTTTAAAAGAAACATGGACACATTAAAACTGAAAGTTAAAAATGACACACGCACGCACGCACGCGCACACACACGGCTCTTGCTTCCCCAAACACACATTCTTTCACACTAGATAAAGAGCGTGACAGAGACTCCAGGGATTCTTCTAAGGCTATGCACAGACGATGCATATGTATACAGAAAATTAGATTAAAAATGATAAGAAATGAATTATTGCAAATGCATTGAAAGTTTAATAAACTCAACAGTGAAGCTGTCCTAAAACATTTGATTGTTTTTAATGTATTGTTTAAAATGAAAATATTTCAAAAGTGGAAAAAGGGATGAGTATTTACTTTATTTTAGTTTCAGTTGTTGCTGAATATGATTAAATATCTTGAAGTGTCAGTGATTTGTTCTTTATTATCTTGATGTTTCTGAACTGAGAGACTGAAGAGTGTCGTTGTTCTTCACAGTTTGTGTCGTTGTGGAGTGACAGAAGAAGGTTGTTCTGCTCTGACTTCAGCTCTGAGATCAAACTCACGTCTGAAAGATGAAACTGAACTAGATCTGTGTGATGGCCAACACAATAAGGGTAAATGCATTGCACACATCACTTCCGTTACATTGAAAGAAACATTGTTCACACCATTTTGTTAAATTACTTTATTTCAGTTTAGTTTGCCAATTTGATTTGTACTTAGGATTTATTTGCAAGTTCTTATCACTTTAAGGACATTGTGTTGAACAGTAATTCTAAATATCTTTTGTTTGAGCACACGTTACCCTGGCTGATCCGGACGAGCTTCCATCCGTGGGTGCAGCTGTTGACGGGCAAAGGAGGGACTGAGGACTGCCACTGCCAATTTATCTCATTGGCTCCAATTTGGACTGAACCATTTTATTCTGATGGTCCAGGGGAGCAGTGCTCGGGTGTTTTAGTTGTTTATGGTTAATTGAGTAAATTTAGAAGTTAATAATTATTTGTATTGTAATGAAATATTTTGAATTGTTGTTTTATTTAAATGCTACTGTTTGGAAATTTATTTTGAAATTTAAATATTGTTTACATATTTGTTGTTTCACCTGTTAGGATGTAAAATGGTATTCCTTTAGGTTATAAAGAGCAAGGTTTCTTTAGAGAGGGTAGTTAAACACTCCAACCCACACTCCGGGGCATAGGGGGCGGTAATACGTCCAAAAGCTGGATGTCAACCGCCGTAAGAAGAAGAAGAAGAAGAAGAAGAAGAAGAAGAAGAAGAAGAAGAAGAAGAAGAAGAAGAAGAAGAAGAAGAAGAAGAAGAAGAAGAAGAAGAAGAAGAAGAAGAAGATCCATTACTAGAGCTTATTTGAAAAGCGCTTTCATGTCTTTAAATGTTGAATCAAATAAAAGTCTCCCGTGTTGAGAATGGTGTGATTATCACTCCTTTTATTACAAAATAAAGTTCAGTTTAAGTTCAAAGCTTTTATTGTCATTTGTACAGTTCCCTATACAATGAATGAAAGAATGAATGAAAAATAGAGCACAGTATGTCTAAAAATACTGATTTAAAAAGTAAAAATCTACTCGGATAAAAAATTATAAAAATCAATGCTGTCAAAGTTAACGCGTTAACACACGTGTTTAATTTTAAGTGCTTAATCGCGTCAATTATTTTTAAAGCCATTAATCACAGTTCGGTTTGGCAACGTGCAATGAATAGAACCAAGAAAGCCAGCGCTGTCTCCAGGTGCGACTCATTAAGATCAGCAGCTCACAGTCATTGAGTTCAGGTGTTGTCACTTAGGTGCAAAGTGACACTGACCTACTTTTACCCTCTCAGGAGCAACACAGACACAGTTCCTTTACAACTGCAAATGTCTTGCTAAATTAAGATCACATCTTTAGATTCATACGGATTAGATAAACAGACAACACTGTATTTACTTACACTTATTTTTAAAAACAGACGTTCTAAGCTTTATGTAGACATGTTTCATGTTAGAGTGATAAGTATTTGTGCTTCAAACTTTCATTTGATGGATAACACTTGTATGTAAGACCAAAAAAGAATGTAAGACCTTTTTGGTGTTTTATCGTGGAAAAAAGTGTGTAGCGTTCTCGTGCAGGGTGTAGAAACTCAACGCGCAGCGAACCAGCAGACAACGAAGAGGAATTCACTTGACGTGCCTTTATTTTCTTCTCAACGTTGATTGAGTAAATATGTGTGATAGTAAATATGATGTATCTGAACTGTTTGCTGCTCTAGTCACGGCTCCAAGATGGAAACGGGACGAGCGCTTCGTGCAACAGCTGGACATCTTACTGGAGCTCCTGCCAGTGACGTGCCACATTGCTCCAGAAGGCTTGTGGGAACAGTTTGAAGATATGTGTCCATGTGAGTTCCGTGCTTTACCTCCAGAGTCTCCCGCTGTGAGAATCCGAGATGCCTGGGTGGCAATTTACTCAGATATGGCAATCAGCTGGAGATTCTTGCAGGCTCGCCGCGCATGTGAGTGCTGTAGAGGTTCTCTGCCTTTCTCTTCTTCCCGCTCTTGGGAGCACTCACCTCCTTCTCCCCTCTCTCGGAGTCACTCCAGTTCTGGAGACTCTTTCCCCTCTTGTTTTGGCAGCTACCCCCAGAGTGGTTTCTGCCTCTCAACTTCGGGGTCTTCGTCCTCATATTCGCTCGCTCTCCTTTCGCTCTCTCTCCTTCCGTTCCCTCTCTCTTTGGTCTTCTGTCTTCTGCTCTCAATCCGCTCGCTCTTCCTCCTCTCCTCTTCCTCATCCCTGCTTTTTCTCCGCTCCTCTTCCTCATCCTCGCTCTTCCTCCGCTCCTCTTCCCCATCCTCGCTCTATCTTGGCTGGTCCTGGGTCACCAATCCCCGCCCTCCACTTCGCCGGAGCCAACAGACCTTGTCTGTCGGTCCCAGTCTACGTGGAGAGCTATAGTGGACTAATATCTCCCCCGAACTCTGGCGTCCTCGACACGCCCCTTGAGAGCACCGGCGTCCTGGAGACGCCCCTCCTGTCTTGCGGTGGTCTGGTTCCACCTCTTATGAACTCCGGTGGTCCCAGCCCACCTTTAATAAACTTCGGTGGTCCAAGCCCACCTCCTCAAGGAATCGGTGGTCCCAGCCCCGACCCACCTTCCCAGCTCTTCGGTGTCGCCGCGGCTGCACGCCACTCCAGACGATGTCGCTGCGGCTTCACGGCGCTCTCCAGACCGTCCGACCGGCTGTCCTCCATAGACTCCGATCGGTCCCGGCCCGCCTATTCGCCTGCTCTCCGGCGGTCCCCGCCCGCCTCTTCGCCTGCTCCCCCGAACTCTGGCATCCTTGACACGCCCCTTCAGAGCACCGGCGTCCTGGAGACGCCCCTCCTGACCTGCGGTGGTCCGGTTCCACCTCTTATGAACTTCAGTGGTCCCAGCCCACCTCGTCAAGGCATCGGTGGTCCCAGCCCACCTCGTCGACGCCTCGATGGTCCCGGCCCACCTCGTCGACGCCTCGGTGGTTCCGACCCACCTTCCCAGCTCTCCGGTGTCGCCGCGGCTGCACGGCACTCTCCAGACGATGTCGCTGCGGTTGCCTGCAGAGACTCCGAGCGGTCCGAGCTTTGAACTCCGGCCTTATCTGCGTCTTCTTTGGCGTGACAATAACGAGGATTATGTTGATTTTTTGAGATAAGTTTACTAAAATACATTGTTCTCGCAGATTTTATGGCATGTTTATACGTGACTATACTGTCATTCCAAGTGCAACGAAAGACTTCTAGCTTCGTTTTCTTCCATTGTCGTTCTAACTTCCTTGTGAAACGCTTAAATTTTTCAATTTATTATTATACCATTTGGCTTTATTTTTAATGTTTATTTGTTTTTCATGAAGTGGCACAACCAAATCCAGAGTCTTAGACAGAGTTAAGTTGAAAGTTTCAGTGATCTTGTCAAGATTTTTTCTTCTTTCCGGAACAACATTAAAATTGCTATGATCAGGAAGGTGATAAAGTTAACTTTAGTGGCAGAGGTTATAATTCTACAGGAGCGATATTGCGTTGAGATCATAGCTGGGATGTCTGTGTTTAATACACAGGATACTAGTGAGTGATCGGAAATGCAGTCACCCTATAAAACTATGTTTACATCATGGATAGCAACACCGTATGAAAGAATCAAATCTAATGTATGGTTAAACTTATGAGTGGAGCCAACCACGTTTTGTTTGAAGCCAGTAGAATTTAGAACATCATTAAATGAACGATTTAAAGAGTCATTAACATCGTCAAAGTGAATGTTAAAGTCGCCTAATATAATCACTTTATCTACTGTGACTACCAAGTCTGCTAAAAATTGCCCAAATTCATTTATAAAGTGAGTTTTGTGCTTTGGTGGTCTGTAAACTGTCACGGTAAGAATTGATTCCTGATTTACATTTGGTAACTCCATATGTAGCACTAAAAGTTCAAAAGAGTTCAAATTAAAGTTAGATTTTTTAATCATCTTAAAATCATTGTTATAAATGGCAGCGACGCCTCCGCCTCTAGAGTTTAAACGTGGCTCGTGTTCATAGCAGAAATTAGGTGGAGTTGATTCATTTAGGCTAGTATAGTTGTCTGGCTTTAGCCATGTTTCAGTGAGCGCTAACACATCAAGCTTATTTTCCAAAATCATTTCATTTATAATAAGAGTTTTTTGTGCTAAGGATCTGATGTTTAAGAGGCCTAATTTTAGGGATTTGTTTTTTAAGATCTTGCTTTGATTATTATGACTAACTGTCTTTTTTGTTTTATCCGAGGATCGGTTGTTATGGTTAGATTCCTGAGATTGTGACACATGTTTTATGCTCTTACTGTACTTGATTTTAGCATTTTTATTATTATTATTATTATCACTTTTGTTGATGCTGTTGGTATTAATAGAGCCATTTTTATTATCGCGATTAAGTTTTGGTGTGCTGGCTGTACTGGGTGACTGTTGGCAGTACGCAGGCGGCTGGTTAAGTGATGCCGCCTGCTCTCTGACCTGGGCCTTGGTAGCGAGTCACGCTAAACTATAGGCTATATTATAAGATAGACGAGCGGCCCCCTTCCACGAGGGATGGAGGCCGTCGGGCTTTAACAGGTCAGGTCTTCCCCGAAAAGATCTCCAATTGTCTATAAAACCTAGGCCATTCGAAGGACAGCACTCAGACGCCCAGCCATGCAGAGCCCACAGTCTACTGTGAGTCTCATCACCCCGGTAAGCGGGGAGGGGGCCAGAGTAAATTACTTTGTCTGATATCTTTTTGGCAGCTTCAAGCACCTCTTTAATATTAGATTTAGTGATCTCGGACTGGCGACGTCGGACATCATTAGTGCCGGCGTGAAAAACTACCCTAGAATATTTACGTTTAGCATTAGCCAGCACTTTCAGACGCGATGTGATATCAGACACTCTGGCTCCAGGATGACACATTACAACTGTATTGGCTGGTGTCTCTACTCTCACGTTCCGCACTATGGAGTCTCCTATCACCAAGGCACTTTCAGCAGGCGTCTCAGGCGGTGCCGTTCTGAGTGGGGAAAACCTGTTCGCAGTAACCAGCGGAACGGAGGAGTGATGCCGCTTCGAATGGCGACTATTCCGCCTCACAGTCACCCAGTTGTCCCGCTGCAGGACCTCTCCACCCGGAACCGAGGAATGTGCCTCAGCGCTAAGCGCATCCGGGACCGTCTCACTACTCTCACACTGTCTTTGCTTCTCTAATTCTAATGCCCGGATGCGTGTTTCTAAGAACTCGACCCTTTCCACCAGCATAGTTAACTCTCTGCATTTAGCGCACGTAAAGCCATTCTCGCCGGTGGATAAGGCTACACTATACATATAACATGAGGTGCAAACTACAGTCACAGGTGTAGACATCTTACCTTGAAACGTTTTCGCGGGGTTTAGCAAGATTCAAAACACTAGGAGTCTGACGCGGAGAAGTCGAGAAGTCCGACGCGTGAAGACCCTGAATCCAAAACGCGGAGAATCCGACGCGCGGAGACGCTGAAAACTCGTTGAAACCCGTGCTTTTCTCCGGGAGTTGAGAGAAAAGTTATGGATCGAAGATCGCCGGTTTAGCAAAAAAGTCTCCGGAGTTTACAAAAGCAGTTAAGTACTGATTATTTTAATAACAAAAGCATGATTAATCAATCTGTTAAACATAGCTTTGATACAGGGAATCACACAGAAAACAATCCAATCCAATAAGCATTAACACAAAAATAATTGGCGCAGGGTTGAGTATGTAATGTCCAACAGTGGCTGTGAAATTGAAGCGTAGTTCTGGCTTGGGCGCATCTTGAATAGCAGACTTCCTGTCATGAGTGACAGCTCTGCCTTGTGTTGTGAGTGAGTGTCCGAGGAAAACCAGTTGTTGCTTTGCCAGTTGGAGTTTCTTCTTTGAGGCCTTAATTTCTTTCGCTGAGAAATGTTTGAAGAGAGCTAGCACGACCTTAATGTTGTGCTCTTCGGTGTCAGAGGCTATCAAAATGTCATCAGCCGATTCCTTCAATGGCTTCTTGCTTTAATGGGTACTGGCGAATTCTGGGACAAGTCTCTGATTTTGGGGTGATGACAACTGGTGTGGCAGTGGTCATGAGGCCGACATCCGTTGGTACGGTTGACCAAGACGAGCTGGGGATTGAGGCGAGGCGGGGGTCTTCATCTTGCAGTAGTAGTCACATGGGAATGTCGACGTTAGCCAGGTGGTGGCGTCCAGACATCTGACTTTCAAACTTGAGTCTGCGTTGAGTTAATCCAGCTTCTGGATCATGTTCAACATCTGGATAATAGAAGGGAAAACAGCCGTTAACGAGCGGCGCACCATGCTCTCCAGATCTTCCCAGCGGTCTTCTGATGTCTTCGCCAGAGAGATGAGGGGGGTGCGTGATGTGATGGTGGTGTCAACAATGCTTTTACTGACATGGTGAGGTCAACTTGTACTGCTGCTCGGCCGCTTGTGTCAGTGATGAGATAATTCAAAAACACAGGTTGGGTGCCGGCTTCTTGAACGGCGGCAGAGAATGTGAGGTCATCACCTGTGTGTAAATCATAGCGCAGGGTGACATGCAGGTCAGATTCAGACATTCTTTCGGTGTTTGCCGTTGATGAAACGGTGGATAACAGCATTTGAGCAGTGGCTTGCGGATCGTCTTGATAAAACTCTAAAGTCCAGTACTCACTTCCCGGCGGAAACGATTGAATTTCATTGAGCATTGCTTCTTCTGTGGGGGTGACGATAACATCACTCGTTGGAACGAGAGATAATCCACATACCAGCATAAGGTCTCTGCCGAGCAGGCAAACGGGGCAGACATGACTGATGATGAACGTGGCTGTGGCGGATCGGCCTGTCGTAGGATCAGTGACATGAGTGGGCATGGAGACTTGGTCTTTAGTTCAGTGGTTCCCAACCGGTGTGCCGCGGCACTAAGGGGTGCCGTGAGATCTTTTGAGGGTGCCGCCAAAATTTCGGGGAAAATTTTTTATTTTTTTTATTAAGGCAGAATCAGTGTAAACAGTATTCTCTAGGGATGTACCGAATTTTCGGCCACCGAAAATGGCCAAAAACTGCATTTTCGGTTTTTCGGCCGAAACACTTTTTTCACCGAAACAGCACGGCCGAAAGTTGATGACGTAAGCAAAGTCGTAAGAGCGGCGGCATATAGCGGAGCGTCGATCACTTTTCACCAGTGGCTCTTAATAGAGAACATCCTCTCTCCTCTTACTCCGTTTGAGCAGCAAACTAAAGAGATCAGCTCATCTGATGCGTCTGTAGCGCACGCTAATCCTTTAGCGCAGCTCTAAAGCGCCCAAAGTGGCGGTAAATACCACGGTAAAAACTATGAAAAGTCCGCGCTTAGAGTCTGTCAGCGTGCAATCCGTAGAAATATGTTCGAATCCTCTGGAGAAGCCAACTGCAGAACCGCAGAATGACAGTCTGAGGCGCCGAAAGTGGGCGGAGCAAGTATTGCCTTAAAAGGCATTTTGTACTTTCTTGTTTGCTACTTTTCAAAGTTTAAACCCCGCGTTAATAAAGTTATAATCATGAATTATTTTTTAAACGTTTTAAACTTTTTAAATTTTAATTGGCCTTATTTAAATAGTCTCAAATCTTTCTCAAATATCAGTCAGATGACAAGCTCAACATCTACCTATTTATACTATTATTAAGACCTGCAGAGAAAATGTTGTATCCTTTGCACTTGTTCTGAATGCACTTTAAACTTAAAAGCAATTGTTAATGGAGGAACATTTAATTTTAAAACATTTCAGCAGGCCAGTAGGTCAAGTTAAACGTTTTAGTTTGAATTATATTTTATACTCGAGTGTTGCAATATGCTTGATAAATATTTGCATATTTGTAACACATTTTATTTCATTTATTCTTTGAAACTTCATTATTAATGTATGCAATTGCAATGCCTTTGTTTTAGTACATTTAGTACATCATCATAGCAATAAATACAATTGTTTCTGTGTTTCGGTTTTCGGCCAGGCTTTCCTCTTTTTTCGGTTTTCGGTTTCGGCCAAGAATTTTCATTTCGATGCATTCCTAGTTTTCTCTTATCATCTAGGACTAGGTATAAGGTGTTGTTGCATGCAAACTCTTGAAATGAAACAAATAAATAAATAATTAAAAAGCTACGGAGATTTTAAATATCTATTTCCTTATAAGGGCGCCGGGAACTTTTTAAAGGCTTTCCAAGGGTGCCTCAAACAAGAAAAGGTTGGGAACCACTGCTTTAGTTACTAGTCCATTGGCAGACTTGACATATGTAAAATCATCAGATAACCTCAGTCCTTTTAGAACAAAGTTCAAAACTGACCTTGAGACGCCTGAATCACACGGCATGCGAACAGGTTTTCCTTCAACGTGGAGAGTCCACCAGGGGGGCAATTGATGATGTGCGAGAAGAATTTCAGAGAGGTCAAGAATGTCTGGCGGGGTGTTCTCTGTCTCGTTCGTGGGTCTGATTTGTGGGTTTGTCTTGCAGATGCTGCTCATGAGAAGCAGAACGATCACAATGGTTCCAAAAATGGGTTTCGGCCGATCCTTGTACTCCCACACATCTTCTCCTTTTTTCTGCTTGCATGCTGAAATTTGCGCAAAGTCTGATGTTCCCAGAAAATGCACATCCAGCAGCTCTGTCCTCAGAAATGTCCTTCTTCTTTTTCTCCATGACTTGGCTCAGGCTTCCTCCTCCCTTGCTGCGAGTGACAACGCCAGACGTCTCTGACTTTTCAAGCTCCACGCTTTTCTTGTCACTTGCATCACCTGAGTGTCCGGTGGTGGCAGCGGTGGGATGGAGAAGAACAGCTGATGCTTCCCCTTCTGTCTTTGCACGTTCGCCTCTTTTTCCTTTCAGCGCTGCAGACAGTCCTTGACTGCGGGTGACCACACCAGATCCCCTGTCGTCTTCTTCTTTGGGGCCGTCGGCTCCTTCTGCGCGTCCTCCAACTGCATTGCGAGCCTGGCTGTCTCTTTCCTCTTCCTCTCGCCTGGCTCTCTCTGCGGCTGTCTGAAGGCGCTGCTTTAGGGTGTAAGTCACCGTGTCAGTGGGGTCTTCTTCTTTAACCGAGGCGAGGAGGATTTGCTGTGCTTCTCTCACTCCTTGTTGTGCGTCTCGGGTGACTTGGCGAGCCTTGGCTTGTTCAAACCACTGTTTTGCAGCTTCTAATTCAGTCTGTTTCTTGGCTCTCTCGTTAGAGAATTTCAGTTTATCTCTTTGTTCGGCCAGCCGCTTCACCAACTCCTCGCACGACTCCTATCGTAACCGCCCGTCGAATCCACATTTGTTGACCCAATCTGCAATAAATCTTGTACTTCCCGGTGCATACTTTTCCATGAACTTTGCGTTGTTCCCGACAAACTTGCTGTGATCTGAACCCATCTTTTCTTCTGTCACTGTCGTTGATAAATCAGTGAAATTATTGTAATCCTCTCACCGTCTCTTTCAACGGTGGGTGTTCGAGTGAATCCCACAGGACCTCAGTGGCTCTGGAGTTAGCTACGTTCCAGCAACTCTTCATCAAATTGAACACTTTTCCCCACTCTGGGATTACAATCCGTCTTCTCTTCCAGTCGCCCTGCGTTCCTGGTCAAAAATTCCGTGATGGAATTACCGCTGTCCTTCCTGCGTTCCTAGGCGAGGAGCTGGATAACCATCCGTCTGCTACCAAGAAATGTTGGGTTTGTTTTCTCCTTAATGATGGACCTTATTTCATCACAGAAAACAAGTTGCAGTCTTTCGAAAGTTCATATACCTTTTTTTTTGGTTACAGGAGTAAATCTGTAAAGTTGGTGAAGCGGCGATGCTATGCGCGTAGCTCAAGAGCAAATCTGTCTTCCTTCTCAGTTCTGCTTCACTTGCGTTTTTTTCCTTCTGCGTCTCACTTATGTTTTCACACTACGTAATATCCAGGTGGTTTTCACACTACGTAATACGCCAGGTACGGGCATCTCGACCTCTGACTTCACTACTTGACTCACCTCCTCCCTACCCTCTCTTCCTGAGAAACATTCTATTCCTAAAGCTAGGTTCAACTTCAAGCGGTAAACAGCATATGAGCACAAATATTTACGTTTATTTTATTCTTTATTTTCAAATGATAATCTATCAATATCTTTTTATGTAGCAAAGCGTAATATAGCAAAAGCAAAAACACTCTAATACCTACACTAACTCATGAAGTCCTGACAACATTTATGGCTGAAGTCACCGCTATCATCAACGCTAGGCCGTTGGTCCCAGGTTCTTCAGCTCCTGAAGCTCCTTTAATCTTGACACCCATGACTCTGCTTACTCAAAAGTCCAATGCAATTTCAACTCCACCTGGGAATTTCAGTAAGACAGACATGTACAAACATCAGTGGAAGAGAGTTCAAGTCCTTGCTGAAACATTTTGGTCCAGATGGCGGAAAGAATATCTCAGCCTACTCCAAAATTGTAAGAACTGGCAATGCAGCAGGCCAAACTTGAAGGAAGGAGATGTTATTTTTCTGAAGGAGCGTCATCTGAAAAGGAATGAGTGGCCAATGTGAATCGTGGAGAAGACACTTCCGAGCAAAGATGGTGTAGTCAGGAAGATGGAAGTCAAGGTGGCACGTGACAAGACTGTGAAGACCTTCTGCTGGCCCATCTCAGACTGTATCCTTATTTTGTCTTCAAGTGATTAGTTTATATGGTTTGTTTGTGGCATTTTTTAAATAATGCCAGACAGGGAGTGTTTTGGAGCCATTATTATATGTATGTTCAGAGTTTGGTTTTCCGCTTTTGTCCGCTATAGTCAGTAGAAGAAGATAGCGCTTTCAGTTCGTTTGGTGTGCGATCAAGTTTCCAAAGTAAATCTCCTTTCAAAGCCCCTTGAGTGGCAATTTAAGTAAGTTGAGTTCAGTATTATTTTGTGTTTATGCTGTTTAATTGATGATTGGTAATATTTGAATTTTGTTGATGTTTATTTGGATAAATATAACTAATGTGACCGACGCATGTGTACATTACTATTACATATACTGTTTATGATATATGTTTAAGGTATAGGATTTTGTATTATTTCTGGAAATTGATTATTCTTTGTATTATGGAATTTCAGTTTCACACTTTTCTGGTTCCTTGAAGGATGAGATACAAAGAAGAGTTTAGCTGACTGTGGAGCTTAATACAGAACACGGGGTCAAACATTAAGTGAAACAGAACAGTGAAAACCAGGGTGAAAACCAGGAATCCTAAACGCTAAACCATATGGGAATTTACAAGGCAGGGTCTCACCCACATTTCTCACCAATTCACATAGCATCACGTTACAGGATTCACCACTACAAGGTTCAGTTACTCGCTTGGTCTATAAAGATGAAGAGCTAGCCCTTACCTTGAGTCATTCCGTGTTCTTTGCTTAATCTATGACTCTGTTATGTCTTTGAAATCTTGTTCATTTCGTGTGACCATGGCTAGTGCCTAAGATCAATCAATTAAAAACCCATCTCGGTATCCTAAATTCTTTGATTGGATTTCAGCTGAGATTTTTCCTTCGAGCCGGAATTGATCCAGCGACCTAAGGATACCCACTATCGGTCCTACAGTCCTGCGCTCTAGCAGCTGAGCTATCGAACATGCGTTTCTGACCCAGAGAACGGTCTTTTCCAAGGAAAATATACACAGCCTGTGACCACGTTTAAAACAGTTGATCCTTTGCTCCCGAGAAGCCGGTCTGATGCTCAGAGAAGCCAAGAATTCCAGAAAAGTGGTTTCTCCTTTTCTGCTCTATTCATTAACACTCAGTGTACGACTGATAAAGCAAACTTCCAAAGACCTGACTCTTTTGGATAACAAACAAAGACACTTCCCATACCGGGAGCTGAACCCGGGCCGCCTGGGTGAACAACAGGAATCCTAACCGCTAGACCATATGGGAATTTACAAGACTGGGTCTCACCCACATTTCTCAGCGATTCACATAGCATCACATTACAGGATTCACAACTACAAGGTTCAGTTACTCGCTTGGTCTATAAAGATGAAGAGCTAGCCCTTACCTTAAGTCAGTCCGTGTTCTTTGCTTAATCTATGACTCTGTTATGTCTTTGAAACATTTGAGTCCCGGTATCCTAAATTCTTTGATTGTATTTCGGCTGAGGTTGGGTAAAAACATCCCGTTGTAACTCGTTGGCACAGAGTAATAATTTGTCCATTTCAATGCAGTTTCTTGTCTAATTGAAGGATAATGACGAAGCTGTTGACCTTGGTTTCAAAGCGATTGGATAAGGCAATGGCTGAAAAACTTCAAAATGCAAACAAAGTGAGAAAAACGTTTCTCCTTCAAGCCAGAATTGAACCAGCGACCTAAGGATAACCACTATCGGTCCTACAGTACTCGGCTCTACCAGCTGAGCTATCAAAGGTGGGTTGCTGTCCAAGATAAGGGTCTTTTCCAAGGAAAATATACACAGCCTGTGACCACGTTTAAAACATTTGATCCTTTGCTCCCGAAAAGCTGGTCTGATGCCCAGAGAAGCCAAGAATTCCAGAAAAGTGGTTTCTCGTTTTTCTGCTCAATTCATTAACACTCAGTGTACGACTGATAAAGCAAACTTCCAAAGACCTGACTCTTTTGGATAACAAACAAAGACAATTCCCATACCGGGAGTTGAACCCGGGCCGCATGGGTGAAAACCAGGATTCCTAACCGCTAGACCATATGGGATTTTACAAGACTGGGTCTCACCCACATTTCTCAGGGATTCAGTTTGCATCACATTACAGGATTCACAACTACAAGGTTCAGTTACTCGCTTGGTCTATAAAGATGACGAGCTAGCCCTTACCCTGTTCTTTGCTTAATCTTTGACTCTGGTATGTCTTTGAAATCTTGTTCATTTTGTGTGATCATGGCTAGTTCTTAAGATCAATCAATTGAAAAAAAAAATGTTTGAGTCCCAGAATCCTAAATTCTTTGATTGGATTTGTGCTGAGGTTGGGTAAAAACATGCCGTTGTAACTCGTTGGCACAGAGTAATAATTTGTCAATTTCAATGCAGTTTCTTGTCTAATTAAAGGATATCGACGGAGCTGTTGACCTTGATTCAAAGCGATTGGATAAGGCAATGGCTGAAATACTACAAAATGCAAACAAAGTGAGAAATACGTTTCTCCTTCGAGCCGGAATTGAACCAGCGACCTAAGGATAACCACTATCGGTCCTACAGTCCTCCGCTCTACCAGCTGAGCTATCGAAGGTGGGTTGCGGTCCAGAGAAGTGTCTTTTCCAAGAAAAATATACACAGCCTGTGACCACGTTTAAAACAGTTGATCCCTTGCTCCCGAAAAGCCGGTCTGATGCCCAGAGAAGCCAAGAATTCCAGAAAAGTGGTTTTTCGTTTTCTGCTCTATTCATTAACACTCAGTGTACGACTGATAAAGCAAACTTCCAAAGACCTGACTCTTTTGGATAACAAACAAAGACACTTCCCATACCGGGAGTTGAACCCAGGCCGCCTGGGTGAAAACCAGGAAACCTAACCGCTAGACCATATGGAAATTTACAAGACTGGGTCTCACCCACAATTCTCAGGGATTCACATAGCATCACATTACAGGATTCACAACTACAAGGTTCAGTTACTCGCTTGGTTTATAAAGATGACGAGCTAGCCCTTACCTGTTCTTGTCTTAATCTTTGACTCTGGTATGTCTTTGAAATCTTGTTCATTTTGTGTGATCATGGCTAGTTCTTAAGATCAATCAATTGAAAAAAAACGTTTGAGTCCCGGAATCCTAAATTCTTTGATTGGATTTCGGCTGAGGTTGGGTAAAAACATCGTTGTAACTCGTTGGCACAGAGTAATAATTTGTCCATTTCAATGCAGTTTCTTGTCTAATTAAAGGATATCGACGGAGCTGTTGACCTTGATTCAAAGCGATTGGATAAGGCAATGGCTGAAATACTTCAAAATGCAAACAAAGTGAGAAAAACGTTTCTCCTTCGAGCCGGAATTGAACCAGCGACCTAAGGATAACCACCATCGGTCCTACAGTCCTCCGCTCTACCAGCTGAGCTATCGAAGGTGGGTTGCTGTCCAGAGAAGGGTCTTTTCCAAGGAAAATATACACAGCCTGTGACCACGTTTAAAACAGTTGATCCTTGCTCCCGAGAAGCCGGTCTGATGCCCAGAGAAGCCAAGAAATCCAGAAAAGTGGTTTCTCGTTTTCTGCTCTATTCATTAACACTCAGTGTACGACTGATAAAGCAAACTTCCAAAGACCTGACTCTTTTGGATAACAAACAAAGACACATCCCATACCGGGAGTTGAACCCGGGCCGCCTGGGTGAAAACCAGGAATCCTAACCGCTAGACCATATGGGAATTTACAAGACTGGGTCTCACCCACAATTCTCAGGGATTCACATAGCATCACATTACAGGATTCACAACTACAAGGTTCAGTTACTCGCTTGGTTTATAAAGATGACGAGGTAGCCCTTACCGTGTTCTTTGCTTAATCTTTGACTCTGGTATGTCTTTGAAATCTTGTTCATTTTGTGTGATCATGGCTAGTTCTTAAGATCAATCAATTGAAAAAAAAAACGTTTGAGTCCCGGAATCCTAAATTCTTTGATTGGATTTCGGCTGAGGTTGGGTAAAAACATCTTGTTGTAACTCGTTGGCACAGAGTAATAATTTGTCCATTTCAATGCAGTTTCTTGTCTAATTAAAGGATATCGACGGAGCTGTTGACCTTGATTCAAAGCGATTGGATAAGGCAATGGCTGAAATACTACAAAATGCAAACAAAGTGAGAAAAACGTTTCTCCTTCGAGCCGGAATTGAACCAGCGACCTAAGGATAACCACTATCGGTCCTACAGTCCTCCGCTCTACCAGCTGAGCTATCGAAGGTGCAGTGCTTTCAGAGAAGGGTCTTACCCAAGGAAAAAATACACAGCCTGTGACCACATTTTAAACAAATGATCCTTTGCTCCCGAGAAGGTGGTCTGATGCCCAGAGAAGCCAAGAATTCTAGAAAATTGGTTTCTCGTTTTCTGCTCTATCATTAACACTCAGTGTATGACTGATAAAGCAAACGTCCAAAGACCTAACTTTTTTTGAATAACAAGCAAAGACACTTCCCATATCGGGAGTTGAATTCGGGAAGCCTGGATGAAAACCAAGAATCCTAACCGCTAGACCATATAAGAATTTACAAGGCAGGGTCTCACCCACATTTCTCAGCGATTCACATAGCATCACATTACAGGATTCACAACTACAAGGTTCAGTTACTCGCTTGGTCTATAAAGATGAAGAGCTAGCCCTTACCTTAAGTCAGTCCGTGTTTTTGCTTAATCTATGACTATGTAATGTCTTTGAAACATTTGAGTCCCGGTATCCTAAATTCTTTGATTGTATTTCGGCTGAGGTTGGGTAAAAACATCCCGTTGTAAGTCGTTGGCACAGAGTAATAATTTGTCCATTTCAATGCAGTTTCTTGTCTAATTAAAGGATATCGACGGAGCTGTTGACCTTGATTCAAAGCGATTGGATAAGGCAATGACTGAAAACTTCAAAATGCAAACAAAGTGAGAAAAACGTTTCTCCTTCGAGCCGGAATTGAACCAGCGACCTAAGGATAACCACCATCGGTCCTACAGTCCTTCGCTCTACCAGCTGAGCTATCGAAGGTGGGTTGCTGTACAAGAGAAGGGTCTTTTCCAAGGGAAATATACACAGCCTGTGACCACGTTTAAAACAGTTGATCCTTTGCTCCCGAGATGCCGGTCTGATGCCCAGAGAAGCCAAGAAATCCAGAAAAGTGGTTTCTCGTTTTCTGCTCTATTCATTAACACTCA
Organism: Paedocypris micromegethes; assembly: GCA_028031935.1. Classification (NCBI taxonomy): domain Eukaryota; kingdom Metazoa; phylum Chordata; class Actinopteri; order Cypriniformes; genus Paedocypris; species Paedocypris micromegethes. The sequence goes on from CM051500.1 coordinate 27,099,479, forward strand.
GTGTACGACTGATAAAGCAAACTTCTAAAGACCTGACTCTTTTGGATAACAAACAAAGACACTTCCCATACCGTGAGTTGAACCCGGGCCGCCTGGGTGAAAACCAGGAATCCTAACCGCTAGACCATATGGGAATTTACAAGACTGGGTCTCACCCACAATTCTCAGGGATTCACATAGCATCACATTACAGGATTCACAACTACAAGGTTTAGTTACTCGCTTGGTTTATAAAGATGAAGAGCTAGCCCTTACCGTGTTTTTTGCTTAATCTTTGACTCTGGTATGTCTTTGAAATCTTATTCATTTTGTGTGATCATGGCTAGTTCTTAAAATCAATCAATTGAAAAAAAAAAAAAAAAACGTTTGAGTCCCGGAATCCTAAATTCTTTGATTGGATTTGGGCTGAGGTTGGGTAAAAACATCCCCTTGTAACTCGTTGGCACAGCAGTTTCTTGTCTAATTAAAGGATATCGACGGAGCTGTTGACCTTGATTCAAAGCGATTGGATAAGGCAATGGCTGAAATACTACAAAATGCAAACAAAGAGAGAAAAACGTTCCTCCTTCGAGCCGGAATTGAACCAGCGACCTAAGGATAACCACTATCGGTCCTACAGTCCTCCGCTCTACCAGCTGAGCTATCGAAGGTGGGTTGCTGCCCAGAGAAGTGTCTTTTCCAAGAAAAATATACACAGCCTGTGACCACGTTTAAAACAGTTGATCCATTGCTCCCGAAAAGCCGGTCTGATGCCCAGAGAAGCCAAGAAATCCAGAAAAGTGGTTTCTCGTTTTCTGCTCTATTCATTAAAACTCAGTGTACGACTGATAAAGCAAATTTCCAAAGACCTGACTTTTTTGGATACCAAACAACGACACTTCCCATACCGGGAGTTGAACCCGGGCCGCCTGGGTGAAAACCAGGAATCCTAACCGCTAGACCATATGGGAATTTACAAGAAGGTCTCACCCACAATTCACCCACAACTACAAGGTTCAGTTACTCGCTTGGTTTATAAAGATGAAGAGCTAGCCCTTACCGTGTTTTTTGCTTAATCTTTGACTCTGGAATGTCTTTGAAAGACCTAACTTTTTTGAATAACAAACAAAGACACTTCCCATATCGGGAGTTGAATTCGGGAGCCTGGATGAAAACCAAGAATCCTAACCGCTAGACCATATAAGAATTTACAAGGCAGGGTCTCACCCACATTTCTCAGCGATTCACATAGCATCACATTACAGGATTCACAACTACAAGGTTCAGTTACTCGCTTGGTCTATAAAGATGAAGAGCTAGCCCTTACCTTAAGTCAGTCCGTGTTTTTGCTTAATCTATGACTATGTAATGTCTTTGAAACATTTGAGTCCCGGTATCCTAAATTCTTTGATTGATTTCGGCTGAGGTTGGGTAAAAACATCCCGTTGTAATCGTTGGCACAGAGTAATAATTTGTCCATTTCAATGCAGTTTCTTGTCTAATTAAAGGATATCGACGGAGCTGTTGACCTTGATTCAAAGCGATTGGATAAGGCAATGCTGAAATACTTCAAAATGCAAACAAAGTGAGAAAAACGTTTCTCCTTCGAGCCGGAATTGAACCAGCGACCTAAGGATAACCACCATCGGTCCTACAGTCCTCCGCTCTACCAGCTGAGCTATCGAAGGTGGGTTGCTGTCCAGAGAAGGGTCTTTTCCAAGGAAAATATACACAGCCTGTGACCACGTTTAAAACAGTTGATCCTTTGCTCCCGAGAAGCCGGTCTGATGCCCAGAGAAGCCAAGAAATCCAGAAAAGTGGTTTCTCGTTTTCTGCTCTATTCATTAACACTCAGTGTACGACTGATAAAGCAAACTTCCAAAGACCTGACTCTTTTGGATAACAAACAAAGACACTTCCCATACCGGGAGTTGAACCCGGGCCGCCTGGGTGAAAACCAGGAATCCTAACCGCTAGACCATATGGGAATTTACAAGACTGGGTCTCACCCACAATTCTCAGGGATTCACATAGCATCACATTACAGGATTCACAACTACAAGGTTCAGTTACTCGCTTGGTTATAAAGATGACGAGGTAGCCCTTACCGTGTTCTTTGCTTAATCTTTGACTCTGGTATGTCTTTGAAATCTTGTTCATTTTGTGTGATCATGGCTAGTTCTTAAGATCAATCAATTGAAAAAAAAAACGTTTGAGTCCCGGAATCCTAAATTCTTTGATTGGATTTCGGCTGAGGTTGGGTAAAAACATCTTGTTGTAACTCGTTGGCACAGAGTAATAATTTGTCCATTTCAATGCAGTTTCTTGTCTAATTAAAGGATATCGACGGAGCTGTTGACCTTGATTCAAAGCGATTGGATAAGGCAATGGCTGAAATACTTCAAAATGCAAACAAAGTGAGAAAAACGTTTCTCCTTCGAGCCGGAATTGAACCAGCGACCTAAGGATAACCACCATCGGTCCTACAGTCCTCCGCTCTACCAGCTGAGCTATCGAAGGTGGGTGCTGTCCAGAGAAGGGTCTTTTCCAAGGAAAAATACACAGCCTGTGACCACGTTTTAAAACATGATCCTTTGCTCCCGAGAAGCCGGTCTGATGCCCAGAGAAGCCAAGAATTCCAGAAAATGGTTTCTCGTTTTCTGCTCTATTCATTAACACTCAGTGTACGACTGATAAAGCAAACTCCAAAGACCTACTTTTTTGATAACAAACAAAGACACTTCCCATACGGGAGTTGAACCGGGGCCTGGGTGAAAACCAGAATCCTAACCGCTAGACCATATAAGAATTTACAAGGCAGGGTCTCACCCACATTCTCAGATTCACATAGATCACATTACAGGATTCACAACTACAGTTTCGCTTGGTTATAAGATGAGAGTCCCTTAATGTCACTTTTGTCTTTGAAACATTGTCTTTGATGCAGTCCGTATCAATTTTTGATGTATTTCGGCTGAGAGTTGGAATCTAACGTACGAGTATTGTCCATTGGTTGCATTGATTCGCGGTAGCGCTTGATTGATTCGCGATTGAAGGATGAAAATCTAATCCAAGTGTGAAACGTTCTCCTTCGAGAGTACTCGACCTAAGAATTCATCAGGTATGACAACAGCTTAGCTCCACGTCATTATTAAACAGTATCCTAAGGGACTCACTCGTTTAGATTGTCCATAAAAAACTAAAAGTCTTTTCATCAGACTTAACATGGAGTGATCCAGGACTGGATGAAAACCAGGGCCTAAGCTACATAAAGATTAAAAGTTCTACACAGACGACATACAACGGTTCAAATTTGTTACTCGCTTGGAAAATTTACCTGAGTATGTGTTCTTTGCTTAATCTATGACTCATGTATTATGTCTTTGAAACATTTGAGTCCCGGTATCCTAAATTCTTTGATTGGATTTCGGCTGAGGTTGGGTAAAAACATCGTTGTAACTCGTTGGCACAGAGTAATAATTTGTCCATTTCAATGCAGTTTCTTGTCTAATTAAAGGATATCGACGGAGCTGTTGACCTTGATTCAAAGCGATTGGATAAGGCAATGTGCTGAAATACTACAAAATGCAAACAAAGTGAGAAAAACGTTTCTCCTTCGAGCCGGAATTGAACCAGCGACCTAAGGATAACCACCATCGGTCCTACAGTCCTCCGCTCTACCAGCTGAGCTATCGAAGGTGGGTTGCTGTCCAGAGAAGGGTCTTTTCCAAGGAAAATATACACAGCCTGTGACCACGTTTAAAACAGTTGATCCTTTGCTCCCGAGAAGCCGGTCTGATGCCCAGAGAAGCCAAGAAATCCAGAAAAGTGGTTTCTCGTTTTCTGCTCTATTCATTAACACTCAGTGTACGACTGATAAAGCAAACTTCCAAAGACCTGACTCTTTTGGATAACAAACAAAGACACTTCCCATACCGGGAGTTGAACCCGGGCCGCCTGGGTGAAAACCAGGAATCCTAACCGCTAGACCATATGGGAATTTACAAGACTGGGTCTCACCCACAATTCTCAGGGATTCACATAGCATCACATTACAGGATTCACAACTACAAGGTTCAGTTACTCGCTTGGTTATAAAGATGACGAGCTAGCCCTTACCGTGTTCTTTGCTTAATCTTTGACTCTGGTATGTCTTTGAAATCTTGTTCATTTTGTGTGATCATGGCTAGTTCTTAAGATCAATCAATTGAAAAAAAAAAAACGTTTGAGTCCCGGAATCCTAAATTCTTTGATTGGATTTCGGCTGAGGTTGGGTAAAAACATCTTGTTGTAACTCGTTGGCACAGAGTAATAATTTGTCCATTTCAATGCAGTTTCTTGTCTAATTAAAGGATATCGACGGAGCTGTTGACCTTGATTCAAAGCGATTGGATAAGGCAATGGCTGAAATACTTCAAAATGCAAACAAAGTGAGAAAAACGTTTCTCCTTCGAGCCGGAATTGAACCAGCGACCTAAGGATAACCACCATCGGTCCTACAGTCCTCCGCTCTACCAGCTGAGCTATCGAAGGTGGGTGCTGTCCAGAGAAGGGTCTTTTCCAAGGAAAAATACACAGCCTGTGACCACGTTTAAAACAGTTGATCCTTTGCTCCCGAGAAGCCGGTCTGATGCCCAGAGAAGCCAAGAAATCCAGAAAAGTGGTTTCTCGTTTTCTGCTCTATTCATTAACACTCAGTGTACGACTGATAAAGCAAACTTCCAAAGACCTGACTCTTTTGGATAACAAACAAAGACACTTCCCATACCGGGAGTTGAACCCGGGCCGCCTGGGTGAAAACCAGGAATCCTAACCGCTAGACCATATGGGAATTTACAACAGGGCCCACATTCTCAGATTCACATAGCATCACATTACAGGATTCACAACTACAAGGTTCAGTTACTCGCTTGGTCTATAAAGATGAAGAGCTAGCCCTTACCTTAGTCATTCGTGTTCTTTGCTTAATCTATGACTCTGTTATGTCTTTGAAACATTTGAGTCCCGGTATCCTAAATTCTTTGATTGATTTCGGCTGAGGTGGTGGGTAAAAACATCCGTTGTAACTCGTTGGCACAGAGTAATAATTTGTCCATTTCAATGCAGTTTCTTGTCTAATTAAAGGATATCGACGGAGCTGTTGACCTTGATTCAAAGCGATTGGATAAGGCAATGGCTGAAATACTTCAAAATGCAAACAAAGTGAGAAAAACGTTTCTCCTTCGAGCCGGAATTGAACCAGCGACCTAAGGATAACCACCATCGGTCCTACAGTCCTCCGCTCTACCAGCTGAGCTATCGAAGGTGGGTTGCTGTCCCAGAGAAGGGTCTTTTCCAAGGAAAATATACACAGCCTGTGACCACGTTTAAAACAGTTGATCCTTTGCTCCCGAGAAGCCGGTCTGATGCCCAGAGAAGCCAAGAAATCCAGAAAAGTGGTTTCTCGTTTTCTGCTCTATTCATTAACACTCAGTGTACGACTGATAAAGCAAACTTCCAAAGACCTGACTCTTTTGGATAACAAACAAAGACACTTCCCATACCGGGAGTTGAACCCGGGCCGCCTGGGTGAAAACCAGGAATCCTAACCGCTAGACCATATGGGTTCAACTGGTCTCACACTCAGATTCACATAGCATCACATTACAGGATTCACAACTACAAGGTTCAGTTACTCGCTTGGTCTATAAAGATGAAGAGCTAGCCCTTACCTTAGTCAGTCGTGTTCTTTGCTTAATCTATGACTCTGTTATGTCTTTGAAACATTTGAGTCCCGGTATCCTAAATTCTTTGATTGGATTTCGGCTGAGGTTGGGTAAAAACATCTTGTTGTAACTCGTTGGCACAGAGTAATAATTTGTCCATTTCAATGCAGTTTCTTGTCTAATTAAAGGATATCGACGGAGCTGTTGACCTTGATTCAAAGCGATTGGATAAGGCAATGGCTGAAATACTACAAAATGCAAACAAAGTGAGAAAAACGTTTCTCCTTAACGTTTGAGTCCCGGAATCCTAAATTCTTTGATTGGATTTGGGCTGAGGTTGGGTAAAAACATCCCGTTGTAACTCGTTGGCACAGAGTAATAACTTGTCCATTTCAATGCAGTTTCTTGTCTAATTAAAGGATATCGACGGAGCTGTTGACCTTGATTCAAAGCGATTGGATAAGGCAATGGCTGAAATACTACAAAATGCAAACAAAGTGAGAAAAACGTTTCTACTTCGAGCCGGAATTGAACCAGCGACCTAAAGATAGCCACTATCGGTCCTGCAGTCCTCCACTCTACCAGCTGAGCTATCGAAGGTGCAGTGCAGTTCAGAGAAGGGTCTTACCCAAGGAAAAAATACACAGCCTGTGACCACATTTTAAACAAATGATCCTTTGCTCCCGAGAAGGTGGTCTGATGCCCAGAGAAGCCAAGAATTCTAGAAAATTGGTTTCTCATTTTCTGCTCTAATCATTAACACTCAGTGTATGACTGATAAAGCAAACGTCCAAAGACCTAACTTTTTTTGAATAACAAGCAAAGACACTTCCCATATCGGGAGTTGAATTCGGGAAGCCTGGATGAAAACCAAGAATCCTAACCGCTAGACCATATAAGAATTTACAAGGCAGGGTCTCACCCACATTTCTCAGCGATTCACATAGCATCACATTACAGGATTCACAACTACAAGGTTCAGTTACTCGCTTGGTCTATAAAGATGAAGAGCTAGCCCTTACCTTAAGTCAGTCCGTGTTTTTGCTTAATCTATGACTATGTAATGTCTTTGAAACATTTGAGTCCCGGTATCCTAAATTCTTTGATTGTATTTCGGCTGAGGTTGGGTAAAAACATCCCGTTGTAAGTCGTTGGCACAGAGTAATAATTTGTCCATTTCAATGCAGTTTCTTGTCTAATTAAAGGATATCGACGGAGCTGTTGACCTTGATTCAAAGCGATTGGATAAGGCAATGACTGAAAACTTCAAAATGCAAACAAAGTGAGAAAAACGTTTCTCCTTCGAGCCGGAATTGAACCAGCGACCTAAGGATAACCACCATCGGTCCTACAGTCCTCCGCTCTACCAGCTGAGCTATCGAAGGTGGGTTGCTGTCCAAGAGAAGGGTCTTTTCCAAGGAAAATATACACAGCCTGTGACCACGTTTAAAACAGTTGATCCTTTGCTCCCGAGAAGCCGGTCTGATGCCCAGAGAAGCCAAGAAATCCAGAAAAGTGGTTTCTCGTTTTCTGCTCTATTCATTAACACTCAGTGTACGACTGATAAAGCAAACTTCCAAAGACCTGACTCTTTTGGATAACAAACAAAGACACTCCCATACCGGGAGTTGAACCCGGGCCGCCTGGGTGAAAACCAGGAATCCTAACCGCTAGACCATATGGGAATTTACAAGACTGGGTCTCACCCCAATTCTAGGGCACATAGCATCATACAGGATTCACAACTACAAGTTATTTGTTTTAAGATGACGGTAGCCCTATCCGTGTTAATCTTTGACTGGTATGTCTTATCTTGATGTGCTGAGGTGTCTTAAGATCAATCCATTAAAAAAAAAACGTAGTCCCATCCTAAATTCTTTGATTGTTGGTGAGGTGGTAAACGAACATTGGCAAGAGTAATAATTTGTCCATTTCAATTCTTTTAATTAAAGGATATCACGAGCTCTTGATTCAAAGCGATTGGATAAGGCAATGGCTGAAATACCTGCCAATGAAAAATTTTCATAAGGCATTTAAAGAAAAAAATAACGTTTCTCCTAAATGAAGACAAGATAGAAGTGGAACATTAAAAGTAAAAAGGTCAAACGAAAATACAAGCACACATCTTAACATATGTCTTTGTAAAGCATCTACAATGTGCTTACTTCACAACTACAAGGTTCAGTTACTCGCTTGGTCTATAAAGATGCAAATCGCAATAGTCCCTTATCTTAAGTCATTTTTTTTTAAATTAGAAATATTTTGATAATGTCTTTGAACAAGACTTAAGATTTGAACCCGTTCCTAACATTCATTTGAATTAGTTTGTTTCGCTCATTGGGTTCTTCCTGTAGATTTTTGCAATGAGTTTTTGTCTGCCATTATGACATCTTTTAATTATGGTAACCTTCTTGATTCTAAAGCTATTATAAAACTATGAAAAAGTTTAAATTATCATCATGAGATTTAAAACATATCTTTAGATTGTAATACTAGCGAGCAAGATAAGAATGGCACATCCCTTATTAGTGTGTTGTCCAGGAATATTACAGCCTTTTCATGATGCTAAGGCTGATGCCCAGAGAAAATAAAGTGGTTTCTCGTTTTCTGCTCTATTCATTAACACTCAGTGTACGACTGTATAAAGCAAACTTCCAAAGACCTGCACTCTATTTGGATACAAACAAGGACACCATGGAGTTGAACCCGGGCCGCCTGGGTGAAAACCAGAAGAATCCTAACCGCTAGACCATATGGGAATTTACAAGGCAGTTTACAGTTACTCGCTTGGTCTATAAAGATGAAGAGCTAGCCCTTACCTTGAGTCATTACGTGTTCTTTGCTTAATCTATGACTCTGTTATGTCTTTGAAACATTTGAGTCCCGGTATCCTAAATTCTTTGATTGGATTTCGGCTGAGGTTGGGTAAAAACATCTTGTTGTAACTCGTTGGCACAGAGTAATAATTTGTCCATTTCAATGCAGTTTCTTGTCTAATTAAAGGATATCGACGGAGCTGTTGACCTTGATTCAAAGCGATTGGATAAGGCAATGGCTGAAATACTCAAAATGCAAACAAAGTGAGAAAAACGTTTCTCCTTCGAGCCGGAATTGAACCAGCGACCTAAGGATAACCACTATCGGTCCTACAGTCCTGCGCTCTACCAGCTGAGCTATCGAAAGTGCAGTGCCGCCCAGAGAAGGGTCTTACCCAAGGAAAAAATACACAGCCTGTGACCACATTTTAAACAAATGATCCTTTGCTCCCGAGAAGGCGGTCTGATGCCCAGGGAAGCCAAGAAATCTAGAAAATTGGTTTCTCGTTTTCTGCTCTATTCATTAACACTCAGTGTATGACTGATAAAGCAAACATCCAAAGACCTAACTTTTTTTGAATAACAAGCAAAGACACTTCCCATATCGGGAGTTGAATTCGGGCAGCCTTGATGAAAACCAAGAATCCTAACCGCTAGACCATAAAGAATTTACAAGGCAGGGTCTCACCCACATTTCTCAGCGTTTCACATAGCATCACATTACAGGATTCACAACTACAAGGTTCAGTTACTCGCTTGGTCTATAAAGATGAAGAGCTAGCCCTTACCTTAAGTCAGTCCGTGTTTTTTGCTTAGTCTATGACTATGTAATGTCTTTGAAACATTTGAGTCCCGGTATCCTAAATTCTTTGATTGTATTTCGGCTGAGGTTGGGTAAAAACATCCCGTTGTAACTCATTGGCACAGAGTAATATTTTGTCCATTTCAATGCAGTTTCTTGTCTAATTAAAGGATAATGACGAAGCTGTTGACCTTGATTCAAAGCGATTGGATAAGGCAATGGCTGAAAAACTTCAAAATGCAAACAAAGTGAGAAAAACATTTCTCCTTCGAGCCGGAATTGAACCAGCGACCTAAGGATAACCACCATCGGTCCTACAGTCCTCCACTCTAAAAGCTGAGCTATCGAAGGTGGGTTGCTCTCCCAGAGAAGGGTCTTTTCCAAGGAAAATATACACAGCCTGTGACCACGTCAGTCTCATAATCTGAAGACCAACGACGACGACAACGACGATAACAGCACCACCACCAACAACATCACCGCTACCATCAACAACAACAACACCACCATCAACAACAACGGAAAGTGCTCAAATGAATGAGCAAAATAATAATCAGAGAGAAGAAAGGAGCTGGGAGAAGATAACAGATTCGGCGGAAGTACAACAGGCAGCAATGGAAGGAGACAGAGATGAGCTGCACAGAGAATGTGAGAAGGAGCAGACCGACACAGAGACAAATCCAAAGCCAAGAAAGAAAATTCATTACATTGAGAGCAATGAAGTGGTTGATTGGGAAGACGATAAAGAGGATGACGATGAGGACATGAAAAAATGGAAAAAGGTGGTGGGGGTGAGAAGACGACAACAAAAGGTAATGCCAAATCTTGAAAAAGCGAGAATAAGACATTTACCGAAGGACAAAATGGAGAAGTTAAAAGAAAATGTATACGAGGCATTAGAAAAGTGAAATGGGTATCAGAATTGGGGAATTTTTCTTTTTTGCTTTTTTTCTTTTCCTAATGGGGTTGAGTTTTGTGTCATTTAATGCAAGAGGATTGACAGTACTGGGAGAATTTCAAAAAATGAAAGAATCTTGTGGGAGGGCAAGTTTAGTCTTGCTACAAGAAACCAACTGGAAAGACAATGCAATGAACATGTTTGCGAAACATTGGAAAGGGGAATTGTTTTATAATAATGGGGATGGGAGGAGAGGGAGAGGGGTGGCAATACTGGTAAAAGAAGGGAAATGTAAAAAGTCAAAAGTCATATACAAAGACAAAGAAGGGAAAGGAATAGCAATACAGTTTGAGTATGAAGGAGAAAAAATTGTGGTTTATAACGTACATGCACCAGTAATAGAAAAGGAAAAAGCAAGTTTTTTTCATGAAATAGATAAAAACATAAGACTCAGGAAAGAAAAGAACATAATAATAGCAGGAGATTTTAATACAGTATTTAGTAAAATAGATTTAGGAGAAAATATGAACTATAGATCTGAATGTGGAAGAACAAAGATTCAAGAAATGATGGAGCAAAACGAACTAACTGATTTGTGGAGAGAAAGAAATGAAGGGACTAGAGAGTATTCTCGACAACAGATGGTTCAAGGGTTTCTATGCAAGAGCAGGATTGATTTTATGCTAGTGAAAAAAGAAATGAGGGAATACATGCACAATATTCATTATAAAGAAACAGCATTAAGTGATCATGAAATAATGGAGGCTCAAATAGATTTTAGTGGAGATAAAAGAGGACCTGGAGTGTGGATCTTGAACACAAAACTCTTAAAAGAGAGACACTTTATAGAAGGATGCGAACAAATAATCATGATGGAAAAGGGAGATAAGTTATTTAAAGAAGATAAAAGAATCTGGTGGGATAACTTGAAGTATGAAATTAAGAAATTTGCCACTGAAATCAGCAAAAGGAAAAATGAGGGAAAAAATAGGACTGAAAAAAGGATCAGGCAGGAATTAAATAGGGAGTATGAAAAGGCGAATGAAGACATAGAGAAAATATTGGAACTGAAAAACAAGTTGAATAAAATTGAAGAAGAGAAATATGAAGGGGCGATGCTGAGAAGCAGAGCTAAGTACATGGTGGAGGGGGAAAGATGTACCAAATTTTTTATGAACCTGGAAAAAGAACGACAGAAAGGCGGAATGATTAATGAACTGATAAACACAAAAGGGGAACGAATCACAGAGACAGAGAATATATTAACAGAGATAAGGAATTACTATAAAGATTTATATAGCAACAGAGAAATAAATAGTACAAGTAAAGAGTATATGCTGAATAAAATCATGAATAAAATAAGTGAGGAAGACAGAACATTTGGGGATAAAGAAATAGAAGAAGAGGAGATTGAAAAGGCGATAGAACAGCTGAATAATGGCAAAAGTCCGAGTAGAGATGGATTACCAAATGAGTTCTATAAGGTCTTTAGGCAAACTCTAGTCCCAAGTCTAAAGGAAGTGTATGATGAAATGCTCGTAAATGGGGAAATGAGTGAGCTAATGGGAATAGGAATAGTGAAACTTGTATACAAAAGAAAGGGAGATAAAAAAGAGTTGAAGAACTATAGGCCAATAACAATGTTAAACACGGATCTGAAAGTTGTAGCAAAGGTTTTAGCCAGTAGACTTAAAATTATTTTACCAGAAGTAATTCAAACTAGCCAAGCATACGCGGTGAAAGGAAGAGACATCTCCGACACAACAAGTAGCATCAGAGACATAGTGCAGTACATGATACGGGACAAGGAAAAACAAGGCTACATAATAAGCCTGGATCTAGAGAAGGCCTTTGACAGAGTGGAGCATGAGTTTTTATTCAGTGTTCTTGAGAAGTTTGGGTTTGGGAAGACTTTTATAAATTGGATAAAGATCCTATACAAAAACGCCAAAAGTCAAGTCAAATGCAATGGATTTTTAACTGAAGATTTTAGCATTTTAAGGTCGATAAGACAAGGATGTCCACTATTAGCGCAACTTTTCACTCTGGTAGCGGAACCACTGGGACTGGCAATAAGTATGGATGAGACAATACAGGGGATTACATTGGGGACAAATCAATTAGGAAAAATGTATCAGTATGCCGATGACACAACGTTGATAGTGAGGAATAAAGAAAGTGTAAAAAGAGCTTTTGAATTAGTGGAGGAATATTGCTTGGCGTCTGGAGCGAAAGTGAATATACAAAAGACAGAGTACATGAGAATAAGAGACGAAAGCATAAAAGGGGAATACAACTTTATCGAAACCGAAAGACTTAAAATCCTCGGGGTATGGATCGGCAAAAGCGAAAAAGAAATGACGGAATTAATGTGGGATGAACTGTTGGGAAGAATGGCAAGGGTGTTGAATCACTGGAAATATAGGGAACTTACATTAAGAGGGAAAGTGTTGGTATTAAATATGTTAATGCTTTCAAAGATGTGGTATGTCCTCGGAGTAACTCCAATGCCAGATTGTACGTACAAAAGAGTGAAAGCAATGATTTTGAAGTTTTTATGGAATGCTAAGCCACCCAAAATTGCGTATGACACCATGACAGGGAAACTAACAGAAGGTGGGTTAGGGCTACAGGATCCAGAAATGAAAAAGAATAGTTTTAGAATTAAAGTGGTGAAGACATTTTTAAATCGAGAGAAAAACATAGAGTGGAAGAAAATAATGGGGAATATTTTATATTGTCCCATTTCTAGATTGGAGATCTAGAAATGGGAGACAACCTATTGTGGATGAAACTAAAACAGAAAATGATTTATAACATACCAGCTTTTTATAAAGAGGTGTTAGTGGCTTGGGGGAAATTTTTACAGAGAGTTAAAATAACACCAAAAAGCAAAAAAGATATATTAAACCAACCAATTTTTTTGAACGAGAACATAAAGTGGAAAGGAGAAAACTTGTACTGAGAGAAGTGGATCAAAGCGGGTTTTCGCAAAGTTAGAGACGTACTGTATGAGGTGAAGGAAGGATACTTGCCTCTACAAGCAATAACAGACGGACTGGAGAGTGTGGAGGAAGAGGAAAGGATTCAGCTGCTGGAAGAGCAATACGAACAAATACAGCAGGCTATACCTAAAAAATGGTTAGAAATGATCAGAAAATGGAAAAGCACCGAAAAGGAAGAATTTATACAAATCGAATTTGAAAAAGATAACAGTGAAAGAAAAGATATTCAAGACATTTCTACAAAAGAAATATATGAAAGTCTTATCAAAACTTCTTTTAAAAAACCAATATCAGAAATATATTGGGGGAAGTTATTCCCAAGGATGGAAGTGAGTTAAATAAGGAAGAACTAGACATGTAAATATTTAGAAGTGCGAATAGAACACCTAAACTTCTGTATCAGACACAACATTATATTCACTGAAGAGAAGCTAAAAATTATGAAGTTTAAAGACAATGCACTTTGCAAAATCTGTGGAGAAGAAAATGAATGTCTAATTCACTTATTTGTGACTTGTAAAAGGTTGAGAGAATTAAACCAAAGAATAAGAACAGCAATACGCCCATGGCTTGGGGAAAACTGGGTAGATAACGAAGAAAACTGGGAAAAGATGATGTTATTTGGAATGTTGTGGAAAAACGAAAAAAAAGAATTTGTTAATGTATGTTTGATGATTGTAAGATATGCCATATGGAAAAGACGAAACTATGCAAGAGAAAATGGAAAAGTGATTGATGTATGGATGTTCTTTAAGAAAATATTAGAAGACGTGTTTAAAAAATTAGAGTATCATTACAAAGAAAATGGAGAAAAATGTGGGTTTAAAGACTGTTTCTTGAAAGGAAATCCTTTCATCAAATACACTGAAAATGGACTGGAAATTAATATGGACAAACTGTAAAAAGATGCAAACTATTATAATGTAATGTATTGTTGTAAACAGAAATGAATGTTGCAATATGTGATTGTTTAAAACTGTGAAAAAATAACTAAAACTGTAAATACATTTTATATATATATAAAAAAAAAAGTAGCGCGTCTGACTCCAGATCAGAAGGTTGCGTGTTCAAATCACGTCGTGGTCA